>CM065941.1:0-1250000 GCA_033459515.1 Theretra japonica
CGCAATAGAGTTATTTTCGCATCAGTAGAGTAATGCGCAAACCTGCGTATCAACACGTCGGCTCTGATACAAAATGCCCTCCGCTCCCGCCCAACATCATCATCATTCAGATCAGGTGTAACTCGATGACCCAAGTATTTGAAGGTATCTACTCTTTATAACTGTGTTTTATAATTGCCATTTCTAATGCTTTTCTTGAACTACCCGCATGCATGCATTTTCTTTTAAGCGACTTCAAAAAAAGATTATCAGTTCAATGTGTATGTAATTTTGTCAGAATTGCACGATTTTTGGATATGTTGGTCTATACCAGTGTTTGAATACGTGTGCAACATTGTCTATGCTAATTATGTTATGCTGTCTATGTTTTCTTACTTTACTCTACTGTTTAAATTTGCTCAATATATAATCCTAGTTAATCTTGTTTGCCAGTTTATTTAATTATCTAAACTCATCAGCCATGTTCATCCATATAACTCTCACAGATAGACACCAGTTTTCTAAGCCCACAGACCGAGGTGCTCAGCGGCATCATATCGTCCGCGTAGCTTATGTTGTTGAAGAAAATCCCGTCTATGTAACAACCCATACTAGTACTAGTTGTCTACTGAGCGTCTCGATCAACCCATTAATATACAGGCTGAATATGGTAGGAAAACTCAGACCTTGCGTAAACCACATTCCAACCTATCTGGGTCCGGTAACGTGCCTGCCCATTTAACATTGTTGATTTGGTTTCCATACCAGTACTTAAATATACTAATAAGTTCGTTTGGTATATGGCATGATCTCAATTTCTCCGTAAGATGTCATATGAGACCAGGCCAAAGGTCTTGGAGAGATCGAGGAAGCAAGCGTACACAGAGGTTTTTCTTAAGACACAATATTGCCGTTTCTGTTGACAATCCCGGCCTAACTCCGAATTGGTTATCATGCAATTTAATGTGATTATTTGATTGTGTATCAAAATACTGTTAAACACTTTTGCAATTATTGTTGCAAGGGAAACAGGTTTATAGTTGAATATATCTCCCGCTTTGTTTATACCCCAGGCACAACAATAGTTCTCATCATATCGGTAGGCAAGTAGGAGTATGAAATGCAAAAGTTGTAGAACATGGCTAACACTTTGCACTTATGATGTCCAGCATGCTGTACATGTTCCACACTTAACTCATCATGACCAGGAGATTTGAAGGATGAGATTGACTTTACGGCCTTTATTACATCCTTGGTCGTGATTCTGATATCAATGTAATCACTACTTGACCCAAACCTCATGTCTGTAGAAGATGGCCCAAATGGTGATCTGACAAAAAAAAATATTTTTAAACTTATTTGCGATGCTTTTAAAGTCGTTTGTACCGTCTATAGGTACTGGAAGACCAGGAGAAAACAACAAAGCTACCAAAACAATTTGTGTTCTTCCAGAAACTAAAATCTTTCTGTGATTTAAACACCATTTTAAAAGTGACTTAAATATTTTCCTGTTTTCGCAAATTTTCGTGTACATATCACCAGTGGTAGGACTACCACACAATAACCCATCACGAAAATATTATGCAGCATTTGAGTCGACTATACGGAGAAGGCCTATAGGGCCCTTAGTGTGCAATGTAACAGTTAATGCGTTCCGCGGGCTGTCGCCTCGATATTGTAGTACATCACTAATTAGCGATGCTGGTAGAGGCCCGCGTGGATTGTTTTTTCCGCCACGATGCGCCAAGGTTGTGGGTCCCTGGTGCGCCGGGTGAACATTGTTGCCAACAGGCTAGACAGTGTCTATGCGAACCACTGCTGCAGGATTTAGCTCTGCCATGAACGTGCAGCAATGGCTAGTTTATGAATGTGTCTCATACCTAACATAAGGTTTAATTTTTTTTACAAACACAAATGAGTCTATGTAGTATGAAACTTTATATACAAATAAAATAAAAACGAATAAGAAAATATTCCCTCTAGCGGTTAATAAGGGCCTCTACATTGTAGATATAGAATACGCATCTTTTTCTTTGAACCATAAAAAAAAAAAAGATGTCGTTTATTAGCTGCGAGGTTGTACATTAGTTTGGAATTTGGATTACGTTCCCTCTATTTTGTACGTAGCAGTCTGTATGTGTATTGTGTAGTTTGAGCTTGGCAGGTGTGTGCGGGTTCAGAGAAATAATACAAATTGTACATTAAAGTTTTTATTGGTTCTTAAGGTTCGCAAGTTCCGTGTACACACGTGGCGCAGTGGGTAGTGTTGGCTCGTCCGCTCGCTGCACGCACACACGACACTGTTCGCGAGCGCGAGTCTGGCGCGCGTCGATATACTCAGCTGATATTTATAATAACAACCTTTACTTAACATCATAATATATTTACAAAACAATTTATCATGTTTCACAGTATTCAATAAAACATTGTCTGTGGTCCACACGTCAACATATTGACGACCGCGCGAGCTTGGCTCGCGTCAAATATACCAGTACACATTAATTCAAGTTCAAGGGTCTGCACTCATTACTCACCCTCACTAGATCACTCATATAATTGAAATATTGTTTTCAGTTATTGTCACTAACGTTCATTAATTATTTCACACCGTCGTGTCATGAAATATGTTCAGCGGTGCCGCGGCGCGACGTGTGTGTCGCGGTGTTAGAAGTGCGCGCGCGCGTGTCCGTTCCAGCGCGCGGCGGCGGGCGGCGCATCCTGGACGGAGGAGCTGCTGGTGATCTCGGTGTGCGGCGCGGGGTAGTACACGGTGGGCGCGGGAGAGGGCGCGCGGCGCGAGCGGCCGCGGGACGTGGTGGACCGCGCGTCAGAGCGGCGCAGCGTGCCGTTGCGCGCCAGCCGCAGCGACACGCGCTCGCCGCACGACGCGAACGAGTCGTCGCGTGTGTGCTCGGGAGAGTCACGTGCGCGCCGGCGCCACCGCCCCGCGCAGAACAGCTTTAGGAACACGCGTTTGAACTTCTCCCCGAATATCACGTATATGACGAAGTTGACGCTGCTGTTGATGGTGACCAGCAGGTTGGTGGTCTTGACGAGCGGGTCCAGGTGCTCGAGCTGGTCGCCGCTGAACACCTCGATGGAGTTAGTGACGAGCGGCAGCAGGTTGCACAGGAAGAACACGAGCACCACGACGAGCAGCATAGTGGCGAGGCCGAGCTCGCGGCGCTGCACGCGCGACAGCCGCGCACGCTCGGCCTGCGCGCGCCGCACCTGGCGCACGATGCACGCGTTGAGCGCGGCCAGCGCGGAGAACGGCACGATGTACATCACGATCATGTACATGGAATGGATATACACCACGATGTACGTTTCGGTGCGAAATTGCAGGTTGGCGGTGACGCAGTACACGGGCTCGCCCGCCACCTGCCGTTGCACCACCTCCGCTTCGAAGAACTTGGGCGCGTTATATGCGAGCGCGAAGGCGGCCGTGCCCAGCACATACCAGCGCGCACGCGAGGACGTGCAAAGCGCCTTCGCTCTGAACGGGTGGCAAACGGCTACCCAGCGCTCTATCGTCACGATAAGCGTCAGGTACACCGACATGGTCTGCGCCGCGTTGGCGATGGGGTACGCGTAGGGCGTGATGTGCGGGCATATGTGGTAGTAGTAGTGCTGCAGGCGGCCCGTGTACGGGTACACGGCCGTGAGCCCGAACAACAGCACGGAGGTGACGATGAGCACGGTGTCGCACGCCGCTAGTCCCACCAGCAGGCAGTTGACGGACGAGCGCATCTGCGGCCGCGACAGCACCAGCACGGACAGCGCGTTGCCGAGTAGCCCGCCCACGCCGATGGCGTTCAGCAGCACGCCGTGCACCACGAACCGGAACAGTTTGTCCGCTTCCTCCACGCCGTAGTCCGAGTCGCAGCCGTCGGGCTCCAGCTCGCCCGGCGCGCTCGCGTTCATGTTGGCGCCGCGGGCCGCCGCACCATCCTCGCCGCGCCGAGCCGCACCTGCAACAACCGACAACAATACCATACACATACGCGATCATATCAAACAGCGGAACGTTTTGCTCTCCACTGTAGTAAAAACTTATTTCTAAAAAGAATAAAAGTGTGGTGAATTGTGTCAGTGTCAGTGTGACGCGGTGCGATGTGGGCGGTCGACGCGGGCGTTCGAGCGACATGCTGGTGGCGGTGGTGCTGGCGCTGGTGGTGGCGGCGGCCGAGGGCAGTCGCTACGGGTTCTACCGGCAGATGGGAGGCAGTGCGGGGCGCGGCGCGAGCGGCGGGGGCACGCGGCGCGTGTTCGGCGGCTCTGCGGCGGAGCTGAGCGCGTTCCCGGGCGCGTGCGCGCTGCTGGACCGTTACTGGGCGGCGCGCTGCTCGGGCGCGGTGGTTGCGCCGCGCTGGGCGCTCACAGCCGCGCACTGCGTGTCACCGCACGTCGCCTACGTGAAGTACAACGCCCGGCGGCCCGCCTCGTCGGACGGCGACGTCGCGCCCGTGCATTATCTGTACCGGCACCCTGGGTGAGTGTGGCGCCGCTGGCCGCGCTGCCCCGCCGACTCCGCATTACATGCGCGTCGTGTGACAGGTACAAAGTGGTGCAGGAGGACGAGGGCCGCGGCATGGACGTGACGCTGTTGCATCACGACGTGGGGCTGGTGCGCACGCGCGCCGACATGCGCCTCGCCACCAAGCCCGCGCTGCAGCCGCTTGTCGCGATGCGCCTGCACAACCCCGTCGACCTGCGCGACCGGGAAGTCACGGTGAGTAGCCGGCGTCGGCGCGACACTAGCGTGTGTCGCCGGGTGCGTGAGAACGTGTGTGTGCAGGTGTTCGGGTTCGGGCGCACGGAGAGCTCTCTGCTGGGCGAGGAGTTGTTCGCGGTGCGGCTGCGGCTGGTGTCGTGTGAGCGCGGCTCATGGTTTCACTGCGCGTGCGGCGTGTCGCGCGGCGGGGAAGGCGCGCGTGGCGTTTGCTCGGGCGACTCGGGCGGGCCGGTGGTGTGGGCGGGGGCGCAGGTGGGCGTGACGTCGATGGGTCCACTGGAGTGCGCGTCGCGCGGCGCGGCCCCGTCGGCCGGCGCCACCAGCGTGTTCACGGCGCTGTACAATTACGCGGCGCTGGTGAATGCCACCATCTACGACACGGAGCGCGAGCTGCAGATGCACATGATCTCTGCCGCGCCGCGCGCCGCGCCCTCGCTGCTGGCGGCGCTGCTGGCGGCGCGCGCGGCCCTCGTATAATACACACATGTTTCGCTACAGCTTGTTGAATTATTTTAGTATAGGTATACATCATAGGTATGTTTATTGACTACTGAGAGAGTGTACGAACAAATAAATAATACAATATTTTCTTATTATTATACAGAGTTCTTAAATCTATTTTGTGTGAAAGCATAAGGTAGTTTTCTTAATGGTGATATTACATTATTAAGTATTGTATTTGTAAACCAAATACAAAACAATCTTAGCTTTGCAATAAAATAATAATTGAAAACATTGGATGTATTGATGGAGAATAGTTTCCTTTTCATCTCTCATTGGTACCGCACCATACTACCAACAGACATTTTATGTAACAATGAACATGAACAAAGTATAATGTGGTCGAGTATTTATCTTTAATAGCAGGTTGTTTCTTACCCGTATCGCTACACGACTTATATACATGTAAATTACATGTTATGATGTGTGTAATAAAGTATATGAGACGAGCGGAAAATTCGCGTGGAAGTGCTCACCAACATGCTTGTGATGTTTGTATCTGTAGAGGCTGATGTAAATGTGTGAGCATGAGCTAATGAGCTACATTTTGGCGGCACTACAGAAGTGCAGTTGTTTAGATAGAGGCTGGTGGGCGCCGCGGCGGAGCTCGGAGCGCGTCAGCTCGCGACTACTTAGCTAATGGCCCGCGGCACGGTGTCGCAGCCTCACAGCCTCACAGGCGCACACTCACGCTGCGCCGACAAAGTAATGAGGAGGCGCACAAAGCCGCGCGCTGCAGCTCGCAGGGCATGGAGTGAGGCGCGCGGCTCTACTATACTTACAACTGATTATTGTGAACGTGTGAGATGCGTCACAATATCGTCATTGTATAACTCAATATCAATACTTTCCAACATTGAAGTAAGGGAGCTGGTTTGAGGAGCCACAGTCTCCTTTTTTTTCTATAAATATATGTAAGTGAAATAAAGTGATGCTTATAGCAGTAACATGTAAATAAGTTGTATGTGAACAGATGCAGTGTTGAGACTTGAGTTTACTGTAGAGGACGACACAGCAAGTACGAGTAATAATGTGAACCGATGATTCAAATTGTAGAGTATCAGCAGACGATAACAAATTATCTCTCGTCGTCCTACAAAATTACGTTAGTTTGTTCAATTGCTTCACTATGCTACGGTAAAAAGAGCCGACGTAAGCTGACTGAACTAGGCTAACTGCTTTACTTAATATAATATATACATATGTGGAAAAATTGATTATATTCATATTCAATATACACAGTTGTTGTTTCCGTATACAATTTTCTACCTGTTTACATTTACGAGGAACTCGGCTGGTTTAATAAGTAGTAAGTATCGTTGCATCTCTGCGAAGGCTCTATAGTCTATGGTAACGTTAAGCTCGCAGCGATTGCACTAAGTCCTAGTGCATAGGCTGTAGCGTAGAAGAGCACGCGCCAATATTGTTGCTACGACGTAGTCTTGTAGCGCATGGTCGCTACGACGTAGCTAGCTGACGAACAGGACCAGAAGCTTAATTATAATTACAGCCGGGGCTCGGCTGGCAGTGTGTGGCCTCGACGTGGTACTCAGAACTACACTATACTCTACGATGAACCAACGTTGGGCGCGAGCGGGCATTGTGCTAGGGACGACAAGCCGTCTGGCGTCTAGCCACATGCGCCCTCTATGCCCATTCCAATACAAAAAGAAATGTGACAACTGGCAATGAGAGGGCCAGTAACCTTTTTTCAGAAAACATTGCATGAATTAAGAACTTAGTGGCACTAAATATGATTATACGTGCGCCACATGTGTGAACACCTCGAGCGTCTCGCGCGTGTCGATCGTCAAAACAATAATCCTGCACCGCGCACGGTACAGCAGGGCTCGCAGATAACCGTAAATGTGTGTGAAGTGGGCTTACCGTGGATTTATTTATTTATTCGGCGCTGTGTGGCGGTAAATGTGTGTGTGCAGGTTCAGTATGAACTGTATGTTATGTAGCGAAGCAACGCATGCTGACGGCAGAGCTCGCCCATCACAAATGTCGCATCTCTACGTACAATACCGGCTCCACGCCGGTGCCTCAGCGTATTCACACACTACACATACACACGTACATACACACTACACAGCACACACATGATCGCGAGACTTGTCCGGAGGTTTGTCGAGACTCAAGAGTCTCGCTCAGCGCCGCCGATTTTGCTCCAGAGTGTTGTAACAGCTCATTAGGCGAGGGCAAATACTATCGCGGGAGAAGTTAGTGGTTGTGTTAATTAGCCGCGAGCGCCGCGCACTGACTCCACACTTTCACACTTTAGCATCAAACCTACACTAGTGTTCACGGAGCACCACAACAGTAGCTTAGTGAATTATCGCAATATACGTGGGGTATTGAAGATATTACATTCCATACATTTATAAGCTTAGTTCAACAATGCGTAACAGTGATTGAAGGACACTTACTAGTAGTTTTCGATACAACTCAGCTGTACTACAGTCGAATGTACAACTGCAATGCTGAAGTGAGCAGTTTAAGTAGGTAACCTCGTGTGGCAAATCTAGACATTTTGAATATGTTATACATATATATTATTATATAATTCAATCATTATAGTTACATTTTGTGATAGCCTTAAAAGGTGTTACTTTTATTTTTTGATATTTTTGTATTGCTGTAGTGTATGTAAATTTGTAACCACCGCTGGCTGTCCAAATAAATAAATAAACGAATATATATAGATTTAAGAAATTGGGAATATTCAACAAACATATTAATAAATTATGAATCGCAAAATCCTTAGTCATCGTATCACGCCTGAACGGCTGGACCGATTTCGCCAATTCTTTTTTTGTTGTGTTTGTTATTGACAGGAGAGTAATCACATAAAAAATAATGAAGTTGGGCGGAACATAGGAAAATTAAATAAATTTAACGATTATAATAATTTCACTGCCTCGGTAGCTTAATTGTACTAGGGTATAATTACGAAACTGAGGTCTCGGGTTCGAATCCCGGGTCGGGCAAAGTGATATTGGATTTTTCTATTCATTATCAGCCCGGAGTCAGGAATTTGTGCCCGATATGGCGGTAAGCTCGCCATCTATCACATCCTGGGACGGAACAGACAAGGCGAAACATGGGTGCCTGGTTACTACCAGGAGAACCTCTGCCTTTCCCTTCTGGAAAGAAGGTGAGAGTTTATAATAATAATAATAATAAAACTTTATTTCAGAAATCATTCCATAATTTGTTAGTAACAATATTAATACAAAAGACAAACAAAAACAGAAATAGTGTGAAGACAATGTTAGTGTAGATACAATTAACAATGCAGTTTACTTAATGAATTTAATAAAGGACAATCATATTTGTCCATAATGACACCCAGTAGGCTGTTAGTATTGCCACGAAGCCTCTGCAATAGGGATGCCGAACGCTTGCGCCTAATTGCCGCAAAGCAGTCAGTATTTAAGTTTGCAAACATTCCGGAGGCGCTGCAAAACCGTGGCAAGCCCATCAGCATTCTGAATCCATTATTATATTGTATCCTAAGAGCATTGATGGCTTTCTGAGTATGGCTTATCCACAGGCTACACGTGTAAAATACTTGACAATAAGCTTTGAAAATAGTGAGTTTAACCTCAGGTGTGCACCGAGTAAACCTGCGGACCAGCATGTTTGGATCTCACCGCCAATGCTCTCCGCTCCCTTTCAATATCCAAATCATCCTCTAAGTCATCAGTTACAATGTGACCAAGGTATTTAAACTGACGGACACGCCTCAAGATATTGCCACATAAGGTAATAGGTGGAAAAGTGTCACAGACTTTTTTTTAATCCGAAGATTATGAATTCACTCTTATTTGAGTTATATCTCAAGCCATGCCCCTCAGCATACCGTTCACAGACACATATCATCCTCCTGATGGCTGCAATAGACGGGCTGAGCAGCACCATATCATCAGCATAACTGATATTGTTGAAAGCTACCCCATCTATGTAACAACCGGCATGCATGCTGCTGAGCTCGACAATTAGATCATTCAAATAGATATTAAACAGCATTGGAGAAGTCAAGCCACCCTGTCTAACCCCACACTCCATCACATAGTCATCTGAAAACACGTTTGCCCATCTTACACAATTTATTTGATGACTATACCAATATTTAAATATATTAATCAATTCAGTAGGAACTTTCGCATCTTTAAGTTTCACCCACATTCTATCATATGATACCATATCAAAAGCTTTTGAAAGGTCTAAAAAACAGGCAAAAACTGGAGTACTATTATCTGTGTAATATCTTACAGTCTTTTTTAAACAAAAAATTGCTGTTTCAGTAGACAAACCTTCCCTAAAACCATGCTGCGCATCATGCAATTTGATAGTGCTATTTAGATATGTATTAATTAAACTATCAAATATCTTAGCCACAATTGTAGCAAGTGAGATAGGCCTATAATTTGATTTACTCGACATGTTGCCTGTTTTATTTTTGACAATATGTATATACATAAATTTTTAATAATTTATGTATATACTTGACAGTTTTGATGTGATACAAACATAGATACAACCTTTTGTTTTTATTTCAATAAAATTTATGGGACTTTTATTATAATACATGCCAGTCCTATCGTACCTTATAAATAAACATCTCCACAACAAATTAAGGGGGATTAATTTTGTTTTTATCCCCCTTAATTACAAACAGTACAACAAATCTAACATTTTTACGAAATATATAATCATTAACCTTAAATCTCAATTCTGGTGCAAACCATGTTTCAGTAATAAATGCTAAATGTATCTTTTCGTGCATTAATACAAGCTTTAATTCTTCTGACTACTATCCACTATATAAACAGGCAAAAAGACTAGACATAATGACACCCTCTCTAAAATACGTAACAACAACCCGAATACATTCTTCTAATATACAACTACATACTACATATCATCTTCATTTTAACGTCTAACTCCGAATTGGATGTGCAAATTTCTTTTAATCATCCATAATCATTTTCAAACGGCAAATTTTTCCTATTTTTCCGTTTTCTTTCAGGCCTCTTCAAACGTACAATCAACTGACTTCTGCCTATTTATGCAAACTGTCATATATCTATGTCACTCATATAAATACAATTTAAGAAATTAAATACAATTGATTTCAATTTGCCACGTGCGCTCGTGACAGTCACTCACATGAGAATGAGATACAAACTTAAAAGATAAATAATGTCTAGATAGAGCTTTATTATACATTCGCGTCATCTGATCAGCATCGGAATGGTGTTATTGATTTCATGATATATAACTATAAATATCGTTCATAAATGAAAGTATATTACATTATTCAAAAGCGCTAAACTAGATTTTTTTATTTTTCTTTTTACACGTACAATTAAGTAAGACCGCATTGAACATGTACGTATAATAATCTATTAAGCTCGTGTCTATAAAGCCTGTTTGATAAAATGTATACGTACGATAATGGTAGAAAATAGGATTATTGTTAATACCATATCTGTGGTTCATACCGCGCGCCAGCAGGCACTCGCTTAGCACAGCAGCCGCGCCGCGGGCTCGATGAAGCGATCACACAATATTCATATTTAATGTAGCTTATTCCTTACAGTTTACATATCGGCTAGTCGTTGTTTTCATCGCATTAATAAACTGTTTAATGGCTGAACCATAAATTAAAATAAAAACAGACAGTAGCGAGCAGTTGCTGAAGTCCGTATGTCGGTTACAAAACAAATAAAAGGATCTATTTCTGTTGGATGTGAATTGGGTTGCGTGGAGTGAACGTGAACGTCCCGGGCGGTTGTCACTGCTACCGTGGAGCTGGTCGGCGCAAGATCAGTGCCGCCAGCCCCGGCTCCCGGGTTATATGATGGAAAGTGGGTGGTCGCGTTGGTGGCGTTTACTCTCGTGCACCGCGTGTATTGCTCGGTACGCGGACCTCTATTATCTAGATTCTAGATCGTCATAGAGCTGCGTGCGTCAAAGCTAATTAGTATGACTTACACAGATCTGCAGTAGTATAGCATCATAACCTACATGATATCAATCGGATTAGCATGGTTGTCTCTGTTGATTTGTGTCATAGCTTATTGTTATAATGAGTAACGTCAGTACATCACAGGTACTCGCAAGCGTGCTGAAGGACTAATGAGAGGCCGGACGAACCAGAGCATAACCAACTGGAGAGTATAACAGTTATTTTCTCGTCAAATCCCGTCAAGTTGACCAAAAGCGACGCCGGTTCCTTCAACCGCGGTAATTATAACCTGAACGCATGGTTAAAAGTTTATCTCAGGTTAAGCGGCGAGCTGCTGGTGCACGCGCCGCTCTCTGATGCACTTCTCTTAGTTTTTTTTTTGGTCATTACACAGCCTTCAATTGAGCGACTCCGACTGAGATGTAGCCACTTCAGCATCTATTAGCGTAGTCTGCGCAGAAACGTGCTTAATCACTGCCGATATGACGCACGTCACCCCAATAATTATGTGGCTAAGATATAAATACATTCGTATATCACTATGCTATAATATTTGATTTGTTTCACGAACTGCCAGGTCCGTGAGACCTACAACCCGCGTGGCGTAGACGGTCATTACTAAGCCATGTTTAATGTTTATATACTGTAAAGCTGTAACTACAGCACACAGGAGCTGGGTCTACAATATTTGAAAGCCGCACACGCAGTAACACGAGTGTATTAACTATTAATAACGTCCTCGCGCTGTACACGTATAATAAGCACTTTGTTGATTTAATTGTTGTTGATCACGAAAGCCAATGCGGCTTGTTCTTATCCTTAACATCTAATTAAATATGTTTTAAATGAAATTATTGTAACTAAAACAAAGCTAGTTGTGTTTAATTCGGGCGCAGTTGTGTTGATGTTATGATTAGCAATTTAGTCGGCGCTGCGCGGGGCGGTGCGGGGCGCGGGCGGGGACGATCACTAAACTACGTTAAAGCGGAAACTTATAAAACAAACACAAATACATCGGTGAAATCTCAACAGGCAGAGGAATACAAATGGGTGGCGCGTGACGTCAGCCGCCACTTGAGATGAAAGCCTGTCGATGTCGGTGGCGGTGTCGTCGACTGTTGTCGTTCCCGCCTCGTGTTGCGAAATCGGAAATAGGTAGTGGTGTTGTGCGCACTTGATGTTGATGATGTCGTGTAGTACAGCGGCGTGCAGTGTGCAACGTGCTCGTGTGGAGAGTGGAGAATGGTGCAAGGACGCCGCTCTCGAATGAACGACCCTCTGGAGAACTATGGCTGAGACGCGATTGGGGAGCGCACCAGTCGCGAGCGCCTAAATACAGTGGTTTCATGCATCACACCCTTTTTCTTTATGTTGTATGCTGCTGAACTGCGCTTCCTGAGCAGATATATTGTCTTTCTTCCGGCCGCATTACCATGAGAAATATATTGAGTCGCCATGAAACTATGTGACAGCATAGGATTCATCTATGTGTTGCCAATAGATTCTCGATTGTCTGGTAAATATATAGGTACATATAAACTTAAACATAAGTACTCGTAAATATGCATTAGTTAAATCATATAATCTATTATAATCTATCAATTATAATCTATTTTAAAATGTATGTATCGCGATTACATTAAGTCTCCGCGGGACAGGAGGTATGTAGTAAGCAATGAGGTACAAAAAGTTGTAGGGCAAAAGCCCTAGAGGTAAGTTGACAACACATTATAGTGTCGATTGCATCATATCCCCGCGACAATAACATACAACTCCGAGCTAGTTAGAGTAAGACGCCGCCCGCGGTGTGTCGCCGCGCGGTGCTCGAGCTGCAGCAATATAATCTGGTATATCTCTAAACTTAATACAATGTTGCAGGTTCTCAACATATTTGGAGTTAGTTTAAAGGAATTTGCGTATAATCCGCGCACTACTCATTTTATAGCGCTTCAAGCGGGTTTACGATGCCGGTAAGGCCGCGTGCACTTACCCAGTGCTGCTGGATAAGGGCTGTTGGTAAGCAAGGTCTGCTCTGTTTATAGAAGTAACACAACTACCTTATTGTTATAAAGTCGCGCTTCTCAGATTTACATTCAATTACATTTCAAAAAGAGTATTTCTAAGTAGGAGAATATTGTGTGTCACACGGACGAATAAGAGACAGATACACTAGGATGTGTTGAATACACATATTAATACATGAAATAAAGCCGGGTGTCGGTGCAGGGCGCGGTTCAGCACTGAGCAGTGCCGCGAGCTATTTCATGCTCGGGCGCCGTGTAATGTGCTCGCCGCGCGGTCACGCGCAACTCTATCAGAACAAATAACTAGTTACTTCGTTATTTTTCTTGTCTAAAATGGGTTATGGCGCAATCGGCGCAAGGAAATTTGCGTCTCTAAAAGATTAACACATTCATGTGATCGAGTGCAGCCACCACACTCCTCGACGAGATCTAACGCGGTGCCCTCCAGCCGAAGGCAATTAAAATAACAACCGCGAATATGTACTTTTGTTATAATAATATAATAATTTAATTCAGATAATTAGATCCATATTATGTTAGTGTACATTTTCTTTCAAAACTATATTAGTACATGTAGTCTTGTCATGTACATGATAATAGGGCACTCTAAGCCTACTACTAAGCTACTCTACCCTCTATCACATTAAGTTGAGAATTGGAGTTACCCCTCACGCTCCGCAGTAGGGACGCGATACCCTTTCGTCTAATTGATGCAAAATCATCAATGCGGGCGCAGCAAACATTTCTGACGCACTGCAAAAGCGTGGGAGCCCCAACAACATCCTCAAGGCATTATTATATTGCACCCGAAGAGCGCTGATGGCCCTCTGCGTACAGCCTGTCCACCGACTGCACGTGTAGAAGGACTGGCAGAATGCTTTAAAAAGTATAATTTTCACTTCAACTGTATTGTATTGTATTGTATTGTATCAGCCCATATACGACCAACTGCAGGGCACGGGCCTCCTCTACAATCGAGAGTACGATTGAGAGTGGTTAGGCCTATAGTCCACCACGCTGGCCTAGTGCGGGTTGGCGGACTTACACACCGTAGATTTTTTTTTTTTTTTTATATCGCTACGGTATGCAGGTTTCCTAACGATGTTTTCCTTCACCGTTAAAGTGCGTGGTGATTGACTATCAATACACACATAACTCCGAAAAGTCAGAGGTGTGCCCTGGGATTTGAACCCGCGACCACCGTGAACATGTAGGCAGCCGAGTCTGGTCCGATACCACGAGGCCACCACGCACTTACTTCAACTGTGCAGCGCGCGAATCTGCTAACAAGCATATTGCATCGAACCGCTAAAGCCCTTCGTTCCCTTTCCACATCTAGATCGTCTTACATATCAGGAGTAACACTGTGACCAAGATATTTGAATTAGTGAACACCATCCAAAATACCGCCAGCTAGATAAACTGGAGGATAGATTTTTGACGACTTTACACCAAATATTAGTAAGTTGCTTTTCTTGGCACTGTACCTGACACCGTGCCCCTCAGCATAATCCTCACAATCTCAACATCCGTCTCAACCCCGCGACTGAAGAACTCAATAGCGCCATATCATCAGGTTAACTTATGTTGTTATTTGTTAAATGCTACACCTTCAATACGAGTATAGCGCCCTGTGTTCATATTGCTCAGCTTGGCTATATGATCATGTATGTACGATATACAGTATCTATAGATGGATTTACACGACTGCCTCGGTGGCGTAGTGGTACTACGGTATGATTGCAAAGCTGAGGTCTCGGGTTCGAATCCCGGGTCGGGCAAAGTGATATTGGATTTTTCTATTCATTATTAGCCCGGAGTCAGGAATTTGTGCCCGATATGGCGATAGGCTCGCCCCCTATCACATCGTGGGACGAAATATTCAAGGCGAAACGCGGGTGTTCTAGTAGCACCTCTGCCTACCCCTTCTGGGAAAAAGGCGTGTGGTTATGTATGTATGTAGATGGATTTATAGAAAATCCGACACGATAAACTCCCAGCGAGAACAATCACGGAAATGGCGACTATTCAAAAGTAATTGAAATCGAATTTGTTGAAATCAGCGAAAAAAACAAAGCGAGAGTGTCGCGAGGGAGCGAGGGTCCCTCCGCACTGAACATTATCGTAAGGAGCCGAGCCGGCGGCGTATATCTCTTCCGAAAGGATTGAGATATTCCGTAAAGCCAGTTTCACACTATTATGTAAGATATATCATTTGAAGGCGGGATAAAATTATAATAAAATGGGAAATGGAGAATGTTTGATATTAATGTAAATTATACTTTACGCGGAGTTACAATTCCCGAGTGACACTATGTGACCGGATAATGATAAGAATCAGAAAAGTACGGTTCGGGTCGCAACTGATTTTTATAAGTAACTCTCTTATGAAGGCATAATGATTTGGAAAGGCGGAAGAGAAATAATTAGACAATAATATGTTGTGTAATGCTGCAGGAAATGACCGTCGCCGGCGTCGGGCGGCTAATGAAGGGAGGCTACGGGATCCCCGCGTCACACCGCGCACAACATGGCACTAGTCGCCACATTGTTCCGGCTCGCTCCTCTTGAATTGCGTAATTCTACCACATTATATTAACATATACAATATATACATATTATGTGCCTAATATGTAATATAATCTATACGAGTTGTGTGACTTTATGGACCGTCAGTTTCTGGTCGATTATTAAGTTGGGTAATTCAATTTGGGAAAGCATAATGGGAACATTCTCACCGGGTATGGTTCGGGGCGGTCTTTTTGATTAATTTGAAATATGAATATTTTCTTTAATTTATTAATTTCTTTTTTAATTTGTGTTTATATTTTTATGTAATATGTACTGTTTGTTTTATGGTGTCAAGATCTATTTTTTTTTATAATATTTTGTGTTTGTTATGATCTATTAATTTTCGACACTTTCTCAATTAATTTCTCAAATAAATTCGAAATACAAATGTCATTTGGGAAATGCCTGCCTCGGTGGCGTAGTGGTACTACGGTATGATTTCAAAGCTGAGGTCTCGGGTTCGAATCCCGGGTCGGGCAAAGTGATATTGGATTTTTCTATTCATTATTAGCCCGGAATCAGGAATTTGTGCCCGATATGGCGATAGGCTCGCCCCCTATCACATCGTGGGACGGAATATACAAGGCGAAACGTGGGTGTTCTAGTAGCACCTCTGCCTACCCCTTCTGGGAAAAAGGCGTGTGGTATTTGGGAAATGACGTATCAAAAATTGCATGTGAGTTTCTTGTGAATGGAATTTATAGCCGGCATAGAGATAGAATTGTCCCTATCACATTGTTTACTAACGGCGTTTAACACTATGAGCAAAACTCTCTACACTCTACACTTTAGGGGGTATATTTTCAGCGCGTCAGACGGTGGTCACTGGTCTCGTGCCATTCGACACAATAATGTGATTTAGACATAAACCATGTACATATATACCATGTACATCAGAGAGACGCCCCCCTGCATCAGATAGTGAGTTGTCGTACCGGAGGCGTAGCAACAGCGCCGCGCGGCGCGGGCGGCGTGGCGTCGTGTTCCGAGCGGCGCGTGTCGAGCGCCGCCACGAGCGTCGCTCGGCTAATATTGGACGGGTTCGGTTCCGGCACTCGCGCCAATTAGGTCGCGCGCATTCTTACTACTGATAGTAACATCAATCTCTGTCACACTTTACATCACGCTCACAAAACTGCTTGGAACTCATTGTTTTCTTTATTGTCTTTATGTTATAAAAGCGGACATGTCGATCTCAAGGGTACCTCGCAACGCGCGCCTGCATCTATTTTTACAAATTTGTATTCTCTTATAACAATATTTACAGTTTGGGTCGACAAATTGGATCGAATGTCAATTTAATGCAACATAATTAAATTCACTGTTCAACCTGTACCTAATAGGTGCGTTAAGGCACCGGGTATATCCAGACTGCGGCCGACAACGAAGCAGGATGCTAGTTTTAGTGATTCTAGACACAACAATAGGGCAACAAAGAAATTCGCAAATAAAAAGCAAATACTTTTTTCCAATTTTTATTTTAAATGATACCTTGTTTGGATGGTTAATACATAGTTTTTGCTAAAATAATAATTTAAAAGTTTGTTTACCATTGCGTTCTTTAAAGATAGGTTATACATTATTATATTAGGAAAAACAAAGTATTTAGCACTCAACACGACGATACTTCAAAAATTGCAAAAAATATCGTTGGTTGTTTTTTTGAGAAATTTTTTAGTTGCATTGTGTCTGAAGTCACTAAAACTAGCACCTGTATTCGTTTTCGCTCCCCGTCTGGATATACCCGATACATCGGTCCACAATGTATTCACCGTCGAACAAGATGAGTGATGTGCAGTTGAATGCAATGTGGAGTCGGTCGCGAGAGTTACTCGCCGTGCCGAGTGGTCGCGCCTCGCTCCGGCCGCGCGCCCGCACTTCTCTGGCGACATCAAATTGCACGTCATTCACTATTAAGACGGAGAGACGAAGCCGCGAGTAATTGATAAAGTGGACCACTCCGCCGGATATTACGCTCCGCCTTGTAAAACATTGAACGCGTGACGTCTGGTCAGATCAATTCGCCGCGTTCTACACTATCTCATGTACTTACACGCATCAAAATTGTGTACTTTGAAATTAACTTACAATGGGTTTATTATTTTTGTAGATGTACCGCAGTGCTTCTTACTGTTTATTCCAAAAGATTTTCATTTCCAGTCCATGTCCCACGGCAGTCGGTAAGTCGGCGCTGCTCGCTTGCACTGCGGTGATGGACAATATAGAAAATGACACTGGTGTATAAGGAAGGAGCCCATCACTTCAAGCTATGATCATCTCTGGATGTATAGCCCGTATAATTTTGCCAACTTGTCGTCCGTCAACAGACGGCACGCCGCCAGGCCGACACGACATGTCGCCAAACTTCCTCTTGTTATATGTAATAGCATCGACAGATGAGCGCTATAAAACGCATAAATCGATCGCGACATAACTAAAAAAAATATATATTCACATAGATACATAAACTCACGCCTTTTTCCCAAAAGGGGTAGGCTGAGGTGCAAGCAGGACACCCACGTTTAGCCTTTTATGTTCCGTTCCACGATGTGATAGGGGTGAGCCTAATGCCATATCGGGCACAATTTCCTGACCGGGCTGGTAATGAATAGAAATATCAATTCAAATTTCACAGTGACCTGTTGGAGGCAGCATGCATCCAGCGACGTCCCGCGACCTTTACCAGGTCGTCTGACCACCTAGTGGGTGGACGTCCCACGCTGCGCTTTCCGCTTCGTGGCCTCCATTCGAGAACTTTTTGGCCCCATCGGCCATCAGTTCTCCGTGTTATGCGCCCCGCCCATTGCCACTTCAACTTGCTAATCCGCTGGACTATGTCGGTTACTTTAGTTCTCCTACGGATCTCCTCATTTCTGATTCGATCTCGTAGGGAAACCCCGAGCATAGCCCTCTCTATAGCTCGTTGAGTGGCTTTGAGCCTCCTCCTCCTCAAGAATAAAACGTTTTAGAAAAAAAAAGGGAATTAAATAAATAATAAATATATACCCCCAACAGTCACATATGTAGTCCTGACCCCACATTAAGATTAAGTCTTGTGTCGTGGGTATTAGGAACTACCAGACAGACGATAGACGACCTGACCGCACAAAATAATATTTAGAAGCCCGGTAGTCCTCCGCAATTACACTCAAGAATTTCAGCATTGTATTGTATTTCCTTAATGGTAACAAGGTGCTTGCTATTATACAGAACCTGACCTACGCCAAATAAGAAAGATATATAAACTGCAGAGTCCTAAGTAAAATGGAAAAACTAAAGTAGAGATAATATACTCATAACAAAATACAAGCGTCGCGTGTATTCGGTTTTATAGGGACGGCTAGTATCGCCAATATTTTATTTCACTTGGAAATGTCGCACAGAATAAGCAATATATTTTATAGAGATATCGCATAATTAGAGCAATAGAAATGTGAGGCACCGGCGCCGAGTATACACATTACACGTGGGACGTACGTACTTACATACCTGCTAGCTAATGTATAGTCGAACATGAATATTAAGGACTCGCTCATAGAAATCACTCGTGCGTGAAATTAAACCTGCACTGTTACGCCACCAATTACCAAATCTAATCTAAATCTTTGTTTATTTTTAAGTGACATCAATAATAGGAGATTATCAGTACAGCCTGTAGGTATGTAATATTGTGTGAATTGAACAGTTTTTGGAAATGGTATTATAATTGGCTTCTGAACACGTGTGCCGAATTTCATAAGTGTATGTTTGTGTATGTTTGCACGTTTATCCACGCAAAAAGTAATTTTGTGTTTTAGGAGCAGTGTTAATTTCAACAAAATCGGTTCAGCAGTTTTTGAGAGAGAACAGGAGTGTCTAACCTTTTTCAGTCCACGGCGCGCATACATGTTGACTATTTTGTCACGGCGTAATAATCTATCTAGCTGGTCGAAATATATAAACAAGTATACTTATAGTAGTTAAGTAGATACTAGATGGCAACTAAAATTAAAGTTCGGAGAGAGAAACTACTCGGCAGCGCTCTCCTACACTTTCTGTGGCGCATCAGGGCGCTGCAGCGCACACTTTAGGAACCCACAACATACGTGTGTAACATTCCCTTTTTTCTTTGTCTCATTTTTTTTTATTTATTAAGAGGAAAAACTTTAAGGCTCCCCTTTCGGTACCCCGGAGGAGGTTGAAAGTGGTATGTCAGTGTCACCGACCTACTAGCTGCATGCTGCAGGTATTTCGGCCAAGTTGGGTCCCTAACGAAACCAACGCTAGCATACTGCACGCACTAGCACGGCACGGGACTCGCGCCGCTCGCAGTGCCTCGCACATTATTACACTAGTAATTTCCTACCACAACATTTCCGTATCAACATTTCCGATCGCTACTATTCATTATAAGATACATCGTAGACCATCTAACACCGGAGTGTTACATTTTAATCCGATACTCTTGGTCTCATTTGAACACCTAAAAAAGTCCGGGTAATGGTGCCTGTGAAAGTAGATAATAAAAAATAAACCAATTGAAAAATGTGTTAAGTGAATAGTTGAAATTTCAACGAACATAAATAAATACAAATTATTTCAACAAACATGAAACGAAATTATAAGCTTGAGTTACTAATAATTCGTTGTTGAATATTTGATTGAATTCTCGTGAAGCGCAGCTGAAATGCCGAGCGAAACAATTATCGCTTTCTGTAAGAGAGCACTCGGGAGCATTGTCGATAGATTATACCGTTTAATTGACGTAATGAAAATCAAAGCTATTTGCATAAATGCATATATCTCAGCTGGTCTGAGGGTGTGGGGGAGGGGAGGTAGGCATTGCACTGAACTCGGCAGGTCTACGGCTCTTAGTAACGCTCCGTCAGCGACACCTCGCAGCCACCGCGCCGCGCAGCGCCACACGCAGCCCGCCGCCGCGCGCCTCTCTCTTTATAAATATGTTTCCATTCAGCTAAACATAGATACAATTCCGACTCACTTTTGCTGACACCTGATTTCATCACACTAACCGTAGAATAAATCTAAAATGATACGTTACCAAAGTCGCGCATCTATCTACATTATCAGTTCAACCTGCACGTATGAAATATTGTCAGAACTACACAGTTTTTGGATATGTTAGTCTATTTCAGCGTGTGAACACGTGTGCCAAATTACATATAATATGTATGTATGATTGTATGTTTGTCCACGCATATCTCAAAAAGTATAAGTCGGATTTCAAAAAATATTGTTGCGTTAGATCAGGTATAGTCCAACTTGGGAGCTGTGTAAATTTCATAGAAATCGATTTAGTAGTTTTTGATATAAAGCAGGGGTGCCCAACCTTTTTCAATCGGCGGCGCACATACATGATTACTATTTTGTCTCGGCACCCTACTCTATCTAGCTGGTTGAAATGTAAAATGATACTAGTGTTAGATGCGAACCCAATAGATGTTACCAGGTTGGCACACTCACAATACAAGACAAAACACATGTGACAAGAGTTTGAAATGTTTTTTGTTTTTTTATTGATCGTAACTTTGTGCAAAGCGGATCTCTTGACAAATTATGTTTTTGTAATGTAAAATTCAGTTTAGACTAATCTCCACGTGTTTTTGTTCTTAATAAACCACTTCGGATAGCTTATACTCGTACTAGTTATATAAATAGACACAAAAATTTAAATTCAGAGGCAGAGAATTTCTTCGCGGCGCCCTCCTCTACTTTCCACAGCGCGGCGCGGCGCACCAGGGCGCACACTTTAAAACACCATAAGATAAAGAGTAAAGTTTGTATTATTCACTATGAAAACGTAAGAAACTAGTTTAAATTACTGCTATAGAAACTTAAAAAATGAAGAAATAAAAAATAATTTAAAAAAATCAAACCGACTTCAAGTGTAATAAAAAGAGAGAAATAAAACTAATCTTTTAATAAATTTATAATACCTAAATACACAAACTTTTTTTTGGCAGTCCAGCTTGCCTACTATAAGCTATATAACATCACGCTGTGAACAATGCGGGCAAAACTGCGAGGCATAGCTGGTCGGCTAGCACCGACCGCAAAAAAATGGTTGTATATTTAGATATTATAGATTTATTAAAAGATTAGTTTTATTTCTCCCTTTTTATTACACTTTTGAAGTCGGCTTATTTTTTTTAAATTCTTTTTTATTGAGTCTATCCACGTTGTGGGTGGACATTGTTTGATTTTGTTAGTACTTCATTATTACTATTTTCAACCTTTTCATATTATAGATAAGTAATAAACTGCCGAGGTTTTAATAACGCGTTCTTATAAAACGGATAATAGATTAAAGATTTAGTGGTATTACGTTCAGCAGAGGACGCCGCGTGGTCTCGTCGCGTGCATGGTATCTGCTAAGCTTGCAGCGCATTCTAAGAATTGTCTCATTTAGCACCGAAGCGAGAGTGCGCTGAATACCAGCACCTCGACTGGTACCAGCATGTAGTATGTACTGGATGTACAATGCATATGGCACTGCTCGGTTACTTGCCTGGAATTCCCGGAGCAGGGTGCATCTTACAAACAATACCGAGCTTCCGAACGTTGCTTCGCAGGAATTTTACATGTATGCCAGTGTTCTAAACCGACGTTTAAAGTATTTTACTGACAAATGCTACGCAAATAGGCATTCCTTCGTCTCTTCGTCAAGCATGCAGGCTGCCTCCAACAGGTCACTGTGGAAATCATTGGATTGGATCGTAATATGTAATAATATATGAATGTATTCGAGATTAACATGTATCGCGATCCATCGTCCGAGACCGCGACCCGCACTAAATCACGACAACTACGCGAAGCTCCGAGAACACGCAGATTTACGACATTACTTTGAATTGTTATCTTTATATTCAATTTGAACGTTTACATGCATATTCATTATGTTATCACACAATATTAATGATGACTACACAAACGTATCGCGAATATAAATGACCACGCAGCGGCCACACTGTTCGTAAGGATCCCCTAGTGTTCTAAGGCGCTCCGTCTCACTTACAAACAGAGAGTATTCACCACACTGCACCGTCAATGCGTCGCAGCTAGTAATCCACATCGGCGTCGCGTAAGACAACGCCACAACGGAGTCTGCCAGAGTCTGCCCCGCGCCGGCTCTCTGGAGCCTATCTCTCTGCTATTAAACTGGCTACACGGCTGCGCTGTATTACAAAACATAAACCTAAAAAGGTATAGTGCGTGCTCGTCAGTTAATAGAGGAAGAGGTTTTGGCACTTGGCCGCGCCGAGTCTCTCACGAGTGTTACACGCGCACTGACCTGGCTTGTGCTACGTTTACGACGGAGATTAGTTGCTGAGGCGCTGCCTGGTGTGGTGTGAGCCATTAAGCCGCCGCGCTCGTTCCCACAAGGGCTAGCCGGCTTATAAGCCTTCCGTGATAAAACTGACTCGCGTTGAACATTCACTACGCTTTTATTCCCCTAATACAAAGTAACGCGTGTGGCTTCCTATTGGCTCTATTATATTAGTTCACCAAATGTTTTATACGAATCCAAGCGTAGCACGATCGGTCAACAGGATAAGTGTTCAATGCCATCTACGAGAATAAACCGAGTCTACTTTTAATAAAATGACTGACTTAGCCATCGCTTGAAACTACAATGTATCTCACAAGTTATATAGAATTGCTTAGTCACTAGTGCGATGGCCAAGTCAATCTATTTTACTAAGTACATAAAAGATTTTTAATATTGATATAGTCACTATATCGTGTTGTTAGGTTAGCTAATTACATAATAACTTAAGACAGCAAGTCCCTTATGTAAGGACTGAATAAATTAACCGACTTGGTATTACCACGGTAATATTATGTATATAACATTATTCTGTCTTCATACAAACGTTTGGAACGTGAGTCATACGCGCCCTGAGTTCAGTACACACTCGGTACACAACCAGTCGCGAATGCGCCGCTGCACTGTGACGAACGGAAGTATTACGTTCCCAATACCGATTCCAGTTTTTGCATTGGATTAGGTATAGTCCAACTTAGGAGCTATGTAAGTTTCATAGAAATCGATTCAGTAGTTTTTGAGATAGAGCAGGGGTGCCCAACCTTTTTCAATCCGCGGCGCACATACATGTTTACTATTTTGTTGTGGCGCCCTAATCTGTCCAGCTGGTTGATATACATAATGATGCTATTTTGGTAAAGAGGCACAAAACTTAAAATCGAGAGATAGAGAATTTTTTCGCGGCGCTCCACTTTCTACGACCCGGCGCACCAGAGCGCACATTTTAGGACAGCGTGAGATAAAGAGTAAAGTTTGTATCATTCACTAGGAAAATGTGTAGATATAGTCTGTATATGTATTAGCAAAAACATCGTAAAAAATAAGTTTTAATTACTGATATACGGGTACATATTTAAAAAATGAAGAAATAAAAATAATTAAAAAAAATTAAGCCGACTTCAAAAGTGTAATAAAAAGCGAGAAATAAAACTATTGAAATCGGTTTAATTTTTTAAAATTTAATGTTTACAATAAAGAACACCGAACTAGAAAAAAGTCAAGCAAATAGATGAAATTAAAATACTGTGGCCACGCAAGCCCTATCGCGTGTCTGCGCACCGCGCAGCTGTAGGTAGTTATTTCAAGGACGGGGCCGAGTCACAATACTGTTAGACATAATTACCGGGGTTATATTACATGGGTCTCATAACTTTTTACGGTAAAACAACTGATTTGCGAGACTTGTTTTTTTTTTTAAGTTTTGTTTTTGATGGGATTTTCATATCGCCTACCAAGTCATGGTAATGCGGCGTAATTTCCGATCCCCTAGTGGTCGTAAGAGGCGACCTAGAGGGGCCATCAGGGTCGTTGGGTAAACTGCATGGGCAGTAAACCCCTACCTATAACGACTCCGAGATGTGCGATAGAGCGCATGCTAGTGTCTGTCGTGGATGGCCAAAGCATCTCAAACGAGCGTGTAAAAACGGTGGTAAGTGTGGGGCATACAGGCTCACTACAATCAAATGACCAGCAATGGTTTCGTGCCGAGCGGTTACGCGGACATAAATCGGGGCGCTTCTGGCCCAGGGATATCTGGTGCCGCCCATAATGCATCACCCAGGGATGGTTACCGAGGAAGTTTAGTAGTATGCTGGCGTAGATTTTGTTTGGGACAGCGTGCCAGTCTGGAAGGCCAGAGGCACTGACATACCCCTTTCGGTCTGCCCTGGGGGTACCTAAAGAGGAGCTTAATAGCTTTTTTCTCTTAACAAAAAAACGTTAGTTTTCATACACGGGTATATAAACAACTGTTTTTGTTTAGACAATACTGTGGGCATCATTATTTATATTATTGTTCCTTGATTGCAATGAAAATTAAGGAATGACTAACAATTAACTGGGAAATACCCCGCGGTACACCCGCCCTTTAGAAAATTAATTCATATTGTGCAGTCAAATGAACGTGACATAATGATAGCACTGGTACGAGGCCTACATATGTGCAGTCACCAGTGGATACTACTCTACACAAGTATCACGTTACGTGTATGATATTACAAGAAGACAGTGTAAAGATGAACTATATCATTGCGTTAGTAGCGATGTGTGTGAGGAATTGTGAAGTTCTAGATTCGCCTACAAATTCAGGCAAACTACATCGTGTACTCTTAATTTCAAAATCTCATGAGTTGCTTGTATGTAATGTACACATTTGTATGTAACCAGCTTGACAATGAACCCGCGGCTTGTCTCATCTTAATAACAATACTGTTTTCTACTCTTTTTTTAAACTATTCTAACTTGTTCCTAAGGTAACCACAAACTAGAAAAAAAAAGTATTGAATTTTTATTGGATCGATAAGTCCCATAAAAATCCGTTTTAAATTAGGATTTAAACTTCCGCGCGTATATGTAAGAAAACGCTAGAGACGCCATGTTTCGTGTGATAACCTCACTCCGCTAGTAAACATAACCTCTATAAACGATCAGTGCTTAGTGAAGAGTGAATTTTTGCAATAAACATGAGTTACTCTCTTATTATCCATATTTATTATCTCCCATTCATTATTTTTTAAATATTTTATTTAAACACGCAAATGTTATTATTTACTAACGGATTTACGTAATTTCGGTATCTATTAAGGCGGCCCGCTTAGCATATATGATTTGTATGACAGATTAAAATATGGAAATAATTTAAACGAATTATAAAATTTATTCTTTGACGTTTTAAATTGAAAATAACATATTCTGATATAGTTAGTTAATGCTACATTACATAGATTTATTGTTTTTAGGTTTTTCTCACTTATAGTGAAATACCCTAGTCAGCCAGTACCCCTCGTATACCCCTAGGCCCGCGTATACCTCTAGACCTAGGGGGTGCAGCCGAACAGCTTGTTATGAGAACAGAGTGCCAACATACTTTGAAGCACTAATCACCGTAATATCCTACCTGTATGTAAGCTACGTGTTGTGATCTATGGAGGGGCTAGTCCGTACCCTTGTGTAGGGAAGGGGCTAGGTTCGGTAAGAGGTCGCGGCAATTAGCGATAACGACGTCGCTTAATGAACTCGACGGCTCCTGTGACGTCACCGCGTTACCACTCTTCAAATCCATTACGTGAAACAAATAGTTGTGTTACAATACAATAGCAGCATGTATGTATATTAGCGCTATTGTGCCGGCCCACGCCGCCGCGGATGACAATAGATGATCAACGCTGCGGCGAACACCTGCACTCAAATTTTATTCGTTAGTAGTTACATATTTTTTTTTTTTTTTTATTTCAATAATATTTAAAAGGGACTTTTATATTATGAAACAATATATGCCAGTCCCATCGTACCTTATAAACAATCACATACACAAAAAAAAAATCAAGGGGGATTAATTTTGTTTTTATCCCCCTTAATTACCAACAATACATCAAATCTAACATTTTCAACAACCAATTAAACTAAAAAAAAAACTTTCACACTAAAGAAAAGAAAAAGAAAAGACTGAAAAATTCAAAATCGTAACATTATAAACTTAAATAACTTGATAGCCATTTCGGATATTGGTTCGGATAAAATATGATGAAATCACCCAACATCATTTTCATTAACATACAAATCCTTCATCACATGTTGTCTCTCATCTCGAAACCGACTACATTCCGTCAATAAATGCATAACGTCTTCCACTGTACCACAAACCGCACAGTTGGGTGAATTGGTTTTTCTAATTAGGTAATTAAAGTTGTTAAGCGGAAGGTGTCCAGATCTTACTCTCAAAGCAATGACTACATTCCACTGCAAAAAATTCAACGTTATTTTTTTCTGATTACTATCCATTATGTAAACACGCAAAAAGACTAGAAATAATGTCACCCTCTCTAAAATACATAACAACAACCTGAATACATTCTTCTAATATACAACTACATATCAACTTAATTTTAACGTCCAGCGCCGAATTGCATGTGCAAATTTCCTTTAATCTATCCATAATAATTTTAAAACGGCTAAATTTATTCCTTTTTCCAGTTTCTTCCGTATTTTTTCTTGCCTCTTCAGGTGTACAATCAAATGACTCCTGTCTATCTACACAAATTGACTGCTTTTTTGCATTTCTATTTTTAAGCCGTGACATTGCACTTTTACCTAGAATTGGCGAATTCCTTATAGCTTGTTCCTTCGCGTACTCTTCATTATTGCTCTCATTGCAAGATATATTATTCTTATCAACGCGAGTACCTCCTTCCAACACATTCCTATATGACAGTTTCTTAATATCCTGACTTTTATCAGCTACCTGCGCGCTTTGACCTTCCACATTGTCAAGTTTTGTATACACTGCCTTTTTATCCAGAAACATCGACATAGCTTTTCTATAGGTGCAATTTTCTGAACTCATAATCTTTCTTATGGACTTTTCTTTTAAAAACACAGGACATAACTTATTCAGGGCCATATGTGCACCCTTACAGTTTACACATTTAAAGTTGGTAGTGTCGCAATTTCTATGACTATCTCCACATTTTGGGCACAAAATCTTTTTTGTTGGACATGATCTTAATAGATGTCCAAATCTCCAACACCCAGAACATTGGGTAACAGGAAAAGTATATGGTTCAACCTTTATCCTGCAGCCATATATATAAACATATGGAGGTAAGGTAGGACTTTGAAAACAAAGCCGTATACTTTCACTATTTACCCATTCTCCTTTATTACTTTGCCGTTTCAATCTTCTTAGTGTAATTATCTCTTTTTCACATTCCAAACTATTTAAAATTTCCTCATCATTCGTCTCTAAATCAATGTGTTTTATTACTCCATACGATAGATTCACTTCATTCGCATACTGACATCTATATCCCATGGTTTTAAAAATGCTTAAATTTATAAGTTTTTCCGCATTAATTTTGTCTTCAAAGTATACAAGAACCTTGTATGGAGTTTTATAATTAATCTTTAATATTTTGTTAACATCCTCTTTTTTCAACAACTTTGCCATACCAAACTGCTTCAATAAAACCTCCTTTGCCGTAATACATACTATTATTTCATTATCATATTGTACCATTGACGTGCTATGATTGACATTTGACATATTTTCCTCCGAAGTATGATTTTTCTTGGACAAACTTCCAGCAAAACGCTTGTTTTTTCTACAGACTGTTGTAAAACCATCATCATCACCTACTGTGTCCTCACTGTCCTCTCGGACTCTCTTCTCCTGTGACCTCTCAATCTCCATGGCAACACTATTAACGACTACATCTCTCTCTACTCTGCCTCCGCATTCATAGTAAATTTGTTGCTCGCTATCCAATACTCTCTCTTCTTCCATAATATCACTTCCACTAGAGTCATCAAAGAGCACATTATTATCTATGGCACTCATTAAAATACAATTTTAGAAATTAAATACAATTGATTACAATTTGACACGTGCGCTCGTGACAGTCACTCGAGTTACATATTTGATTCAGATCATGTCGCGGTTTATTGGACGTTAGACTGTAGCTTGGCGGCACTATACAACGTAGCATTGGAGTTAGCATGGAGATAAAAATGGAACCATATAATAAAAATTGCCTTACGGAAGTAGTATTACAATAAAGATTAAGTGAGTTTGTCCATCCGCAACCAGAGGAGCTGAATGGTATGTATATGCACGTGTCTTGTTAATTGTGACTCTGGAGTGAGCGTGAGTTGGTCGCAACACCTGGCTCTCGACGCACTGTCCACTCGGTTATGTCTGGTAAATGAGTTGTTTAGTTTTCACTACTAATTAATTATTATTGGCAACAATTGGTAAACAGTATTAATGACTGCGAAGCCCCTTATTACTGTTTTGAAAATGGCGTTAGAGTAGCCTAATACTACTCGTATCTGCAGGTCAAAGGATCAACTAAATGACAGGAAATGTGATTTACTGGGATCTACGAGAGAATTGTACCCCAGAAACGATACCTGCAATCCTGAATATATTTATAAATCAAAACAAAACATTTGCAATAATATGATCAATCTATTGTATTAAACTAACTAAAGATTTTCGCGGAGCACAGCTCACGTTTACGATTCTCAATAGACAATAAAGAGTAAATCTGGTGTGAAATGAGCTTGAGTTATTTGAGTAGTAGTGGCAGCGCGCACTCCTCACCGAGCATCCACGGTGAATGTCAATGAAAAACTCAATGAAAATGTGTGGGGCGCGTACAATCAGCGATGCTTCGGGCTGAGACACGCCGCGCCGTCGCACGTAGTAGACGACACAGATTTATTAGATAAAGAAATAAGCGACTAGTGATTTGCTAGCGCATTCCGCGCTCGCTGTATGAAGTAGTGTTTTATCTCGTGAGGGATTGTTCACATTTAACAACATTTAAGCACAGCGCTTTTTGAATGGACTTGGCTTATCTAAATTCTAAACGAAATACCCAACGCATAGATGACGCAATATTGATGAATTGGTAAACCGTCAGCGGTCGGCGGGACGACACGACGCGAACTCTTGGCACCGACTGAGAACTTGTGGCGAGCGCGGCACTCGTAAAATTGTGCCTATCTCACTTCTCAATTGCTACACTTGCATTTGATTCCAATTGATCGAGATGAATAAAGGAGACACAAATACACGTGTAGTAGGTATAGCTCCATAAAGCTGAAATAGATTCTGATTACGGCGGTAAATCGATTCAGTAGTGTGACCTACTCTTCGTTACATATTGCTGAAATACAAAGCGTCAGTTTCGCGACGTGTTGCTAGCTGAGAGGCTATGGAGCATGATTTAATGACAATTGAGCGATATTTCGACAGTGTCCAGTGTCCACTGTCCAGTCGTTGCGCGCTTTATTGGACACGCGTAGACACGCGGCGGCTGGCAACAGCCCGCATATAACGTTAATATTCGGCGCGTAAACTATGCGCTGATTGGCGTCGATGTTAGTCCATTACACTAATATTTACCTGCTGCGGAGTATTATGAATGAAGCGATGAAATCTTGTAAGAAACAACTCGACGTGTGCCAATAACCATGCGCACTATTGCTTGAATATAAGGTACTTACTATAAAGCAATTAATCTATTCCCACATAATCTTCATATATAGTTATCGGATATGAATATAGTCGTATATAAAAACGTTTGTTCGTGTTAATGAGCGACGTCTCTTTTGTTGAATTATATTGTCCTGGAGCGTGTACAAGTGGTGCCGCACCGGCAGCGTCACGCTCAATCACAACTAGCTCCGTCAACAACTCGGCTTTAGTGTCATGGCTCCCGATTGATATCCTCCGATTATTGATTTATTATCTTCTTTACATATAATACACTAGCGGCCCGGCCCAGCTTCGCCTGGGTGCTTAGATGTTTAGACTCCACTCCACACCAGAAATATCTTATTCCCGTTCAAACTTTTGTACTCCTGAACTCAACCTAAGTACCTACTATCCCTTTTCCTATCGTATCCCATCCCATCTCATCTGGCTCCTTTTCTTTCTGTTACATCCCGTCCCATTATTTCCCATCTACCGGTCTCATCGCGTTCGTCCCACTTTATCGCATTTCATCCCTTAATGCCTAAATAGGCATGTTGACAACTTTTTGGAATTGCTTTTATTTTGTAGATAGGCCTTATATAAACACGAAACTACGACGAATATCATTAAAAAAATACGCAAACACAAATACTTTGCAAAATTCCTGCTAAAACTTTAAAATAAATTTAATTAATTTTATAGCGTCAACAACACGTGGTAATTATACTGTTAAAATGTAGCTTATATGACACGTTCGTAGATTTACCATAGCAGCGCCATCTATTGATTACTTACTCAACCCAGTCGAAAGGTATCGAATGAAAATGATGAAAATGATTCTAACAGAAACATCTGTTAGAATCATATGGAGTTAACAGATGATTGTGACTGTCAAATAATAACAGACAAATAATTAGCAATAAATTAAAATTGCGACTATAATTTGAGATTTAAACTATCCTATCTCTCAAGTTGGATCGAACTGCACATGGTGTGCAAATTTTATTATAATCGGTTAAGTAGTTTAGGAGTCCATTGAGGACAAACATTGTGACACGAGATTTATATATATTAAGATTTATAACCGATCGATGTCATATACATGGAAGATAAATGAGAAAAACAAATATGGGGGGGACTATATTAACGTATTAGAAACCAAAAAAATGATTTTTAGAATTTTGGTCTGTTGTCTGTTTGTCTGTGCGGTTGTGCGCGATGAACTCAGAAACGGCTTAATGTGTTCTGATGAAATTTGGTCTGGAGGTAGCTGACACCCTGGATTAACACTTAAACTACTTTTAATTTCGAAAAATGTAGTGTTCCCGTGGGAGGAATTACATATATTGGGTGAGAATGAGACGGGACAAGGGATATAACAGGACGGGACGGGGTGAGATTATTTTATAAAGATAACCACGTAAACGGAGTTGCGGGCAGGCGCTAGTAGATATTATTTTCTTTATGTATATAATAAACATTTACAAGTCCACTAGCTTATTAAAATGCTGTGTACCTACTGATTACTTGTTCTGTAAAGTTACCCCGCGCTGTTTTAATTAATAAACACAGCTGGTTCACCTGTCGTAGTTCCCACGGAGTCCTGGAATCTATTTTGAATGAAAACAACTTTCATCTGTCGAGACGTAAATAACTGTTTTGTGGCGAGTAAATATAAAAGTGTGCGAGAGCGGTATGGTTGCCACGTCACGCGTCGGCTGGTGTCGTGGACTTGCCGGGTATCTGCATTATTGAAGCGATCTCTGTTGCGACCATCGCCTATACCGAATAAGATATAGATTTTGGGGGCTGTTGCCGTTCGCTCCGTGCTTCTAGAGAGGAACGTGCGGTTAACAAGAGCGTCCGCAAGTAGACATTACAGAGGAGCACTCGGCACTCGCCCCTCCGACACCTTAATGCTGTTAGTTGGCTAAGTGTCGGGACTGTCATGGCACACTCTTCGCTCTCCGCTATCTTGGCGCACTGCTGCGCATTGAATATTCCCATTCACTTTGAAATTGCGTCTCTTTGTAAGACTTGTAAAGTCGAATACATAAATTAACATCGTCTGTAAATCATTGCCTTCCACATGGCGTGTTAATTAAATTATTTGGAAAAGCTGTGCGAAAAAATAAATTATCTCTTTTGTTGCGTGCTCACAGTGTTTTAACTGATAAAAGAAAACATGAATATTGACGTGAGCGGCATCCATTGCTGCATTCAAAATATTAGGTAGTGAGGAAGCAGTGGCGATAGATAAGTTCTTAAATATGGAAAGTATGGTAGAGTACACAGACAGTTCATAGGTAATAGCTTCACACACTGCCGACTCAACTCAACTGTGACTACAGTTGAGCCGGCTGATACTGAGCTGAGAACCCGTCCTATCATTCCCACTTTATCCCATTCCATCAGTCACTGTGTAAATTGAGCATCGTTGGTAGCTGAGACACATTTTTACATTTTTTGATACGGTTGTAACCAAATTAGTTGTAAGTGTAGGCAAAGTCTACTCTACTCAGTAAAATAAACATCTATTCCAAATGTGATACCAATCGGACTTGTGTAATAGTATCCAATGTTAAGGCAACGTGTCAAGTATGTTATGTAATGTTATTTGAGTACGAGAGTAGCTAGTAGTATACACTACGCACTGAAATATTGCTTTTAATTCGTTTTCTAATCTTGTAACTATACATCACAGCAGAATTGTCTATCTGGGCGTCAGTCGTATTTTTATTGACCTTTGTATACAATAATCTAATGGGAATTTTAGGACTTTTCTGATTGATTTTCCAAACATTTTTTTCTATAAAAATGTTAATAAGTAAAACAAAAAAATAGCCAAATCTGTTTAGCTCCTTCAAGTTTTGCGCTTACCAACACAATTTTCGATTCGTTTTTATTTAAATAGATTGATAAATATTGAATGGTAATTATGTACAATCAGACGCAATGTCTGTAGATAATGACGTCACAGTGAGTTCATCAACTGTAGGCTTTTATACATTGTATTTGGCTGTGAGCGTTCAGAGTTGATTTTAGTGCCAGTAAATTTTGTGGAAATTGCGATTCGGTAATATAGCGTTGATGCTATTTAATACGTTATACAGCAGACTTGCAGCGTCAATTTATATTATATGGGTATTCTTGCACATCGATTACATATATTTTAAGTTAAGTAATAATCCTTTTCCAAAATAGTTTCGCCAAACTTCTAAATATGTAATATACATATTCAGAATATAATTTCCTAACATAATTAAATGTGCATTCGCATGTCAAGAAATGCTGGGTAGTGGGTATGTGAAACCGAAAATGTTTTATAGTTTCTGATATTCCCGGCATAAATTGTGTATACTTTTTTTATTGCAATTAATGGCGAGACGTGCATGCCATTCGCCTGATAGGAAGCGATACGACCGTTCATGGACAGTAGCAAAAGCAAACAAACACCATGAATTACCAAGCAATGCTTGGCATTCCACTGCGCTCGATATCTAATTAAAATCATGTACATCCTTAACTGGCTTCAGCTGCTTATATTTTATTGTACCTATTGTATAGCTGTGAATCCATCTAATGTAAAAATAAAGAATTTTTTTTCTATTTTATTTATCAATTTGTATATATTTTCAATCGCATTAGGGATTATGGTTGTGTAAAAGGTGACTTTGGGACGTGCTCATTTATTTATAAATGGTCTTGGTGTAGTTATTCAATGCATATTGCAAAAACATTGTAGTTAACAAAAAATGAATTATAGTATTGTGTGAGAATGCTGTATGTATACCTATGTAGATATGGTACATACATATGTACCTTGTCTAAGACTCATTGAAATGGAGCCAAATGAGGCGCGCGCGTAACTGACACGACGCGACGAGCCAGCATGGGAACACTAATGACAGCGGAAAAAGCAAAATTTGGCACTCCATGATCTCTGAAAACCCCAGCCGGATGCACGCGTGGGCTTATCACTGTTTATTTTGTTAGTTTTTTTCCTTAAATGAGTACTGTTTTAAAATCTGCATTCTGCACTATAATTCTTCGTCTATTTCCACATAACTTTGCAATGCGTTCAGTGCGAACCACAACGTATATTGGGACAGTGATTGGTGCGTGATGGGCGGTATGTACTGTGATGGATTGTACTAGCAACTACACGCAGAAACACTCTTCACTGAGGACCTACTAAAGCCGAAGTTGGTGTCGACAAGTGAATCGCTGAGCCGGTGCGCAATTAGTGAGTATACAGCAATGTAAGCAATGCATACAGTGGCGCCACCTGCCTGACACCCCGTGCAACTCGCGCGTCAAGTGTGAGCGCGCAACGCCACCAACTACCCCCGCATACAATTTCTGCCGTCGTGAATCCCCAAACTGTCACAAAGATATGTAGATAACGTGTGCAAATATTTAGTTCTCAATGTTGAATTAGTTATATATTGGTAATATAATTTTAATTCATATGCCTATTTTGATTAACTATATCTCGCACAAATTATTTCATACAGTATACATTTTAGAAATGTACAGTATTATAAAAACATGAATTATTTATAAAGTATTAGAAAATATAAATTAACTTCCCTTTACTTTAGATTTACGATCTGTTATTGATTATGATTAATTTGAAAAGATTAGGTACTTCTTTTACTAGCAACTAAAACTTTTTCATGATACATAAATAGTTACACAGGGTAAGGTTTACCCCCATTAACTGAATTAGAAATTATTTCAGAATCAGATATCGCATGTTGTTTTAGCTGAAAAAGCACACATTCACTACTCATGCTAGACGCTTCCTAATGGAAGCGCTCGGCGCGGCTCGGCGATGGTCGGCGCCGATAAAACCACCCATACTTCATAAAAACACTTTAATTGAGCAGTTTGTATTCCGCACATCCGCAGCGCTGTCAAATATGTGTAACCATGTCAAATGTATATAACATAATTTGACTAAAATTATAGGAAGTTTCGCGACCACAGCTATATACCAAGATAGTGCAGCGAGTCGCTCTGGTGGGCAGATATTCTCGAGCTTATATATCAGTTTCAACTCCGTCTGACAGAGGGTGTTAGTGTTGATAATAACCGTGCAAACAACCACACCCCCTAGTCCTGACACGCAGACTATTACAACAGGGTAGGCAAAAAGTATAACCTTTAAAATATCCTAAACTTAAAGAAGGGATTCTCTAGTTTTATCCATGCGTCAGATGAGACACCTTAAATATTCCTAAATTGATTATTGAATCGAATTGACATCGAGTATTGAATCTATGGAATGCACGCCACTGAGTAATATTGACGTGCGGCAGAGGCGATCTACAGTAGTATTTTCAGACGGCGCGCCTTTCAGATTTATTGCTCATAAAAAGCGTAATAGTCAATTTGTATGCCCGCTGTAAATCCGACATTTAAACGTCTACGATTTCAACGAGATTATTTTTAAAAGTTTTTGGGAATGTGAACGAGTTGATGGTTGGCGGCGAGATTGGCAGCTGTGTGAAATGTCTGAGTACTCCCTACAAGTTGAGAGTAGTTTCTGTGAGAAGTGAGTCGGCAGTGAAGTATGTCTCGAGCACGTAGTGTCAGACACTGCGCGGCGGAGTGTCGGCAGGCGCTACACGCAAACTGTGCTCTGTAAACAGATCCACGCGGTTTAATAATTGTTTAAAATTAAACATTTCATATGGGGGGGACTGTATTTACGTAATAGAACCCAAAACAATGAGCTTTAGAATTTTTGTCTGTTTTTCCGTGTCATTGTGCGCGATGATCTCAGAAACGGCTTAAAGTATTTCGATAAAATTTGGTATGGAGGTAGTTCACACCATGGGGCCTGGAACACACTTAGGCTACTTTATATCCATAAAATGTTGTGTTTCCGTGAGATGCGGAAGGAATTCAGATATATTTGTTACTTTTTTATACCCCAAGGGATGCGATGGGACTGGAGTACATGCTGGATATAACGGGATGGGACGGGAAATGCAGTACAGAGGAGTTGAGTTTGTTGAGTCAGTTTGAGTTTGAATGAAAATAAAACAGTATGGGATAATAATATGGTGGTGTGGATTGGACTAAAAAAGTATCTGCAACCGGTTGAGCGGCGCCGGCCCAATATGGAAAGCGGTAGAACAAGGCCATATCAAAAATAGTTTTTCATAAAGTTATTTATTACCTGTTTTAATGATTTTGTTTTATATTTAAGATGTTTATTTTTTGTTTTGTATTGTATCAGCCCATATACGACCCACTGCAGGGCACGGGCCTCCTCTACAATCGAGAGTACGATTGAGAGTGGTTAGGCCATATAGTCCACCACATTGGCCTAATGCGGGTTGGCGGACTTTTACATACCATAGAAATTTATACAAATCGCTATGGTATGCAGGTTTTCTCACGATGTTTTCCTTCACCGTTATAGTGCGTGGTGATTGACTATCAATACACACATGACTCCGAAAAGTCAGAGGTGTGCCCTGGGATTTGAACCCGCGACCACCGTGAACATGTAGGCAGCCGCGTCCGGTCCGTTTACCAACAGGCCACCACGAACTTATTATCGAAACGAATTGGATCATTACCTTTTGGAACCACGACCTGTTTTGATAAACAGCTTTGTAAAACTCACATTTATTTTGAAGTAAATTTGTCAAGATAATTATCGAGATTCAGTATCAAATTTCAAATTCAAATTATTTAAAAACATCCAATAAATTATATATTTTTGAAAATAGTATTTCTTGCGCTTAATTTTACTAAAATTATGTTAACTTTAAGTAGTATACATTTCATTTTATGATAAAATTTGTAAATATAGATAAAAATATCAGTTTACAATTTCAATTAGGTATTTTTATTGACGAAACTTTCTGAACTTTTCAATTTTGTATTTATCAAAAGCTTAGGTCTTCAAAACAGACACACAAAACAGTTGACTGCCTATACGTGCCTATAAAGAAGTTAAGCCCCATTTACACGGAGAGTTTCTTGCGGCGAGAATCGTATGCGATTATCGCATGACATAACCGCCATAGATTATCGTGTTCTGACAAATGTTTACACGATGCAACTTTTTTATATCTTTACGATAATCGTATCTTTGGGGCGAGAAACTCTCCCCGTGTAAATGGGACTTTATGATGATAATTAGGTATCGACCGAGTCCCACACTTACGAAAACGTTATCTTTGCGGTTAAAATAAAACAGTGTGGTTTTGTGGTCCTATTGAGTATCTGATTGGCAGAAAATACTACTGATAAAGGTTTGCACTTGTTACATATGGGATTTTTTTGTTAAATTGCACTCTACACTAACAGTTTTTCTGTATATACCTCGGTCGATGATGATTATTCCATCACAATTATTTATGAAACATTTCTATTCAGGAAAAAAATTAACAGTCAAAATGACCAGTTTCACCTGTTTCTGATGTGTTCGGTTGGTGTGTGTTGTATCACGTGTGTGTATGGCATGGTAGATACACAAATGACGAAGAATATGTATCAACGTATTATATTTTTGGCAGATTAAATATACAAAGTACAACGTTCAGAGAGCGACTGCTCGCTAATTACAATTATTATAGTGAATCCAATATTAATAATTATTGTATCATCCAAAGTGGTGTGATTTCTTAGTATATAATTCTATAAAAGGTATAGATACCTTTGTATATGTAGACACAAAACTACAACAGTGCTTAGTTGAATCAATATTATACTGTCAATTTACCGGCATCAATAGACGAAGAAGTCCTTTTGATGCCTTCCGCCTCTGCTGGAAACCGTGGCAGGCCTAGTGTCTCTTATGAAAATGCCTCGGTGTCCACAAAAAAAAACAAAAATACTACTCTTATTAGACAATATGGGATTGAGCACACATAGGACGCATTCATACAACCACTAAGATCAACTGGCAAAGGAGTTGAAAAAAAGCAGTAAAGTCAACAGCAGATACAAAACTAGAGTCGCTTCTCAAATTTTTAGTTGATCGTGATCCGACTACCAGAAAATTATCTAAGGAAGAAGCACTTAGTGTTTTTGTCGATTTGGATCTTACTAAAGCACAATACCTGTACTTGAGGAATTTTGCAAATGAGAACCATTGTTTTTTGTTTGCAATTTGCAAAACAATTGTTTCTGCACCGAGGTGTGAGACATGGGACGTTATTTCCCAAAAATTGTTCTCAAATGCATTAGAAGATATGTCCAAGACCGTAAACTGGAAAGGATTCGGCATCAACATCAATGGCGAATACATTTCACACTTGAGATTTTCGGACGATATTGTCAGTGTGGCTGAAACCGTTCAGGATTTACACCAATGTTGACCAGCTTAGCTAATTCTTCAACACACATCGGCCTCCGACAATCTTATGGGGGTTATGTCATGCGATAATCGCATATCGACTTTTCGATAATCGACGCATATCGATATTCGACTTTTGTCGCGTCGAGAAATTCTACCAGTGTAAATGGGGCCTAAGTCCAATTTCTGAGGACGCAAGTGTACATTCATGTGTTGAAAAACTTACAACGATCTTTAGGGTAGTGGGGTGTTGCGGGATGGAAAATAATGCTATACAAAAGTGAAAGTATACGAGTATTGCGGCGAAGACGTATTGATAGCCACTTGAGCTTTGTACGAAATTCAAACACGTGGTCATATTTACGAAGTCATCATACACATATTTGGATTAATGATTGAATTTGCTTTTCGGTTGACTTTCTCGGTGGTGTAGTTATACTACGGTATGATTACAAAGCTGAGGTCTCGGGTTCGGATTGCGGGTCGGGCTAAGTGATATTGCATTTTTTTATTCATTATCAGCCCGGAGTCAAGAATTTTTGCTCGATATGACGATCGGCTCGCCCCCTATTACACCGCGGGACGGAACTCACAAGGCGAAACTTGAGTGTCCTGCTTGCACCTCTGGCTATCGCTTCTGGTAAGAAGCCGTGATGTTTAGGTATGTTTTTTCTCCTTTTCTATTCTGTCTTTTCTCCAACGATATCTTCGTTGTTTGTTACTCGCCTCGCACAATTTTCATGCGGTGCACATGCTATGTGCCAATAAGCAAGGGAATCTCCCATATTAAACGAATAACCTAGGACCTCGGCCCGCCGCGGTGGTTCGATGTTATAAAAAAATAATGGCGAGTGTCCATCATTTAGTTTGCAAACACATGCCGAGCGCGGAGCATACCGTGACACTTCAAATTTCTGTTACATTGATACAACAACACCTGCGCTAATTGCTCTCTACGAAGTGTAACACGGGGCGATAACATAATTTTAGCATTTGTCTCGCGGTTTGTCCCGCAGTGCGTGCGGCGCTGGCCGGCGCGGTGCGGCGCGGTGCGGCGCGGTGCGGCGCGGTGCGGCGCGTGTTAATCGCGACGTGTAGTGGGCCGCGGCGCGCCGCCCCCTGATTAGCTTCTATTTAGCGCAGAGGGTATTAGCGTCACATGTCGCCCCATTATGGCGCATTTACATTAGATCGGTCACTGAAGGCGGCGGCCGCATTCGGTTTAACTGAAACGCTTACCTAAATTGAGTAGTTTACATTGGTCGGTTAACCGAATTCGGCGACTTGATTGATCCGGCGATTTTATATTGAACAGTCGGGTTGCAAGCATCGTCATTAACATTTTTGTGTTAGAAGGATTTTTAACTGTGTGCGATGTAATACAAAAAGTTTTGAGGAAAAAAAGTTAAAAATAGGAGTACAAAGAGAAAGAGAGTGTGGATAACACCTCTATTAAGTCAACGGTCTTTGTTAGGAGCTTCAGTGTTGTTGTGTAATGAATTCAAAACTGACGATGATTTTTTATTATTTTTTAGAATATAAAAACCAATTCAAACGGTTACTGAATGAAATATCTGCGATTATAGAAAAACAAGACAGTACATTCAGAGAGTGTTTAAACGCTAAAATAAAACTGCAAATAACTTAACGTTTTTTAGCAACAGGCGATTCTTATTCTTCTTCTTATTCTCGACGGGCGGGGCACGGCGCACTCGACACCGACAACGGGCTCGACGGAATACGGCCAAACCGAATACGGCCAAACGAATACCTGTTTATATTAGTCGGTGACCGAATACGGCCTGCAGCCGAATACGGTCTAACCGACTAATGTAAATGCGCCATTAATCCGCCGGAATGGTCCGCTTATGGAAATGTTATGGAGATGGTTAATGTAGTCGTTGATCTGACGGTGACCGCGAGCGCCTCGTAGCGTACACAAGTATTCCGGTGCGCGGTGGTTTGGGTCTCGGTAATGTTCCATCAATCTGGTGCATATTTGTTTACTTTTTAGCGGCGCTGTGTACACACGGCTTTCACCGCAGAATATTAAACATTAAAGCGGCGCAATGGTGCACTGTCTTAATGTCGATGGGCGGCGGCGATCAATTACTCTTGGGCGGCACACTCATTTGCCTTCTCTACTTTAGAACGCGTCGCTGCCAACACAACGGTGGCATGCTTTTGATTGAAATAAGTATTATGTACCACATAAGCCCACGTCTAAAGCTGTAGCTGAGCCAGAGTTATTTTCATCCTAAGATTGGTGGGAGGAATACCAAAGAATCAACCGCAGCATCTGAAGACCTCCCAGCTCATACACGCTCCGAGGCGACTTATTATAATCGATACTTGTGTGATTAAACTTTGAGTTGAGCAGGCTTGCGCCATAACTCTCGGCAAATGTCGTGAGAAGATATAATGTGACAACATTATTTTGATCGGCGGCAGTTTAGTATTTCACGAGTGTCACGCGACCTTTGAAGAACCGAGTGGATCTGGTGCACGTACCTCTACGTATTACGTATCTTGTGCTTATTCTCATTTACAACAGTCCTGAGTGTAACCTGTAATGACACACGTACTGTCATACTTACTCGTAATTGTTCGTGTTACGTAATGAATTTTCTTTAAAATCTTTAGCTATTTAATAAGTTAACAATCTGTCTGGAAGGTTTCTTATCAATTGTGTATTAAATAGCGATTAATATTTGCAACAAAAGAACATCAAAATATATAATTATTATATATCAAAAGATATATTTATTTTGCAGTTTTTATATATTTTGTTTATTCTCTCTATTACCATACTTTTTTGTTTCTTGGGTTTGTAGATAAATGTTAATTTTTGTAGAGAATAATTAATGTTAATACAAATGTTGTGTTCGCCTATTATTGGCACGTGTACTTGTATAGAACAATTGTTACATTTATTATAACACTATTATGTATACTGTGATGTTGGTGTTCCAAATAAATAAATAAAAATAAAAATAAAATATAATAAAGTATATAATATACGAGTAGTAGTGCGCGAGACTATTCTCATAGATACCGTGAATTGTCCAACAATATCCATGAATTTTCTAGTGTACCTAATAGTTTTTAATTTCATAAAGTAACAAGGTTCAATCAAGAGTATGTTTAGCGTATTATCTCAAGAACAATACCACTTCACTTAACAAAATAATACTTGATGTTCCTTTTACGTTACTTTTTGTTCGCAATATTGATTAATTAATATCTAGAGGACAAAGAGTATATCCGAAGCGGCCAATAAGTGTTAATATTGGAGCATAAGGTGACAAATTAAGGAGGATAACATATAAAATTGTGATAAAATATAATTTTAGTTGTTTGCATAATACATAACATTTATGTATGTACTCACGTCTTTTTCCCAAAAGTGATCGGCAAAGGCGCTACCAGGATACTCGCGCTTCGCCTTGTATTTTCCTTCCCACGATCTGAAAGGGGCTAGCCTATCGCCATATCGGGCACAAAAACCTGACGCCGGGGTGATTATGAATAGAAAAGTCCAATGTCACTTTGCTCGAACCGGGATTCGAACCTTCGAGACCTCATCATCATATTTATCTTAGATTAGAGCATATAAGTTTTCATTGCATTAGTAAATAGCATTCATGTGATGTAACATTTTTAAATTGCAATATTGTAAGAGCTATTGAGTTTGCGGGGTTGCCTGCGGGTAGTCGCGGCTGGCCGGAGCCGTCAGTGGGCGCGAATTGTGCGGGGTTGCAGCCGGGCCGCGTGCAACTGCGCCGGACGTCGCTGCTGACGCGCCATCTCTCCGTTTAGTTGCCGCGTCAGCAACTGTCACTACAGCTGACTGAATCCCTTTCTGATTGAGCCAACGGTAAAAAATTGCGATCAAGTATACTCGTAATAAATTGACTGTATTTAAATATTAAGAAGACGTGAGTGTTTTGTAAATAAATAAAATTCTCAATGCGCTACAGGTTAAATTGAGCTCGCAGCAATGAGATTATGTATTACACTGGAACATAATTCGACAACGCATAAACCTGAACATCGTTCTGACAAGAATGTCGATGGCGTGACGCGAGTCCGTTAAACACATTAAATGCACATTTAATATGATTGGTATTACGAGTATATGTACTGCTCTCGATTATAATGTGTATTTATGTTACAGTTATTTGTCGGTCGTTAATTAAACAGTGCGCTGGCGTGTCGGCGCGTGCCAAACATCAAACACGTAATTTCCTAAAGCAATAAATTTGGAATCACTTGGAGACTCTCACCGCGTACAAATTATACGAGGTATGTTAATGTAACGTTACGACATCCGATCGCATTAATATCGAGTCCCTGGAGCCGTAATGTATGGCGGTAAAGTGTCGATTTGTGGACACGCGCCGACACCACGCGTTCCGCGAACATAGCTGACACTAAATCTACTGGAGAGGCGGCGTGTGATTCCACCACTTTCCTTAGTAACTAACTAACGTCACATTATGGGCATTTCCGAATTCCTATTAATACACAACAGATAACATCTAAGCAAACACAGGTTTTCGCTATTAAATACTACGAGCTATGATGACGGAACACGATATAATGTCGCATGACACAGTTCACAAACGCTAGGGAAGTACTAAATACCTACGCATGGAATAGCTTATGATTAAAAAAATGTGGTTTGATTTTAGTCGTTTCGCTAAAATAGAATTTGTAAGGGACCGAATCAGGCCGCGACATCCACAGCGCACCGGACCTTAATAATATTAAAATCTGTAGATTCCGTCTTGCGACCGCAGAGCACCAGAAAAGGAGCTTAACAGTTTTCTCTCGTCAAAAAACAGGCCACGGTTTGTGGAAAAGTATAGGCATCATTTTATAGCTCTATTAAATCTGCTAAATTATTATATCCAAAAACTATTGTGTTCGAGTTTTAATTATGCAAATTCATTACCGGAAACCTAATATGTGAAGGAAGCCACGCAGCGGAGGCACCGCGCTCCCCGCGCCCTGTGCCGCGCCACACTATTAAACTTGGAATGAGAGTTTGGTATAAAACCACTCGTATTTGCATGGGAGCACTTAGGCGTCTGCCGACACATCCGGCAATATAAACTTTATATTACGACATTTCATTTTAAACGTATGTGCTCGTGTATTTCCGTTCAAACATCATATTGACTTATATCTCGCAATTTGTATTGAGCACTGGATAAACAGCACATAATATGAAGACGTTTCTACCTAACTACTAACTAGTACGTAGAGGCTGAATATAACCCAAATAAAGAGAGTAAATAACATCAAGTGTAGTAATCTCGACCAATTCACACTCTGAAAGGTATTTTTAAATTAATTCTGTAGGGTTTGGAGCCTCGGGTAAATAGTATAGGGAACACATTGTCACCGCCGCCCCGCCGCGCCGCCCGCCGCCCGCCGCTCGTAATCGAGCTGCGACTCGCGGGGCTCATATCCCTTCCTAGTTAAAAAAAAGCAACTATGACCTTACATTTATAAAGATTCGTGTAAAACGTAAGTGATATAGTAGCCATGGTTGATGATACGTAGGTCACATGCCTTTAACGATTTGACAGGATATGTCACGTATGCAATTATGTATATACAGTGCAACCTTAATATAACGTACCTCAATATAACGACTTCCTCGATTTAACAAATTCTTCGTAATCCCCTTGAATTGTCCATAAGAGTCAATATAAAATATACCTTTACATTGCGAACATTCTTTGCGTACAACCTCTTTATAACGAATTTTCAACTATCAAGAAAAAGTATTCATACCTCTAATTAACGAATTTTACCAACCCAAAACCTTTATATAAAGTTTCCACCAATAATATAACTCTTAATCTTATAATGTGATTCATGTCTCGACATGTTTCGACACGCTTTTGTTTGTAAAGTAATCATTGTTGTTTTGATGGAAAGTAATGTAAACACCTCTGCTCGTCACTATTGTTAAAGATTTAAGTTAAAATGGCTCAGAAAGGTAAAAGGTGTTCCTTATCGGTCGCAGAAAAGCGAAACATCATTAATTATGTTGACCAAAATCCCATGACGAAAAAATTAGACATAGCTAATAAGTTCGGGATTCCCGCAAGTACATTGGCTACAATTTTAAAATCTAAAGATAAGTTTTCAGAAGAAAGTGGTTTGAATGTAAACAGTAAAAGATTAAAATCATGCGAGTTCAAAGACGTAGAGGAATGTGTGTTAAAGTGGTTAAAACAGTGCCGAGACAAAATAATCCCAATCGGAGGCCCTATTCTTCAGGAAAAGGCTCAGCGGTTTGCAGTAGAATTGGGACATGAAGGGTTCCGTGCTAGCAACGGGTGAATAAAACTATTCTTTTACCTCTTTATAACGAATTTTAGACCAATCTAACCTCAACATAATAAACCTCAGTTCAACGAATTACTTGATATTACGAATATTTTCTTGTTCCCCTCCGATTTGTTATATCGAGGTTGCACTGTATATACATAATTGTATACAGGCAAACAGGAAAAGGAAACCGAGCAAATAGGTCACCTGATGGTAAGTGATCACTGCCGCCCATGAACGTCCACAAGGCTGGTTCATGGATGTGTTGCCGGCTCAATTGGGAGGGGAGCGGGAAGGAAAAGGATCGGAAAAGGAAAGAGGTATTGAGTATCTGGCAATCTCACTCACCGAACGAAACGCGACAGCGAAGCTGTCGCTTCACGTCGATTGCCTGTGACACGGTGTTACCGCCCCGGATGAGCCTGACCATTCATGCTGAGCCATGAGTCATGACAGACCACAGCATGGCTCTACCACACTGCACTGCACCAAACTGGTAACATTTGTGAATTGGTAGTATTTGGTGGATTTTTCGCTACAGTTAGCTGTAAGATTACAATATCCGTATTAGTATTTGTCTATACGTTGCGGACGCTGTGTGGCGCGGTGGATCTCTCGGCCAACAACTATGACGCAGATAAGCCGCTAATTTGAGATTACCGCGCTCATGAGAACCGAGCACAGAAGCCGTGAGTTTGTGAAACTAAATAATCTATTATAACTCCATACAGTATTAGGCACTTATAGCAATTTCTTCTGAATATAATGTTAATGTAATCGTAAAACATTTCCACAGATTAGTTATTGAAAATGTTTGTTATATTGGGATGGGGCGTTTCCTATTGACCACTACCCTCAGTAGCGGCAGCAGGCCCGTGATAGTCTCGTGTAAGGGATGTACGCCTCACTGAATATTAACCATTACAACTTTAAACAAAAAAATAAATATTCACGACCTGCATATTGTATTTTCCTGCATATTGTGGTTGCACCGATATGTTATGAATATTGATATCTATACTTCGAATACAGCGTATAAAAATATTACAACGTTCTTAAATTAATGAAATGCATATATATTCAGTATTAATTCTAATGTCGAAGCATTAATTAAATAAATAAACATAAATTAATCAATTTATTCGCTAGGGTCCAGATACTCTCATAGATAAAAAAATTAAAGAAACAAATAGAATGACAGTGGCATCACAATACATTTAGAAAATTTTATGTACATATGTCCATAAAAACAAAGAAAATATTCGAAAGGCTAGCGACATTTACAACAAAAATACTAGGAATAAGAACACAATCTAGCTAGTCATAAGACCAGACTCCACAGGATCAGCAAATCTTTTCAGGATTACTGTATACACTTTTATATAATAGTTCCCAATCATATGAAAGACTTAACTATTGAAAAATCCAAATCTACTTCTACTTCTTCTTGTAGCTAGCGTTACCCCGGCCGGCGCCAGGGTTCGCCTTCTATCAAATAAAAATTATGCAATAAAGTTTATTATAACATTTCAAATTATCTAGATGATAATAAAGCTTCTTAATAGAATAAACTGAAACAAATACAAGGTATATCAAGACTGCTATCGAAAACGAAACCAGGTGGTAATTGTAGTGACTTTAGACACAATGCAACACGAGTTTTTTGTAATTATTTTCCTATCATCGTATTTGGGTGGTATACATAAATTTTCCTTAAAAAATAATGTAAACCCTTTTTATTTTGAAAGACGCTATAGTACGCATAAAGATATTTAAAACATTGCAAAAAAAATCGTCGCGTTTTTTTGCATAATTTTAGTTGTATTTTCTCTGTAGTCACCAAGACTACCACCTGGCTTCGTTTTCGGTAGCCGTCTTGATAAGCCCTGTATATAGTATTTCGGAGCGGAGGTGTTAGTGTGCTCTATATTATAATATAATTTATATTAAGTAACTTAACACATTGTTTTGCTTTGTAAGCGATTGGGTAAGTCAGGCTCGCTTAAAAGTCTGTGCTTGCGGCGGCGTCTCGTGCCGGGTCGGTCACTTCCCTGTAACATGTTTGAGGAGGCTGATGGCTGGCAATGCGTCAAACTCGTGAACGGGTGCTGCTTGTGCGGACTGGTCTACCTGAGTCGCTTACATTGTAACTGAACACTGATTGATATATTACTCAAGGGTTTCACAATTATTCACTGCAGCGAACAGAGTATTCTTCGTTCTGGGCTACTTCGCATTACTCATTACTCAGCCATATTAAATATAACGTAAACATGTTTGCGTGTGTTAAAAATATATGTTACTTGCAAATTATAACAAATTATTAATGAACTGCTCTGATTTAAACCAATTTTTATCTTTTTTTATAATCACGTAAACTGGTTTTGAAAAGAGCAACACTAGAATTTCCTGCCCGTTTTTATTTAGTGAAAACCGCTTTCCGAACCGGTTGGTAGATCAAAATATTACTGGATTGAAATAATGTTGAACATTTTAATGGATTCAATAAATTATTTTCATTTTGATTGTAATTGAAGATTAAAATTGGGAAAAAAAGAGAATATTAAGAAGAAGGTAAAGACGAGTAAATAATAGTCGGAATGACGCTTAGTTGCATGAAAGAGAACATTAATTGCGTACATCCAAGCCAAATATGTACAGTATTAGAGAAGCGTGGCGGGCGGCGTGCGGCGACGCAACACTGTTGCACACTTGGCACTGTCGCCTGCGACACTCACACCACTCGCAATGCAACGCCACATTGCCCACGCCCTGCGACATATCTCTTCTCAATACACACTTGCCAATGTATGCAGAAGTATTATACTCCTACTGTGATATTCAGCTATTAGACGAAATTACGAGGGAATTTATTATGTGACTCCTTTGACCTATATTACAGAACGGGGTTGCCTGCGGGACACATCGAAACGAAGAATACGACATTTAGCAATTAAGCCATTAAGTGGAACGTAATTGTGTCGAGAGGCGCGAGATAATTGTCTCCTGCCAATCGATATCCTATCTAGGCGTCATTACACTGCAGTCAAACCCAGCTAGGTTTTAAACATGCATGAAAGCTCGATGATCGATATGAACATGAATATAGGGAAGGCAGTTAGTGTTTACCACGTAAACAAACATGTTGAAAGGCCGACAGCTGAGCGTTTGATGTAGTGTGTGAAAACATCGGGGGCGCCACGCCGGGTCGCGATACTGTGACGCGTGGTGTAGCCGACTACAAGTACACGAGCACGCGTCCGCGTCGACACAACAGTCAACCCGCTGCCCCGCACAACCATGTTAACACCTCTATCGACAGGAATGTCCAGACTAGAAGTTAAATCACGATGTGCAACATGTGTTTATTAGCGAATGATAAAGATTTAGGCACAGCGCAAATATTATGGGATCCTAATAAAATAAGGGATTGTCTCTTAATACATTTAAGACACGACATATAGGCGCGTAGCTTTTATTCAATAGCAAATAGTCGAAGCTAGGACAAGTGGCGCCAATATTCTCGCAACCTAGTACCCACCGGAACAATTTGCAGAGCATCTTCTCCATACAAACAACATCGAATGAACTCCTCGCTGACAGCGCATCGGTTGCGGCAACTCCGCGAGTGAACCCATTACAGTTGGTAATTGTCGGGGCGCGTGGTGCCGACTGCCGCGCATCGCGTGTTGTTCCTGATTGACGGCTAACCTTACAGCTGCTGTACATACAAATTACTCGCCTTCGTGTTGTCAGCGGGCAACAAGCGCTGTGACGCAAGTACAAGCTCTACATTACTACTTTCTATCTTCCACTACCTATTTTTCTATTCTTATCAAGGGTTGTATTGATTTTAATGTTTACTTGTTTTGTAGCGCAGCAGGTTATGTTCACTGGAACATCAGACGATTTGATTTGTTAATAACAATTCCTCGTGAGGAAACATGCATACCATAGCGATGTTAAAGAATTTCTACGGTATGTCAAGTCCGCCAACCCCCACTACGCTAGCGTGGTGGATTTTATGGCCGTAAACACTCTAAATCTTACTCTCGATTTTAGAGGACGCCCGTGTCCTGCAGTGGGACATATATACTATATAGGCCGATACAGATTATGAGTGTTGAATGACTTGGAATCCCAGGTTGGGCAGTGATCTTGAATCGGAATCCCAGCTCGGGTAAAGTGATATTGATTAATTTTATTCATTACTACCCCAGAGTTTGTACCTGAAATGGCGATAAGTTCGCTCCCAACATCGTGGTACGAAAAACACAAGACGAAACGGGGGTGTCCTGTTCGCACCTCTGACTACTACTTTTGGAAAAAGACGCGATGTGCGTATGTGTTGTGAGATCAGAATTTTGTAGTGTCTGATACCCGTGACACAAGGCGATATGCAGCTCAGTGTGTAGTGTGGGATTAGGGCTTTGCGTGTGGCTAGTCAGTAGTCATTAACCGAGTTTTCCTTCAATTTGGCCATATAAAATTAAGCAATTATCATAATCGCGTCTATAACGCGATATTCTATTATATTATTTGTAGCTACCACACGGAAGTGTTAACACGCTATCAGATTGGTAAAGGCAATCCGATATAGTAGGATATCTTTGATAAATCGTAAGATCCACCCACTAGTATCGGGTGTCCACCGGCTCGACAGCAGTACGCGTGTCCGGACACTCGAGCCCCGCCGGCTCCACGCGCGCCGCGATTAATCTTTATTGATGATCAATTGACGCCACATTATGATGAGCGTGATTAATGGCAGCCTGTGACGGTGTGACGGCGCGACGCGACCAAATATTGCAGCGATGACACCACACATTCTTGCAAACGATTCCTTTAGACCGCGAGGGCGGCTTTTCATCGTCTTTTCACGTCTGCGGAATCTTTTATGGTCGCTTTATCTTTATCATCCACCTTTACGTAAAGGAATTTATTAATATTTGGCTAAAACATCAATAAACCCATGCTGTCATAGCCCGCAATACTAGTTCTCTATGGACAATAGCGTTGGAGATTGTTCCCCGCTGATCTCCTCGCTGTTTCAGGTGCCCACACAACTGCCGTACCAAACATAAGCTTCGAAAAAATCACGTAAAGTTTAGGTGTTGCTATATTTGAAATTCGGATCCAGGATTTAGTAGTGCACACGTATATTATACCGCGCCAATGAGCCGAATTAAATAACATATACAGGAAAAAATTTAATTAAAAAACCTAAAATATACGGTCATTTCATTGAAACCCTTTTACAATGTCTGAGTTTTAAAGCGACGTCGCCGATATTAGAGAAGCTTGTTGCTCGAGCCCGGCACAGCGGGGGTTGTGTAGGTGCATTATGGGATAATAGTGTTGTAGCGTCCGCCGAGCATGTCCACGGCGGCGTCGATGCATATTGATGGCGCGCGGGCGGGGCGGGCGACGCCGGCCGCACTCGCCGCATTTGCATATTCCACGCATACATTAAGCCGCGCTTTGTTTTTCCATAACAAATATAATTTGGCCGGCGCGGCGGCCGCGACACTGCCGCGCGCTGCCGACTCCTCCCACGCGCGGACATCATAGTTGTCATTAGCGGGCATCTGATTGCTAGTAAACATTGCTGATAAACTTGCAAACACATAATAAATCTCTTTCCTTAGACATTTTTTGGTGTTTATGTTTCTGTATAAACATAGATTTTTAATTATCTACGAGAAATAAAATATGAAGCAATCAAAAACAACAACTGCCGCAAAAGTTAGAGCTAGAAAAAATTGCAAAAGCAATTTCACCGAGATTTTATTTACGACTTTTGTAAAATAGCTGTTAATGGTGGCCATAATGATTCGCCCACGGACACCGCAGCAAGTTTATGAAACACAAGCTGCGAGTGAGTCAGGCGCGGTGTCGACTGTCCGCGACGCGCGACCAACGGGAACATTTGTGTAGACTTGTCATTTGCAAAAATGTTTACAGTGACGAGACGCCCTGGCACGCTTCTACAAACTGGTTTACCACCTATAATAATATGATATTATTTTATTTTGGATCCGAGCGCTCCGCTGAGCCGACAGGAGCCGTCGCTCGTGACACGCTCACACAACGTCGCCGCGCAGCGTTTGTTGCTCGGCGACCGGCGTGAGGGCTTCATACAAAATATCACTCACTATTTATTAATAATTTCAGTCGTCCGTACGTGTAGCCAGAATTTATTTTACAATAAATATAGCGGAGTGTGTCGTTTCGTAGAGGTAAACAACCATATCACAATGTTTGTCTACAGTGAAGCGCGCGACCTCGCGAAAATCAAAAACATCGAGCAGTGGCTGATTAGTAACTACGCCTATGTTTTGAAACATACGAAGTAACAGAAAAAATAAGCAGAATATAATAATATAATACATAGCTTGGCGTCAATGGATGCCTTAAAGTCGACTAAGAAAGCATAAAAAGGAGCAGCTCCAACTCTCAAGTTAATGTGATAGGGGGAGCTTTGACTGCCCTATTATTAAATATATGACAAGACTACATGTACTAACATGAATAAGTAAGATAAACGTACACTTACATATATGTAATAATCTGAATTAAATGAATTATTATTATTTTAAATGTGGTTAGGTATAATATAAGTGCGTGGTGGCCTGTTGGTAAACGGACCAGGCGCGGTTGCCTACATGCTCACGGTGGTCGCGGGTTCAAATCCCAGGGCACACCTCTGACTTTTCGGAGTCATGTGTGTATTGATAGTCAATCACCACGCACTATAACGGTGAAGGAAAACATCGTGAGGAAACCTGCATACCATAGCGATTTGTATAAATTTCTATGGTATGTAAAAGTCCGCCAACCCGCATTAGGCCAGCGTGGTGGACTATATGGCCTAACCACTCTCAATCGTAGTCTCGATTGTAGAGGAGGCCCGTGCCCTGCAGTGGGTCGTATATGGGCTGATACAATAGGTATAATATTATAAACACCAATGATCTGACATCCGTATGATCGCAGATACCAAAGATCAGATAACTTGGAAGATATTAAGTTAAAAAGCTGACAAGACAACAGTTTGCATGAGTTCAGAATAACATTTCCAACATTTCCATTTAACATTTAGTCTGAGTCGCACAATAACAACAAACAATGAAGTTGGCTCGTACCCGCAGGCGGCGGGCGCGCGGCGACCATCGAACGCGCTTGATCATCCTTATTTATTAGTCCAAATTGAGACTTATTAAAGTTCCACCAATAGAAGTTTTGTCGAGTGTTGATATTTCATTTATTCACACATAAAGCGAATCTTTCCCGCAGTTTGCTTCAAATATTGCGATAATTGTGACGCGAGCCTGCAACAACTTTCAATTGTCCATTAAGCCCCATTTACACAGGGAGAGTTTCTCGCCTCGAAGATACGATTATCGTAAAGATATAAAAAAAAGTTGCATCGTGTAAACCCTGTCAGAACACGATAATCTTGAGGCGGTTATGCCATGCGATAATCGCATACGATTCTCGCCACGAGAAACTCTCCCCGTGTAAATGGGGCTAGATTTAGACTCGGCTGGCCGCGATAAGTCGCTCAACACATTTTATTCCGACGTGGAGTAGGTGGCACTCTCGGCTGTTTCGTATAAAGTACGGTAATTGGTCTGCCAGGACAATTAATATTACCGAGGGCCGCGATTGGAGTTTGCTGACTAATAATGGCTCAATTAATCGCCTCTTAGGGATAATTTTAGCATATACGGGCCGTAATATCAAGGAGCTGGGCAGCAACTGCACGAAAATTATTGTTGCGGACATTATTCTGTGTCATTTGTTGAAATACATTCGTTTTTATTTAACCGGGTAGAAAGTCCGGTTCATATGCCTTTTATCGTGAAATCTACTTCGAAGTATATTTGACTGTAAACTGTTCAGGATTTTACGCAAAACATAAGAACGGTTAATTGGTTATCACTTTGTTTCGGGTTGCTTTTTTATTGTTCACCCTGTGGGCGGAGCACTAACGTCGGTCATCGGTTCATATATTTCTTGGTAGGGTCATAAAAAGTAGAGCTAGATGTCTACCTGAATGGGTATCATCATAGATAAATACATCCACTATTCACATATCATAATTCAGACTCCACGCACTTGAGATTAAGACACGCGTGCTATGTGGATATCAGACACAAAGGGTAACTTCTCGGCGTCGCAACATTCAGCTGAAGCAAATATTGGTGGAGTTCAGAACTTCGGTCTCGGCGCGGGATGTCTGGCGGTGCGTAGGCCGCATTATTGCTACATTTTTCGCTGAAACTTCGGATACAAGTTACAATAAACGTCGTATGAGTACTAACACTAAATATATGTTTATGTTTATAGTAATAGAAAAGTGATTGTAAGCTACATCGGTGTGATATAATGTAGATTGTTTCATTTGTGTGTTTGTATATTTTGCGCGGTTGTGTAAAGAACATCGATGACTCGTTATTTGTGTCTGACAAACAATACTGCAAGTGAAAACAATTTTACGTTGTTATTTTAACCGCTCAGTGCTCTCCCGCCGACAGACGGTATCGGTGTCGGTGTCGATGTCGAGGTACCTGCTCCGTGGAAGCATCATCAATATTCCGACACAATTTCCAATAAACAACACAATACTTACTTGTGGTCCAAACAAAGCTCGTGTTGTTTCCCCGTTGCATTCATATATAATTAAGCTTCACTTATTTAGATGCAATCATTATACATAATTATTATGAAGGGTTAAAAGCACAGGTTTATTTATTTTCTTGTGCAATCAGCATCATGATGTAGCAGCGCGGTTGCATAATTAGGTTTGACTTTATCACTTGAATGTCACAAACATTACTGTTAGTGAATAACTAATTGTAAGGCATTAGTCAGGTTGCGCCAGCGGGCGTTGTGATAAAGTCTAGCGGTGAGAGCTGTCACATACGATGTGCTGCAGGGTGCCGAGCCAAACTCTGAATAAGCCGATTCATGTCTCTACTAATATTTGTCTCGGTCGACAGATTTTCGTGAAAGTACAGGTAATTTGGAATTACTGTGCTCTTGTTATTTTATTGCTCTAACGAATATTGTAGTTCAATGTCAATATATTTGTATCCGCGCGCAGCTCTTTGTTGCGGTTAAAACCCTAGTACCTGGATGACCGAGCTTTGCTCGGTATTTTTTTTTTTTACAAATTGTGTGTTTTGGAAATTATCGTTATTTTCATTAGCTACACGTTGGGCCGCACGCTCTCGTGAAACATCTAAATCATAAGACCTTTCTGCTCGTGTAATGTCAGTCAAATTTTGCAAGCATCTTACTTTAGCAGCACGTGTGGGACGAGCAGAAACCTGATTTTCATGACGGTATCCTTGAAATGAGTCTTCACTGTGAGAAGTTTGAGAATCCTGATCAGTTTGATGACGATGCTCTTCTAGGTGTTCTTGAGACGAGTTGCGGCTTCGTGAAGTTAATTGTTTATAAGCGTTTTATTCCAAGATCGTTTAGGCATTTTTAAGTGAACACGTGCATTAAGAAGACACAAATAATATAAATAAACAATTGATTTTCTTAGTCTAACCTCAAAGCAAACACTCATTGACTTCGTGTTACTTAACAACGCCATCTGCTGGAATAACTTTATTGCTCACAAAAAATAGTATTATTATTCGCCAATAGATGTCGGGAAGAGTCATATTTTTCAGTTTAAAAACGATCGATAAAACACGAATAAAATGACATTTCCTAAAATGGCTTTATTGCTCACAAAAATAGTATTATTATTCGCCAATAGATGTCAGGAAGAGTCATATTTTTCAGTTTAAAAACGATCGATAAAAGACGAATAAAATTACATTTTCTAAAAATGATTCCTAGCTAGATCGATTTATCGCCCCCGAAACCCCCTATATACAAAATTTCATGAAAATCGTTGGAGCCGATTCCGAGATTCCAATTATATATATATATATATATATATATATATATATATATATATATATATACAAGAATTGCTCATTTAAAGATATAAGATATTATTAACTATAGTTAATTGGCAGCAACGCGTTCTCTAACGCAAGGAAGTAGTATTTTTACGACAAGATTCACTACCGATGCTTGAATCGTGTCGTTATCATTCTAATCCACATAAAAAAATAATGTTAAAACCTTCAGCTGATCCGAGGTTATGAAAGTGGAAATTCACATGGAAAACATCGCTTCTACCGAAAAATCATTTATTAAATGCGCACGACTAGATGTGATAATATTCAGAAGATATAAATTAATTTCATTTTTTTATCTATAATTTTACATGATAAAAATGTACTCTCTTACGGTGTACATGGAATCGTAAAGACTACATAATACGCAATGGCAGCAACCTGCATGTATGATTTTGATTTGATGTGATCTCATTTCGTGGTATAACAATATTGCAATCTACTTTTAAGACGCAAAATAAAGCGCGGCGCGCCGTTATTGATTTAAATTAGCTAAAATTTGTGACGCAAGTTAATATCATAACTTTAATGATTAAACCAGTCCTTGGCATTGCGCAATATACCACGGAACTATCGATGAGCAAAAAATCTCTCAGTTGGTCGTATCATGCATTCCACAGAGACAAATAAATACTGCGTGGATTTTGCTTAAATGCTAAAACAAATAAATGCAAATAAAATATCTAGTTCTGGATATTTGAGGCCACTGTGGGAATCCTTGGGAGAGAGGCCTATGATAAGCGGTGGTCTTCGTGCCGCCGAAGATGGTAATATTATCTATACATTAATATACACTAGCTGCGGGCTCCACTGTGAGCTATCTAGTATTTACATATTTGTATAACATTTGAGTCTGTATTTCGTTATTTAGAGTCGCAGTTTGGATTGTAAAGGCCTGTATAACCAAATCTCATTGATTTATAATAAATAGTTTTGCCAAAGCCAGTATAAAACGGTAACCCATGCAACCGACACATGTATTAGAAAATACTACAGTTAAGTTGTGAATCAGGTACGTTATCGAAACCGCCGGACCTGTAGAATACAGTTCACGACATAAGCTGCTTGTACCTCGCCGCTGAGCACAATCTCAGTATCTGTAAGTGCAGCCGTGGCCCGTATCATCGGAATATAGAGACGCCGCGCTTCAATAACTACTCATATTTAGTCTATATGCCTCGGTGGCCCAGTTGTACTCCGGTACGATTGCAAAGCTGAGGTCTCGGGTTCGAATCCCGGGTCGGGTAACATTATCATCCCGGAGTTAGGAATACGTGCGTGATATAGCGATAGACTCGCCCCCTATAATGTTGTGGGACAGTACATACAAGGTGAAATGTGGGTGTCCTGGTGGCGCTTCTGCCTACCCTTTCTGGGAAAAAAGGCTTGAGTTTATGTAGGTATGTATGTGGGATTATTATATAGTTCAAAGCGGATTTTACTTTAAATGTAAATTTTGAAATAAATGTTACAATCTCTTACAATAATCTTTTACGTCAAAATCATATGTCTTCTTTTCAAACATTTCTTTTTCACAACCGCTACATCACTTTACTGCCAATGAGGTTGCACGTAACATAAAAAATAAATCTTAACCCACACGGCCGTCCTGCTCTTCGTCCGCCTCGGACGAATCGGACGTACCGTCAGCAGCAGACCAGGGCTTCATAAAGTCGGCTGAACTGGATGTGCTGTTTGGACCTTCCCCATGACCAACTTTCTTCAAAACATATCGGTCATTATCTTTCATTTTCACAACTTGATATGGTCCAAGGTATTTAGGATACAGTTTGTAACCTTGAACAAATTGTGTTCTTTTAATGGCCACTAGGTCCCCAATGACATACTGAGTAGCCTTCTTTCTTTTCTTATTGTAGTTCTTTCTATTTTCTTCTTGAATTTTCTGTAAATTTTCTTTTGCTTTATTTCGGAATTCTTCTCTCTGTGTATTATAGCTTTGAACATTCTTCTCTTCAATTACTTTAAAAATTTCATCATCTTTATCTCTCATACTTCCAATTAGCAGTTCAAAAGGTGTCATTCTGATGCTTCGTTGGTTGACAATGTCATGTTCTAGTGGTGATAGTCTTCGAGGACTCTGGTGGATCGGTGTCTCATCCTTCCGTAAAATCTTCAGTTCGACATTTGATTCTTTAAAAACATTATCTGGATTACAGTCGTCAATCATCTTCCTTATTATATCACAGTGCCTATCGTATACAACATCTAGGGCTTTTTCCTCGTTGTCACTCAGAGTGGTTAAATGTAATATTCGCTTTGCAGAAATTCCGTTGGGTGAAAAGTTTACTTCAACTTCATTTAATATTGGATTACCAAGTATAACTCCAACTGGTATAGCATGATCTACCACCATGTGAAATTTACCATCAAAATAGCAGTCATCAATCTGAATGTTAGCCGTGAACGAACCTTTTGTTTGAATCTTTTGTTCGGCTATGCCTGCTAGACATAACGTAGTGTCCGGATCAAAATTCGACGCAACTCCTTTGATCTTCTTGAAATTACTTTCGTCAACCAGATTAATGTCACTTCCTGTATCAATCAAGGCCTTCGTCCTCACATCATTGATTTTTACAATCTTATAAGGCGTGACGCAGGAGTCGTATCCAGAGTCTTGGATCTTAAGTGTATTCTTTGAATTCCCAGGGCATTGATTTGATTTGTGGCCAAACTCATTACATTTGAAGCATTTGACTCCGTTTGGACAAGTAGGTGATTGGTGTCCTAAGTCACCGCAGTTATAGCATCTATTAACGTTGGTTGTCTTGCCTGTTGCGTTTTTAGAAGATAATTGACTAGGTTGCGATTGCTTGCTAGAGATCTTCATTCTGAACTCGCTGTATATGTCCAACTTCTTGCGGAAATCTTTTATGTCCGTCGCGCCATACAGTATACTTTTGTTAGTTTCTAAGTCACGAATTCCATCAATAACATATTCTATCAATGCAGCATCTTCAACCTTTCCATGTAGTGCTAATTCTTTCATACAAAGAAAATATTGCTGAAAGGTTTCTTCGTTTTTCATTTTGCGCGATGCAAGTTTCTTGTGTATAATGGCGCTATTTATCTTTGGGCCAAATTCTTCTTTTAGAGCCTTCTGCAAAGTACTATAATCTTTTACTCTTTCCAACGATCGCAAAAATAGTTTAGCAGTACCATCCATAAGTCTTTTTGCATAAATCAACTTCTCGATTTTTGTCCAATTCATTATCTGTGCAGTATCTTCGAATTCATCAAGGAACGTCTCAATAGGGTAAGTATCGTCTCCGGTAAATATCGTCATAGACTTTTCTAAGTCTCGAAATGAAATTTGTATTTCTCGGTCTTCATCTTCAACATCATTTTCGTCTTTCTTCGGTGGCATCGTAAAGCTGGATCCTTTAGAGTGTCTTCTTAATTTTCTAGAGGCTATGCAAAATGATGGTCTTCTTGAACTCATCAAATAGTTTGGACTCTAATTAAAATCTTCAATCTTCAAAGTCTTTAGTCTTCATAAAATCTCTTCATCTCAAAACTATCATTTTAGTTCATGTTTCATGTCATTTCAAATTTGCACTCGACTTGCCTTTTCAAAGTTCTGATCCATTTCAAACTATAGTAGATCCCGGACGAGCCCCCAAGATTTTGTGGGATTATTATATAGTTCAAAGCGGATTTTACTTTAAATGTATATTTTGAAATAAATGTTACAATCTCTTACAATAATCTTTTACGTCAAAATCATATGTCTTCTTTTCAAACATTTCTTTTTCACAACCGCTACATCACTTTACTGCCAATGAGGTTGCACGTAACATAAAAAATAAATCTTCACCCACATGTATGTATGTATTTAGTCTATTTTTTGCTTCCAAATAATAACTAGATGCTCAGAAGACGATTACACGACAGAATTATAAATTGGCGGCATTCACCGATGGACAGCTGGAGTCAGTACACGCGTACCTGTCTTACCGCTATTTGAAGTCATAATGTGTCCAAACGTACAAGCATCGAGGTGTCGCACAAAGTCTCGTGGCATCTGTTGTTCTCTCCCAAGTGCCGGCTTGTTTTGTTATATTTAATAATTGCATAGGTCCGACAAACGAGCAAATGATTGACGCGATATAAGTGATTAATAACCGACGCCTGTGATCATCTACGATACTTGAACCGCAGTAAGCACGTTGCTGGCCTCATGAATTGGGAAGGACAAATAACGAGAACAAGAAAGGAATATTCGACCTCCAATATCCGATAATGTCATGGCACGACACTTGACCACAAAGATGTGTTTTACCACAGTTTTTCGCGAGATAGTGGTCCCCGGGTGAGATGCGCCGTTCGTGCTTTAGTCCAGGGTAACCATAATAATATATCTCTGCCACTTTAAAATGAACGGGGTATAATTGCGTGTTCGAATCCGACACTGAAGCGAAAGTGATTCAGCCGCGGATGGCGTTCACGAGCACGCACTACGCATGTGGTTTATTGCGCGTTGATAACGGACGGGCGGTTCCGCCTTATCACTACTCTATAAAATTGCATGACTCCAATGTTTTGGACACTCAATTGATACTAACTTTAGATAACGATATATGGGAGGATATCGAGCCTTTTTTGCAAACTTGAATGCCTAAAATGCATCATACATATTTTTTGTATGGGAGCCGACAAAGTGGCTTTAATTTACCTGTAGATAAGTGCAGTCCAGGTAGGTAGCTGAACGAGAGATAACCAGCGCTCAGTGTCGACACCATTATGTCGGCCTGGTGACAGTCGGGTATTCCTAAGTTAAGCCTGGGATGTGACACACCTGGGTGAGTTACTATAACGGGATTTCATTCATCAGCCTTTCTTTCTATTGACAGCCTCCGTGGCGCAGCTGGTTAGACACCGGCTGTGAATCGAGAGGCCGCGGGTTCGATTGCCGCACCGAGACAAATATTTGTGTGTTACCTAGGTATTCGTTTCGGGTCTGGTTGATTGCGAGACCGAAAAGTCTCTCTTAGTTCAGGAACTACTCACGACACAAGACCCGATCTTATATGACTGTTGGGTGTTTTTATTTATTTATTAATGTCACAGTACAGCGGTTACTATCAGATACGAATATCGTATAATATGTCAATGCAAATCTGCTCCTTCATAATATGTATAATATATCCACTGTTTATAAATAAATATATCCAATAGTCACATACAATATACATAGTCCTGACTCCACACTAAGATCGAGTCTTGTGACATGGGTATCAGGAACTACAAGAGACTTTTCGGTCTCACAAACATCCAGACCCGACACAAATACTTATGGTTCACACAAACATTTGCCTCGGTGCGGGGATCGAACCCGCGGCCTCTCGTTTCACAGCCGGCATCTGCCTAACTACGCCACCGAGGCTGTCGAGGTGTTTGACACAAGCCCCTTCCATGCGTAATGAATATGTCTTATAGTTTAATCCGCTGCACTTCAATACGAGGCACAACATCAAAACCTAGAAATAGTACCAATACCAACTCAAATTATTGCACTATCAGAGCTTTAAACGTGAGTAGTCTGGTGGAAGCCGCGCTCGGCTAAATTATTGCGTAAATGGAAATAAGATATTGGCAGTGGCGTTATCGGCATGGTTGCCGCCCACCAACACGCGTCTGCCGCACGCGCCGCGCTTACTACGCACTACAGTTACACCAAACACAACGAACTAATGAAACATCCTACAAAAATCTATAAACGTCATGTGTACAGATACTGCACTGAGTTAGGTACAAACTTTAAAAATATGTTCTTGTATCCGCACTTTACCTCACGCTCACATGGGGTCGACACTCGACGCGACCGACGTCGTAGAATGATCTGCCTGATAAGTTTACAATCTGATGTCAACCCTGAAGCGTACAACATTTTCAGGAGTAGTCCATCATACAGTATGTTATAGCGGATTTAACAAACCTTTAAAGTTCCTGTGCAGAAGTACTCAAAGTAGGTACTTTTATGAAGTTTTTCTACCGTTTCATAGTGGGCGATAGTTAACTACACCATCAATACAAGTATGACAAGTCAGAGGTGAGTGCCGCAAGCTCCACCAGCAATCATCTTCTTTATTACATATATAATACATTTGCAACAGATCGATGTCTGTACATGGAAGATATTATAGAAAAACTATTAAGGGGGGGACGTAGTAGATCCCATAAAATGATTTTTAGAATTTTTGTCAGTTTGTCAGTGCGGTTATACGCGATGGGTTCAGAAACGACATAACAGATTTCGATGTGATGTGGTATGGGGGTAACTAACACTCTGGATTAACACTTATGCTACTTTTTATCCCGAAAAATGCTGTGTTCCTGTGGGATGAGGCAGAAATTCAGATATATTTGTTACTTTGAAATAAAACGTTGAATTAAACCGAATTCTTACGGATTCCGTGTGACTTTACAGTTTTCGTGGTCCGCCCCGTGACTACGACAATTGTAAAGTGATCGAAACGCCGGGAAATTTAATAAAATGTTAAAATTAAATTAAATTCGCGATAAAATCCATAAGACTTCGTTTTATTTCAATGTGTAACACTCGCGTAAATCCAAGAAACCATTATTTGATACTTGTTACTACTCAAAGACATGGGGTGGGATGTAAAAACAATAACGCATGACTGATTCCGTGCGTAGTCAATAACTGACCGGTGCTCCGACACAGTACGCCAGTTGGCAATTATTCGCTAACATTACTTTTTCACAAACTATGTTTGCCTCAGGCCGGTTTTAATTATTATCCCGGAGCCATCCCTAGCGACTAGCGCAAAAACATTTTGTTGGAAATATAAATCTCGATTATACCGAAAAATCCGAATCGGCATATTTAAAATTATTACACATATTTATAGATTTTTAAATTGCGAGCTACACAATAGACATAAAAATCTGCACAAATCCAGTTAATTGATAGCAATTCTTACTTATTTCAAAGTCCTTGTTTGCGAAAAACGTGTTGTTTTTTATGCAAATCCTAATGCGATGTACATAATAATTACATATACGAGTATTACAATTATACAAATATATTATTCAGGTAATATCGCAGCATATAAGCTGAATGAGTAGCCCATTGTTGGCACAATAATTAGGCAAAAAATGTATTTAGTTTTACTTAAAAGTTGTGCTAATATTTAAAAAACCATTTCATTTAAAATATATTCTGGAGAAAGTTTTCTTTGTAGTAGCAAAATGATAATGTAAAATCTACAATAGTGATGACTCGTAGTACGTGGATCATACATCACGTTGGGAGCAGTGTGTGGTGATTTGTCGCCGCGGCGCTGGCTCACACCTCACGAGCTAAGAGCATAATATATCAGGCGTATTTATTGAATTATTATCGGCCCGGCGGAGGATGTGGTTTGCTACCAACATGAAGCTGTGTTGTGTGACAAATCTCTTCACTTACTGGGCTACATTCGTGTGTAATAAATAGTGGGAATGATCCGTCCGACGCACGACGCGGGGAAAAACTGCCGCCTACGAGAACAACATTTTTTACGCGAATGCGGCGCTTTGTAGCTCTTGTTCTATATCTCTTTATACTCGCGATGAGATCTTCATCCCGAGCTCGTCGGACACTCGGCGGAAACGTCGCGCACTTTTCTCTCAAATATTATGGATTTGTGTATCCGCTTTTACAGTAATGATATTATTCATGGTGACAATAAAAATGAAATGCAAGATTTCCGGCAATGTAGCGATTTTGTAAGCATGACGGATGTTACAGCGTCCTAAAGCTTCAAAGCAAGTGTGAATTCAGAATATTCGTAGTATCTCGCGTTGGGTGGCGCGGAAACAATTTCTAGGGTAAGTTCCATTATATGAGGTACTCCTAATTTTACATACAACTTTGGATTAAACTGCATCTAAATGCGGTGGTAAATAGTAATACGAGTATGCGTGGGTTCATTACCAAATATTTGTTAAAATATTGTGTTGTTTTAAAAAGCTCGCTCCACGTTTGGATTGCTTTTGTTTTGGGGCCGTGTTTACCAAACACTACGAGTAATAGCAAATATATTGACTGGGCTCGTTCAATGATCTGTAGACTATATAAATATTTATTTGTGTAGCGATCAAACCGCATGAGCCAAGCGACGAATAAAGGCCGAAGCTCTGTCGCATAAGGAAGTCTCGCGCCTAAAAGCAGTTAATCTTAATCTAACATGTGATGTACTCGTATATTCCCCTTACTTATGTTACAAATATGTGATTTGTTCTGCTTTAGTGCTCTTCGTATTGGGCGTATGCACAGTGTTTGTCAGTGTCGTTAATGTGGCAGAGTCATGGCCTGTAGAGGTGCTACGAGATCAGTCGGTGATATTGTATGCGATGTAGTTTCTTTACTCATTTAACATTTCAGAATATTGCGTGTATGTATCTCAGCTTTAGCGAAACACGATTATTATGATAAAAATTATAGTGATTTTGATATTTTTATAAAAATACCAGTTACAATAAAAGAACGTCATAGTTTAATCCGTCAACTACGGGTATAAGATCTGTTTATCGTTGTTGTTGTTCAGTTGAAATACATTTGCTGCTACTACATTATATTTTGTCTCTACACTCTGTAGCCATTTTATTAATTACTAGATTAGATTTGTACAAATTTATAATTAATTAGTTAACTTTATCAGCTAATTATATTACCAATAGTGAAGTTCTTATTCATGTATCGTAAATTCTTTTATTACTAAATATTTATATTATATTATATTTAGACACATAACCCATGTAATAAAATAAACAGTTCGAATACTCACGTACTTATAAAAAAGTTAAATACCTAATATTTGCGTACATAAATTTTCTGAAAATTCAATTAATTTAGACTTTTCTTATTAAAGACGAGCAATTGGCGCTAATCGGGCAATACATTTAATTATCAAAATTAATTTATTAAAATGCTTTTAATAAATTAAAGAGTTTGTGAACCGATGCCTCCGTACCTGAAGTATCGTGTGCTGTTGGTGCAAGCGGCAATATCCTCGCTGATACTCTTGCAACAGATCCTCAAGGCACAATCACACACTGCACAATAATTTATTCCACACTTTAAATATTATACAACTTTTCCAAAGTTTTCACCAACTGAACTTTCGGCAATACATCTGTATCGGCAGTTGAGATTACTTGGAGTACGCGAAGTTAGTACGAGCGTGGTGTCGCGCGGTGTGAGCGCGGCGCGAGTCCGCGGCCGCTGCGAGCGCTGAGCCGGCACTGTGGCGCTGTGCCGGCGCGCGCGAGCCGAGCCGAGCCGAGCAACACCCCCACCCCCCACCACACACCCCCCCGTATCGCGGAACAATCACTTCCCTCAACTAAACCACTGGACACCTTCTCATCATCGAATTAAATGTGTAACATTTATACGACATATTTCATATATGTATATAAATACAATAAATATGTACATTAAATACAGAAATACAAATATACAACACATTCAGTATTTACAAGAATAAATACAAATTGACAAGTTATATAAATAATAAAATATACAGATTCGAGAGGTTTGCTGTATTTCTCAATCGCGACTGTAGGTAGACAATAAGAAGTCTTGTTTGTTGCCAGTAAAACATAAATACCAAAATTAAGAAATTAATTTACAAAAGTGCAGTTCATAGTATCGGCCGTATGTCAAACAACTTCTAGCCAAAGCTTATCAAGAATAAATCCTTAACACCAAGCGCGCCTCACCATTGATATTGAATAAAGATGCTGAAGATACGAGACGAGCTTGAAACCTTCCAAGGGAATTAGTATCAAGTCTTTTAAGAGAGGGGAGAACGAATGCAAGACCTCTGCCCAGGCTCTTTGGGACAATTGTGGCTATTAACGATAATGATTGGTAAGTGCTCGTAATTAAATAGGTAATATAAGCTTGAAAATCACGTGCGCTAATGATTTTCACAAATTAGCTATGGACAGCTAGACTATGAGCTTGTACTCGGTAAGGTGTATTCTTTTGGTCAGTAGTCTGTGCGTAATTTCCGCGCACACAGCTGGCACCTCGGCCAACTAAACAACACACAATACATCTGTACTCACCGGCAATTTCTTTCCGTTTATCTTTACAAAAATAGAAATACAAGGTCTTAATGTAGACAGGGCATTTTGATATCTTTGTCGGAGTGACGTCAGTTTGAATCTCAGCTCGGAGACGGGTACATTTCTCGGAGATCTTGAGTCGTTCTTGGCCACAGACAGCACTCCACACTGGGATTCCCTTCACACGCCCGCTGTTATTTTTTTTTATTGCATTGAATGGCGAGACGAGCATGCCTTTCGCCTGATGGTAAGCGATAGGACCGCTCATGGCCGATAGCAAAACCAAACATTAACATGAATAACAAAGCAATGCTTGGCTTCACACTGCGCTCGCCATCCTGAGACATCAGGTGATAAGTTTCAATATGTCCCGTAGTTATGCTGGCTACAATGTCCTTCGAACCGGAATACAGCAATGCGTTTACACTCCTGTTTGGCGAAAAAATAGACATTGCAGTGGTACCTACCCAGGCGGCCTCTCACCATCAGAGACCTACCTCCAGTAAAACGTTAAACGAGTAAGCACAGGTTGATTCCCACATCAGACAATGTGTAAGTACATAATACATTATACATTATAATGAACATGAACATAATACATTATGTTATACATAATATTTATCCCTTGGTCTGATGTCAACACTATGTGTGTGTGTGTGTGTGTGCGTTGTCCTTGGTTTATGTTTTGTTATCACTTTTTGTGAACGATAGTCGTAGTAAAGTTCCCGCAGAAACCTATTGTTAAAATTTACATTAGCCTGGCTAGTAGAGTAATAAATGACATCCACTCATCTACTCATATTGGGGCAAGCCTGACAACGTAGCCGAGGTACTGTTTAAATTAAAGTGTAAGGTTGGTGCCTAGCTATAGCACATGCATGGCCTGATCTACAAACTGAAAATCTTCGCATATAATTTTACGAAGCGACGAGAAGCTTTTTATAACCCTTGAAACGACCAAGTTAAGCGACTGAATAACACATAAGTTTTATTTTTGGTCATCAAACATACAAATGATGATGTATTTACAGCTGAAACAGTTTGAGTGCCAACTCTTAATTAAAACTAGTACTAAATATAGAACGCTACAATTGCAACCGTTTACAATGCAAGAATAAAGCTCTGGTATTGAACACGCGATGAAAACTTAACTTCTTAGAGCTAAGATATCTGATTTATTCGCGATTCTTCAAAAGCCTCTATACAGGGAAATACAAAGAGCGCTGAAGTAATGCAAGTGTCACCGAGAGGCACCGAGAGCCCTCCGCGACCCTCCGCGACCCTCCGCGGACACTCCGTTACCTCACAGTAATGGCGGCTTCATAGAAACACTGCGTCCTCACTTTAATAACAATACGTTAAGGATTTCATTACTCATAGCATTTAAAATTAGTATGTAAATTGTAGCTAATTTATTTGTTATTTTCCATTGATTACTGACATGATAAAGTGATTACATGGCACCTGAGAGTAAGTGCAGTATAGTGCTGACTCCTGATAGTGTCGACCACCGAAATGCAACCATATTTCGTCGGTTAAAGTCATAGTCAAAGCAGTTAAGATAGTTACTTGCGTCTGTTGCTATGGGAGGTTTGATAGTTTATTTTCGGTGCTCGTAAGTCGGGGTTATGCGAGTATCATACCTCCGTTAATAATTACTTATTATTACACGGAGTACACTCGTGCTCGCCAAACATATAATTTAATCAACATTATAAACGAATAATCCAACAATTTAATATAATTTCCGCGCCATTTTGTAGTCGAGTACAAACAAATTGAGCTGCCATCAATCACCGTGCATAAAAAGGCATCGAGTAAAAAATATAAATTATAAAAATACTTGTTTTAACATTTATGCTTTTTGTTATATAAATCATGTAAACTCGACAAACCGGTACAAATGCTGAGGTGTGGCGGTACACTACGTGCCGCCCGACGTAACGACCGCCATCTCCATTAGAATTATAATTAAACCGCATAAAAAAATATATATTACTATAAAATATGACAAATTATACTACTTTATAGAGTTGTAGTTCGGTGAGGTGCCGGTTTTTAAATTTATTCATACGTCATAAGATGCCCCTTATTAAGGAATTATCTCATAACATTTATTTTCGGTGGATCTACAAACATACTACATATATTTGCGAGTAGTGTTATCTATGATTCCTATTAAAAATATTATTAGAATTATGTTTAAAAATATCTCAGTAGTCAAAATATCATGATAGGTAAAGACTTTCCATTGCACGAAGGGCGCAAAAATCACAGTACAATGTGTTCCAAAATGCGACATCTAGTCACGTATATTTATACAAATAATTTCAGCTATCGAGACAAAGAGGTGAAATTTTAAGTAATGTAGTAGGTAATCCCGTATTTTAAAAAATATTTTAAGAATTATTGTGATTAAATCAATGGCTTGCTATTCTGTTGATTCATAGAAACCAGTGCAAGCAGGCCCTGGCTGGCTGTATGACGTTAGACTTCTGCAATCAATAGGTTACTTCCCGTTAGTTGTAACAATTAAACTATACGTGACATGATATTAATTGTAATTACGCCGATTTTTTATAATATCGTTTCCGTGCAAATAACAGTTGGCGCTAGACGATTCTCCAACAATTAAACAGCGTCAATAGCATACCCCCGGAGATTTGGGCGAAGATCTTACTTCCGATGTAGTGCGAACGTACCGGACACTGATTCCAGTCGCGGGACACCCGGATGAGAATGTATTAGGAGTGGTGGAGAGTAGCACAACAACGTAGTTACCTAAAGCGCACTACACCCCAAAGCCGGCTTGCCGGCATATGTCGACGACATGTTGTCGCCGTGCTAGCCGGCGGCTTCGTTCATTGCAAGTCGGAAAACATTGACGGCGACATGGCAGCGGCTAGACTTTATGACTTTAACGAGCAGTGCGCTTGCGTTGTAGAAATGTCATGTCGGCGGGCAACACGTGCGGGCGCTTGCCGTCGACATGGTGATTTTCTTTTAAGCCACCGGGTTGTACCGGTGGGTTTGTCGCCGGGCCGGCGGGATGGTGTGTGAGCGCATAATACGCAATACGCGCGACAGAATCAACTTCATTTTCCAACAACATTAATTTTAAGACATTTTCAAATGTTCCTTTTTTACAGGGAAAATTAATTAAATATTGATTTTAAAGGAAGCTAATATTTTAATAGCCAAAAAGGTATGTGTATTTTTGTAATTATTGAGACAAAAGGTTGCTTTATTTAGTTTTGTATTTCGTGTCCGAATATTCGCGGAAGTGTTCCTAAAACATTCTCAATCAGCGCGACACTATTGTATTCTATGTTAAATACCAACAGAAATCAAAATATAGTTTACGATTCATCGGCGAGTGACGCGTCGCGCCATAACTATAAACTTGTTTGCACTCGTAAAAATTTCTCGGCGGTCACAAGTTACTTCGTACAGAGAGAAGCAGGAAGCTGTTACTCGCAGGTTTAGACGCTCTTAATATCTTAATTAATAATACGAGAGCATTGGAACACTCAGCCTACTGCGTCGATTACTGTTGTGTATGCACATTTTGGGCATTTTGCTATTTATTTTTCAATTATAGTATGTCTCATTTCGTTTTCAGTGTATCTAGTTATAGAGATAGCCATTTTTCTTCGGTGGATACTCCATTTCGTTGACATTCCTCATAGTAATAATTACATTGAAGTATTTTAAAGTGCCGGTGCAAAAAGTTTTCATAGTTAAGCAATTTTAAGCAGGAAGTTAATAATTTGTATTCTCGTAAATTGTCTGTACTTAAAGACGTGTACGATTTGAGAGGTCGTGACCCCTATGAATCCCCCCCCCGTGTCTAGTGTGGACCCGACACATCTAGTACTACGTGTCAGTGGGGTGGCTTCACTGCGTGTCAACCGCACGAGCTGTTAAACTGCGTGTGTAATTTCATCACGTGATAAACCCAAGGCTGCTCTTACTCGTATCATTTTGTTTGCGCTCGACGTCCGAATGGAGCTTTTATTTTTGTGACGTTTGAGAGATGTTAAGCATTTCTGAACTGTGTTTGCATGTTTATCCATTACCCTCTTATAAGACAATATTGGTCTAGTATCAAGTACCTTTGCAGGCTGTGAACCGTAGAGATCTTAGTTAGATTTCCAGATTGGATAATCTAATTATTCAAAAAGAAACCAAGCAAAAAACCTACTTAACAACATGGCAGTTCTGACTATTTTTAATATTATAACCTCTAGATTATATTTTATATGAACAAGGCGCAACGCCGCGTGCACTGTCACTCGTGCTTAATTCGGCGGTGGATCATAGCACTGTGCCCGCCCTTCCACTGTCGCTGTGCCGGCGACCTCCGCCCCGACAATCACCGCGCTTATTGTCTTTATTACTAGGCACTCGCCCAGTGATAACGATCGCCCCCGATACAAACACAATGTTACACATCAACGGTTCATTTCAAAAGGCTTATTAAAATAAAATATTAAGCATGTACATATGTTGTTAATTCTCGGCCCAAATATCCATAAACTATACAACATTATTTTTGATAGAATTATTTATAAAAATAGATTACTTACGGATACTGAACGCGCAAGAAACCAAGCGCTTGCAAACGATAGTTATCAGGCGGCAAATTGTATCGATGCCGCTGTAAACAACCTCTCCGCTCAATTCCCACCCTTTTCTTTTGTGTTTTCGCACACCGATAACACGCTGTACATAAAGGTCATTCACACACATAATGACGTAACATACGATAGGGCAAGGAAATCACTTGCACAAGGGTATCCACACGCAGTGAGATTTAGAAAAAAACATTTTAAGGTTTTTCTTATTTTAAAGGTGTGCATATTTAAATGAATTACCTGCAATTTTAGATTCTCTCTCATTGAAGTGTACGTCGCAAGCATACTCGTAGTTAATGTCCTCTATGAGTACAGTCCTCAGATTAAAACATGTAATTAGGATGAAACTCCACAATAGAGCACTCCACGGACGTCGCGTCGCGTCGGAATGTTTTGTTTCTCTAGTTGATAATGGCTCGGTATAAATTAAAACAGAGCGGAGGGCGCGGCGTATGTCTCGATTAATTAGTACGTGTTGTGTGTGTTGCGTTGTGTCGCGTCGTGTCGTGTGTTGTGTGTTGTGCGCGACACGGAAACAATCATGTGGACATTTGTCACGCGGTGCGGACGGTTGTAAATGTTCGCCGGAGCCGCCACCGTCACAAATCAATAGCCGCTGTAGTTGTGGGGATAAACTTTGCAATGTGTTACAGACAGACGGATCCGTATGTGTATTTAGACAAAACTAGATATGCAGAAAGCTTTAAAATATAATGTATGAAACATGTCAAAAATGTGTATAACATAAAACTTTTTTTTTATTGCATAGGTCCGGCAAACGAGCAAACAGGCCACCTGATGGTAAGTGATCACTGCCGCCCATGAACATCCACAGCGCTGGATCATGGATGTGTTGTCGGCCCAATTGGGAGGGGAGCGGGGCGGAAAAAGGATGGGAAGAGGAAAGGGGTATTCAATCTCACTCAGCGAACGAAACACGACAGCGAAGCTGTTGCTTCACGTCGATTTCCTGTGAGACAGTGGTACTGAGACGGATGAGCCTGCCCATTCATGGTGAGTCATGACTGAAAACAACGTGGCTCTAATACTTCTAAAAACTGCTAAAATGGGTATCAAAGAAGCTGCACTTTTTTATCAATACCAGAATAAAAATAATAAGTTAATGAGCAACATAGTGTATGGTAGTAACATCGTGTTCTTTAACAAACGAAAATATTTTTATAAGTGCCAACCAGTAGGTTGGACGTCGGCTGTGAAACGAGAGGCCACAAGTTTGATCCCCGCATCGAATTTTTTTTTGTGAGAACCACAAATATTTGTATCAATTCTGGGTGTTTGTGAGGCCGAAAAGTCTCTCGTAGCTAATGATACCCACGAGACAAGACTCGATCTTATTGTGGGGTCAGGGCTATGTGACTGTTGTGTGTATATATGGCTATGTGACTTCTTTACAAATTCTTTGCACATCTTCCTACATACAGAATACACCTGCCAAAGATTTAAAAATTCCTGATACCTCAAAACGGTAGCTATTAGACGTCGAAGCTTAAAATAACGCTTGGAACAAACGTTGACCCTCGTCGGGGCGAGGTCGGCAGGAAACCGCAGCCGCCCACGACGTGCACCTGTCGCGCTCTCGCACTCGTGGACAACTCGCACACTCAACGCCTTTCTTACATTTAAATTGAGTTTCGATGTCTGTTTTTACACGCCGTGATTTCGCCCGTTGTTATTTTTTATAGAAAAATAAATTTACGCGGACGAGGTTAATTTGAGGCGCTTGTAAACAGTTATTGTAGTGGCTAATTCACATGAAAATAGTCGCGTGGTGCGAACTCGGCCGGCGCGGCGGCGCGGCTCGATGGACGCTCGCCAGACAATTATTGGCGGCTGCTGGCGTGGAACGACGCGCGCTATTGTTGTAACTGCATGCTTTTCATAACCCATATACCGAGTACAATCAACAAGATATCCGCTATCGCTGACATTGTACTACCAAATGGCACACAACCAACCCATTAACTTCGCCCACTAATCTTTATTCATCTGGAGAAACCAACAGTGATCTAAATCCGCCTAATGGACACGAAGACCTTGCCCTGCGCTATCGCACTAATAGCCAGTTAAATATAACGTAATATATTGATACAACATTCAAAACAATACTAAAAATACGTATTCAACGGCTAATATAAATAGTGCGGCTGTCCCGAGCGTAATCTCGGCGCGGCGTTCATAATCGCTGACCTTTCTAAATATATCGGCGATGCAGCGCGGCGTCACTCCGCGTTTAACTGCTGCAATTTAGCTTTAATAGCGACGCCTCACGCTGGCATCCGCCCAGCACGCTCACTCACACACACACACACATCGCGAGTAATGTGCGAACATATGTGACGACACCTCCTACGAAATCAACGTTTCGTTGAGATTTGCCGTCCAATTACAATGGCAGTTATATTGACGACAGAAAGACAGGCGGAGTGTAGTCGCCTACTATCCCGCGCTACTGTCCACTGTCGCGCGCACTGTCCTCGTGTGCGCGGACGCTGAACAGTAGAGCTCGGGATGCTCCAGTTTATAGTGTTGTTAAATTGGCTTCGACAATTTTGCCTTCTCAATAAATATTCTGTTTGGTATTTAGGAATATTGAATATTCCTAAATCAAAAAGTTTGATCAACGTTTATTTGAATTTTATGTTGAATTTATTTTTGCTTTGTAATATTAGTGACGTGAAATGTTTTTACAATCGACTCGTCCAGACACTTTGTACAAAATCTCATAGTCTGTATCAGCCCCTAAAAATGTCATATACATAAATTATAAGTTAATAAAACCTTTTATTAATGCACTTTTATTTAACTGTTGCCGATACATTAGACGTAAGATAAATCATTTAATTAGTAAGTCAATGATTTATTTTACTAAGAGATTTGTAATGTAAAATAAAATATTTTTCAATGTTAAAAAGTTGCAGTAATGCTGCACGCATTCAACAAGCCACTGTGGAATTATTTTTTATGTATTCAGTGATGCGTTGCATGTGGCTTAAAGAATACAACATACATCAGCAATCTCCAACAGCACTGAGAATTGTTAATATAAATGTAAATGCACTGGTTATTTGCGGTGTGAATGTATCGGTTCATGTGTTCGCGTGGTGCAGTTATCGTACCGCTTGATGGACAGAGCGAAGTTTACGCGCAACACAGACAAGTCTCTGACGTCACGCGCGTGCAGCCGCCTAGACAAGCTTTAATTACGCTCGCCAGTCACCGGGCACAGAAACAGACATACTCGCAATTTGCGCAGCCCCGATTGTCAGTGGTATTGAAATGTCTTTTACTGCATGTGACTTTATGTAATAGTCGTATTCCTGTAATATTGTTTTTTGTATAATTTCCAGAACTGCCTAAGATATTCAGCAGGTAGATTCCAAAGAAAAAAACATTAATCATCAGCATAAACCGTGACGTCCTTGCAGGGGTCACAGTGACTTGCTGTCCCACCAGAGCGTACAATATTTGCTACCGGGACGGTAGGGATAACCATTTTTTCTCTCTTCCGTGGGGATATGCTACCGACACTGGTTATAAAATAATATTTTGCAGTCAAAACCGCCCTTTTTATATTTGCCAAGTGAATGGCGTTAGAGGGATTTCCATAAGATATGAAACAATGTGTCTGGAGCTCATATTCGCGTGTGTCGGGTGTCAGTCACTCGCGGAGACTCCGAGCGGAGCGCGGGACCTTTCCCTTCAATATTAATGCTAACAGTGTGGGCGTCTTAGTATTTCACACCCGCAACCGACTTAACTCACTCATGAATATCTGTCGGTTACGTTATTAATGTCAGAATAACCGTGTATTTATTTTTGTATATTGCTTAGGCGCAATCAATTTAGATCAGCGTGCGCCTATCCGGTTCTGAACAGGCCGGCATAATTAAGTCAACTCATGAAGGACAGTTTCCAAGCTGTTGTTATGTATTCCACTTTGGTCTAGAGGAGACGTGTATAGGTTGATATGGATATAGCATTTTGAAGTCGATTGCCATGTCGAGTAAACTACTTCGTGTGAGTTTTTCAGTTTGAGAAATTAATAAGATTTGTTGGGAACTGGAATTTGTACCCGGCATGGCAATACGCGTTCCTGTGACGACAAAACTGCCACCTGTACGTACCCTCTGCGAAATACCGGTGTGAGTTTAATATATAGTTATCAGTTCATAATATTGTTTGCTTGTTAAAACCTTATAATAGTTGTGTAAGCAGTTTGTAAGGCGCAGCGGGCTCGCGTTACGCGTGTAGCAGAGTGTAATGTATCGAGCGCGATCCGAGATAAACTTTGAGCTACATATTATGTACATAATGTGCGGGTAATGGTGCAATGAATCACTCGCGGCACTCGATTCAATCTATACTCTATACTCTATACTACCGAGAAGGGAGGCCACAGGCAATAATTCTTATTCAACTTATAATATAACGTTTATAATTGTAAATCTAATTTATAGCAAAGATATCAACACGGACTATTTAAACAGCCATAATACAATAATATTTACATACATAACTTCATACTTTTTGCCCAGAAGGGGTAGGCATTGGTTCTCCTGGTAGTAACCAGGACACCCACATTTCGCCTTATCTGTTCCATTCCAGGAGGTGATAGGGGGTGAGCCTATCGCCATCCATCCATCAGCCAAAGGAAGTCCACTGCTGAACATAGGCCTCTCCCAATGATTTCCACAGTGACCTGTTGGAGGCAGCCTGCATCCAGCGACGTCCCGCGACCTTTACCAGGTCGTCTGACCACCTAGTGGGTGGACGTCCCACGCTGCGCTTTCCGCTTCGTGGCCTCCATTCGAGAACTTTTTGGCCCCATCGGCCATCAGTTCTCCGTGCTATGTGCCCCGCCCATTGCCACTTGAACTTGCTAATCCGCTGGGCTATGTCGGTTACTTTAGTTCTCCTACGGATCTCCTCATTTCTGATTCGATCTCGTAGGGAAACCCCGAGCATAGCCCTCTCCATAGCTCGTTGAGTGACTTTGAGCCTCCTAATAAGGCCCATAGTAAGAGGCCACGTCTCGGTGCCGTATGTCATCACTGGTAACACACAACTATCGAAGACTTTCGATTTGAGGCACTGAGGTATTTTGGACGAGAAGACGTCGCGTAGTTTCCCGAACGCTGCCCAACCGAGTTGGATTCGACGATTGACCTCTCTCTCGAAGTTGGACCTGCCTAACCGGACCACTTGTCCTAAATAGACATATTCGTCTACAACTTCGAGAGTCGAGCCCCCAACTCCGATGGGGGTGGGCACAACATGGACATTCGACATGATCTTCGTTTTGTCCATGTTCATTTTAAGACCCACCTGTTGGGAGACTCGATTGAGGTCTTCGAGCATAGTGCTAAGGTCTTCCAGCGATTCTGCCAAGACTACAATATCGTCGGCAAATCGAAGGTGAGTGATATACTCGCCGTTGATGTTGATGCCGAATCCTTTCCACTGCAAGAGCTTGAAGGTGTTTTCCAGCGCGGCAGTAAACAGTTTCGGAGATATGACATCTCCCTGTCTTACGCCTCTCTGTAGTGGAATAGCCTTCGTGCTCTGATCTTGTACTCGGACCGACATGGTGGCGTTGTTGTATATACACTTCAACACTTCGATGTACCGATAGTCAATGTGGCACCGCTGAAGAGACTGTAGCACAGCCCAGGTCTCGATCGAATCAAAGGCTTTCTCATAGTCCACAAACGCTAAACAAAGCGGCAAGTTATATTCCTCGGTTTTTTGTATAACTTGCCGAAGCGTATGAATGTGGTCTATGGTACTAAAGCCTTTTCGGAACCCGGCTTGTTCGGGAGGCTGGAAGTCATCAAACCTGCGTTCGAGATGATTTGTGATGACCCTCGAAAACAGCTTATAAACATGGCTCAGGAGCGAGATGGGCCTGTAGTTCTTCAGCAAAGTGTTATCACCTTTTTTGAAGAACAGTACCACCACGCTCCTGCTCCATGCCTCAGGCGTTGAGCCCTCGAGGAGAACGGAATTGAAGAGCTTCTGAAGGACTTTCAGCATCGGCATACCGCCCGCTTTCAGAAGCTCTGAAGTGATTCCGTCCTCACCCGGCGCCTTGTTGTTCTTAAGCTGTTCCAGGGCCATCTCAATCTCACACAGGTTGATGTCCGGGATATCATCGCTAAAGTGTCGGATCAACTCGGCTCTCGGGTCTTCGGCCGAGCTAACAGCAGGTTCGGCAACCGAGGTGTAAAGCTGTCCGTAGAACCTCTCGATCTCCCTTAATACCTCTGCCCTCGTCGACACTACGCTGCCGCCGTCCGTCTTCAGCCTAGACAACTGGCTTTGCCCAATAGACAAGTCTCTTGCAAACACTTTGGAGCCTCCGTTCCGCTCAATTGTCTCTTTTATGCTCACAGTATTGTGAGCACGGACATCGTGTCGCAAGGACTTCCAGATCCGTCTATTGAGCCGCCTATATGCTTCGGCGTCATCGGAAGACTGCAACGCCATAGATCAACGTTCGGCCATGAGGTCAAGAGTGTGGATCGAGAGTTTTTGGGGTCTATCTCTACGGCGAGGTCTAAAATACTTAGATCCCACCGTATGGACAGCTTCTACCAAACCGCTGTTTAGCTCGTCCACTGCAAGGTTTTCTTTGAGACAATCAAAGCGATTTGCCAGCTCAAGTTGAAAGCTCTCGGGGTTTTGGATATGGGCACGAGTAGGTCGGAGCGTAGATTTCATCAAGCGACGCCTTTCTAATTGGACATTGATGTTCAATGTGCCTCTAACCATTCGGTGATCACTACCGGTTTTCACCCTGTTGATCACAGAGACATCACTGAACATCCGTCTATTCGTCGTCAAGATGAAATCTATCTCGTTTCTCGTAGAACCGTCAGGACTCAGCCAGGTCCATTTCCTGTGAGGCGGCTTCTGGAAGAAAGAGTTCATCGCAAAGAGTCCCTCTTTCTCCAGAAAGTCGGCCAGCCTCTGACCCCTGAGGTTCCGTTGCCCATGTCCAAATTGCCCCACTTTCAGCTCTGCATCGCTTCTCATGCCCAACTTTGCGTTGAAGTCCCCCATAACAACATTGAAGTAGGTTTTGGAAGTATGTATGGCCCGACATATGTCCTCATACATCTCCTCTACTTCTTCATCTGGGTGTGTCGAGGTCGCTATCGCCATATTGGGCACAAATTCTGAGAATAATATTTTCTATGAAATATGTGACTGTTGCCTATAACTGTACGGAGAAACAACGTTTAAAATCGATTACTGTAATGTAATTTTGTTCCAATTTAAACCTGCGTATTTCGAAAGCCATTCTCGGAAAAATAATAAAGAACGTTAACATCACAATGAGATAATATTTATAGGTGTCGTTTAATCTTCCCACAAAAATATAAAACGTTCCTACTCAATTCGAGTGCGGAAATGACTCGCGCGCCTCACCGCGCGGCCTCGCGCCGCCAGTATTATGTCTACACGTGAGAAAAAATCTTGTACATAGGATGGTACTATTTAAGGGCCGCAGCATTGTGACGTAATGCACGAGCATTAGTCTATGTTTTCCGCATTATACGAGTTTGGTGGACTAAAGTCGTAAGCCCTATATACGTATATATATATATATATATATATATATCAAACTCTTAATTGTACAGTAGTTCCGTGGCTAGCAATATGTGCTGATACACTATCAAGTGAACAATAATAACGCAAACACGAAGCCGAGCCAAATAACGCAACATGAATGGATGCAGACAATATTAAACAGAGCAGTGAACGGGTAAAGGGCGGCAGATAGCTGAGCACTTCGTTCAGTTAGCGCGGGCAGCCCGGAGCTCGGCTTAGAAACTTCACTCACGCAGTTGAACCAATTGATTTATTCACTCACAACGGCTCAAACGATTTTTAAATCACTGCGGATCACATTGATTATATTCTGCAGTATATTTTTCAATGGTTTCCGTATCTACTCGTAACATAATGGCATATCTTCGAGTCATTTTAACGATTGGCGATCCCAAAAGATTTTTTTTATTACTGCAATGGATGGCGAGGGTAGCATGCAATTCACTTGGTAGTAGGCGATACGACCGTTCATGGACAGCAGCAAAACCAACCAACACCATGATTTACAAAGCAATGCTTGGCATTCCACTGCGCTCCCCATCCTGAGACATAAGATCTTAAGTATCATTATGTCCAGTAGTTATTCTGGTTACAATGTCCTTCAAACCGGAACACAACAGTGCATTTACACTGCTGTTTGGCGGGAGAAATAGACATTGCTGTGGTACCTACCCAGGCAGCCTCTCTCATATGAGAGACCTACCACCAGTTAGATTAATCAACACCAAATAAAGCACAAAGGACTACTCGGCATTGTCTACATTGGTATTGTTTCAATTAGAAAAAGCTCACGCCAAGGCCAAACCATTTTTAGTAATTGCATCTTCTGTAATAAACTTGAAATAAAAGTCTTGTTCTTCATATTATATTATTACAGAATAAAATACATAAGAAAATAGGTCTCGCAGTATCAGCGTCTCCCAACATGAAGCGGAGGTTTTTCGTGACAAATATCTACTTTGCTGTAAAAAAATCTGTCAGTGTGAGCTGAATACTAATCGTCTGCCCAGCACTCTAGCTTATAACATGCTCTATGAACCTACTGCCCGTGTTATATTAACTTGCTGTACCGTGAATTTTCATGTCTCATGCACTTTTCATTGTGGTTTTGTGTAACTATTTTTGGTTTTATTGGTACCACCTTATCAGCAAAAACTTAGGTGTTTTTTATTTTTTTTTTAAATATTTTTTTATTTGTCGAATTGACGTCCAAAGCAGCATTATATCTCTTACAACTGCTCTCGGACCCTTTCTTTAAAGTAGACTGCACTCGGTATTACGAATATAAATCAATAATTGACAATGAATTCGTCGATCGACATTAAGTATGTAGTAATAATACATATATTCCCACGGCGTCCCACCCTCTGTGTATTCCAATAATGTATTGAACTTAATGTATATCGATGTTCCCAGGTAGTAAACGAGAGTGTATGAGCAGTCCCACGCAGCGCCGCTTCTCTGAGCTCCGCGCTCCTCGCGCTCCCGATGCTGGAAATTCAATTCAACTCACCCGGCTTTCTCGTATATGTTTCGGCTCTCAAAGCGTAATATAATCCACGTCGCTCGCTTTCACCATAAATTTACTAAACAAAAGTGGGGCGCACTGAAATGATAGAAGAGGCCGCGGTAAAAAACCGTCGAATGAATGACATCTGCGTCGGACGCCGCGCGGCGCGGAACCGCTTACGTTTATTTCATTTTTACGACGCCACCAATTTATTACTTTTGAGTTTTTATTTAAAGGGTCCTCCGACGTATATATATCCGGGCACATTTCCAGACGCAGACCATCCGCGAGACACACGGGCGAGTGGCCCACTTACTAAGCCTTCGATATTTCCTCATTCTATTAGAAACTCTTCGGGGCGGTACAATTGTGTTTAAAGTAGTTTCGTTTCGACAGAGCGGTGTTTTGAGAGCGCATTGTGTGGAGACGGAAGCGCGGCGCGCAGCACAATAGATAAAAGTAATTGACAGGTGCGTGGCGGTGGCGCCGCCTGCTGATAGTGGCATTGTGTGGCGCGGCGGAGGGAGCCGCGTTAATTCGCCTGTAAAACCCATGTTATTGCCCTAATGGCTCGGGAGGGTTATCTGCATATCTGCTCATCTGGACACACACGAGCACGCTATTCATTACGACGTAAACAAAGTTAATTGACATCACTGATTGTTTGACCGTACTTACTGAACACCGCTTTGTCTTGAGTGTTATTACTCATTAGCGTTTTACTTCATCATAAAGTACTTTGGTTTGTGTTAGCATTTTATTGTTTCCGCGTTAGAACTGTTTTGTACCCTTCTAACTTCTAAATACTATCACAATAATTATTACAATAACAAAAAGTAAACAAATGACTGAGGAATGTGATATAGTAATTGCAGAGAAGTTGATAATTACTAGTTTAATTTAATGGGAGTTTTGGTTTGTGTGTAAAGTTGGTGTTGGCTCACAGATGGTACTCGTACCTCGAAGTTGGAAATACTATTGTTATTTTACTGTGTGAAATATACAAAATGTTAGTAGTTTAGTGCCAATGTTGAGCAACTGCATGGTGCAGAGTGGCGCTGTGTTCGGGTCCAGAGTATGAGGTTGAATCAAGGCGATGCTGGTAGCCGCCGCGAAGTCACTACCATTACACTTACTAAACTTATTAAACATCTCTCAACCGTTTAATGAAACTTAATTCTATTAACTAGTAATTTATGATGTCATCAGCAGGACTATGCCACTGTCAAGTGGCATTGTATTATTGCTATCACGTCGGATAAACCAATTTAAGAAGTTTTTGGTTCGAGAAATTTCGTATGTTGCTCAAGCCTGGATTTTTTGCGGCCGGTAAGTGGCTCTAGGCTCTAGTGGCCACTCTACCTACTGATTATGTTGTACCGACGTGAGTATTTATGAATTTTATGTTTTCGCCAGAAGCCACATGAGCGGCTGGGGTGATTCCGGCAGACTAGCGATCATGAAGTACAACTGTAGACGAAGATCTGTGCACGTACATATATGTAAGACGTGAACGAGCCGAAATTGACATCTATTTCCTATAACAATTTTGAATATATATACATATATTATATAAAATATTAAGTAACATTATATTCATATACGAGTAATGTTTTATAAAATTATAATAACCAGTTTCCCAGAATTTTAGTTTAAGATTGCGATCATCGTTCCCGTAAATTTTAATTAACACATTACACAGCACATTAGTAGGTACTGGCGAGCGGTACTCGGCGGGTGGATGGCGTCTATCAGCGGCGGAACCCACGCGACTATTCGACACATCACGCGATACTATAATACTTCCGTGGGACAGTCGTCTCACAAAATCGCCGGCCCGCTGCACCGACGCGACGCTGCGATTAGCAGCAGCTATCTGTTCCGGCGCCGTGGGACCCGCGCCCACCACCAACCAAGTATATACTCAAATTACAACATTCCCTATAGATTACAGTATTATACGACAGTGAGACGACAATTACTGTGGTAAACATTACGGCCGCCTAAATTGATCGATTGAAGGAACAATTTCAATCACGATTGATCGAAAGCAATCAGTTGTAGAGGTTGACAGCGGATCTGGACCGCTCTATTATAATTTATACGCGTTATTATAACTAGTTTTTGATAATAGATCGTAAATTACTGATGATTTTGATAATAGCATTGGCCTTGATTGTCGCGCGCAAGCTTCGTTTCGCTTATAAAGACAAATAGATAAAATAAAATACTACCCAAGAGTCACATACATTGAGCTTGCATGCGTATCGGAAACTACAAAAGATTTATCGATTTCATAAGCATCGATACTCTTAATAAATATTGTAGGGTTATGCAAACATCATTGTCTCGTGCAGGGATGGAACCCGCGGCCTCTCGGCAAACGAGTTAATCAACTGCGATACAGACACTTACTACTCGTATGTCATGTGTAGTCTGCGCGGAAACGTAGTACATAACACGGCAATGTATTATACCTACTAAGCTATTACATGAATCCAATCAGAAACTATTCGGTCGGTGTGTTTGTTCATCATGTACAATTAGCGTTGGTGATGGCGCGTCGGCGTTTCAATTGAACAAATGAACGAGTATTTCTGCTGACGAGTTTTTTTCTTCAGACATCAGTGAAGGAGATCGAGTCAGCTTCCGAAACAAATGGGCGGCCGCGTCCGCGCCTCAGACAAGTTCGTCTCGCGGACAAATTGGGCTGTTTCTTTGAAAATGAGTCGACAAAAAACTAATGAATGGCTATAAATATTCGGGAGAGTTTGAAATATTTTGTATTTTTATAAGATCGATTCAGTTGGAACAACTTCCTTTTTCTCGAGGCGCCTGCTCCCAACTAAATATGTTCCAGACTCTGTATTAACTTTAACAACCCGAGACGAGCTGGAATTTACACCAATGATAAATACTTGTTCCAAATTAAATCAGTTCATAAATTGTATCAGTTAATGAAACATAAAATAACAGACTATACAAGAAGATAGAAAGCCTGATAGTGTTTTCGTACAGTAGACTCACGGGAGCCTACTTAAATTAATTTATTATAGGGATAACAAATTAAAATACAAGAGAAGGAATTTAAACCAAGAAAATTAAACGCTTGTCGCAAGCGGGCATTGTTCAACGTACCTGGTGTACTCGTATTGGGGCACACGCGTAATTGGCTTTTTGTTTCTCGTTTTTTATTACTCATTATCTTCCTTCATCTTTCCCATCGTTTCCGCATTGATTATACAAATAAATTATAATTAATTACCAAGCTGGGCACGTGTTTAATGACGATTTATAAAAACAAAATTAGTTAATATTTGTTATAAATAAGTTTTGTACTTTTTTTTATAGCACAGATCCGGCAAACGAGCCAATAGTCACCTGATGGTAAGTGATAACTACCGCCCATGACCATCCACAACGCTTAGTTCATAGATGTGTTGCCAGCCCTTAAAATCACGAGGGGAGCGAGAAGAAAAAGTATGGGAAGAGGAAAGGGGTATTAGGCATCCGGCAATCTAACTCACCGAAGGAAACGCGACAGCAAAATTGTCGCTTCGCGTCGATTTCCTGTGAGGCAGTGGTACCACCCCGGACGAGCCTGCCCATTTATGCTGAGTCATGACTGACAACAGCGTGGCTCTACCACATAAGAAAAAGTACTTTTTAATTTCCTTGTGGTATTTACCTTTTTTTTGTCTTAGAGGAAAAGCTGCTAAGTTCCCCTTTCGGTACGGAATTCGCTGCGGATTGTGACCGGGCTGGGTCCCTAACAAAACCTACGCCAGCATACGGACTAAAAATCCCTCGGTGACCTTCACACGCATTATGGGCGGCACCGGACATCCCAGGGCGCAAAAACATTTCCGGTCCTTCCATTGTGGGGGACCTGAATGCCCCACACTTACTACTGGTTTTGTTCGCCCGTTTGGGATGGTTTAGACGTCCACGACAGAGGCTAGTCCGTGCGTTCCATCGCAGATCGGAGTCATTGTAAGTGAGGGCGAACTGCCCCCGCAGTTTGCCCGACGACTTCGATAGCCCCTTTAAGTCGCCTCTTACGACGGGCAGGGGATGCCGTGGCGGAATTCTTGCATCCCCGAAATACAGGGGAAGTGGTGTTTACCCTCGGTTTTACAAATTGTTGTGTACTTTATGTCCACTCATAAGTGGTAGAGCCACGCTGTTGTCAGCTATGACTCAGCATGATTCGGCAGGCTCGTCCGGGGCGGTACCGCTATCTCAAATGAGGTTGACGTGAAGTGACAGCTTTGCTGTCGCGTTTTGTTAAGTGAGTCAGTCTGCCGGATGCTCAATACCACTTTCCTGTTTCTATCCTTTTTCCTTTTCGCTCCCCTCCCAATCTGATGGGCCGGCAACAGAACCATGATCCAAGCGTTGTGGATGTTCATGGGCGGCAGTGATCACTTACCATCAGGTGACCTGATTGCTCGTTTGACGGACCTATGCTATTAAGAAAAAATATTCTAAACTAGACAGATAACAAATAAAGAGGCAGTAACTGAAATGTTAGTAATTCTGTCAAACTTCGACTAACATTTTGAAATAAGGAATGTGAAGAATGCAGAGGCAATTCTAGCAAATCCACTGGCGAGGAATCAATGTAGTCGTTGTTCTCAATGAGTTTCGATGGAGGAAAATCAAAGAGAGCTTTTAGCCGCCAAAAACATCAAGTGAGGGTTGGTGTGACTGGAAGCGCGCGGTTCATCAGATTAAACACAACATGAACAAATAAAAAAAACAATTCCAATCTTGTTATTCAATTACTTTTTAATGGATAACGATTATTTTACTCTTTAAACATTGGCCCGTAAACGTATTAAATATATAATTAGGCTTGTAATGAGTATGTAAACGTAGGCTAATTAATATGAACCGAAGATCAAGAGCTCGATAGCTTACACAGAACGTTGTTGGCTTATAATATTGGTTAAATTGTAGAGACTAGAGATTCTAAATGCATCTTGGCGACATCATGTTGGATGGTCTATATTGGATGCGCAAAATATAGACCGAGGTTTATAGAAGACTTTTACCTGTAAAGATCCATTATACCAACATAAATTATGAGTTTGAGCTCAAGTTAATAGCCGCATCAAAATTGTAGCTGCGTGCGCTGTCTCCCGTGACGCGAGGCGACGCGAGCACCAATAACAATAACATTAAACCTCGCCATTATTACATAAACACGCGTTTACTCCTCGCAAAGTAATTATTCACCAACACAATATTGCAGCTAATGTACATAAATGATTGAACATTAAACATAAATAGAATGATTGAACATTAACATATCTTGGCCGCTAACGCAGCGTAACAACTACATACAATACCGACTACGTATTTTAAACTACTATAATACGCACAAACTTTGTGACTGTGCGATAGTGTTTGGTAGTAGAACATTCCCGCTAAGACGAACTAATTATCCATAATAACGCATCATCTAAACTGTTTCTAAATCGTCTAGCATGTGATGGAAACTAAACATTTTATATTGTATCTATATCAAAAGTCTAATACAGAAATAGACGAGAAGCATATAAATTCACTTTTATACCATATTCCGAGTATTACACATGTTGCTATGTGAACTTGTTGACATGATTGAGATAAAACCTCTCAGATTGGATGTATATCCGATATGGATATAAGCTCTATATCACAGATCAAAGGAGCACGCCAATGTTTCAGTGACAGAGTTGGACGGATGTTTTTCTGCTTACGGTTCAAATAATGTGTTGTACTAAATTCTTCACCAGGGGTACACAATACCCATGGATATCATGTACAATTGTATTGTATTGTATCAGCCCATATACGACCCACTGCAGGGCACAGGCCTCCTTTACAATCGAGAGTACGATTGAGAGTGGTTAGGCCATATAGTCCACCACGCTGGCCTAATGCGGGTTGGCGGACTTTTACATACCATAGAAATTTATACAAATCGCTATGGTATGCAGGTTTCCTCACGATGTTTTCCTTCACCGTTATAGTGCGTGGTGATTGACTATCAATACACACATGACTCCGAAAAGTCAGAGGTGTGCCCTGGGATTTGAACCCGCGACCACCGTGAGCATGTAGGCAGCCGCGTCTGGTCCGTTTACCAACAGGCCACCACGCACTTCACGTACAAACCTTAGGCAAAACAAAGTGGAGTCAATAACTTAGTGTTGAGTGCAGTAGAGTTCAACCGAAGTATCAATCACCGAGAGACGGTTATTTATCGCCAATTGAAGCAATTATGTCGGCGTGCTCAAAACTAAATACACAGACTGGTCATAAATCCCCACGCACTCACATGGCTCACTGTTCAGTAATAACATTGCGCCGTGGTGTCTCTGCGGAAATATACGAATATACCAACAAAAATAAACATTTACAATGCAATTAGAATCACTCTAATAGCCTCATGGCACTTAGCTCGCCCACACTCGCACCACACACCTCCATTCAAACAATTCGCTCGTAAAAGAAAATGTCGCGTTAAACTTTCAGCTTTATTAAAGAAAGCAATACGTTGAAGAGGGTATGGAATGCGAAATTTTATTGGTTTTTATTGATTCAATAATACATTAGCGGCGTCCCGCGGGAACAGAGAGACCCGCGAATTTACCAACAGGCGATTACTTATCTAATATTATCAATATACAGAGATGTTGGCACTCTGTATTTATTAATAAAATATATATTTTTGGCTATAGGTCTGTTCTATGACTTTAGGGGGGTTTTGGCATTAATTGTGATAATCTGCCTCACTCTCAATCCAATTCTCGTTTATAGAGTAGTTTATAGAGTAGTAGATTTAGTTTCTAGTTTATAGAGTAGTAGTAGTACCTTGCAGTAGGACGCATATGAACTGGATAATTGATATTATTAGGCGTTACTTATAATAAACTAAACAATAATCTGGCAAAATGCGGGTTGATAAAAATGTACGTAATGTACATTAATTTCGATAACTTAGCGGTCGGGACGCACTAACTGAGGTATCGATTATACGCTGATGCACACACTAGGTAAAACTACGAAGTAACTCGTATCAAGTTATTAAACTTTGCAAGAATAAAACAAAGTTGGGGATAACATACAAAAGCGTTGTGATGCAGATCTGAAACGTTAGACTTTTCAAGATAAACACATCGGGCTGGGCGTATCGGATACTGTTCGTCGGCGGAACAGCGGCTATAGGAAATGCAGGTAGTAACTCCGAGCGCCCCGGGCCGCGCGCAAACACGGCGTCCCCAGCGAACAGCGCGCGCTGCCAACCTCGGCACATACACTCACTCGTGCACGCAAACAAACAATGCAGATTATTATTCCGCTACAAAACTCCGTATAAGTGTAATATACTCTGTTAGTCTTAGTGGGACTCCCCAGCGGCGGCGCTCCGACACTAAATAACATTTCAGACAAGCACGCGCTTTCTAAATTTAATGGATGGCGGGAGAATTTTTGGTGAGAACACAAGGAATACACAAAATAGTAGTATTTTTTGCTAAAAAGCAATAGTGATCAAAAGATTTGAAAGGCATTTACATATTATGTATTTAATTTAAGTTATTCTGTTTGGGCATGAGATACGAATGGTATTTATTTACTAGAATAAGAAAGTAAATTTTAAGACGTTTTTGCAAAATGAATGCCTTAACACTAAGTTATGCTATGAATGTTTATAAGAATCTCCAAGGATTCCGACGCCATTACCAAAAGTGAGTTGATGCTTTGCAAGAAAACAATATTGATTTAGTCCTGAGGGAACATTTCATATTGCCTTGTCAAAATCAAATACAAAAAGCATAATTCTGTTCTCTCATATCCTCGATACTATAAACAGGTTGACAAAGTATGCCCCAGGGTGAATCATTGGAGAGTTTACCCTTCTCAGTGACGTCAGAGACATACAGCCGAACAGAACCCTCATTCATGACTTACTTATAATTTACTAACTTGGCCAATCGCAGTTGAATAGTTTTGTGAAGTTTTCTTTGTGCTCGGTAGCGTCGCCACGTTTTATTGAACGATATTCGCAAACTCGTCGCAAACTTTTTCGCGAATAGATCATTATTCAATAGCTCTCGAAAACCCTTCACGGTTCGAAGAGCGAGTGATGGTAGAAAATACATCGACAACAATTTACCATTTGAATCAATCGCTTCCCCAAAGTTTATTTAAAGCAAAGTTTGAAACAAGCACATCCCCGTGGAGCGGAGACCCAATTTAATAACGGATAGAGCTTTGATGTTTTCGCATCAGTACAATACGAACGGGTCGGCTCGCCCGGGGTAGTACATCTGAATTCTAAAGCAACGTGAAAGCATTTACTGTTGCATTTTGTTGGGTGAGTAAGATTCCCGGAAATCAGAACCAAAACCAGAGTGTAGTATATTCGGAATTCGGATTCAGTACACGAAGGTGAAAAACCCGGAGCCACGCAAGTGTGTTGCCTTGCAGGCTTAGCCTGTTACCTCTGTGTAGCCGGGCGCGACCAGGTGGACACGTTTGTATACTCAGCACTCACCATCTAATGCACTTGCTTCGTCGTCCAAGTACCTATAAGAAAACAAATGCAACAATATGTCGCCTCTGTTATGTCAGAGACAGGCATCCCTTAGGGCTAAGCTAGCCACAGGTGGTAACTCAGTAAACCCGCTCAACGAGGCACACGCGGCGCCGCGCCAGCGTCTTATCCGATTATAACAAACCCGGTTATGATAGACACCACACTACTTGCAAGTTTACTCGTATCGTACTAAGTACCTTGTATGAGCGCAAAGCTGCCAGTTTTGAGCTGATGTTTGTAGTATAATTTGTTCTTTGTGGGATAATTGAATATTACTTTATCTCTTGAAGTATTTTATTTATGTCCGGTAGTTTAATTATGATATTTGCTACTATTGAAATCCGTAACGGACTCATAACTTACAACATTATTTGCATCCACTCATGTTTTTGTTTTCCCTCCCTGTTTGAAATTTTCACTAGAGAAGAATATGCAAGAAACTTTAGCGTTGCTCTTTTCAAAACCAATTTACAATTTACTTACAAGAGTACAAATTGTTTGAATTCAGAGCAGTTCATTAATAATTTGCTGTAATTTATAGGCCATAAATAACGTTTTCAAGGACGGTATATCGTGTATAGCTGATACATAAAATTACATTGTGTATTTTGTAATACTAAGTGTAGTTTCTCCAAGTAACTCCATTACAAAAGACAATAAATCCTGAACAATGGCACAACAGCTTATCTCGGCTAATGAGTGTTGCCGCGAGCGCGCAGACACTGGAATGTGAAAGAGTTTTCAAATCCCAAACATACTGCACATTTCTAAAATAACCCACTTGTACGTACGATGTACGAATAAAGAGACACAGATCGAGGTATTCTTTTCTTTTTTATTAAAAAGGTTTACGAGCAATTGCTGCTCTAAGCTTTGTTATTTAATGTTGATAGGTACATCTTATAAATATGCTAACTTGTAGAGTGAAACAGAACGTAGTGACGAGAATTGACAAAGTAATGTTACGACGATTTGACGTTATGTAGAGAGGATTGATGAAAGGAGACTAACCAAGCAAATATACAAGGCGAGTATGAATGGAAGAGTCGGTAGGGGTCGACCTCGCCGAACCTACATCATCCAAATCGGTGATCCCTCAGCATGGGACAGGTCAAAAGAACCCTGAACTGACGGGCATGTATGATGAGATTGATGAAAGTGGACAAAGCGAAAGTAAATGTCAGAATCCATCAAAGTGGCGATCCATAGTCTCTGCATACCCCTATGGGATACAGGCGTGACGATTATGCATATGTACATATGCAATATGTATGCTGACCAAACATTAAAGTAAATAATCCCACTTAAAGCAATTTGTAAAGACATTGTGGTAAAATAAACAAAAATCAATCACTTATAATAGCTTGAAAACGGAAGTACTTTTCCAGTCGATGAAACGCATCATCGCAATGCCGCTGCGTCCGAGCGAAATGAGATCGACTCCAGACAGGAGGGACACTCGTTACTGCGCAAGAACCCATATTAAGTCTTCTCAGAAGTTTTGGAGACATTAAATCTCCTCTCCCGAATCTGGACGATGTCACTCGAATTCAGCAGCGCAGATCATATTAACAATAGAAAAGTGTCCTAAAAAAATAACACTTCGGTGACCAATTGTCTTATAAAATTAATCCGGGTAGCAACTGATCAAGCGACCAACACAGCAACAATTACATTTTGGGCTAATGTATTACAGTTATGGAAAACACATTTTCTCAAATAATATAAGGACATTTATCAAATTCTGTCGCTGCAGAATAGTGTTCCTGTGTTTAATAAAAAACCAAGTGAAAATATAAATAAGCGAGTCACGTTTTGCATTTTCATCTAGAAACGTATTAAAAACTCATTTGGAAGTGATACCTCGTAGTTTTTTCGCAGCTCACATTTATTACGAACACAGCTCAGAGGGATTTGCGGTCATCCAGTTCACAATTACATCGAATGAATGTAAAATAAATAATGGATAGACCGCGTTCCGGTTTATTATTTTAATATAGTACTGAATGGATGTGGCGGTGCGGTGGTGCGGTGGCGCGGCGGCGAGCGCCGGTCAACGCGCACCTGGTTTAAATTTCCACACTACTTTTAGTATTGTGGCCGAAGCACAAATATAACAAATTAACTAATCAATTCATAAATGATGACGATTACATAACGAAAACTTTGTTTGTTATACTGATTGAGATTATTACGCATTGATCATGAGGTCGAGTTCATTAGCAGCACTACAGCATCGCTAAATGTTTTTGTTATCGTTGTGTTTATTTTGCTATTATTTTAATTCTTTGGTTAAATGCTCTCGAACCCCACAGCTAAATCGGCTCAAACTTCAAGTGAAGAGAATTGGTTTTATTATATCTTATATTATATTTTCCCATTGCCCAACCACTTCATGGAATGACGTTTTATTAATATTTCAAAACAGATGAAACGTAGATATATTTGAAAAGAGAAAACTAATGCTCTTTTAAATGCGAAAGGTCAAATTAGCACTCTGTATTACGCTAAACTCGTATTAGTTCATAGCTTATTTTCTTGGCAGTAGATGACCTAGAATCCATTAGAGACTCGTCGAGCTTTAGTGCTCGGTGTCAATGATATCCTGCCTCTCTTGATCGTGGCTGACATTAGTTACAGGATTGGGAGTATGGGCGAGATAATCTCTATCTATATATTTTCCAACTGAAATATTCCAAATATTTTTAACACTTTTCTATTGAAAAACAACGGCTCGCAGCAGGCAATTTTTTCCAAAGCACTCGTAGAGTCGATGGTATTTGAGCGTCGTCAATAACGATGTCAACCGGCGAAAGAATCGAGCATTTGTTTGCGGCGGCCTTTGTTCAGATCCACCGCGAAAAACTATGCCGATGAATCTAAAACAAATCGATCCCAAGTTCTCCCCCAGCCTCGACCTTCACTGTTCTCAACGAACAGAAGAGAATTGACTAGTATTAATTACACGTCAGCTTTATCAATATCCCTCAACCAAAGTTAATTTTATCTGATTAATTATATTTCGTAATATTAACTAAAATTATTCGTATTTTAGTGAGTCGGCATTGAGGTCAGAAAAATAGTCCTATAACTTACTTTATACTATTATAATAAACTAATAACAAAATTATACCTACATCAAAAGAAAGCTTTTGTTGCTTATTATAACTTTATTATAACTTATTATAATTATATTATAACTTTTATATAATGCTCTAAAAAAAACAAAATGGCCAGGAAATAACTAAGAAAATGATTTTAGTAATTTTATGCACCAATATGACCATAATCACTCGAGATCAAATCCTCTTCAAGAACGAAATGAAAAGGAAACAAAATAAAAAAGAGAAACGATGTAAACCACTGGCTGTCCTAAATAAATAAATAAACATAGTGTGAAATCTCTTCAGCTTGGTATTGTTTATGTTTCGAGTGCGTTAAATGAATAACAAGCAGCGCTGGTTCAGTTTTGTGACTCGAGCCGGTAGTGAGAGGACATTGAAAATGAGCTTGTTATAATGTCATATCGCAAACTTGACACTACATCGTTGGAGTCGAAACATGAATGTGCCTGTAGCTTAACTCATGGAAGTTGATCGCTCCCACTGGACTCGCAGGTGCCTTATTGTATTTTGAGGATTGAAGTGATGGCATGAGAATCCCTGGAACACTCATATTATCCCACTGGTGTTCCCCTCCACACCCTCCCCTTATGCCTATAAAATGGTGTAGCCATCTCCAAGCTGCTGAAGTGGTCGCGGTCGAAATAGCATCTTGCCATAGTCTGCCCAATTGCCTCTTGCCCCCATCTTCAGGCATCCACTGCGTGACAATCATACATATCTTTACTCAATTCCACGTTAATTCGGTCAATTTGTACCTAATATTTTTATTTCCGGTTAGCATGAAGCGTAAAAAAGATAAGGATTATTTTCGTGCGAACTGTGTAATCAATCTAAAAGCATTTTTTTATTGCCTCAAAGTTATTGCTTTCTGTTTTCGCCCTACCTGGGTCTATTCACAGGAATGTACGTTACATAACATCCTGTGTGAGCTCGTAATGGTTTAGTAGTACAGAGGCGTGTGTACCCCTCCGGTGACTACACGCGTGGGCGTGCTAACTGCTAACTCGTGTAAGGTTGTATTTGTTGGTTGTTAGTTGTTGGTGTGCTCAGCGCCTAAGTCAACAGGCTGCAGCCTGCGGGCGTCAGGGAGGGGTACCAACTCACACACAACAATTTATAAAACATCTTGGAAGACATCTACAGTACTTACCACAAAACATTTGAATATTCACGTATTCACGGTATAGAAACTTTGTATCCAGTTATGAATATTTTTTTTTGAATTTTAAGTTTTGGCGCGGGTTTATTTTGTGAAATTGAGTGATTCAAATAAAAATTAAAATGAAAGACATTAAATTAAAAAGAGTAAATATGTTAAACAATTATGTATGCACCATTGATGTATAAGTGCGTGGTGGCCTGGTGGTAACGGACCAGACTCGGCTGCCTACATGTTCACGGTGGTCGAGGGTTCAAATCCCAGGGCACACCTCTGACTTTTGGGAGTTATGTGTGTATTGATAGTCAATCACCACGCACTTTAACGGTGAAGGAAAACATCGTGACGTAATCTGCATACCGTAGCGATTTTAAAGAATTTCCACGGTGTGTAAGTCCGCCAACCCGCACTAGGGCAGCGTGGTGGACTATATGGCCTAACCACTCTCAATCGATTCTCTCGATTGTAGAGTAGGCCCGTGCCCAGCAGTGGGACGTATATGGACTGATAAAAAAAAACATTGATGTATAGAACCCTAACGTTGCAAGGCTATTCCATCTGAAGGCACCCATTTATAGAGCTCAGCCAATTTTACATTGTGAGTACTTGTAGTTCCCACACATCGCAGTCTAACACGCTCGGCGCTTCACTGTCATGTGAAAACTTTCAGACAAACATTCTGTGTAAAGAGAATTTCCTAGAACGCCTTTGTAAAAATCTATTTGAGCTCAAATGTCATGGAATACAAATACTGCATACTGTGACCCCTGCTTATTTATAAGCAGAAAGTCACAGTACACTAAACAGAGGGCCTAAAGCTTTCAGTCATTGAAATATATAATACACAAATAGGGGTTCCTCGTGGGAAGACTAAATGTAATGTAAATACAGCACACAACATGTTCATTATACTCGTACTGGTACCATATTACGTTGCACTTTATTTATTCTACCTCTGTTTCTCGGTATTGTTGCTTGATTACAATGATAAGTCATTATAATTTTGCTGTCACTAGGAGGAATATCGTTTCGGATTTCGAGGACTCTATAAAGAAGTGTAAAAAGAGCTCGAAGGAACAACGCCTATGTGAGGCGTTCTGTGTTCAATCTGTGTATGCTTACCAAATACCAACAAGCGGACATCATTGTGCAGGCCAACGCGAAACAGCTATCACTTACCGCTAGATGAATTATAAGCACTGCACAGCTCTAACCATCAGGCGCATTTTGCTCGATATCGTGCCAGTATAAATATATATATTACACATTCTGAATAATATTGGCAAGCGATTATAAATATCAATGTACATATAAAAAACATGTGACGTATTTTAAATCGCCTCCGGAAAACCAATTTAATTGGAATTCGATTGAAACGATATTTCCGCGAGGCGACGTCACGTCACACGTGCCCTCCACACTCGATGGCTTTAATAAATGATGTTTTGGCGGAATTGATGCACAACGTGATAGGCCAATTTCGGCTCGTATCGACAGCGACACACAAATAGATGATCCCGCGGGAGGCGGGCGCGGGACGCTTGTTTGATGTGTACAACATTAGATCTGTGTGGCCTGGCTGATCAAAGGTACGCCCTATACGCTGTAACAACCAAACGAATTCATAAACTTCACCCAGATTGAATAATTTGAACTCTATGAGAGATGCTCAAAATAGTTTAATTCTGCATGTAAAACAGATTGTCTCATTTTACCGTTTGCAGTGAGGCTTTTTAATGTTCCATCCTGTAAGCGCCATGTAGAGACTGGTGTTTCGGCTCTTTGAAGTCAAGGACAACATCATGCGGTGGTTACAACAGCCGTGTGACGTAATGAAGCGTGTATCACCAGGACAATCATCATCAGAATGCTGACATTCATTCGGAATTTGTTATTTTGTGACTTGATATGAATATGAAAATAATTATTGAGAGTACGAGTATAAGTGCTATAGGTGACCATATTATGTAAAAAATAATTTACTCATTCATTATATAAACACATTTTAAAGCAAATTAGGTCAAGGTAAGTCGTACACCGCGATTATAAATCAATTCACTCCTTTGTAGAGTCCAACAGAAAAGCAGAATGAAAAGAGCAATGAGCAGGTTTATTGCGGCGTGTAGTGGTGGCGGCCTGTGTATTTGAGTGTACATTTGCCGCGCGCAGTCGGCAGGCGGCGCTGTGATTAACCCTGCCGTACAAAGCGCGGCCCGCGTGGTCCTCTTTGACCGCCACCGTTTTTTTTTTCATAATCAACCCTGTGTGGCGTTCTCGGAGCGTTGACGTTATCGATAAACGTGAGACGTCTATCCAATTGAGTTTTTGTAATACTAATAAATTTAATATATGACTATAAGGTTATTTTATACCTTCGTATTTTCTCTTTGTATAAGAAGTCGGAATATACGAATGCGTATTTACTGGTATGTTATAACAGACCGGCACTGACTACGCGTGTATTTTTTAAAAATAGGAATGCTTAAAATAAAATTTATTTACGTCATACAGGTTCATCATAATAAAAAAAACGTCCTTGTACACATTAATTAATTATGGTTTAATACATGTTTACGCTAGCGAATGTTAGATGATTATTTTACTCCATCGATAATACTGTACATAATCCGCCTGTATGCGCTATATAGAAATACAAGGGCTCACGCCTATATCCGTTATAGGATAGACAGAGATGTCGACTGCGTCGGTGGCGTAGTTGTACTACGTTACGATTGCAAAGCTGAGGTCTCGGGTTCGAATCCCAAGTCAGGCAAAGTGATAATAGATTTTTTAATTCATTATCAGCACGGAGTCAAGAATTTGTGCCTGATATGGCAATGGGTTCGCGCCCGCTATCACATCGTGAGACGGAACATACAAGGCGAAATGTGGGTGTCATGGTGGCGCCTCTGCCTACCCCTTCTGGGAAAATAGCGTGTGTTTATGTATGTATGCTGTATGGACAGATGCAGCAAGTGCCAGCCATAATTCGTCCCGTGAGGTATGAGGCGAGTCTATCACTCGAGCACAGTTTTCAGTCCCGAGCAAACTATGTAACACCTTTTACACGTCTGTATCTTTGAGATTATCTATCTCTGTAAGCTTTGAAAAAAAAACTATTATTGGCCTGTCCTGTGACCACGACGGCTGAATAGTAACCGAATGGTCATGTCGGGAAGTTAAAAAAATTAAATCAATTTCGCAAAAAAACATCGTAAATATTAATTTTATTTCAATGTGTAACATTCGCTTAAATCTAAGCAACCACTATCTCGTAAGCTCGCAACCCTTAGCAATTAGACATGTATCGTAAATACGATGTGATTAGTGTGTGCACATTAAAACCTCTGCTGAGCAAGCCTCAGCTTATCATTACAAAGGATTACTGCTAACAGGGTTCGATAAGGGCTTGGCGCTTAGTGGTCTCCAATCCTTAATAAGGATCAAAGACATTTTCACGTCTGCAACGGACTTAAATGTAGTAGTGTCTTTCATACCATTCTACATTATCAGCTATTTATTAAAAATTTTAGGATTTTATCACGTCTTTTTTATACCCATGTATTTTTTTTTACTCCCCCCGTTTCGAAGCCTTCTCCGCTGTGGTGGTCACGCGGCCGACTGAGGTGTTGATCGTTTAATTTTAATGTGTGACATATAATAAGAAACGATCATTGCTAATTCCATTTTTCTAAACCTTTCACGGCAGATGTATTAAGCGCCATTAACACGGAGAGAGTTTCTAGCGGCGATAATCGTATGCCATAACCACCAAAAGATAATAGCCTTCCGACAATATTTACACGATGCAACGTTTTTATATCCTTACGATAATCGTATCCTCGAGGCGAGAAACTCTAATAGTGTAAATGGGGCTCTACCGTTCAGAAAGAGTACCGATTAGCAGCAGAGTATGATTTCTTGTCGCTCGACAGAATAATGCCGGCCTCATGAACTGTTACGTAAAACTTAATAACTGAAATATCATAAACAGGATTACGTCTAGGCACAGCGGCGGGACAATTGAAGCGCTTAGGCACAATATTTACCTTCACATAAATCAATCAGACTAGAATTAACAATCTCGCTCAAATAATCCGAATATTTTACTTGATTAAAACTAAATTAGGAAATGTTTTGTGTGTTTAGATTTTATAACATTGGTTTAATTTAAATTTTAAACCATATTTATATGTTATTAAGCGCCATGTTCGAGATAAGTTATTTTAATTAGTATCAATTATGTATGCGACCCGAGACCGCGGTGTTGTCTGCATTTTAAATCAAAATTTTTAGTTAATGGTCAAAGTTACGAGGTATTCATGAAGTGTTGTTTATTAACCGCAATAGAACAACTATACTTTCGTTTTCAAACTTTTTCTCTCGAGATCGTGGCTTCCTTTTTTGTTAGTTTTTTTAGCTTCGTAGTGTTTTTTTTACTTTGTGTACCTACATTTCTTAAGTGGTCGTAGAAGTACTGCGGGTACATCTATAGTTGGTAATAGTATACGTTTTTCTGTCAGCTAGGCTAGTCAAAATGTTACGAATCGCAATGGTCATTAAAGGATCCGAATAGTAAGAACCATTTTAATAATGATAATAAGATTTATATAACGTATGGCGAAATACAGAACGAATTCATTGAGGGCAAGAAATTGCACATTAGCGAGATTAATCGCCCTAAGTATTACTGGAGTAATAGATACGAGTACATTCGCGACAACATATTGTATAGAAACAGAGTGGAAAGGGCGATAATACCTCGAGCCTTGAACTGACACTCAGAAATATAAATACAATCACGACACCAGTAACCCAATTCAAATAAAATCATATACTATATGGACCAATGTGTATAAATGGATATGACACATAGTTTTTTAGTAACAGTGATGCAATCGTACCCGCGGGTAGAAACAGATAATGCAATAAAGAGAAACAATCAAATGTTGCGGCACGCGGAGTGCGCGACTATTAATATTTTTACATCGCGCATAAACCGCCGCCGAATATTCAATCCAAATCTGTGAATACGCGAGTGTGGCCCGCGGGCGCCACTCACCTTCATTGTATACACAAATTGGTTTCACAGTAGGCGGACGTGTCGTGTGGAAATGTCGAATGTGACTAGTAGCGACCCTAACATTTGCATAATTGCTGTGCTTCATCTGAATACGTGACCGTAGAAAAGAGACTGTTAAGACCAGTTGGTTAAAGACTGGCTGAATAAAACCTAGCCACGCTGTAATAAGATACATAAAATTGAATACCGTTAAAGCTACGGGTCGTCATCAGTAATCAACGACAAACAATGTCATGATGTTGATTGTACTGTGTACTAGGCATCACCATGCGGACAACTGCGGGGGGAGGTGATAGGAAGGGGGAGTGTCAGTGGTGCGTGGTCATTAGTAAGTAACTACACGTGCACGCCGCCCCGGGACCGCCGCGGACATTACATGCGCCGAATATTGCCTGGTCAGTGAACATTGTCGCCGCAAACGATACAAGCGTAGCCAGAGGCTACTGCGGACAAGAGAGGTATAGATGTTTGTACCTAGTACAAACTATAGAGAATAGAGGTGATGAAGGTTGTCAAACACAATCTGCTGTGTGTATAATTACTTCAATTAATTGATAATACCAATAATAAACAATTGGACTGTCCCATCTGACTAAGTGGCGAATTTTGTTAGTTACATAGAGTCGTAGATTGTAGAAGCTGCTTTACGAATGGGTAGGCTTGTTCCAAGTGGTAACATTGTCTCATGGCAAGGCGACACGAAGTAGCTTTGGTATAACGTTGATTGCTGGAGACTCTACATAAGGTGGTAGGATATTATTCGTGCCACTGAGATGGCGACCATCGCACGCAATAATGAAATGCTTATTACAGGGACCGTGCACGTGTGTGGCGTTTTCTTCACTATCGATCATTCAACACGGCGACAAAACATAGACGCCCATGAATGTCCAAAACGATTGCATCATAGATCTGTTGCCGGCTCATGAAATCAGGGGGCAGGGGAGCGGAAAGGGAAAAGAATGGGAAGATTAAAGGGGGGACATCCGGCAATCTTAATTCACTCATTCTGAAACTTATACTTATGGAAGTGGCATAATATCCGTGTTGTTCCGCAACGATACTTAGTGTAAATACTAATTTTCATCTCTGCTAAATGTATGAAAATCTCAGACGTTTCCAATTTTATTCAGTCTATATATTCGGCTTCAACGGGTACAATATAGTTATTGTGTAGTCCAGGGAGAGATAACTATTTCTCGCCAGTTAATACTTCATTTAGATGGCGCTGCACGTCACATCAGTACCTACTTTGTAATCACATTGCAGTGCTAAAGATCTTTTGGAAACGTTTGTGCACAACGGTTATAGTTGGTCCTGGTTAATGCGTTTGCTTTGTGTTTTCAGTAGACAAAACTAAAGTCTCCCCACCCCAATCGAGATAAATTCAGACAAAAGAATAAAAAGATTTGATCACTCCATTACATGGCACTAGTAATGTCGGCTCTGAAACAATCGGTTCCTTGTTCAATTTCCGGTCGAAGGAATTCGCTCAAATAGATCCTTATTCTCGGTTCTACTTATAAGTTTCCGAGCCACGAATAAAAAACGAAATGTTGCCCGCATGTCCTTCAGTGTTTTACGATAGGTCTTTGTTATATCCTGTTTAGAATAATGTGTAATATAAGTATATTTCGATAGACCCAGCCCGGCTGGTATAACTGCATCACAGAAAACCGACATGAAATAACAGCGTATCCTTTGATAATAAGACAGTGGAAAGCATAACATTCTTTGCCTCAACATGCCCATTATCACGCATCAAACAACTTAACAAATTACTTTTTATAAATCTACTTTGAAATAAAATATTAATAACTTTATAACGAGGAATATAGTTTTTTTTTCTATAATTAGGGCCCCACTATACGCAATACGCATCTAACCTACGTAGTAATAACTTGTGAGTCAGATGAAAACCAATCAGCCGATATATTCCCGTCGGTAGCGGTTGTAAAGCGTACAAGCCGCGCTGGCTTCCCGCGGGACAGCGGCGCTCGGCCCGCCAACAGCGCCGATACCCGCGCCCCTCGGGAACGCACTCTGCTTATTTTTATTAGGAATTTGTTGCGGTTGCGTGGGTCTGTTGGAAACAGACGTATTGTTTCCACGCTTGTTGGAGTAAACTGTAGCTATTGTTAATATTGGCAGAGCTCGATGAATTACTTTTTAGTTTTAATAAGCTAACATTGATGTAAAGCTGAAGCTTATAATGGATCATTTTTAACAATCAGGGATTATTGGTATTTTTTTTTTAAAAGATATTTTTAGTCACAAACATATTCTAGGTCCCAAATTAACATGCAAGTATTTTATTGTGCATTCCAACCTGCGAGATCGTTGTAGACCCGGTAACGTCGTTATCAAAATATAGAACACTTGTCGATATGTGGGATCGAACTTGCAACCTTTCGTTTCACAGCCGGCGTCTTGACTACCTACGACACGGAGGTTAATACCGTTATCTATACAAAATTAGTCCTTAATATTTTTTATCACGTGTGATATTTAACAATTTTTTGTTTACAGTTAATATCCACTCTGACGTGAGATCGTCACTTACAGCGAATATCTAGTTTCATTTGGCACAATATACTCCGATATAGACAGGCATTAAGTCTGATTTACTGCTTATAAGATAAACCCGAGGCGCCAGAGGACCTTCTCGTGAAAGTTTAAATTAGACCTTGGAACTTTCCAAAAGCCGATATTCAATATATTTTGCAGTAAACCTCGCGAAAGTACGCTATTTCTGTTAATCTGACCAACTGGAGCTGATTACAAACATCAAATAACCTCGTTCAATTATTGTTTGGCCCAATTAAGCTGTACGTACAGCTATTATTATCGTCGATGTAAACTGTACATCGGAAACTTATTAAATTAAAATATTTATTGCATGACAAAGTGATTACAAAGCCCCTAATGGCAGTGACAGTTTTATATTCGCAGTATACTCGCAGTAGCCAGAAGTGGTCAGTGCAGTATACATATGTATATTTACAGAGTTTCACTAACATTATTATTATTTATCGTCGACACAAGCGCGCCAGCCTGCTCAAATCGGGACATACACAGGCTCAACCTAGAACTCAACACACTTGCACACGTCACTAGGGTTGTCTTACACCCAGTACAGTGGTCGTTACTTGAACAACATTTCCTACCACCGACTAACAAGATTATATAACTAAATAGGTATGTACCCGGAAGAAAGTTATGACTAAAGCCTATTACTGGGGCCGGTAGTCCGAAGCCAATTGCACACTTAAACTCAAATTATTTGCCAGTAAATCGCATTAACTAAATTCTTTGTCTCGGAACTCTCAAGCCGGTTTAATTAGGTAAATCGTTTTCAAATTGCTATAAAATGGCCGCGTAACACAATTTACTAAAACGTTTATTAACTAAAATGAAAATGAAATGAAAATATTTATTGAACCCATAAAATGTCATACATTATTTAAACTCAGTCACTTTTTCTTTTTTCACTAGCACCCGGTTCACAAGGCTCTTTTCACCAGACAAGAACGGGCAAAAAACTCTAGTGTTGCTCTTTTCAAAAGAAGTTTACAATACAATGGTTATACAGGAGTCGCAGCTTAGTTGAATTCAGAGCAGTTACTATTCTACCTTGTCTTCTATTACCTCTTAAACTAACATCATCAAATTATTTAGTGAAACATAATAATTTCATACAAAGATTTCTTAATAAAATGAATAGAAGTCAACAAATTCAATATGTAGTATTTTGGTGAAAGCAGAGCGTACAATGCGTAAATTTCCTTAGCTTTTTTGACTGCCATTAATGTAGTCGCGTAAGCAGTGATGACCACTAGGTGGTCAGACGACCTGGTAAAGGTCGCGGGGCGTCGCTGGATGCAGGCTGCCTCCAACAGGTCACTGTGGAAATCAGTAGGAGAGGCCTATGTTCAGCAGTGGACTTCCTTTGGCTGATGGATGGATGGATGGAAGCAATGATGAGATTCCTATATCTATTTTCCTATTTAAAAAAACTATATTATGATAACTTCAAACCCGAGGAGTCTTACAGGCGTACTCGCTCTTTGAGAATAAAACAGATTAAGAAACAGATTAAGAGCCAGGAGAAATGCTATAAACATATCGGAAAAAAATATTCTACACAAAAATTGCTCGAGAACGCTGACCATTGAACAGTTTCTTTACCGTCCGGCAACGATTCATAGTACCTATTTTTAACAAAGAATATAATTTTGCTTGATACAACTAATGCTTTACTAAAACCTAGTTACGGCTTCTGTGGTTACGGCAAACGCAAAGTAATGACTTTGTGTTTTCTAAACGATGCAATAATCTCGGAGATGGTATTAGTAAAGTTTGTAATAATAGTATTGTGTGATGTCTGCTGTACCGTAATAAAGTTTTATCTCCAAGACGTTTTTTACCCTGCGGAGAGAGCGCACTTCTTGGAAACTAATAAAACTAAACATTCCCACTTTGTTCACAGTACGAGTGGATGCAGAGAAATCCCCGCTCTGCAGACAACGACATTTAAATAATTACAATTCCAATTTTATACCCACCGACTCTTACACTATTCTGAATCAAAATATGCTCAGATTTTTTGATTAAAATATTTTGGAGTGCGGGAAACGGCCCCTGTTAGCTACAGGCAGAAATTAGTGAAGAGATTTAGGAGTTTTTATTCAGCTGTGAAATCTACTAGACTGATAAAAATATTAAGAATTCGGTACACAGATATTATATTTATTTCAAACCCACAATATGCAGAAGTATTTTTTTTTTGCTAATACACATTTATCCAGCAAGCTTTTTTACATCACCTTGGGATGTCCGGTGCCGCCCACAATGCATGTGACGATTTTCAAGAGGTTTTTAGGCTTTTTTTACATAATATTAATATTTGTATATCTTAGCACCGAGGCAACGTTTAAATATTTCAGATGCATACTTGCTAACTACACGTAAATAAGTAGTCATAACAAGCACAGAATAATTCTGAGACTGGTATATTGCATAAATACATATACACAAAAACTTACATAAAATAAGCTGACCTTAAAAACAGAACGCAATATCTGGCATTTACTACCGACTTCATGTATGTGAAGTTATAAACAAATATTAGTAGAGGAGCCGCGGGAGATCGACCTTCACTCATCTGATAACCAGATGAAAATATTTTTATCAAATATAATTGATTAACAAACATACCTATGATAACGATAAACAATTAAGAAAATTGATTAAAATTAATTCAATAAAAAAATAGGCATTAACACTTTTCGATAGGCAAGTAATTTTAGGCATGTTTGTTTATCAATAATATTTGATAAAAATATGTCTCATCTGGTTATCAGATGGGTGAAGGTCGATCTTCGCCGGCTCTTAGACTATAACGATATAACAGTATCAAAGCTAAATTAATTGAGTGAAGTTGGAAAGCAGTGGTGAAGCGTCGTAAGGTGCGGGTGTTTACGAGCGGCGCAAACTCCACGCAACTTGGTGTAGTTCTCCTACTTACGGCACATTACGAGATATCAAACGGAAAACATCGAGAGAGAACTTACAACTACAAAGTTATGCATACGCCGTAACTTCACTGGGAGAAACGTAACGTAGAGTGTAGAATCTTTATAAGCTGTATTTAAATTAAACATTTTGCAGTTATACTCGAGTAACTTACCCGTTTGTAAGTATTTTTATAACAATTTCTTTGGATACAACCCTCCGCCAATGATTTCCACAGTAAGCAGTTTAAAGCGGCCTAGACCCAGAGATTTCCCGCGACCGTTATTACTCGTAGAGCGTTTATCTGCCTTATTGGTGAAGTTACGTTGAGCTCGCTTGCTCTTTATGGAGCATATAAGTTCAGCACTAGCTCTTATGTGACTGAAGATGAATATTTTGGTAAATAACTTCTCATTGTGACATTATATCTACGCTAAAGTATTACGAGTATTCCTTCATCGGACGGAGCCCGGGCCCCTCACCACATGAATACTTTTACACATAAATACAAGAGCCACGTGGAAAAAACGCTGCAAAAACGTAACATGAAAGGATATAAAACCGCCATTACATTGTTCAATCGTCAAACGACGTAATCGCACAAAAATCATTCCGTGAAAGTGTAAAGGCGAGGTAATTTTCTCGGAGGGAGCCACTCGCGCCCTCCGCCCTCCGCGGAGAGGCGAGACAAAGGCCGGCGGAATTAATCAACATAATGACACGCCCGCCTTAAATATTAATACACTATCACCCACAGCGCGGGATTGAAACCGATATTTTACATAATCTATACCTTACACAAAGTAGAGGGCACTCTAATTAATCTCTAAATTCATGAAGCTGTGATGCCTTTCAACTAGAAATAATATGAATAATGTTCGATTCCAAGGTCGGCCAATCTACTTTGTGTCGTCTCCGTTATTAATATTTCATAGGTTGTCCTAGTCTAGACTGGAGTACATAATATATGCTCGGCTTCGCGTGAAGCTCTCCCGACTCCCAATGATACATCTTGAGACAAAAATAAACTACAAGAACTACAAGTAGTTCTGGTGACCTTTTATCTACCTGCGCACAGGCATATTATTAAGCTATTGGACCTTATGTAACAATTATGTAAAACAATCTCTAAGAAAGTGGCGTGCAGAGAAAACTTTAGTACCAAAAATTACATTCTTTGCATCTCCAACTGGAGAATTGTCGGAATTATTATTCTTTGAAACAAATCAAAATCCCTTCAACAACGATGTAAGACATGAAATTGAAACTCGTGGCAAAAAAATTATAACGTCCTTAAATACATTTGTTTAAGATTTTCATTGGAGAAGCAGAGATCTACTAAACAATAAAGTGTGAAATCAGGTGCTGTAGGTGCAAAGTGAAGGTACTAACCCAAACTCGCGACTCTATTTTTAGTCACCTGTAATAATAAATGAATTAAACATGAATCGGTATACACCTCCGAATATTGAGATGTGTTAATTGTTCATACATTACCTCGCGTTCGAAGGAAAATATCGTTGTAATATCCAATATTTCAACAAGAACTTCTTATATGTGGAATCCGCAAATACGGAATTGGCTAGCGTAGTGAACTATGGACCAAAAACTCCCGACCGTACCTACAGGAGGTTCTTTTTATACATACATAAGAGTTAATTTGTTATTTATTCAGTAAACAGCAAAATTGTATGTGTAAGTTCTTGCAGTAATGTTTATGTAACAGCCAACAAGTTGTGAATGTGCACTTAGGATTGCATTCGCGAGTCGGCAACTACAATGTTTTGTCTTGTTTATCTTAACGCTGAACTGGAACTACGTGCGTGTCGGCGAAGGCAAAGTTAATGTCAATACGAAGCATAATAGTTCGTAACACGTAAATACAGTGTGTACTGTTCGCAACAAAGCTAGCTGGAAGCTTCTAGAAACTCTTATAAATATCTGGAATTAAATATTTTATTTTATTTTCCGAAAGCAGACCGCTTCCAAAAACTCACGATATTCATGATGATTTTTTTGTATTCAACCTTTACTTATATTTATTGACAAGGTTTGCACGCATCTTACAGGTAAATCTGTTTTATGGGTTAAAGGCCGTAAGCTTTTCATTGGTTGTAGAAAGTTATTAAATTCATATTGTTAAAATCGAAAATTCAAATTGATTAATTATTATGAATAGAAAACGAAGCTAAGACCATTCAGTTCATATTACATTACTTCAATTATCTATTTATAATATAATTTTTTTTTGTTAGAATTACCGAAAAAGTACTTAGTTCTGTAAACTGTACAATGTACATTACCCTTATTCTACACACGGCGATACTGAGCCAATTCCGTGCCCTGGTAAAGAAAGGTGTCTGCTTCTTATACGTGTAATAAGGCAGGTTTGTGCCGGCGCGGCGCGCCCGCGGCATACTGATGCCACGGCGCCGAGCCTACATGGAAATCGACTGGGGCGGCACCTCTCTTACACACTACGACTACACTTTTGTTAATGTACATATTAGTGTATGCATATAAAGTACCGTCGCGTCGTAAGATGATTAATTTAGAATAGATCACGTTGCTTGATGACTGCGAACGCTGATCGGTTTCTGATGATGGTTTGGAAGGGAAGTTCGTGTTCCATAAATACATACATTGGTATTGTTAGTTTGTATATACCTATATCTTGTACTAACTTATTGAAGCGTAATTTTTAAGTGATTGAGACACATCGTAGCTTATTTTAGTACAATACTTGACTAAATACATACATATAAATTTGTAACCGGTAGATGTTTGTACGTTGAAGATAAATAAGAAAAACTAATATTTACGTTAATATAGTCCATATTAACGTAATAGAACGCAAAACAATGATTTTTAGAATTTTTGTCTGTTTGTCTGTGCGGTCGTGCGCGATGAACTCAGAAACGGCTTAATGGAATTCGGTGAAATTTGGTATGGAGGTAGCTGACACCCTGGAGTATAAGTGATAACACTTAGACTACTTTTTATCCCGAAAAATGTAGTATTCCCGTGGGATGAGGGAGGAATTCCGATATATTTGTGACGTTTTGCAGTCAAATGGATGGGATGGGGCTGGATTACATATCTTGAGTGAGAATGAGACGGGACAAAGCGAGATATAACGGGACGAGATGGGATGGGTATTTTTATCAAGATAACCACGCAAACGGAGTTGCGGGCACAAGCTACTATTTGAATATAAATATAATTAGTTCGATTGGAGTGGTGCTGTCGACATCGACTTTTGACAAACTAATTAATGACGAGATACGGTCATGACGTCCATAACATAATGCCGCGAAACCAACAGATGGCCGGTTACGCGGTCTGTGACAATGTCCTCGGATTTAAGGACCGTCTCGCTAAGTTACCAGTGCCTCGTCAAAGACATCGTTTTCCTAGAAATGGACATTTACTAGTTATTGAGTTAATTTACATAATCTGGCTCGTTGAAAATTAACAACATTGAAATTGTCTTCATATATTTCACATTAACCTTTTGATGTTTACACCTTTTGATACCAATCACGACTCGTGAAGTCTTTCAAACGCGATCTTCTTTTCACATTAATACAAGATCTGCGAAATATTACATAAGGCTACAGTAAAGGTGAAACAAATGTATCTGTTACATGTGTAATCGGATTCTCAGAAATAAACTCGTATTAAATTCCATGCCTCTGTAGCGCAGTTTGACTACGGTATGATTACAACGCTGAGGTCTAGGCTTCGAATCCCGGGTCGGGCAAAGTGATATTGGATTTTTCTATTCATTATTTTTAGCTCGGAGTCAGGATTTGTGCCCAATATAGGCTCACCCCTATCGCATCATGGGACGAAACAAACAAGGCGAATCGTGGGTGTCCTGGTAGCACCATTTCATTCTTTGGTACACAGTACATATTGCCCAGTATTCCGAATAATAATATTGCTAATGGGCGGCGCTTATTACTAAAATTAGATGAAGCGTTTGTACATGTTACCGTGTAACTACAATACAAATAGACTTACTATTCACAATCTATAGTGGTTTATTTAGAAATACATGTTATACATAAGTCTGTACCTGTCCTGAGCCTCACAATACCGAACTAATTTCTATCCTATAAACCTTCCCGTCAAGGGTTTTTATCAGCCGTTCCTTATCCCCGCCGAGCGAGTGTCCAAATATTACTCTGTCAAACTCAAAATCAAATCCCGCTGCGGATTGACGTTTTAATACCGGCCCGCAATCTGCCGCCAATATTATGTTTACAAACAGGTGCGGCACACACGAGCTGCGAGCCACAACTACACCTTTATTGATGCTCAAATATTATCGAGGCTTTCTGTTATTTACTAATTCTGGTGGATTTATTTGCTCTGTAACGATACATTGCTTTCTGTTGTGTTATACGAGTATTTTACAATTGATATTCTTGGAAGTCGTAGAACCACGCTGTTGTCAGCCACGAATGAGCAGGCTCGTCCGGGATGGTACCACTGTCTCACAGGAAATCTATGTAAAGTGACACCTTTGCTGTCGCGTTTCGTTCGGTGAGTGAGTTTGTCGGATGCCCAATTTCCTTTTCTCCTTTCCAATCCTTTTTTCTTTTGCTCTCCGCTCTATTTGATTGGCCGGTAACATATCCATGATCCAAGCGTTGTGAATGTTCATGGGCAGCAGAAATCACTTACCATAATGTGACCTGCTTGCTCGGTTGCTGGACCTATGCTGTAAATAAAGTTACCCGGGATTGAAATTAGTATTAAATGTGGCGATGGGTTCATCTACAATTGTTAGGACGGAAATAAATTCAGCAAACTGAGACTAGGACTATTAATATCTGTGTCTATACTCTTGGTGATATATACAAGATAGCTTCCAACTTTGTCTAATTATATTACAAATTGATTAATTTCGCTGCGGATTAAACATTCACTTGCATTGACAGACAAATTAGACATCACAGAAGCTGGCTGAGCTTCAATCACGGCTTCAACTCTATGTGTCATTAAATTACAGGCAACTGTCAATCCTGGCCCACATGAATTGAAGTGGCAAATAGAGAAGCGGATTAGTCTCTCAAATTACTATAATCTCTGAAACATAATTCAGCTCGCCTGTCGTCACCGGGTGGATATAACCCGGCGGTCCTTGAGAGCGGCGCTGTGTATAGTGACTACTGACTACTGACTACTGACAAGGATACGTCGCCGGGACAAATGCCGGCACATATTTCGCGCCTCGCCCAGCCTCTAACAAAGATTGAACACCCCTCATCCGACCCCCGCCCTCCTGTCAAATCGTCCAACACTTATTAAGGGACATTTTTCACGTGAAATATACTTTTAAGATATGAAGCGTGGATTAGATTCTCTGAATACAAAGTGAGAGCGAGGGCTTGAGAGGATTTCTTGCGTCAAAGGAAAAACGTAATGACATGGCCAGCTGTAAGGGATCCAGCTTAGAAATAGTTGTAGACCGTAGTGCTGCCATTTCATTTTCCGCTGTAGAAAATCTTAAATCCTTTGGTGCATAGAATTATATACTAACTGGCATTAAATCTAAATATTCCATAAACAGGAACGAAGTGTTTCATAAGTTCTTGTGGTCGTTGTATCTGCGTACACGAAGCAACCTTTCAAACTCTTTCAGCATAACATATTAGCACTCTGACATTAAAAAATATATAATCAATTGACTTTTAAACATTTTTTGTCAAACTTTCTTGTAATGAACCTTCGTGATAAACGTAGTCAGATATTTTATAATCATATTTTTTAGAAAGGTATTAAATTATATTGATTCTTATGAGTTATTTGTTGACATATAAAGTTCATTACAGAGTAAATTACACGGTCTCCTAGAATATTTTTATAATCCTATAAAAATATTCTGGGAGACCGTATTTATAGGATTATAAAAATATTCTAGGAGACCGTGTAGCGTGTACACCGAGAATACCCTCGTCAGTACCTCATACTTATTAAGTTAGCCGATAATTTAACACACGTATATTACTTTCTCTACGTATACATACGTACACGCTACACAATTTTGTTGCATTAACGTCTTAATAAAGGAAGTACAAACACCCGGCTTGATTTATGTGCCATATTATATTTGAACTCCGCAAATATTTGCAATTTCTGGGATTCTCCTCGTGCTATTACTAGAGCAACAACACCGATGTTATTATAAATTACTTTCGTGTGGATATTAAAAACAATAAAATTTAAATTTTGAGGATTAATTCATTAGTAATATCAAATACGTAATCAGTTTTAAGAATGTCACAGAGATCAAGTACAGCTCTCAAAAGTATTACTTGGGAACTTGTCTTTATCTCAGTTCGAGTGAGTTTGGGATTCAAATATTTGCACTGTAATTAGGGTGACATCAAAGTGGCGGCGTCCCTCCACAGAGCTCCTCAGCGTAATTGTACAAATGCTTCACAGTCGGACGAATTTTAATTCACAATATTAACGAGTGCATGTTGAAGTAACTGTATATAATTAGAAAGTTTCACGTAAAGCGTTGACGAGAGATCATTTCAGAGCAGCTTGTTCGTGTAGATTAAAAGGTCAAGGTTGAGAGTAATTTATGAGAAAGTTTTCTCAATGTGATGAATGTTAATGTGATTAAGGTATAATAATGTTTAATTACGGCGCGGCGCAGTACGCACTGATTTGTCTGGAGGGCGGAGGCTGCACGAGGCGCCCCGCTCAGTTGACGCACAGCTCCACATCGTCTGAAAAACTTTATCATACTATAAAAAAAAGTATTTCGTGATTCCGTGTAATAACCGGCTACTTGTCTTAAAGCATCAATTGGTGAGGGATCTTTTCACATGGTTCTGTGTATTATTTGTGCATGGTGTAATCCCACTTTAGTCTTATTGCCACAACTACGTCTTAAAAATAATATGAATAAAATTTATTTTCGCCCTGTAGATAGAGCCTGTACCAATACTTATCCCACTGTCGCTTGAAGTCGCAAACTTATCGAATACCGGGTGAAAATTGTTTTATAACAAAATATATTTTGGATTGTATTGTATCAGCCCATATACGAGCCACTGCAGGGCACGGGCCTCCTCTACAATCGAGAGTACGATTGTGAGTGGTTAGGCCATATAGTCCACCACGCTGGCCTAATGCGGGTTGGCTAAATATATTTCCTTAACCTCAAGTTAATATTTCAGCCTAAAATATTACGGATCACAACCATTGTACGCGGTCATTTGAACAATGATAACCAGATTACAAAGGGATCCTTATTTTTTATCACAACCACTAATTCTCTATTACAGATTGTGAAGGAATTCTTACAGGCAGCATAAACGTTGTTTTAAATTTATTAAATAGTAAATTACTTACATTAAACCAAGCTTACACAATACTAACTTACTCTGTTAATGAAAACATCAAAGGAAATATAATTAATTTAAAACAAATATGCATTTTCATTATTTGCAATCTGCCACCCGAATTCCGATTAGTTGATAATTAAAATAAAGATATTAATAAGCAATTAGGAATTTACTGGTGGTAGGTCTCTGGTGAAAGATGCCGCCTGCGTTGGCAATACTGCAATGTTTATTTCTCCCACCAAACAGCAGTGTATATGCACTGTTATGTTCCGGTTTGAAGGGCAATGTAGCCAGTGCAACTAATGTTCATAACGAGACTTAACAACTTAAGTCTCAGGATGGCGAGCGCAGAGGAATGCCAAGTATTGATTTGCAATTCATAGTGTTGTTTAGTTTTGCTACTGTCTATGAGCGGTCGTATCGCTTAACATCAGGAGAATGGCATGCTCGTCTCGCCATTCATATGAATAATAAAAAAATAGCAATAGTACACTCATGATACTCGAGTGCTCAATGTTAATAAAGCGGTGTTTTCATTACTTGTAGGCTGGAGCAATTTGAATGGAACAAGTAAGCCAAAATCAAAAGGTTAATTAATTGAGTTGTTATGAGAATGTTGTTGTGGAATTGTGTGCTATTTTGGTTACCACCGCGTAAATTTGCTTTCACATACTGTGCAATATACGCATGGCAAACTTTAAATTTCACAGAATTTGTACCATTCTTAATTATATGACATCTAGTCAGCTTCGCCAGTATTTATGTTACTATCAGCACGGTTTAAAATAATTTAAGTAATAATGGAGTTAAGTATTTAAGTAAATTATTATACTTATATAACGAGAACAAAATTGCAATAATATCTACTTATACAGAAGCTTTAAGATCCGGCCGGCATACTCGGATTATTTCCCCGTGCATTTTAATCCGTCGTCTCAGTGCTTTCGCGAGACATTTTAAAAGAGTTGATTACGTGTTAACCTCGTTTTGTAAAGTATAACAAGCCCTAGTAGTTGAGGAACGGCGCTCTACCTGGCTCTATGTACGGTCCGCTCTAAACAGAATGTCGGCTAATAGTTTTCTCGACAGTTACTACAATTGTGCTATTTTGCTTAATTGTTTCTTCGTGCTTCTGTTTAAGTGAACAGTCGGGTATATGCCTAAATAGCGGAGCGCCGGCACTAACTAGCGACATCTCTGTTTCAAGTCCACATGCAACTATAAGTGTGTGTTTTTTTTAATGGTGTTTTAATATTGGTTACATATACGAAGGACAATTTGTTGGTGGTAGAATACAAGTATGCGTCCGCAGAGCGACCTCTGTACGTAGTGGTCAAAACCCCGTCAAATTGAGCCACAGGAGTATGTTGCGTTTTACCTTGTGTATATCCGGAAAGAATCACTATACCCGGCGTATTTCTCGTCAGTGGACTGTTTATCTCGTCTAACAATCAAATGCATGGTAATCATTTTCTCGTGACGGCATAATAAAAGATCCAAAAACAATTGCGATCATTACGATTAATTGACAGACTCCATGGCGCATGTAGTTAAAAGCCGCCTGTAAACGTGATGCTGCGGTTTTAATCCTCGCAGCGAAACAAATATTTGTGTGATACACAGGTATTTGTTTCGAGCCTGGGTGATTGTGAGACCAAAAAGTCTTAATTAATCTTAATGTGGGTCAGGGTCATGCATGTGACTGTAGTGTGTATTTATCATTTATATATTTGTTCATCTATAAGTAAATCCATGTACTTACCATTAAATATAAACATAATAAAAGTATCAGGCCAGTAACAATTAACAGGCCACTGTGGAAATCATGAAGAGAGGCCTATGTTCAGCAGTGGACTTCCTTTGGCTGATGGATTGGATTGGATTGGATAATAAAAGTAAACGTGTGCAGCTCCACAACTACGCAATTCTTGTGATGACACTAATTCAATACCTATTAGAGTATAATGAAGGATCGACATCGTGCGTCGCGAGCCCAGATGAGGATCATTCAATCAGCAGATCCATTTCGAACACCAATTATAATTAAACAAACCATTTTTATGATAATTATGATGAGATAAGGTGATACGTAATGAGATCTACTTCTAATTATCCATGGTACAAGAAAAGACACACAGTCAAACATCTCATAAAGTTATAATCGTATAAAAACTCTATTGTAGGACGATTAAATATCGAAATTAAATAAAACCACACCCTTAATATTTTTGTTTATATCCGTGTTAAGACACGGAGTTGACACTGAGTTAAGACTCAGAATTAGTACCATCCTGCGAATAGCATTGATATACCCTCGGTGTGGTTTTCCAAATTTAAATAATCAACGAAAATATTAAAAAAACTAATAAAATAAATACACCTCACAATGTCACTCGTTGTTCTAACTCCACATAAAGATCAAGCAAGTCTAATGAATATCGGTTACTTGTTGTTGCTAGTATACATCGTTTAAATGAAAAAGACAGTGCCTTATTCCTCAGGCAGTTTCAAGACTGTGGTAAACTTAAGTTCCATTGCAACTGATGTAATCAGAACAATGCGCGAAGGCCCGCATGATCTTACGTCGATTGCGCTTACGCTTACATACTAGTTTGCAAAGTTATTGAGTAGTTTCCGGGTGATATGAACGATATAACTTGGGACTACTTCATAGTACATTCATATGTAGTTAATCTAAAGAAAATATTTTCGCTCGTTTTGCGCGTGATGGTATGTACAATATGTACCCTTAACAATACTTGCACCGTAACGATATTTCCTGTTAAAATCTTTATGTCTACATTGGAGTTTTATAGATGCCTTAGCTATAATGTACGTTTTTAAATGCATCTATTGCACCGCATTGCGTGGTTATCAATAAACTCAGGTACGATAATTCCAATTACGACTTCCTAATCAAACAGATCAACATTATGTAGGAGAGCTTTATTTCAGTCCTACCAGTGGATTTTTTCATTAATTTGTTGACCAAGAGTTTTATCATTCGGTTTCGCGCCCTTCTTTAGTAAGTTCCCAAGTAGTTGCTCCAAAGACTCAAGCAACGTGGAACCGTCACTAATTGCTGTTATAAAGAATCTCACGCCGTACCAACTTGGACCTTTCTGTTTTTTTAATAAGAAAAACGAACTTTCGGATGCTTAAATCTCTTTGCGTTTGTTTGCGAAACTTGGGACAAAAGTTTATAAACTCAGCAGTGTAGTTGGAGTAGCGAGAGGCCGCCACATCGACACACCGCAACGGAAGTACCGCGCCGCCGAACTGAATAAAATACACTTCGGCTTGTGACGTGACACGAGCCGGCCCAGGTATTACATAAACAGAAGCTTTGTTGTTTTGTTATTTTTATTTTTGAATTGTTTTGTACTTTATGAAGTTTAGAATGTGGAAGGCATATAAGGCGAATGAAAAGGTTGAGCAAAAAATCTTTTGCACAGTCTATGTACATTGTACAAGGCCTTGTGCAAATTATCTTTCAAGTATATTTGGCTAAACTATCTTTGGAAGAAGTAAACAATGTTTTTACAGCACTTTGGCAACTTTGTTATATTACATTACTTTAAGTTCGTATCAAAGTTCACTAGTATAATTTTGTGAGAAATATTAATTCTTGTCCAGCTTGCGGGTGTAATGCAAATACTTTTGCAACCTGGGTCATAAGTTACGCGCTCTGAGTTTTTTTCATTCAATTTGGTACTTCGTAGAGCAGATGGGCCAAAGTATGATCATCAGAGATATCGACGATGCGTTACAGACCTTTTAGTAGGTATAGGCTCTTTTTGTGGAGTTCCCAAAGTTAAAATCTGAAAATATATTATCTACAGAAAGCAGTGTAAAAATTATTTAAAATGTAAAAAGATTTGTTAAAAATACAGGAGTTTAATAGTGCTTCCCCGCGTGTATGCAAGTCGCCGGCCCGCGCCGCCAGCTGGCCCTAACTATCGTGCGCTCTGTGATTTATGTCACTTTCTGTTTTTGCTCAACCATTATAAAACACGTTCACAACTGTGCTCCCATTCCTTTATTTGATTTTTAACAAATTTACATGATTTGAAAATAATTACAAAGAAAGTTACGAATAAATATAAATACATGAGCAATGCATAAGTTCGCATAGAGATTAATGACGAGTGGAACTGCGTGAGATATTTCCAATATGGTACTCGTATATTGTGATACTCAATAAAGATTGTTGTTAAGCTCTCATTTCAGTGCCTCAGCGGAGTCCGCCGAGAAGGTGTTCGCCGATGTCACTAGTCTGTTATGGAATCCTATGAGCATTTTTATAATAGTTATTTATGTGTGGAAGTAAAATAATATCAATCGTTAAAACTATTTCATGAAACTTACTTCCCCGTGGTATTTAAAAATGAGAGTAATCCTCTCCTACGCATCCTCAGTCTTTGCAAGAACAAATAAAATAAATATAAAATGAGTAAAGGCCATGTCGAATATCCGAAGCGCCGTAAATCCTCGTGTACAACTCCCTAATACTTTGAGCCGCTGCGGCGACAACCCCACAGCAGCAAGTTACGTTATTATTAAGTTTCAGCCCTTAAACACAATTACAGTTTTGGAATTGAGTTACGAAAAATGTTTACGATGTCTTTTTTTTTAAGGAAACTGTGCCTGGTCTTAGGATATTTGTACCCGCCCGTAAAGCAACCATTATACATTGTATCAGCCCATATACGTCCCACTGTAGGGCACGGGCCTCCTGCAGGTATAATCGAGACTACAATTGAGCGGTGACAGGCCATATAGTCCACCCCGCTGGCCTAGTGCGGATTGTCGGACTTATTACATACCATAGAAATTCTCACAAATCGCTATTGATATGCAAGTCTTCTCACAATGTTTTTCTTCACCGTTATAGTGCGAGGTAGTTGACTACCAATCGCACATGTATCCGAAAAGTCAGAGATGTGCGGGATTTGAAACCGCGACTACTGTGAACATGTTAGCAACCGCGTCCGGTGCGTTACCAACAGATCACCACGCGCTTTTACACACGACCATTAAACACGATGGTGGGAAACCTTTTACAGAGAGACAGGCTAGTGCGTCGATTTATGAGGTAAATCTGTATATAAATGTGGCCGGAATAATTGTGTCGATACTATATTTTGATTGAGCTACACTAACCATCATATGGGTTGTTTTTCGTATTAAAAAAAACATAAGGAAAAAAGGAACGGATATAAAATTAATCGTAAAACAAGAAAATTTAAGTAAAAAGTTTTAGTCTTCCGGCATAATGTGATGGTGCGGGGTGGCCCGATATAAATTCATAGTAATGGGGGCTTTATCTTCCGAGTGGCGTCCCCGCGTCCCCGCACCCCTCGTCCCCGCGCCCCCGCGACACTAGTAGCATCGCTCTTCATTTGTGCGCGAAGCCGATTAACTTCTGCATAAGTTTTTGGTAACTTTCACCATGGATCTTATAACTCTCGAAATTTATTACATATATCAAATTTAACAGTTGAAATTATGTTTTTATGTACTTTAACATCCTTCATTTTTTGTTACATCTTTTATCGTCCATTTACTAGAAATATAATACCTAAAAGAACTTGTGACACACACTAATTCTGAAATTTTTCATTTTGCGATCACAGTAACGTTGGCGTAATCACTACACGAGTAAAGAAAATCGCGAAGGAAAGTATGAAAAATGCCGCAATTCCTTCTCATATAGTGTGTCGTGAGTTATGTGCGCCATCCATAACGCCACGCAATCACCGCCAATGTAGAGCGAATCCACTTCGAAATAACCGTTACAAACGTCGTAGCCACCGTAGCAAATCTCGTAGCAATTGCTACGGGAAACTGTAGAGGCCGAGTACTCGGTCGTGCGCTTCAAATAATACCAATTAATTACTTTAATAAGAAGGGGAAGGAAAATTTGCGGTACTTAATGAAGCGAAAATGATGAGTTAATTGAATGAAACGGTTGAGGAGCGTGGGCAGAGCGTGTGCGCTGGAGGGCGCCGGCCGGCCCGGGCCGACTAATGAGCGGATAAACAACCGAGTAACATCGACTAACATGCCTTGTGACTGGACTAAACACACATCCAACCAACAGAGCAACCACACAAGAACAAAAGTCTTAATGCACTGAAAATACGCTGGTTAGCCAAAAGTGCAAGTGCCAAGTGATGCGTTTAAACGTAAAGACGTAACCGCGTGCATAGAGCGGTTGTTTCGGAAAGCCGGCTGTGAAACGAGAGCCCGCAGATTTGATTCCCGCACTTGACTCACACTTCACATTTAGTGTGACTCATTAATATTGGTCTCGAATCTGGGTTTTGTCAGACCAAAAGTCTCTCGTAGCTTCCGCAACCCACGGCCCAAGATTTCTATCATAACGTGTATTTATTTTAACGCAAGGTAGCGAAACTTTAGGCGCGCAGACAAAGGCAGTAGTTGTCGATGGAGTGAACAAAAGACTGGTAGAGCGTGTTAAATCAGGTGGGGCAGTCGGCGCCACCAACTATGCTAATAAAGTACAACGTTGACAAACATTAGCATAGCCAGCGAGTGCGCACACCGCGTCGCACGCCGCGCCGCCACGCGTGGCCGTGGCGTGGATGTGGCGTGGAATTAATCACTACAATGCCATGTGTGATCCCATAAGAAGGTTTTTCGTTGCACAGTCACGTATGTTCTGCTGCCCTATGTCAGTTTTTAATGACGATGTTGTGTACTTTCATTTTCGAATAATGTATTTAGTGAATAATTTAAAAAACGTAGGGTTGATTCTTATGCCACAGATAACATCCTAAATTATTTTCGAATATATTGGCAAAAGCCAAACAAGCCTAATATATTTGATACAGATTTTTACTGGATACGTTGTCTGTAATACCACAGTTATTAAAGGTAGCGTGTCGTGGCATAGTGTACAGCAAATGTACAGAGCATTAGGAAGCGGCGCTTGTTCCTGGACCAGACGCCCGAGCCATTACCTGCTCACCGACCCAGCTGTACAGTATACTTCCACTTCTTTATTAACGATACTGCTCCAAACTACACAAACCAGCTGGAAGTGGCAATTATCAACATCTTATAAAATTTTCAAGCACAATTTTGTGATCGCTTTTTCATTAAAAATTGTGTAAAGGTGAGTTGAATGCTGCAAAACATGATAAGGCTTCGTTAGTCCGGTAATGAGAGCAGGTTGGTGCGGGGAGATGGGGGTTGGCGGGGGGTCGGAGGAGGAGGGCACTTCTTCACTCCGATTCCAGTTGATTTTTAGGCCACGGCTCGATTACGATAACCGAGTTATGGATGAAGGGAGATCTGTGTAGGTCGCGCGGGCCGGGCTCTTACAAAATACTTTCTTGTTTACATTAAATTCCTTTTTACTTACTTGCGAACGATTTGTTCCGTGCCGATAGCGTCTTTCTAATCCTTCCTTATTTTTACAATACAAATATAATACTCTTCATTTATACATATTACAAAACCCGTATCAATATAATATGTATAAACTACATATATACACTTAAGAAAATAAATTGTACTCAAAATGAGCGTATGTGATATGATGACATTATAAAAACTAAATTACGTCAGATAAAAATCTTATAAGACGGCCGGATTTCCGCGCAAATTCATCTGAAGACAACTGAGGGATGAAACCAGGTCAGACGAGCAAAAACTAGTTGGTCGTGTTGCGCTGAATAAAATAGATTCCTGACGGAGCGGCGCCGCGTGGCGAATGAATAAATTATACATTATTTGAGAGTGTACATAAAGGGCGCTCGCGACAGACACCGCTTAATGGAGAGGAACATGATGACAATTATGTCACAATATGGATGAGGTTTCAAGCTTCCTCAGACAGATATTAACGAATTGCGAGTTTGTAATGTTTGGGAACATGTAAATCACTCGTGGGAATAAACATATCTGTGTAAAATCTAATTATGTATCATGAATGGAGGTCCGCGATGGTTCATTAGACTAATTATTCATCATGATCAGCCCATTGTAGTCCACTGCTGGACATAGGCCTCTCCCAAGGTACGCCATTGTGCCCGGTCTGCTGCCGGCCTCCTTGTACAAGTCGTCCCGCCATCTGGCCAGAGGACGTCCCACGCTACGCGTGCCAAGACGCGGTCTCCCCTCCAGAACACGCTTACTGCAGCGGTTATCTGTTCTGCGACATATGTGGCCAGCGCATTGCCACTTCAACCTACTAACTTTCAGAGCTATGTCGGTCACCGTGGTTCTCTGGCAAATTATTAAGTGTTAAATTTTATTAGAGTGAGGCTAAAAGCACAATATTGTAAAGCCATGCGCGCCGCACCGGATCTAGGGTTAAATCAATTTTGATCACACACATATTACTAGCGCTCGCTAGCTTAATTAACAATAACTTCTCGGGAATAATAAAATAATCATTAAATTTCAAATATGGCGTTTATGAAGCTAAGAAAATCAATAGTAAAGGCTTCATTTATAATGTTTACTAAATCGTATGTTTCTTCGAAGAAAATGAAGAAAAAGCCACTAAGCCTTACAAATTACAATATAATTTATTATTATTATACGAAGATTTATTGAGTACTAACAACTCTATAAAGAACTGGTAACTGACACCGCTAATGGACCAAAAGGTCGCCGGTATTAGGTAATCCACAAGATTTTGGGAAGAACCTTTACAAATTTTATTTTAGTAGTTACTGCCTAAAAATACAATGTCTATTTTTAACCCGCGTTGGAACAAAATAATAGACAAACTTCATGAATTGGTACAAATTGCCTTTAATGTATCTGGGAACCTTTTGAAAATAAGAGTATTTAAAAATGATAACTGATAAACTCAGATTGCGTTAAGTGTTAACAACCCTATTATCCTCATAATTACCGGCTACAGCACTACATTTAGTCGGTGATGTTCGTTTAAAAAGCCCGAAAGTTTGTCAATTTAACTCGGCCTATTCCATCACAATAGGTAATTAAGCCGGGAGGGCGCAGGCTCTTACAATAACAATTTCGCAAAACAATATCGGAGTAGAACGAACCCGACTTATCTGCCTCCCATTTATGAGAATAATTGAAAATTTTCCTCCACCGCGGGCCTCTTTGTCGGGTTATATCATTATACGAGTACATTGAACGTCTTTAACATCGCTCAACATTGACAATTCACATTCTAATCTGACTAATTATAGTGCTGAATGCATTATCCTAATATTACATTGATTTAAAAAACATACACTGCAAGTGACATAATAATCTATAATAGACTATTAAAAACATCGTTTTGGTCATACGAAGTATTTTTCGGTAGTTATATTTTTAAAACACTTGTATCCAAACGCTTTCGATTGAAGGTACTCTAGATTTACTATTTTGCCAGACCAATGCAATAAAAAATATTTAAACTGGACGAAAACATCCGTGAGTAGAATACGAGCTGAATATAACTGAGGTTCTTATTGGCTGCTTCTACATCGCACTTACTTACATCTCTAATAGTTAATAATATTAATGGCTTCAATAGTCTTTACAACTACGAGTATTCCCATATAGCACGATTTGTGTGCTCTTTTATACAGAGTACATCAAGGCTGCTACCAAAAACAAAGCCAGGTGGTCAAAATTGTCGCGTTTTCTTTGCAAAATTTTTAACTGCATCGTGTCTGTAGTCACTAAAACTACCAGCTGGCTTCGTTTTCGGTAGCAGTCTTGATATACCCTGTATTATTTTACAAAGTACTTATAAATGTAAAATTGTATGAAAGGAAATTCATGATTGATTATCGATCGTTTCAGCAAAAAAAATGGGAAATAATTCTATTACGTACTCATTTTCATCCTCATTTTGTTCAAAACGATGCTTTTCTCCCCGATTAAAACTTTAAGGAACACAGCAGTTATTTAATACTTTGTTAACAAATTCATTAATTATTAGCATTTCTTGGACATCTACATGTTGAAGTCAGTGTGTTGTTCGAATGTCTGGTGTAATCAGTCTACTCGGAGGAACTTCGCAGCGAACTTACTTTATTTTAAGAAGATCAAAAGAATATTTAGCGAAGTACGCCTCTCGTTTTCAATCACAAAGTTTGTGAATCGATATTTCATTGAGCGACGCCTCGACGATCGGCTAATATTTTCATTTAAATTGTGTATATGACTACAGCAAGGGAAGTTTGAAAACTCATAATTTTCAGTCGATATGGTTACGAAACCGAAAGTGACAACATAGGCACACTTATATTATGTTTATTTGTTCAAGCCTATTATAGCATTATTTATTGAGCAGTCACTCGACTCACTGGAATCCGTTAAGAAAGCTAAATATACTCCTTTCTCGACAGTGGATATTGAATTTCAATTGCGCTGAATCCATCATCATATCTATTATAGTCACTCAATCGTCCCAATATAAAAATAAAAAGAAGCAAGAATAGACATGAAAAGTTCGGCGAAACAACTATTGTATCACGGAAAATCTATCTTGTAATAAATGTCCGTCTGACGTGGATTCATTGTATGATTACGTCAGAGTGCTGAGTGATTCCTAACAGGCTGCTCAACTCGGTCGGAGGACGCCTATAGGCTTCGTTACATCTATCAATCATCTATCATCTAAACAAGAAGAATATATTGTAATTTTTTTATCAATTTATTGCTTTTAAATAATACCTATACCTTTGTGAATACACCTTAAGAATTTAATTTAAACTGGTTGGTAGTAAAAGCTTATTATGCGTCAAATTTTGAGGGTGCAAAAATATATTTAAAGCTATAGTTAAAAAATATATAAATTTTTCTCATCAGATGACGCTTAATCGTTGGCCTTTCCTTTCATCATATAAAATACATTGATTTAAAAAAATATTACAAAGTCTGTTGCTTGCTTTTTTGCCTCGTCTGGCACAAATTAAAACATAAACGCGGGTTAATATTTTATAAAGTCTACATAAAAACAAAATGCACCGCGCGCGGGCTGCGGTCAAGCGGCGCCACTCAGATTACTTCATCTCAAATTACTCTGCTCTGTAAAATCTTTTCTCAAAAGACGGAAAACTAGTTTCCATTGTAATGCAATTGCTTTAATCTCTTCCACGTGCAGATTAACCTTAACCTGCTCTGCATTGTATTAAATATGTTTATTTATTAAATTCGGCTCTATTGCCATTAATTATAATGTTCTTTATAGATTTATTCCGGGTCGACGTCAATTGCGTAATGTTTGTGTTTGTCGTAATGTCATTAGAGGGTACAGCTTTCGAGAACTGAAAGCTTTTTTTCTGTAATCCATACAAAAAAACGGCACCCAAATATTATATCAATTATCACGGAGCGCCATGTCCATACCAATATATACAACTTTTATATAATGTTAAAGTCATCATTTTTATCCTTCTTTAAATAACCTACTAAAAGGCTAACAAAAACATGTGGCGCTCGCTTTTCACAACACGCGCGCCGCCGGGAAACTGTGTAACATTATACCTTTTATGAAATATCAAATTACTAAAACGATATGAGTTAATCAAACTAATAATTCCGTTCGTGTTAATAAGAGTACCTTTTTCTATAGAAATCCCTTCCAATCCTCAGGATGCGAGTATATTATTAACGTGTCGGTTTCACGAACATTGCCCTCTAATCTGTGAGGATTAAATTCCACTCATCTTTATTTAGGGGCTATACGAATAACTAAAATATGTTTCGAACTAAATCATTCCACGTTTCGTAAACTTAACTACATTCAACATTCAAATGTTGCATTGTTTTAAAACGACTTCCAGCGCCTTCATCGGCAGCCGCCGAGAGATTTAAACTCCCTCAATCAGAACGGCGGCTATAAAAGTGGACTAAATCAATTTTCCCTCCGATTAATTTCGGGACGGACATTTCGCGATCAATCTAATTCCGCGCTTTTCACTATTCAAATATAATCCGTCATTTATAAGCCGACAAATTGATTGTCATTCAAAGGGTTGGTCAGGGGGGGGAGTTGGCCGTATCTTTGTGCAGCCCAATTACCAGGGAACTTATTCCACAAGTTTTACAGCCATGAAACGCGTTCCGCCGGCAATAAGCTGTATCTGTAACTTTCTTAATTCTTCACATTGTTCCCAGACGAAATTGAGGCTCGCGCTCTTAATACTACCGGCTCCGTTGTGGAATATACTTTCTAAATAAATATATCCGAACTGAAATATAGACGAATTTGTGACATTGCGGGCGATAAGAGATGTTGAACAAAATGCATAATTTACCAATAGAGATCACGCAGAGGCAGATGCCAGGTAAAAATAATATGACAGATTCTGACGATTCGATGGGAAAAAATCCTCTCCTCTTAATAGGGGGTGGTACTTTCGTTTTTGTATGGTCAAAGACAGGCTACAGAACTGTTGTATTCCGGTTAGTTTTGTGTTTAGACCTTGAAAACCAAGCTTTCATCATTATTATTTTCTCCAATACAATTTATTTTAGAACGTGTTCAATACAAAGTATTTGGCAGAAGGCCTACACTGTGGCAGAGCATTCATCATTTGTAAAAGCCGTTACTTTTTTCAAACAAAAATCCCTCGTTCATTGCCTAGATACATTTTTAAAAGGGTTTATGTTATTTAACCGCTGTTATGACAAGCGAAACTTTGTCGGGTTTCGCGCATAAAAGAGCGCTACGACATATTACACGTTTGGGGAACTTTACGCTCAGTTGTGGAGAGTGAATCTCGGAGCTGTAAATGACGCGGTTGTGGTTAAATTTATGACGAAGCCCCGCGCAGCTGCGGGCCATCGGCCCAGTACCTACGCTCATCCGCGCATATCTCGAGACGCTCGTTACAATCGATCAAGGAATCCCTGGAGAGATCTATTACTACTGTCCTGGAGGAATGTCCTCCGTGACGTAACGATATTGCACGGATAATGTATGTACATTTACATAAGACTCTGTGTCGCTTAATGTCTCAGTCAGACTTGGAAAGATCCCATCAGTTTTTAAAAAATGCCATGTGAGTGCTAGTGTAGCAACAATAAATAGTTTTATCCCTCCTCTTGCTTAGGCTGCTATCGGCCTTTATCAAACTGTAACGACATATTATTCGAAGTGTAAATCACGGTATTCACAGTGCTGTGTAGATTGAATACGAATATTGTCGTGAGAGAGATGAATTCTACCAATATATCTTCATCTGAAACACACACACCAAATTAAGTCTCTGCACTTTCGTACCGATGACTGAACACACAAACATTATACACATACATTTGTTTACACCTAGATATTTTTTCAAATTTGCAATTCGCAAAGTATTTTTCAAAATCGCTAAAACATGTTGACTTTTGATACATTTCATCTCCTTCAGCACTAGTGCATTACCTATTACAACTATAAATCTCCTCCACAAGTTGCATCCCAAACCTATCTAAAGTTGGATGTCAACAGCGTCATAAATGAACCTGTCATATTTGGAGGAAAATATTCCCTTTTAATGCAAGTAGCTTGCACACCAACGCTGATGAGTTAATTTGGCCCCTCATCTTTTATCCTCGACGATAGAGCCCGTTCAGCCGACTCAACCGCACATAACCGTACCATTATAATATTCTTAATAGGTGCCTAGCCAATTTCATAACTGAGACGTCAGCAAATTCAATAATGGAAACTAACGACAATATTATTGAGATTATATTAGTCTTGAAGTGTAATAAGATTCTACTTGGGTGAGATAATCTTGGCTCGGTTTAGTGAAGTATGGACTGTCGAGCAAGACATCATGGATTGTAACCCCGGTTACACACCACTGCAATCGCTGTGGTATGCAGGTGACCTCACGATGTTTTCCTTCACCGTTATAGTGCGAGGTGGTTGACTACCAATACACACATAACATTTATTCGACATATCTATATAAATAAAAGAAAGTCGTGTTTGTTACACTATTTATAACTCAAGAACGGCTTTACCGATGTGGCTGAAAATTGGTAAGGACGTAGCTTAGAGCCAGGAGACGGACATAGGCTACTTTTTTTTGTGAAGAAAAGGCTTGAAGGGGTTGAAATAAGGGATGAAAGTATGTATGGAAAAATCGAAACAGCTGAAGCTATTTCTATAAAAATATATATTTCAGCTCCTTATTACAAACAAAAAATAATGGCTTACAATAATTTTGGAAAAACATCATTACGGGGGTAAAACAAGGGTAGAAATATTGTATGGAAAATCATAACCGCTAAAGCTATTGATATAAAAACTTATAATTTGACACCAGTAACGAAAAATAATGTGCACTATAAAAACATCTTAGGTAATGCATACATAAACACACGCCTTTTTCCCAGAAGGGGTAGGCAGAGGTGCTACCAGAACACCCACATTTCGCCTTATATATCCGGCACAAATTCCTGACTCCGGGCTGATAATGAATAGAAAAATCCAATATAACCCGAGACCTCAGCTTTGCAATCGTACCGTAGTACCACTACGCCACCGAGGCAGTCAAAAAGTAATGCATAGTCTTCTTTATTAGCCTAAAGCGACGAAAAGGGGTTTGTTTTGACGAACATTCTTAACGCTGTTTCAGGTAGGAATTAAACAACAGAAATCACCAAGAAGGGAAAAACGTTATGACTATTGCATTGTTTACATTTGAGAAATAAGTAGTTTACTATACTTCAAAAAATCAATTTCGTAGTCAGAATTTTGGCTGAGCGGAAAGTTTTAGCAGGAATTTAGCAAAGTATTTGTGTTTGCGTATTTTTAAAATGATATTCGTCATATTTTCGTGTTTATATAAGGCCTATCTACAAAATAAAAGTAATTCCAAAAAATTGTCAACATGCCTATTTAGGCATTAAGGGATGAAATGGGATAAAGTGGGACGAACGCGATGAGACCGGTCGGTTCCGAATTGCATTCGATGGGAAATAATGGGACGGGATGTAACAGAAAGAAAAGGAGCCAGATAAGGTACTTAGGTTGAGTTCAGGAGTAAAAAAGTTTGAAAGGGAATAATATATTTCTGGTGTGGAGTGGAGTCTAAACATCTAAGCACCCAGGCGAAGCTGGGCCGGGCCGCTAGTTTATTATGAATTAAAGATCAATATTCCACTTAGTTTACATTAAAGATTAGGCGAATGACGCAAGTAATCTTTCTTATGATACAAACAAATAGATTCACGTGGCATTTAAGTTATTTGAATAAGGGTAAAGGGTCTGGTGGGCGCGTTATTTATTAAACATTTCCGCCCACACACGGCACCCAGGCCGCTGACCTCTAAGAAAACTTCACGCTTCACGCGAAAGCACACAGAGGGCGCTCTGTGGGTACGTGTAGGTCCTGCTACGACTACATTCCCTAGTGTCTCTGCCGCCAATTCACAGACACGATTGTAGTATGACAATAGTCAACACAGTTGACAACATGGAAGCAGCTCGACAAGCTAAGATGAAAATCAAATGAATTAACTTTAATGTCACATTTTACCATGTCGCGTCGAACATGGCCTAAATTGAACCTTTTTAAGAAATAAGGGACGGTCACAATAATTGCATAATTTGGATGTGCTGCGAGTGCTACTAGGTTATTTCTATCCCAGGATATAATAGCGAGCCTTTCACACCAAGCACAAATACCAATCCGGAGAAATATAAGATTTAGTGTACTGAAATAGGAGTACAATTCAAATCGTGAGAAAGGAAAAGGAACGGAAACACGAGCATATTTTTTTTATCGTCAGAATATGTCTTTCCCTTCCCACAGCGTGCCTCGCACACAACCTCGGGCGTATCATTGAGCTTCCAAACAGAACATTATTACAAGATACAAGACATTACAAGATACAAGATACAAGATGTATGTGTGGCGCGGTTGGCGGGTTGGTTGGGCGGCGGCGTGGTGTCGGCGCGGCGTCAAATGAAAAAACTTTGGTACACGCTTGTCGGTATCGGTTTAAACTTGCTCAGTGCTTTGTGCCCTCCGTGTTATTAAATGCGCTCCAGGGACGCAGTCGGCGCCAGCTGCGGGGTCACGATCCACTGGAATAGCGAGTCATAGTAACATTACGCTACGGTTACATCAAAATAATAAACTGTACCACAGATGTGATAAACATGACATGCAGAATGGAATTTACAGTTGACACACTTTTTTAGCCTCAACTATGTACATATTTTCGGTCTTTCGTATCAGTTATTTCTTGAAAAAGTAGAGTTCCGGTGCACGATCGATAGGGCCGTATATATCTTTCGAATAACTCCTCCCTACAACGCATCGAATTTTACTATTAAAAAATCCTGCAAATCTTTCTGTGTAGACCGCAGTGATATGTCTCAACGGATATGAATCGCACATCGACGCGATCTCCCGAGACAGGCGGCTCTGTAATCGCGCACCTGCCGCGAATAAATTGCTTATTATAAACTTAGCGGAGTCGGCAACTCGACAAGCGTACGTGCTCGATACTTTTCCCCACTGAACCACCGCAGGTTCTACATCCGAATTCAATCCTGATCACTTCGTATATTTATAATGGTTTTTGCGAGAGGCATTGCATCAATAAGATAGATACGAGTAAGAGTACAAGCAATGGATTAAAATACTTCGGTGATAAATATTGCCGTACAGACACAAATTGGGCGGACGAATTAAAATATGTCTCTTTTAAATTCTGGCTGTAGGGATACTTGCTTCTTCAGAAGTGGACTTTCCCAGGCTGAATGTAAACAAGAAAAACTTTAGAATAATTTCAAACTTTCAAGAGTCAATGTAATCGTCATACCTTTCATCGGCAGTAGCATTACGGCGCAAGTGGCTCCGTTGTTTGATAGCGTGCAATCTAGCTCCGTGCAATGTGAGCTGCACATCTGTTGCGAGATTAATTGATGCCACTCACAACAACCACTGCTTTTTGGAACTAATTTAAATCTGCTTTCTGCAATATTTCTGCATGTATTATTGTATCTCATTAACATAATACAATAATTAGAATAAATAAGCTGACTATCATCAAGTCTCTTGTCGATGACATGATGACATCAACGGACTAAAACAAGCTGATCTTGATTCTTGGCTGATTTTTTTTAAGTCAAACAGTAACGTTAATTCTAACCACAAAGGTATATATCTTAAAAATTTAAATCATTGAGTCACATATAGCAAAAAGTCCAACTGATAACATAATTAATAATGAAATAAATATATCTACATCCAATAAACAGAACTAAGTAAGAAACAAAGTTAAAACTACTTAAAGGCCTCTACTGAAAGCGGAGCAAATGTCAATAGACACAAACAATTTATAGAGACTCGCCCTTTGGCATTCAGTTTAGAGTATATTAGTTTAGCTCGATCGGGCCGGCGCGGCGCGGCGCGGCTGATTGGGTTAATATGCCAAGTAGCGAAGTTTTATCCAAATGACACTTTGAGCCCAATTTACATTACAAACTAGTTTGATAGAACGAAGATAGGGAAGAAAATACCGTAATGACCTATGGAGCCGAAACGTAGACATTTACTAACGGCCTGGTCCACAAATTCAAAGTAACTTAGCGTGCTATGGAGAGGGCAATACTTGGAGTTTCTCTGGTGGATAGAATTCGAAATGAAGTAATCCGCCAGAGAACTAAGGTCACGGATATTGCCCGTAGGATTAGCACGATGAAGTGGAAGTGGGCGGGCCACGTCTGCCGCCGGACAGATGGCCGGTAGAGCAGACAAGTGTTGGAGTGGAGACCGCGCTTAGGTAAACGTAGTGTAGGACGCCCTGCAGCACGATGGACCGATGACTTGAAAAGGGAGGCGGGTAGCGAATGGATGAGAGTTGCTTAAGACCGGGATGATTGGCGTTTACTTGGGGAGGCCTACGTCCAGCAGTGGCCCGCGATAGGCTGAGTATATTGGGAAGAAAAATCCGTTAAGTGTACTAACAAGAAATAAAATAGTATGTATTTTCATACATTATGAAACAAACATTAGAATTGTTGAGCCTTATTAATAAACTTGGATGAGCGAAGGATTACCTTTAGACCAGGGCTTTAGAATGGACTCGATTATTTTAAATAGCGAGGTATTCACGACTTTATTAATAAACAGGTATAGAGGTCTAGGCAACCATCTTATACTACTTACATTATTCAATATTATAGTCAAATTAATAGGCAAAATAATCAAGACAATTTTAAAACCTTGAATTAAAGTTAATCCTTCGCTCATCCGAGTTTATTAATAAGGACGGTTGAGTATTATTGTTTAGTATTATTTTCTAGTCTATTTTTCATCGTGAGGAAACCTGCATACCATAGCGATTTGTATAAATTTCTATGGTATGTAAAAGTCTGCCAACCCGCATTAGGCCAGCGTGGTGGACTATATGGCCTAACCACTCTCAATCGTACTCTCGATTGTAGAGGAGGCCCGTGCCCTGCAGTGGGTCGTATATGGGCTGATACAATACAATACAAAATTATTTTCTATGTGGCGATTCATGAGAGAGGCTTGTGTTCGGCAGTAGACTTCCTGTGGCTGACGAACAGAAGAAGAATTAAAAATAAGTGTCGTAACATGAAGAGTCTCACCGCCGAGATGCCGGACATCCTCAAACTAGTTATGACATTACTTTTATGAAAATACTCCGCGAGGATCGATACCACATCAGTGTTGTGAAATTAATTCATAGTTTGTGAAGTTACGTTACACGTGATAGACATTGTTGGCAAAATAATTGTCTGACGACTAAACTAAAGCCCTACAACTGAATCCACAATGGAAATTTCACCTTGAAACAATGGAAATAACAACTCCGCTTTGGAGTTAGATGAATGTAGTGTTTCTATTTTGGTGTTTTGACACAAACGATTCAGACACGAGCTGTATTACTGTGGTTTGAAAGAGAAAGCCAATAAATCTCGTTCATAATCCATCTTGTTAATCTCAGCCCCGCATTTCGATTATTGGTTTTCTTCGGTTATGTTATACTGGGCAATGAAAACTTTACTAGCTCTGTGACATTTTATTTACGTTTGATATTTTTCTGTTTGTTTCCAGCGGAATAAAATCGGTAATAATGAAGTAGAATTAACGCGAAAAGTTTTGTGGGTGAAGTCGGTTGCATCTACCAATCTCAAAGTCACAATCAATTTCAATTCCAAGCCAAGCGCGTCACATCAAGAAATTCATGGCTTTCACAAGTTTTGGAAACTGCGTCGCTAATTTAATAATCCAACATACAAGGCGATTTGAATTTAAACTTTCATTTATGACATTACATATTTTTGATAATCTCAATACAAAATGATTGCAATAGTTTATGCTCCAGATAGATCTTTAGAAGCTCGATACAATTGTATCGGCCTGAACAAAGCCGGATAGACATAGGCTGAACCAGAAATTCGAAACAATGCGTGAGTCATTATGATGTGTTTTCCGCCTTCGTGTCCTGTGCTCTCTGTACGTGCGGATAAGAATATCTATCAAGCAAAATTCTATTCGCTGCCGTAAAGGAAGAAACTGCACACAAAGAGACATAAATAATGTATGACAATATAGTAATAATGTATTATATTATGATGTTATTTCGGCCACTACCCGGCTTTATTGGGCAGAGCACTCAATACTGATTATGCATTGTGGATGCACGGATGTTCGGATTCTGTTAATGGTGCGTAAATAATAAAACAGCTACATTATCCTAACCAATTGACTTCGTGTTATGTGCTACATATTTGCTTAATTAAAAGAGCTCAATAATTATAAAACCAAAAGTACATATTTCAATCTGTTCATTTGTTAAATGGCAAATTTGGTCAGTAATTCTGTGGAATGCAGCCTACGAGGTCTCATTAAATAAATTAATCTCAGCTCAATGAAGCAAACGCTTCTGTTCATTATTTAATACAAATATAATTATGTACTTGAGAATATTTATGTTCTATCACAACAAATAAATCAGCACCAACGTCTGAAACGTAAATACGAAATCCTCAATATAAAACAAAGAATTTCTTCGTCTATTTAGAACAGGCAGAGGTTATTAAAAGAGTTCCGTTTTGTCGCTTTGATGTTTATGACGGGAGCAAACATCTATTTCAATGATTGCCATGATAGGGCGAGACTCAAAATTCCCGTGTTTTTCCCGGCGCCATATTTCTTGGTAGCGGCAGCTTGACAGCTACGCAAGTTCGGGACTCGTCCGTAGAAATAGAACGATTAATCAATCCACCACTGACGGCCTACATCGGATTTTAATTACCCTTTGAAGAAGCGACGATTAAAAATATATGAAACGGACATCAATCATACTCGGGCTCGGCGGCACCAGCCGCCCGAGTCAATCCAAACTCTCAATGGCACAACATTTATACATTACGGATTTTACGGAAATCATTAGAGTTAAAGTAACATCGATTGAGTGAGGGGCTTAGTACGGTGAAGTGAAATAATAATATAATGATGGGTTTTTATCAGTAGAAGATTGATTAGTCTAAAGATATTATACATGAGAACTGTGGGGCACTGGGAGTGACTCCGAGCACCACACTTTCGCCCTTTCATCACATCTCGTCTGTTTTCTCTAAGACTACTGTACTTTAGTCCAACCGATCTATATTATATACCTATAATCAAAAAAGTAAATAAATACAGTCTACTACAACAGTATAAGCATTCATCTATTTTCCCGCAATATAAATTAAATTTGGTTTCACTGTAAAGCATGCGAGCCTCGATAACTAGAGCGGCGTGGAGGGCTCTAAACAGGGGCAGCGCGCTACCAATTAACCCGATGCCCTCCATACACTTACACCACCCGGAGACGGGCGCAGCGCAGCCTCGCAACTGCCACTGCACCCACTGCACCCACTGCACGGCACAGTGAAGCCACAACACACTAACTACTACGATGTATAAATTAATACTGCGTGCAGTTATGCATAGGAAACGCTCAATCGCTCAGTATTCAAAGTTTGTTCTAATAACATCACGTATCTACTTTTTGCTGTCTACTGTGATATCACAACAACCGTTTCATGTTTTAACGAACCTGATAATAGCATCGCAAAAGAATGAAAAAAATACAAATACGGCGGGGAGCGACTAAGTGAAACGTCGTTGAAGTAAGTAAAAGTGTTTTTGGATGTATATACTGGTGTCATCTGTAACATAGATTCACAGTGTGGGTTTCAAAAATAAGTATCCAGATTTTTGTTCTATATTGGCACGAGAAAATGCTTAGTAGAATATGTCTAATGGCAAGTGCGATGTAATCCAAGTAAAGTATTGGATAGACAGTTATTTTTCGCCAGTCGATAAATACTCCGAATCCGGGGCGTCACACTAACGTGGCGCATTTTGGCGGAATTTATTACTTTATGTGCGGAGTTCGAAATTCGGATGCATACAAATATAGTGCTACGAGTAAATAACGATCTACTAGAGAATTTTCGAAACGTTATATAAATAGTTTACCTAAGTTCTTTTTTGGCGTGACGACTTGCAAAAGTGGGCCCGCAGCGACTGGATGCATAAAGGAGCTGACCGGGCTCTGTGCGTACATTGGGAGAGGCTTATGCCCAGCAGTGGACTGCAACAGACTGATGATTAAGTATTTTTTTCCAGCACACGAGCAGGCAGGTCACCTGATGGTAAGTGATCACTGCCGCCCATGAACATCCTCAACGCTTGGATCATTGATGTGTTGCCGGACTATGGAATCGGGAGGAATGCGTGAATGAATAAAAAATAATTTAAAAAAATTAAACTGACTTCAAAAGTGTAATAAAAAGAGAGAAATAAAACAAATGTTTAATTAAATTTATAATACCTAAATATACAATTTTTTTTTGAGGTCGGTGCCAGCCGATCATCTATGCCTCGCGGTTTTACCCGTATAGTAGGCCAGCTGGCACCGACCTCAAAACAAAAATGTTTGTATATTTAAGTATTATAAATTTAATAAAACATTTGTTTTATTTCTTTTTTTTTATTACACTTTTGAAGTCGGTTTAATTTTTTTAAATTATTTTTTTTAATTTCTATAGCAGTTATGTAAACTAATTTCTTACGTCGTCCTAGTAAATGATACAAACTGTACTCTTCTCTTTATCTCATGGTGTCCTAAAGAGTACGCCCTGGTGCGTCTCGCCGCACTGTGGACAGTAGAGGGGGGCGCCGCGAAGAAATTCTCTCTCTGAATTTCAAATTTTGTGTGTATTTATCTAACTAGTATCATTTTACATTTCAACCAGCTAGATGGATTAGGGTGCCGAGACAAAATAGTAAACATGTATGTGCGCCGCGGATAGAAAAAGGTTGGGCACCCCTGCTCTAACTCAAAAACTACTAAACCGATTTCTATGAAACTTACACAGCTCCTAAGTTAGACTATACCTAATCCGACGCAAAAAGAATTTTTGAAATCGGACTGATACTTTTTGAGATATGCGTGGACAAACATACATACATTTATGAAATTTTGCACACGTGTTCAGACGCTGGTATAGACCAACATATCCAAAAATAGTGCAATTCTGACAAAATTACATACATACACATTGAATTGATATTCTCCTTTTTTTTAAGTCGATTACAAAGGATGGGCAGAGGAAAGATATGTTGAGCAACCGGCAATTCAAAACATTATCTTTAAATAGTTTAACAAAGTAGATAAGTTATTCCGTATTCAACAGATGTGCAATATGAATACGAATAGAAGCGAATCCTATCAGCACTGCACCGTGACTTTAATCAAATACTGGAATACGCTTATAATATATTCGCCACTAAATCTTATCTCATTGCAGGAAGCCCCCGGGAGGCCCGTGCACACGACAACGAATTAAATATTAGAGTAACTTCTTAGCAAGTGCACTTCCATCCTGGATTAAGTAAGTTAAACTCTTCATCTTGATAGAAAGTCTTCGATAAATATTATATTGAGGCAGTTCAAAAATAGTGAGTGGCGGTTCATTCAATATTACCGGTACCTAATACCCTTTTCTCCTCTTATCCTTTTTTTTTTTGCTTCTCATTAAAACGCTGGCTTTAAATCCATATTTTTTATTTTTTCTGAATTCAATTTGGGAAATTCGACTTTTAATATAATTTTAATGCTTTTAAAACATTAGAATTTCTTAAAACGCGATTTTATATTAAAATACCTATAATACGGAACCCATTAAAACTCGACTTATTATCGGATTTTTTAAAATATATTCGATTTTCACAACTCCATTGATCTTTGGAACAGACAAGGTGAAACGTGAGTGTCCCGGTTGCTACCAGGAGAACCTCTGCCTACCCCTAATACTCATAAATTCGGATTACCTATATACGTGAGACATGACTTATTATTACTCTATCAGACCATATATGTCCCACTGCAGAGCACGAGCCTCCTCTACGATCGAGAGAACGATTGAGAGTGGTTTTGTCATATAGTCCACCATGCTGGCCTAGTGCGGGTTGTCGGACTTTACATACCATAGAAATGTATACAAATCGCTATTGAATGGAGGTTTCCTCACGATGTTTTCCTTCACCGTTATAGTGCGTGGTGATTGACTATCAATACACACATGACTGAAAAGCCAGAGGTGTGCCCTAGGATTTGAACCCGCCACCACCATGAACATGTTAGCAGCCGCCTCTGGTCCGTTCCCAACAGGCCACCATGTACATATTATTAAACTAATCACAACTATAAAAACGCATTTGAAGGGAATGGTCATATGAATAAATAAAACAAAAACAATCGGAAAAGCGCCTCAAAAACAAGGTTTGTTACGCGATCGTAACAAACGGAGCTATTTGTTGAAGTTGCACGAGGTGAGTGAAGTGGCACTCGCGGGTAATGGGTGAGGTCCGGCGGTGCCTCCCTCGTATACACTGACAACAGAGGAATAGAGCCAATTACCTTTAAACCTGCACTTTTTACTTTAGTGTTCAGGACACACTACACAGAGCTACAGATTCAACGGGTGTTTGCCACACCTAATCAACATTTCCAGTGTAGTACTTATTATATTCTAGATATTCATTTAGGATAGTATTGTTGTGGACTATATAAAGAAATAAATGAAGGCCTTTTAAGATAAAACACTTTTACTATAAAACACACGACAAGACGTAACTAAGACATTATTCAAAGGTTCTAGACTAATTTGGACCACTACAAATATTGCCAACTTAAAAAACAAACAATATTTGAATAAAGTATTACTTTATATTTTAACAGATAGCGTATCAACTGAATAATATTGAACAAGGTACAGGAAAATATCAGTTGACTGCATACCTGACAGTTCTTCAACATTCAAAAGGTATATGATGCCAGCCAATTCATACTGGCCTAGCGTAAGGCACTTCAACCTTAGCCCTGCATAATCATAGACTAGGTCTAGGGTTAACCAAAGGGACAAATTTGGACTCATATTTGAAAGCAAAATTACCATAATAACGGATTAAGGATCCAAAATAAACAGCGCACAGACACGCCGTGTATTTACCAACCTCGGAACTATCAACAACCACAAGTTCAATAACATATCAGTTATTTCAATTAATTTATAATATAATCAATATCTAAACCACTAAAGCAAGCCTTAACTGGAGTGCTAATCCTTGGCTAGACCATGCAATAGCAACTATCTGCATAAACTAAATCGCCGCGTGGGCATTATGGCTGGTGGACAATGGCGACCGCAGCCCGCTGAATAGCCTAGGATTTTACACGGACGCTATAATAGCCTTTGAATTTCACTACGCGGTATTTGATAGCGCGACGTGATTTAGTTCCACCTCCGACCACCGAAAGTTAAACGAGCGAGCGTTAAATTATTATACCATTGAACGCCTCGATTTACATTACATAATTACATATAAAGGAAATTAATTTATGTTCGGAGATTAATATTATATACATTTTGGCAGATATTGAATTTGTGTGAGTTGAATAAAATTAACAATTTTATTTATTTCAGACATATAGCAATTTTGGGGTTGATATTATGTACATGTTAACATGATGAGATTTTTTCAGTAATTTGGTACATACATACATAAACACATGCCTTTTTCCCAGAAGGGGTAGGCAGAGGTGCTAACAGAGCACCCACGTTCCGCCTTGTATATTCCGTCCCACGATGTGATATGGGGCGAGCCTATCGCCATATCGGGCACAAAATTTCTGACTCCGGGCTGATAATGAATAGAAAAATCCAATGTCACTTTGCCCGACCCAAGATTCGAACCCGAGACCTCAGCTTTGCAATCGTACCGTAGTACCACTACGCCACCGGGGCAGTCTTAGTCAGTACTTTGGTCATACAACAGATTTGCTAAGGTTATTTAATTATCATGATGATGATGAGACCCCGATACATTTAATCAACATAAGTAAAATTTGTACTGTAAATATAATTTTCATTTACGACACCTGCTATAAACCTGAATCTATACAAAGTTAATTTAAAACGGAATGAAAACAAAGATAATGTCGTGATAGGGAGCACGCGAGCCGCGGGGCCGCGGTGTCGCGGGGTCGCGGGGCCGCGCGCAGGAAATTCCTTCATTAGCCGACTTCTGTACAAAGATATTATCGTCTGGACATCGGTATAATGGCTTTGAACAACACGATCACAGCGCAGTTATGTTTACGTTTAATGACTTTACACTGAATTCACTACATCGTGTCACAACGTCACGAAACAAATAAAGTACCCGATTACATCTACAATCTCCTTGGGGAATCGTATTTAAATTATTTGTTCAGAAAATGTCCTAATTATTAAAATGTGTTGACACATGCAAGTTTGTATTCATCGGAGGCAGCCTAAGACCATCGAGTAGACCGGCACATTTGTGTCGACCGGCGAGACATAGTTTTAGCCAGAGAAAACTCTATCAATACTGCACTTACTTGTACAGTTGGTGCAATTCTATCACATTTTTTATACTCGCACATTAGGCCCGGGCAATGAGAAAACAGGTCACCTGATGGTAAGTCATCACAGCCGCCCATAACCATCCACAACCCTTGGATCATAGCTGTATTGAAGGCCCATCGAATCAGGAGAGAAGCGGGAAGGAAAAAGGAAAAGGGTATTGGGTATACAGCAATCTCGCTTACCGAACGAAACGCGACAGCCAGGCTGTTGCTTCACGTCGATCTCCTGTGAGTAGCGCCCCGGACGCGTCTGCATATTCATGCTGAGCCATGACTGACAACAGCGTGGCTCTTTTTTTTCGTGAGTAAGCGCTCTATGCGTTCCGATAACTCGGGGGAGGATGGAAGTAGCATCAGTGGCGTGCCTAGGGTTTTGGGGTAGGGCAAGCCCAATATTTTGTTTTATGTTTAATGCATATTGATTTAGAAGGAAAATATACTAAGAACAAAGAAAACGAATGTACGTCAGCAGACTTAACACATAATCTATACAATATTAGGATTAATACAAATATAGAATACTTGTGGAAATGCAACCGTAATTGTTTATTGCAATAACTGCTGAGCACTTCATTTTTAATACCCGACATTCCGCTAGCACAACGATAGCTACTATGGTGCCGTGTTTGACTTCGCAGTTATCCGAAAATGCGGCATAAATTATTATTATTATTAATTCATTAACGTTAATTTTTTAAGAATTACAAGTAATAACATACTTTTTGAAAGAGCCACCTAATTTATTGCAATGTTTATATTTTATCAAACTATTCTAATACACAAGTTTCGTTTGAAAAACATAATATGAAACATCATTATTAATTATCCTATACAAAGGGAAGCATGTAGAAATCAAATTACGTAGTTTATTTAACTGAACTGATAAAATACCTCTCGTGATTTACCACGAATATAAGAAATACACAAACCCGGCGTTGTTTTCGCTCTAGTTTCTAATTCAATATAATTGAATTAAATTACCTTTATACCGGCAACGAACACTTTCATCATCACACTAAAACCATCACAGGAAACAATACAACTCGTTTTAGTATCAAAAAGCTTCAATAACATAAAACAACTAATAATTAACCTGTATTAGAACTATTTACAATAATTACACAATGTCAAAATACTTATGAAGTTAGTACGAATTCGTTCAGAATTGCGAAACGAAACGTAAATATAAACATTACTATAAATTACAAACTGCAATTATAATTTATTAAAAAGTACCGACATTACAGGCACATTTTTAATCATTTAATTAAAAATATTTTTAAATGCGAAACAAGTTAATTTAATAACAATAAATATATTTACTAAACAACAATAACAAATAATAACGTGACAACCGTGAAATGTTCACCACGAAGCCGGGCATTTCGTCTCGTACTGAGAGCTATACAAAAATAGCCATACCTATACATTCGTAGCGTCTTGTACACCATTTCACCCATACGTGGGCCGCGTTGCCAAAAGCCTCGTAAAAGCACACGAGAGAGAAAAAGATAGATATATGTGCGTTGTGCCGCCTTTTTAAGGGAGCGCGTGGAGCCACCGTTTTTTGAGTTTTAATATCATTGCCTATGGAATGAATTTCGCGCGGCGCTTTGGCGCTCCGTCTCAAGCGCTGTATTTAGACGCGCCGCGACAGGACGCGGTAAATTCAAAAATTGTAGATGTTTTCTAATAAATGAATGTATTGTATTTATTGTAATGGTTTATGTTCAGTATCGAGTATGTACGTATTAAGTAGGGCAAGCCGGGCTTTTGGGCTTGTATGGAAGTACCGCCACTGAGTAGCATGTCGGAGTCTGCGGCCTTACTACTATTCTTTATATTTCATTTTTACTATTGGACATAGCCTTTCCAAAATCATGGTGCTAAGTAGGATTGCAAACGTCTCTCATCTCTCTCTCTCTCTTATGATCTTAAATAAGAATAGAGAAAAAAAGAACAGATTCGAACGAGAGGGTCTGTCTTCGTTAGGCTGTTTCTTATTTTGTCCGTAGTTCATAGATCTGGTGAGTGTTTTATTTTCCTCCAACTCATCCTGGTCCGATCTAAGGCGATTTAAATTACATACTTCACCTGTATATGTTGTTATTTAAGCATTTTTAATTGATAGATAAATTATTTTTGCATACGGTTTAGTTTAGCTTCGATTGAATTCCATTGGTCACATTTTTATTTTATTGGTATTAAACTTTAGACGTCGGTGACACAGAAAGGAACTCGTGAAATCAAATAGGATTTCGATGACTTTTAAAAATATAATTGATGAGCTGACTGCCATGTCTTTCAATTGACAATGTTTGTATTTTCTCGTGAACGCGTGATGTTTGTTGGCGTCTGGTGCGTAGTGGAATTAACGAGATTTAATTGTGTACACTCAACACTGTACAGCACATAAAACCGGCGCGCGCGAGATTTAATCGTCTGTTAATGGACGCTTATCACTAATGTATTGGGTGTTACGGTGTTCGGCAAACACTAATAATGTACTCCTGTAGAGTTTCAACAGATATCTATTATAGTTACTTTGTAATTGGGGAATAATTACTTATATGTTTAAACATTTTATGATATTTGTCTATAAACTCAGACACCGACCATTGTTTTATACAAATGAACATATTTTGTATCCGGGTATTACATTGTAGGTACACACAGGTACAGTGGCTATGGACGCTTAGATTCAAAACTCAGTACAGGTAATTCAGTTTAGATGAATTTATATTGTTTTAAGTGATATAAGTACCCACTCTCATGAGTTGTCACAAGATCTTATGATATGAGCGTTTATCGGATCAAGCTGAATTTCATCACTTTTAAACTTACGAAACAAATTAACGTCGCCCCGACCTCACGCATTTAAGACATCAAAATGAAATAATACAATTGAAATAACTTGTAACTGTTTCTACAAATACCTCTTAACAACAAAGACATCAGTTTTGTTTTATCCAAATCGGCGCAGCGGTGTAAGATACTTACGTGTATATTTTGTGGTTATTGTGGCGGCCGGTTGAGGGTGGATCATGATATTCATCCCCCGGGCACATTCCTTTTCTGTCGGATACAAAGAGCCTACGTGCTACCCATGAACTACATGCGGGCCCAATTTAGTCAGCGTAACGCGGTACGGAATTTAAAAGAAAAAAATCTATTTTGTTACAAATATGTATAGTATACAAAGCGACTAATTATCAGAGGCGCCACTAAAGCCATAGGATAGAATGCGAACCTATCTCCAGGGCACAAACTACCTTGAATACTCATCATATATGAGATCTTTCAAATAAAAAAATACGAAGTTGGTGGGCTGGTGTAAGGCTCATACCAAAAACCCTACAGCCAATAAAAGAACAAGTAAACCAATGCTTACGCCGACTGCGAGTTGTGAAGTGTTCAGTTGCAACCAAGTCAATACGCCCGTCAAGTCAAGTCAAGTCAATACGTCTTTGACGAAGTGTCTAAATGGAAAAAAACCATGCATTTGTTTAAGTAAAGGGCGTAAAAACAAAATTTAAACTAGCAGCTAATAACAAAATACTGTAAAATCCGGAACCAATCGTTCCGCAACATGAATATACTCGCAAACTTGAATGTGGTTGAACCTTGCTGGAGCCGATCTTAATTACACCGAGTATGAGCGGCCGGGCAGCGCGCTTGTCTAACAGAACCGATGAGAAATAAAAGAAGTCGGTGCGCTATCGGCCTTTGAGAACGTACGGAATAGAAATTCGGGGAAACCGCGGTGGCCTAGCTAATATTGAACCACCCGAAAAACCAAAAACAAACACCGCCCGTTTCTATACCAGCTTCATCGTTATTTATTTAAATAAACTAAATTCCGCGTCGTGAATTCACGAAAAAGAAATATGCGGCCATATTGGCAAACATGAATAAGTTGTTTTAAAAGTTGGTCATAAAATCGGATTCGCTTTGCGCTCGCTCCACAAGTTGTAGTTCGTGAGGCGTGAACGCTGGAGCGTTGGAACTTGAACTCAGGCGAGAGATTTTATCTTAAAAAAAAAACAAATATAAATCGTGCTTCATTTCCACACTGCCAAGTTAAAAGGACGTACCGGAACTTTGGAGGCGCGGCGTGCGGCCGGTGCGCATCGCCCGCTTGATTCGTAACACTTACAATTCTACAATGTCGGATATTCTCCAGCTCGCTCCTGCTCGTATCGTGTGAAAAAGACAGGTACAGCGAGTGATTTGGTAGTATACGCAAAGTGATGCAGAATAAGGATCCACAATGGACGTTAAAAACAAAGTTAATTGCAAGCCGGGCTCTGGAGCGCTTTTAATTGAAACATTGGCGAGGATTAGCGGATTTGTCGAGATCTCGTGAGCTCTTACAGGGACCGTGCCGTTGTCCTCCTGGGAGGAAGAAATTATTTGAATGTATTTAATGTAGGTCAACGTGATCTTATACTTTTAAACTTTATTCTTTCAAGGAAGCTGTGGAATCATAGGCAGCGTCTTGGATCTGAGGATTTTCGATTCAGTTGAGAGAGTTTTTTTACTCTAAGCTTGAATAGAGAACACATTATTTCAACACACAACTGTCATGATACGCGGCTACCAGACATTGGTTTGGATGAAATAATTAACTACGTTACGCCTATATTATAATAATTAAAATCTAGAAATATCGTGTACACAGGAAATATTTATGTATGACTGCATAAGATTGATCCTAACTGAATATAAGATTTTCACACCTAAGCTAACTAAATGTAAACGATAATTACTAATCCTTGATGCTCGTCAATCGTCCACCGTGGGTCATCGGGATCTCATAAACTACGTCATAAATGTCGACATTGAACTACAGTATTTTATTTTATGTTCGCAAAATACCGCACAATTTGGTAAATAAATCCGATACGCGCGCCTCGATCAAAATATACAAATACAAATTAATGTTGTATTACACACTGCCAGTTTTTCTTTACAAAATTGGTAATTTTTTATGTGACATTGTAAAGGCTTTCTAATAAACCTCCCTGTCAAAGTCGGGAATTACCGGCAAGCTGATTGGAAAACATCATTAATAACAAGCTTTGAAGAAAAGCTTATTACTAAGTTTTAATTATGTTGATGATAAAAGAGCCAGGAATTAAATTGCTATAAGCCAATCATATTGTTCAATCGATTTTATTTATACATTATTGTCAGATTTGTAATCGTGAAAGCGTTTTTATGCTAACACATCAAAGCGCCTGCAATGCTCCTAGTAGTACTCCAAGTAAAGACTGCCAACTCTAGTTACTGAACACAATTACGCTGGGAAGCTTAAAACCGGATTCAAAAAGACTGCAACCATAACAAGATAGACAAAGTTCACAGACAATGGTACCGGCCTGGTTGAGTCCACGCTCTGATACTGCCTCTAACGAGCTAGAGAAACGCTCTACCACTTCCTTGTATGATGGTTGATGTTATGCAAATAAATACCACTTTTTAATACGATTAATCGTTGACATTTATCCGTAAACTTTTCTATAAATAAAGTTGTGGAAGCGCAAAACAGAAACAGTTGCAGGCGACGCAAACTATCACCGCAGTTTCATTAAACAGGTTGGCGCAGTTACCAGTTTGACCAGGACATGTCGGGGGTAGGGGGTGCGGGGTGCGGGGCTCTCAATTTCGTTAAAGTACTTGACATCCGCCTCAACTATGAAGCAATTAGCCCGCGCCTGCACGCGCAACTCACAATACACGTAATAAAGAGAGTGCTTCACAACTTCGTTCTCACTGTTCCGCTGTCACACCGCGTGTCGCTTCATTATAATTGCGAATGTGCAAAAGCTACATAGACACTTTCTATTGACTACACAGAAAATGTAGTAAAACCCTTCGGTCGATGTTATCGTTTGAAATATTGATATTAAATTAGTGAAAGAAATATTACATAATATCATGGTTTATCTTACTATTGCACTCAATACCTTAACATTATTATGGTGTTTTCAAATATTTTCATTCCCATTCATAAAATGATTACAATCAAGACTATGATGCAGTTCACAAAACAAAGGTAGCATGTTTTAGTCGAATAATTACATTTGCTAATAAATAGAAAAGGAAACCCTTGAGCGTGGGCTACTGCGAAGTCATCATTTGATTACTGTAGAAGGTATGAGGCGCGCACTTTCTACTCGATGTAAATATAGCAAAAATCACAATTCAAGGAAACGATATGAATATACTAGTTTATGAATTCACTGAAATAAAAATTTGAATCATTTTTGGACTTTAATTAACGGGCTAATGGCGTCCTTCTGCTTTATTGGCAACTTTATTGCCAACGCAGAGACACAGAAAAGTGTAGTCTTAGGAACCATCCAGATAGAGTGTCGACTGGCGAATGACATGCCAATGACAATGCCGCCCATGAACATCCACAACACTGGATTGGGAACAATTGGAACAATTGGGAGGGGAACGGGAAGGAAAAAGGATGGGAAGAGGAAAGGGGTATCGAGCATCCGGCAATCTCACTCACCGAACGAAACGCGACAGCTGATCTGTCGCTTCACGTCTATTTTCTGTGAGACAGTGGTACTGCCCCGGATGAGCTTGCCCATTCATGCTGAGTCATTACTGGCAACAGCGTGGCTCTACCACTTATACTAGTTTGGTTCCAGATTGCTCAACATTTAAAATTACACTAGTCAAATAGTGCGAGAGCTTTGAAACAATATTTACTCGATTTAAATTCGTCAGACTAGCTAAAACCCAGACAATTTGTGTAAGTACCGCTGCAGGATCTGGTTGGAGTGTGCGCTGCTATACCAATTTTCCCGCCTCTTATTTTTGCACCCACATTCATTTCTAGACTGGTAGAGAATGCCTCAGGCATAAACTCATCCATGATTTTATAAGGACGACCTGGTTAAGGTTGCAGAAAGTCGCTGGATGCAGACCACTTCCAACAGGTCTTTGTGGAGATCCTTGGGGGAGGCCTATGTTCGGCACTGGACTTCCTGTGGCTGAAGACGAGAGAGACAGATAAATGATTTTTATGTTAATAAATAAATAATGCGATGTGTTTATTGTAAAGTGTGCGGTACAATGCAATACAAATAAAGATTCCACTTTCTAGATAGGTACAGTTATCGCCGGGCGGCAATTATATCCGCCTGTTTGAAAATGAATAATATCTGTTATAGTTTATATCCATAATGTTTATGTTTTCTTATATTAATGTAAATGGAACTCTATACGTCTTTATTTATCTCTACTTGTTCCTGAATAAAACAATATCGGAAGCAACCAAGTCTTTGACTATACAAGAATATCTGAAAAACGTTAGCGTGGGTCACGAACTCACTATCACTGTCGCAGTAGTCTCCGTCCGCACATACATGTATATTGTATATCCTATATAATGTCCAACAAATTCCCATGTCAACGAAATGTCCGCGTAATTTTCAGTGCTTCGTGCGGACATGTCGCTGTCGTTCCACTAATGGACTCGGATCTGCCGCTCACTATAATTGGCTACTGGGCGTCAATAAAACATAATATCCACATCGAATGCTTATAGAGTTGTGGCTTGAAGACTTTCAAATAGAAGTAGCCAGGAAAATTACTAAACCATGAAATACTTTACACCTAATGTCTCAGACGACTCTTACCAAAAAAGTAAATTGTCCGGAACTAAAGTTTGTGGTAGAACTTGCAATAGGCAATTTCCCGACGAACTACGAAGAGAGCTAGTAGCAAACATTTCTAACACGAACATGATAGGGACGTGAATTTACATAGACCTATGTTTATGAAAACATTGCATCCGACACGCTTTTACCAGAATATGAAACGATTAAAAACAAAACTAACGTTATTTCGCAGAATGCATTCATTTATTAAATGTTTCACAGCGAAATATTCGACCTCTCAATGTAAGTAAAAACATAGCTGTACTCGGGCCACGTCAGGAATAGTTGCAAAAGAGTTCGGATATTTTTAGACGTACCTCGTGAACAAACGTATGAAATTGGACATAATAACTGACTGACATAATGACTGCAGTTCGAAATATGTTTACTAGCAAGAAATAATAATATTTCGCCAGATAAGCCCGTGTTTGAAGAGGACTGTAGGTATCATTAGGTGAAGTGCAGTCTCTGCAAGTACTAAAAATGCACGTGTCTCTACCTACCTTCATCTTACACTTCATGGTTTCGGCGCAACATAATATTTTGTACATGTTGCAAAGGTTGACATTAACTTTAACGAGCTCTTAGATGAAAAGCCCTGAGGTCTGAACATGAACAAGTAAAGGAATATGGTACTTACTTTAAAGTAGCCTTATTTAAGGAGAATCTTCTGCCATGAGTGATCATGAGGTATTTACTGAGGCTAGTGCGTTTGTTTACCTGTGTGTTTACCAGGAGTCCTGCGGCGCGGCTGACGTCACGCGCCCCGCTGTGAACAAAACGAAGGAGTCGTATTTATTGCTTAATTAATAGTTAATACTGTCGACAACACGGAATGTGACGTCGCTTCTAATACATTACAAATCCGTAGTTCCATTAATATACGTTAAGTCATTTATTAGAAGCTTATTATAGATAGATTGATTATTTTATTGTTGAGAAGTCATTCCGCTTAGCGACCGTTTTTACTTGCCCCGGCATCGACGTTGGCATAAAAATGCCTTCATGCACCAATGTTCAGTGAATGAAGTGGAAGGGCTAAAACGGACAAGTCAAAACTAACACGTTTCGGGGTCCCTGCCAAACCACTTGATAACGATTGTGATATACTCATGCTTGCCAACGGACAAAGCTTTGGCGAACCACCAAAGGCGAAACAATTACGCAGAAATGGTGTACTCAAATAACAAACCGATAATGACTCCTAAGCCCTGCGGTCTACAACTCGCCAACTAAGGCCAGTGATCATTGGAATACCCTCCCCCTTCCAAATGATCCTTGGTAACGAAACCCTTAAGTGCCTGTTGATTTTGAAATAAATAGGAGAAATTGTAAACAAAACAAATAATTTATTAAACAGGTGTATTTTCTTTTCCACTTCCAAAGGCCGTAGAAAAATTTCACGTTCCTTAATTTAGGGTCAGTGTTTTGTCCATATTTCGTGAACATTCATTGGTATATTTTAGACAAATTGCGGGGAGTTGTCATCTCGTTTCGGCGCAGCCAGAAACAATGGACGCACACAATGGAGCCCCGCTCAGGAACAGCCGTAAACCTCCGCCAATACCACGCTATCATCGTCTGGATGTATACTACACGGAGCTAATGGCGACTTGGAAGAATTTCCGTGGTTTCAAGCGTTTTTGCCATACCTATTACTGGAATCAAGTATAACAGCTCACATAATAGATTCCGTTAAATATAATAATTTGATTCGTGATGCTTTACAGCTGCCTTCTCTGGTTGTAAAAGTCTTTTTATCCGAGGTTATTTACCTCTTTAGTTCAATGTCTTGTTATTCGCTTTGTTGCGGAGAGAAGTGGACTGAAAAGATTTCCAACTACTCCTGTTAATTTAACTTTATGATTAGTAACGTTGCGGGTTAAAGACAAGATTTTCCCGGAGACTTGCTGAGCTTCAATGCTCGGTGTCATCAAAATGCGTTGATCCTAGCTAACAGGAGTTGCAGAGGCGGCTGTGAGGGCGGCACAGTCTGCTAATACCACACTTTATATTCATTTACTCTTTATACAACTATGGGAAGATATACATATGTAGCTGGAGTTGAAGGCTCAGACAATGTCTACTAGTCGAAACCGATGCTGCAAATTTTAAAAAAGTTTGATACCTGAATAATAACTAAAACAAAAAGGGGAAATAGAAACATTTAAGTATAATACACACGTAGATAAATGTGTATATATAACACTGCTGAAACGAGGCAAATTGGAGCGGGTATCGCGGAAGTTATGTCGCTAGCAATACCTATATTAAGATATGAAAACGTACCACAATATAAGATTATCATATTACAGACGTGAGTCTTTTCCCGGAAATTTGAAAAAAGCATCCATAAAAACCACCTTTTACCAACTGTTATTAGGTAGCTGTCAATTTGAAATTTGGCACTGTGTTGGATGTTGTTTGCCAAAAATGACGTTATTTAAACTGAACAGGAAGGCAAAAAACTGAACATAAAAGAAACATTTTAAACCGGATGTCATTCAAAACAACATACTCGATACTGACTAGGTTTTTTAACTAATATTACATGTTTGGACAAAGAATCTGACGACAAAACAACGGATTCCAATCCACAAAGGTGCATGACCACATTCAACGGCAACGATATTTACTTAATTTGTGCGTTAAATCAAATATAACATCAACTAGTGTGGTGCATATTAATTCAATTATTGTATATGTTTGATCACCGTACTGGCGACTCGTCTTATAGGAAGTGACTATCGCTATCCGTGATGTTCAACACACGGATCGCTAGTGTATTGCTGGCGTCGCAAATTAAAAAGGGTTACAGAACAAACAAAAAAATTCAATGCGTTTTTACCACGTTTAAGAATGCTATAGCTACTATTGCCGTTAAAGATTACACGTGTACCAGAAATTCTACCAATACCAATACATACACACAAAAAGCGGTTCATCTAAATGAGAGTACCAAAATAGTTCTACTAACACATTACACTTTACCAACACAATATAGTTTACTAAGTCTACGTAGGTATGAGGTGGAGGCGAGGTGTCAATTGCTAAGTTTATCTTGCGCCGAGCTAAGACAACACCGCGCTGTCGATATTCACACGACGCGTCGCAACGACAAATACCGCAATTATTACCTGTCGACTACACTCGCATCCTCGATACTGTGATCTTCTGAAACGCTCTTTAAAACACTATTTTAATTGAAAGGGAAAGAAACTGCAGTACTCGGGGAGGCACATGCAAATTGCAATGTATTCTAAAATAATTAACGATTTACGATAGAATAATGTGATTTTACGCCGTACTGCAAAACTAAACCCGATACTGTCTTAGTTAATTGTTTCGTCAATAATTAAATATCCTACTGACAGCAATAATATGTAATTGTATTAAATATTAATCGATCAATTTTGTTTGTATCATGAACTCACTATACTCGACGATTGTGGTTGTTAGAGGAACTTTGTTTCATCTATTCCATGAATTTAATTCGCCTAATTTGCCCTGGTATGATAATATGTTCAACAAACATTATTATGTTATGAAATCGGATTCAAACATACTGGCTATTTGATATTGAGCTCTACAATTTTGAAAAAAAGTGGCTACAAATTGATTTCCCTTACAATGGGCGGCCTCATTGAGGGATTTCATCCAACCTTTGTAAGGATTGCAATATACGTTTGCAGACATTTTGTAATTAAATTATTTTTGGTAAGTAAGACAAGTAAGTAAGACTATGTGGCCTAACCACTCTGAATCGTACTCTCTCGTTGTAGAGTAGGCCCGTGCCCTGCAGTGGGACGTATATGTGCTGATACAAGACAATACAAAGTAAGACATCACATAGTAGAGGTATAAAGCCGTAAGCGTCGATGAAGAGTGACGTGTAAACAGCGGCGGCGGGTGGTAATGGAAGGCGTCACGCGAGCCGCCCGCGCTGCCTCGGTCAATACTGACCGGACGTCACTTCCGGCGTTGTTTGCCGATACATACCGCCATTAACTGAGGTGTTGGTGACGGTCATATCTTTTAGTAGTTAATTTTTTTTAATGTTGCTAATGTTCGGGAAAAAATCAAACGGCTTTGTTAGCGGGTTGATTATCTGGGCCTATGGACATCTAGAACATTTCAGTGCTTTGTCTCTAAAATTGTGAAGTAAAAGAAAAAAGGGACAGGAAGCGGGGAGAGGTATAGGGCCACCGGCAAAGTCACACCGAACAAAACACGTCAACAAAGCCGTCGCTTCACCTAACAAAGATATACCCTAATAAATAATAATGTTATAGTTTGTAGAAAATAACGAGTATTAATACTACTTACCCGTGTTACAGCAAGCCCCTCGCAACCCTACCACCTCGGATAACTCGGCTTATCCCTGATTTCCTGACTGACTGTAGTCCAAGGTGGCTACAGTCTTGCTTTATTATAAAAAACAGTGCAGATTCTAGATTTTAGGCTTTACTCTTAGTTCTAATAAGGCTTGTGTATTAATTTTTAATGCAATAAACACGATTTCACCCAACTAAGGCGTTTATTATGTATATTCACAGAACGCAAACGTTTAAAAACGCTCCAAGAGGCATCAAACAATTAAGAAGAAAAACGAAAAGGTTTTTTTTAATTTTAAATAGCCTAATGACTTGGTGTACTTTCCAATGATAGTGGACCGATGTCATTACAAACAGTAATGATATTTCGTGCTATTACAAACTGTAAATAGAAATCATCGCCATAATGTAAACAGACATTAATTCAAGGTAAGCCCCGCATTTTCTTCGTCATGGTAATTAATGGAAAATAAACTCCACAACATGAAGCTATAAATACACAATCGTTATTCCTGAATACAATCTATTTGCAGAGGGCGCTTCAAGGCCTCGCGTCGGCGAGATGTTCCTTATCTATCCCCGAGGACACTTGCCTCGCCTCATAACTCAAGGGTGACAGCGGTGAGGGCCGGACACCACCGGACACTGCCGGACACTGTCGGACACCAACCGGACGTTCCCGACATTCATTAATTTCAGGCAGCGGTCGCTGTTTATTGGTACTAATGGTCTGTCACTACAGCGCTGTCCTTTCGCCTTCCTGACCCATATACTCGTACATTACGTACGCAAATATATTGACTTACATAATATCGGACAGAACCATTGAACCTTGCTATGAATGGCGAGACGAGTATGCCATTCGCCTGATGGTAAGCGATACGGTCGCTTATGGACAGTAGCAAAACCAAACACCATGAACTATAAAGCAATGCTTGGCATTCCACTGCGCTCGCCATCCATAGACATAAATTGTTAAATCTCATTATGTCCACACACAACCGGAACGCAACAATGCGTTTACATTGCTGTATTAGAATTCCTTTCTACTAATTAATGATATCAACATGGACAAGAACAATAAAACAACATTAACTTTCAATCTGAATACCCGTGCCGGCAGGGCGTACGTGCTCTAATATTGTTATCCCACGCGCATACATCTCTGATTGGTCAGCGGGGCGTCAATAATGAAGTGTATAATCTATGGGTAATTGGGACGCATTATATCATTAATGAAGCCTTTGCATGCTTAATATTAAATTAACTACAATTAATGAAAACAATAATATAAGTAGCAAATGATGATTTATGAATGACTATGGTGAACTATCACAATGTAGCTGCCTACGTTCTTCAACATTTTCTTCAATTTTAAAATATGTGCATGAGATCGAAGAGGTTTTTAAATGAATGTAGAAAACCTAAACTGATTCCAACTGTACAAAATTAAAATCGTCAACGTATGCAATTAACGCGTCAAGTCAGTTAATATCGCTGCCGCATGTGTACACACTGTATAGCCGTAATAAAATGTAATAGAGGGGTGTATACTGTATAATCTTCATCCATCATCTGAAAGGGTAGCAATTTGAACAGCCGCTTTAAGCGCTGTTTTGTAAAGCAACTTAATACGCTGGAACGCGTGTGCGGGCATCTTACAAATTTGTTATTACACAAGCACAACTTTTAATCTAGCCCGTAAAGTGAATATCTTGTTCTTTATTAAAAAGGCAGCTTAGGAGAGCGGCCGCAAAAAATGTTCACACAATTAAACACTCCAACTTTGTTGTTGGAAAATAAAAAGGTTTTCGGTCCGCTACAGAGGTTTAAGCGCGTCGAAACTTGATGGATTTCTTTTTAAAATAGCTCGTAACATGCTTCCACATTGTGCGGAGTTTTTAATTAAAAGGGCCCGGAGTGTCGCGGGGAAATGAGGCTTGTTTTTATGCGGCAAGTTCCACCGCGCCACACTCGCGGACGTGTGTGCCGGCCGACACATTCCACAACTCCGAATCTCGATTGAAATGGATTAATTGCCATCTGGATTGATTTGAATAATTTATTGTGAATTATTGTCGGCTCTGTCCAGTTCGTGAATAATAACCTCGTATGTATCCACATGGTCTAGGCGGGGACTATACAGCGCCTAATGCAGGCATACCGATACAGTTGATTGATTGCACGCATTTATCACTTCACCTATTTGATTAGCGACTTGCATTATAATTCAAATGAGAGTGCATAGCAAATACTAGAAAGTGTATATCTGTTATATCCGAATATGTTTGGCACGCATTAGATTTATAGTGAAAAAAGAAAGAACAGTCTCAGTAGATGTTTTGACGTCACTGGTCGTTAGACACATCCAGAGAAATCATGGCAATAACAACACTACAATCGAAAATCCTACGGTTACGCCGAAATTTCATCGTAGATAATTTTATATCCCTACACAGTTTATTTACCCGCACAGATAATTCCAAAACAACAATTGTTAGGTCAAAATTGTAAACTTAATTTAACAACACAAAGTTTCCAGTAAATATTTTGAAGAACTGACCTCGGCAAGTGTTTAATAAAGCAAAACAATGTGGGTAATAAAGCTGGTCTGTTGGGCACGACGCTATCCGCGAAGTGGGTAGGCAGAGGTGCAATAAATCATGCAGGCGGGATGCGACCTCGCCCCGCGCCCCGCACACCCCCTACCCCTGACCCCTGGCACTTTTATTGATTCACACAAATTGAATCTATTTCAGCACTTAAAATCTGTGCGAGTATTTCGTGTGGAATGTGGGCTTTGGTATTTGAACTGCTTGGAACAAATTCAATTGTTTTATTTTAAGAACGAAACAATAGCTTATATCTTTATAGTGCACTTGCAAACACTCAATTTTACCTTCATGGCACCCATAGATTTCAGTTTCCGCAGTTATTCAAATTTACACCATAAAACAATTTAATACAGGGCACAGGGTTAAAAAGCTAACGGGTACAATGTCGGAGCTGTCTAGTAGCAGTTTATTTACACGTATGTGTGTGCGTGTGTCTGAGACCATACGTCACACACAGTTCCGCCGTTCATACACTATCAATCATTCGCACGAAAAAAAAACATCGGCCGCGACACCCACGACACACATGCCACTCTTCATCGTCGACGTAAACTAATTGGATAGTCATATACCCTTCAATGAAAGTATGAAAAGTGAAACTTAATGAAATGAAACGAGCGAACCCTTAATTTACAATTATTAATTTAAATTGTAGGTAGTTAATTGTAACAGTCACTGAGCGGATGACTAATACCTCAGTCCGCCCCGTGACCACGAAAACTGTAAAGTGATCGAAACGTCGGGAAATTAAAAAATGTAAAAATTAAATCAAATTCGCGATAAAATCCGTAAGAATTCGTTTCATTTCAATATGTAACATTCGCGTAAACCCAAGACACCATTAAGTGAAACTTACTACTCGTACTAAGGGAGTTTTAGAATATAATTTGTTATAATACCAGTCACAATATCCTGCCCAACCCTTCCTAGTTCCTATCATTAAACGCCTGTACATAGCACGTCATAGGGATCCACGCTGGTGTATCGTATTTCAGGTTAAGCTTATCTATGTATTCTGTTTACAAATCGGTTATCAATTGGATTGGTTGCACATGCAATGAGATGCGTTATGTTCACTTAGTCTACCAGTATAAAAATATAATAGCATTTGGTTAGCTAAATACTAATATATTTTTTATATTTTATTATTACGAGATGTATGTTTATTTTATAATGGAGGCTAAAGGCTGAGATAACCTCCGAGCTAGGTGATCACTCGTCCCGAGTCCCGACGCCTTCGGTCGTCTCGGTCACTCGCTCCCTCCGCGCAGCCCCAGCCATTGTGACGTCCCGCGGGAATTCATCTAATCAATTAATTTGCCACCTAATTATCTACACATTTATAAAGAAATAAATGGAGAAAGAAAATAAGATAATAGAGTATCTTTTTAATTGTAATAAATGAAGTCAACAGTAATATAGACACCAGACACTAGACTTACGACCTCAGTAGCTACGAGAGGCTTTTGATCTTACAACACAGATATATTTGTAAAAATACTTACAACGTATAGTGACTTTTATGCCAGTTATTTGCTTCATCTATCTTATTTATTTTTATTTTACTTGGGTTACACATCGACTCGATCATGACCTAGCAAAGCAGGTTACCTATGTTTGCCGTCGAGTGACTGAGAAATTTCGCGTTCTCTAACGCCTGAAGAATTTTCTTCCTTTTACAACTGAAAATATGCTTGTGCAAGGCGTGATCCTCCCAATAATCGACTACGGTGGTGTGTGTTACTTTGACCTGAATGCAGAACTTCTCAACAAATGAGACCGACTTCTCAATAACTGCATTGGTTTCATCCTTAATATTTTGCAAGTGCGATCATGTATATATGTATTTATAAATTTATATACGTATAAATATTTAAGAATATATTTTAGGCATGTATTTATATTGTATGTATTTAATACATTATCTACTTTTCTCATCTTAGAAATACTCTTTTTGTCTCATTTCTGCATCTCCTTAAGGTTGACTGGTAGAAAATGCCGCTGGCATTAAAGCCGCCTGTACACTTTTGTAGTATGAAGTTTAATAAATATCGTTTAATATCGTTTAAGCTCACTCCATGTTTGTTTAACAGCAGAAAAATGTGCATCATTTGGATGTACTCGTATCGCCGACTCGCCGAGGCACGCGTGTGCAGCGAACCGCGATAACAGTACAGGATGCACGCAGCTGCTCCCACATTTATTGTGGCGAGCCCATTCAGCTGAGTTATTGCCTTATACTTCACCCTCGAGTCAAATGCATTTCAGACGCAGCGAATGAAAACTCATTAATTATTCCCAACTCCGACATTTTTACGCAGCATCTTCACGCTCCGCTAAACATTCATTAATGTACAAAGGAAATGATTCTATACTCTTTTATTATACATAACACCCAATCTTGAACGCTATCCTGTCCGGGAACATACTCACTGTCACTCAGTCGATTCCTGAAACCCTACAAACGTTGCATTTAACAATATGTAAAGGATACAAAATACTAGTTGTTAGATGTAATACATACACCCGACAATATGTGCTGACGCCACAATGAACACAAAATAAAAGACTTGTGTCGTGGACATCAGAAATTACGATTGAATTTTCTGAAATCCCCTTGACTCTCTTTTTTTAGAGACGTAACCGTTTGAACTCTCTTTGTGCTATACGCAGGGAAACCGATAGGGGTACCGATAGGGCTTGTGTCACGAGAATTCAGTCTGGCACGATCCCTAAAATACGAACTAAAACGCACCGATAACAGACACGGCCTTTTACGAAAATATAAAATATCACTTGTGTGTATTCTGAAAACGTATCAGTAAAGATAAACGAATGTATTCTTAAAATATTCTCCGCAATGGGCATAAAAGCGACACTCGAGCCGCCGACAGATACGTGACAAATGCGTGCAAATGGACAGTGTTTCCCATCGCATTCGCTCGCTACACTTGACTAACTGGTGACGAGGAAAACGCTCCCGTTACTGCTTTATACGATATATATCTCGTATATCTGTTAGTATTATTTGATATTGAGGTTTTTTATAAGCGAGAATACCACTACGTGTAGATCGCTTGCAAGCTTCACGCATGAACTTAAAAGTTGCAACAATATTTAGTATTTTAAGCATTGCATTGAACAACCCCTGATGCATTAAGTCTAAGTACTTCTTTAGATTTTAACACAACAATGCCTACACGATGCTGTTTCGGGAACGAAATAGGCAAAGCGCTAATGCCTACTCAGACAACTTCTCGCAAATGAGGAAGTTACCAACTAATAGACACTTTTGCAGACAGATAGTCTCGTGTGACCCACGCAGGACAAAATACAGTTTGATGTGCCATCCCGCTGTCCGCGCCTCCATCAATCATTTGATGCGATTGTGTGTTGCCGATGTTTTTATGTTCGTATCTGATTTAATTTCGTCGATATGATCTCACAATTTCGTTTTTACTGCCAATATTACTGCGATGTAGAAGTGTATGTGAAAGAAATATGATCGATGTAGACATTTCGGTATAGTTGCCGCCTATAATCCGCATATATGCGTTATAGTATCACGGGTTTTTTTTTTCAGGACGTCAACAATTTAAATTAGTTTCTTTTGACACGTTCTGATCTCATTGATGATTTGCGAAACAATGCAATTGTGCTGAGCTAATATTCAAAGTAATTCGATGGACTTCCGTTGACTCGAGAGATCTTATTTTTAAGCCACGCAAAGAATATTCAATGAAGTTTGATATTGATTGCTGCCATTGTTAAATCTATAAACGTAAGTTCTTTCATTATGAATTCCATAATCTATCTAGTCCTCGTTTTAGAGGTATTGTTTGCTTCGGTCAATAATTCAGATATTTTATAACCTTTTTAATCCCCTGATTACATATACATTGCGAAATTAGCGTCCCAAATCACGTCACAAAGGTGAAACAAATAATTTATCACGAAAACAATTTTGCACAGCGATTAAACGAACAATAAAAATTCAGGTTGAATGTAAAGTGATTTTAAAGCTTACAGTTAGCGCGAAATTGCGCGAACAATAAAAATATAAGCGTTCCGTGGTAGGTGGTGCTGGCAGTTAGGCGCGTCCGCTCCGCCGCGCACAGTGGCGCCGCCACGATGTGCCGCACTAATGTGGACACAATTGCGTGGAAACAATTTGCATTTCACTATACTTTTTGTGTGTCTTCCACAGTATTAGATCGCGCTGACGACGAGGGCGGCGGGGCGCTGACGCCACGCAGATGTCTTTGTTGTCTCTTCATGTATTTATATGAATTTCGGTATACGCAAATTGCTAATAAATGCAAATTAAGCTACTTTAGCAATGCTAACTTATTAAGATGTAAGTGTATATGAAAATAGTTGTATTAGCTTTTTGCATTATTTGTGACATTCATAAGAACGTTATTAAGAGATGTTTTTTGCAGTGTTGTTTTGCGTATGAACTTGGTTGAGATCTAGTTTATTTTACTGCTAGTGTTTTTGTAGATATAAGCATTGCTTACTACACAACAACCACGTGGAGGGAAGGAAATAAATTGCTACGTGTTTATGGTAATGTGCTGCTGAATAATGCCGGCGCCGTCCGATTGAGTGAAGCACTCGGTGACTTAGACTTTAGTTGCAGCCTGTACTAGTTCTAGTTAAATTCGCACGGTCGAAAATACCCAATCATTCAGTTCATAATTATTAAAGTTAAATGAAGAAACTTGAATAGTTACTAGAATAACATATGTAAGTATATAATTTCTACAATAGAGTTAAGTTACTTAAACAAATGTAATTTTATGGTCAAGTTTGTGCCTACTTTTTTTCTCCCTGTCTTTTTTCCTCCCCTCTTTATTCCTACTTTGAGAGGTCAAAACAGCTCTACTATCCAAATAATTTATAAATATAAATACACCCAACAGTCACATACATAGTCCTGACCCACAATAAGGTCAATTAAGTCTTGTGTCGTGGGTATCAGAAGCTACGAGAGACTTTTCGGTCTCCACTTGTGGGCCTCACAAACATTGTCGTGGATCAGAGATTACGAGTGACTTTTTGATCTCCCAAAAACCCAAACCCGAAGCAAATCTCTGTGGATAACACAAATATTACGAGTAGTCTCGTATATGTGGTGCGGGGATCGAATCCGCGGCCTCTCATTTCACAGGCGGCGTCCAACCTACTGCGCCAGGGAGGCTGTCCAAATGCTACGTTTGAAGCGGTAATTACTTATCATCAGTAGACCTGTTTGCTAATTCGCGTATCTACGCAACAAAAACACGAAAGAAGTTTATTTAATAAATGGCAACATATTTACCAAAATGCATTAAATTACACTAAGTTAAAATGAATTGGCAAGAATAATAATCCTCTGACTTTTTAAAATTTGTTGATTCTTTTAAGTTATTCTTAGAAATTGAATTGAAAAAGCTATTTTCGTGAAGTGCATATTTAATGGGATTATTTGAAAGATAACTTTGGCCAGCCATCTGCTCTTAGTAACATTAATGCAAATTTATACGCTTCGGTAATTATTTATTTTGAAATAAGCGCAGTTTTAAAGAAATTATATTTATAAGCTATCACTCCGGCTCGTGAGTTTATAGTTCAATAGTTATTTACACCAGGTTACAAATATACTTGTCAAGATACACATTTCCTATATTAGCCAATAGTTTATTATTTGCCTTTTGCTTGGTTTTTAAATCATAGTATGCTCATGATGCCTACAAAATTGTGTAAATCGGCGAGAAATTAATAATTTAAAATAAAGTCACTTTGCTAAATAAAAAAAATTAGTTTTGAAGCTAAACTCTATCATGGATATTGCGTTTCCTGCGCGCGGCAGTTATGAGGACGAGATGTGGGACAATTTAAGTTGCAATGAGCGTGCGGTGCGAGCTGCTGGCGCCCAACGTGGTGCTCGTCGGCTCTAACGCTGCCCACCATCTGCTTCGTCACCACGCTTGGTTATACTGTACAAGACTATCACTTCCGCAATCTTATATAACTGTACTGTACTGTATCAGCCCAAGCCCAAGAAAAACTAAAACAAAAGTTTCACCGTGAGACTAGGAATATAAATTCCGAAGTTCCCGCTTAAAAAAATAATAATTAAAAAGTACACAAGACCTTCCGAACAAAATATTCTAACAATTGCTAAGCAATGCTAATGGCAAAGAAAAATGCACCTTTTAAAAGTTAGTCAGGAACACTTCCCGCAGTCAAAGCGCATTCCACTTGCGAACAACTATTTATAACTCAGCGGCTGCTAACATAATTATATTCCTTAACTTTCGCTCCACAAGTTTGAATAACATTATTTTTATAAGCATTTTACAATTCCGGGACAATTTTTTTTTGTGAAGTGTGCAGATCAAGTATTCATTCACATAATATGAACAGTTTGTGACGTAAATCCTTTGACGTTGATCCAATTCTCATTTCGCAGCGAGAAGAAGAGAGCATTTATAACAATTTAAAGAAACATACGTTGTATTAATAAAGTGAACGAGCACTTTTGAACACTTTATTGTTACGTCTTTCGTCTGGAGTTATTTTTTTATTGCAATTAATGGCGAGACGAGCATGTCATTCGCCTGATGGTAAGCGTTACGACCGCTCATGGACAGTCTTAAACCCAAACAAAACTGTGAATTACAAAGCAATGTTTGGCATTCCACTGCGTTCGCCATCCCGAGACATAAGATGTTATACCGCCACATACGTAACGTCCAGTAGTTACTCTGGCTACAATGTCCTTGAAACCGGAACACAATAGTTCATTTACACTGCTGTTTGGCGGGAGAAACAGACGACATCGCGGTGGTACCTACTACCTAGGCAGCCTCTCACATAATAAATGAGAGACCTACTACCAGTAATAGTATATAGATATAGTCTAGTATCAGAACAGAACCGCCATTTTAAAAGCGAAAACAAAATATATTTTTATAATCCAGCAGTGTGCGGCGCGTGCGAGAGTTGACTCGGCGCGATACAGAGTAAACACTGATTGTATTGTTTATAAATATTTGTTTGCCACCATTTTAAAATCTGAGTCCGTAGTGTGTACCCCACACAGGACGGCTGACAAAAGTCCCACTGCGAAAGATATTGATCTTTTTATACAAAAAGTAAATTGAAAATATGCCGTCCCGCGTTGCCGGGTAGGTTTTTGTCGCAGTTTCATCTTCATTGACATAACACGTTTTGAAATTGTTTCAAGATATTGTAAACGGTTCTCTGTTTGAGTAAGTTGTATTTTTATTATAGATTAAATTGCAAAAAATCGTTCGTCTTTCCGTCTATACCACGCCGCACGCTTTGCAGAAATATTACCTACATTAAAAAAAACGTATTATTAACATGAATCCATCAATAGACTTGGTAATGAAAAATTATTCTTCAGAGAAATGGAAAAACTTACACACAGATTGTCTTATAATCATACAGGGACAATGAAGTTCCTGTTTCATAAGTAATACGACAATAAAAAGTTAGCTTGACGACTTGTGTAGACACACGTCGTATCCATAAAATATTAAATTACGTGTGATCCAGTTTTCGTGTATAAGAAATAAAGTAGGAAGTTTTACCTGGCTCTCACTTGTCGATCCATAAAGTAAATGGTGTCACTGCGGATGTCGCAGATTGTCTGCTTTATCTATGGTTTTATGGCTCTGGCTTCAGCTTTCAATAACTTTATGTGATTAACTCCGCGCACTTTCTTGGCACCGATGATATCAACTTCAAACTCACTTTGGGTTATTGAATAAGATTATTGTTCATAACTCCTACATTTGTATATAACGTTTATCTATGATGCTTCTTACTGATTGTTTCTTATTTTATTCTGTGTTGTTTCACCCATTTTATGGTTTCGTTACGATTACGATTTTGGATTGAGGTTGAGTGAAAGCACATACAATATACATTTATATATTTGTTCATAAACAGAGCAACCAAGTTGGTATTTCATATATACATACATATGCATGCGCCTGTGTCAGTGCAGAGTAAGCAGGGGTACGACTCTAATCGGTCTTATACATTTCACTGAGCTATTTTTGTTTTAGAATGCGATAGTGGGCGAGCCGGCCAATTCGCCAGCTATGTTACTTCGTATCAAGATACATAATATTTGGTAGCATTCAAATCTGACAACAACCCATATAACATATGAAGAGAAGTGAAAACAAATTAGACCTGCACATGGCATATTGTCGCGGGTCCGGCACTATGAGTAATGGCGGCTCAATAAGCGCGACCCCGCCAGATATCGTTTATCAATCGCTTTCACATGTCTTGTAAAATGAGACGACTGGAGGACGCGAGGGATACGTACCCGCCGACTCAGCTTGAATACAAACTTATTGTTTACGTTGGCGTCTTTTAGCGTTTATACAGAAAGGTTTCAGTGTTCAAAAACAAATAAGAATTTAAGTCTTCATGTCTACGTTTAGTTGGCTGTGTGTAAAAAACTAATCTGGGTACGGTTCTGGTCATAACCATCATAATGTTAAAATAGTCTATGATACACAAAAGCAGTCCCTTCGTTACACATATTTCAATATTGTCAACGTGCATTAAAAAACAGTTTGTTCTTTTCCGCAAATAAAGGCTTATATTGGCACGAGCATCTCCATACGCTACGAGTCGCCACTTCAATTGCATTCCTACTCCGGAGCGGGAAGCTGCGGCACGGTGGGCGCGCTCTCAACTTGCTATTGACTATTTGAAAAACAAAAGGCGGTGCAATAATCGAACGATCCAATGGACGCCGGAAGGAAACATTGCTTTTGATATCGGCGGTACGGTGGTGCAATCGAGCGCGAAAATGTGAACCCGCTATGCGCAGAATGGCGTAACCCTTTATTCCCTCGCATTTAGCGCCACCGTCGTAAATGTGGTGGCTATTGGCAACCTTGCACACGGTGTTTAGCTGCGGTTACTATAAAACCTAAGTGATCTTAATGATGAAAGTGAGTCCACAGAGCGTAAACAGTTTATAACCACACATACTCGTGTCTATGACTTGTAAACAGATTCAAATGTTTAGTGATACTCGTAGTATAGTGTGACATTTGAAAAGTAGAATTCATATTCATCATCATCATCATCCATCAGCCAAAGGAAGTCCACTGCTGAACATAGGCCTCTCCCAATGATTTCCACAGTGACCTGTTGGAGGCAGCCCGCATCCAGCATCCATATCCGAATTCATATTGCGATACTCAATTACGGATTGCGTGACTTTGAGATGAACTATCTGGGTAATGGCTAATGATGATATAAGTTTATATGTTTAAAAATACTTGTCCACAAAACAATGTGGGCATCCAAAAATATTTGAAGCGTCGGCAATGCACTCACTCATTGTTATGTTGTATTACAGATATAATTTATAAAACGTGTCATTACCCGCCACTCCCGCAGATGTGCGCTACGACTGTAGGGTATCGCCGGCAACGATTTGTAGTGAATATTTCTACATGTGGACTAAAAGAGCCCTCTCAATATGTGTATGTGAGCTGATACAATACCTGCTTCTGTATCGACTCGTACACGCTCCACTGCAGGGCATGGGCTCCTCTACAATCGAGAGTACGATAGATTTGTTGTGACTACGGCGGTTCTACATTTGTGTTAAGCTCCATTTACACGGAGAGAGTTTCTCGCGGCGAGAATTGTATGCTATTATCACATAACCGTTATAGATTATCGTGTTCTGACAAATGATTATACGATGCAACTTTTTTATATCCTTACGATAATCGTATGTTCGAGGTGAGTAACTCTCTCCGTCTACACGGGGCTTGATTTGTTCTGGATGAAAAGTACGCTTTGTCATTTTCTTACAGCGTACATGCGATATAATAATCTGCTGAGGAGTACAAAGCGTAGTCAACAAGCTGACATTCGGATTCATAATATTGGTAAGAAAGGTTGCATTTAAAATACAAACACTGTGTAAAACGTAATAAAATAATATTTTTTTGTATTGTATCAGCCCGTATACGACCCACTGCAGGGCACGGGCCTCCTCTACAATCGAGAGTACGATTGAGAGTGGTTAGGCCATATAGTCCACCACGCTGGCCTAGTGCGGGTTGGCGGACTTTTACATACCATAGAAATTTATACAAATCGCTATGGTATGCACGTTTCTTCACGATGTTTTCCTTCACCGTTATAGTGCGTGGTGATTAACTATCAATACACACATGACTCCGAAAAGTCAGAGGTGTGTCCTGGGATTTGAACCCGCGACCATCGTGAACATGTAGGCAGCCGCGTCTGGTCCGTTACCAACAGGCCACCACGCACTAATACGATAATAGTGGTATTCATATTGTAGTTTTAGATAACAGAAAAAAAATAACTTCAGTAATTAAATACAATAGCAATTCAGTTCAACAAGTGCCCTCGTATGAAAGAAGCTATTGCTTGTCTTAGTAACAGATACTCAGATCTTAATCGTTTTGATAGCACTAAATATAAAGTTTATTCTTTTAATAAAAACAATTAGCAAATTCTATTCACAGTACTCAGAAATAATTTGGAAATAACGAGTAACAGATGTTTACTTTTTACAAAAACCTTCGTTACTTTCGAAACAATAAAAACGTTTTAGAAATAATACCCCAGTTATTCCCCATTTATTTGATAAAAAATGTACGCTTTAATTTCCATCAAAAATCTTGTTCAACATTGATTATGTATTTTTCGGACACTCGGTTTCGAGCAAGTCGGCATAAGCAATTATACAAAACAACCCAATAAAAAAACCGTTGACAAAACATTTAAAACTGTTCGTCCTTAATCTACCTGCATATTAGTGCATCATATATTACACTTTACATATGTACAGAACTCTTTAGGGTAAGAATGGTGTTGGCACTTGACCAGAAAATCGGCTATCATTATTTTGACATTGGCGGACATCATAACATTGGCGGAAATATTTCAGTCCAGTTGAATGCAAGTGGCATACATCACGATCACCGCTCTTATTTTTATTTCTACACACATTTCAACAATGTCTTAATGCATCGTTTTATGATAATCGCGTGATCTCGTCGGTTGTAGAATATTCGTATGCGCATAGCGACCACTAAACAGCGGTGAAAACCCCTAGTTACATACTTGATCAAGTGTGTTGTGTTCGGGCTTCATGTGTACTCGTATTTAGTTCGATTGGTCCGATATAATAGTGTCGATTTGCGGGATATACCAATTTCTCACCATTTGAATATTTCCAGGCTGCACTTTGCTTACCGTTCGGTCATGTTGTCAGACTCCGTGACGCTATTAAATTCATATGAAAATGAAAATAATTTATTGAATCCATTAAAATGTTCAACATTATTTAGATTCAGTCATATATTTTTTTCTACCACCGGTTCGGAAAGCGGTTTTCACTAGAGAAGAACGGGCAAGAAACTCTAGTGTTGCTCTTTTCAAAACCAGTTTACAATATCAATATCGTCCTGACCTCACACTAAGATCGAGTCTTGTGTCGTGGATCAGAGATTACGAGTGACTTTTTGATCTCCCAAAAACCCAAACCCGAAGCAAATCTCTGTGGATAACAAAAATATTACGAGTAGTCTCGTATATGTGGTGCGGAGATCGAACCCGCGGCCTCGCATTTCACAGCCGGCGTTTAACCAACTGCGCCACGGAGGCCGTCTGTTTTTGTTACACATCGACTGTAAAGATTGTGTAACCTATAAATATTTGTTTTAGGTATGGGTTTTATGAAATAAAAGTAGGTGGTGGCCTGTTAGTAACGAATAAGTTGGGGCTGCAAACACAGTGGTTGCGGGTTGAAATCCCAGGGCACACCTCTGACGTTTGGGAAGTGTGTATTGATAGTCAATTACTGCGCACTCTAACGGAGAAGGAAGGCAACATGAGGAAACCTGTATATCATAGAGATTTTCAAGAGTCTCTGTGGTATGTTAAATCAGCGAGCTTCCACTGAACCAGCGTGAAGGACTATGGCTTAACCTTTCCCAATCGATCTTTCTTTTATTAAGGAGACCCGTGCCCAGCAGTTAAAAGTATTTGGGCTGGTATTATTACTGGTTTTATGAGGCCATAAAGGCTCTCGTAGTTAAGCATACCCTCGACGTAATACTTGGTATTCTAATGTAGGGTCAGAACCATGGGTGTAAACCTTGGTGCATTTATTAATTATTGATTAATTTATGAGTTGTATTGGAATAATGTCGTCTTGTCAGTATAAAATATAGGGACAAGTAACCAATCCACATGCAAATTACTAAAAGACGGGTCGGATTCCGTCCTTACGTTGTCAATACACGAGCCATTCACACGAAGCGATTTGATCCCTCATCATGCGTTCCACTGAAGAAAGGCATGCCTTACTGGAACTTGTGTTTGCAGACCGGTATAATCCGGGGCCCTTCACGGCTACATTGAATAGCACCTCTTCGGCAGCCGTGTTATAAACTAAAGCAAATCTATACTTCCCATCAGCAGATTAAAGTGAAAACCCAAGTATTCAAATCTCGTAGAGTATTTATAAACACTTGCGTCTTTAAAATCGTAGACATTTTTCTGTTCGTAATTTTGGTAGCACTCACATATTAGTGAAAATTGAACTAATTATTTAAAAATAATTGCTATTCCGTTGGCAACCGAAAGTATACTAAGTTATTTTCCGTCTAAAAGAGTTTGAGCGGAATCCAATAGCCCTAAACATTTTTTTTATTTTTCTTTTTCAAATAATTCGTGCAAGTTGAACAATCTGTCAAATGTCAGCCAATAGGAAGGCAGAAAAGGATGGCCTGGCACCACCATTTTTTACTACGTTTTTAAAGTACTAACGCTCACTCTATATTATAAATACTCAGTTAAATCTGTAGGTAAAATGCGACAAAAATTTGCGAATCTTTTGCGAAATAAAAAAGCAAATTATTTAGGAATATAGATGGTTGAAGTGACATAATTACAATTGTTTTTTGTTTTTAAATGCATACTATATTTAAATGATTTTATTAGCCTAGTGGATTGACGCTACTTTTATTACGTTAACGTTTACACATTTTAAATAAAAAAGATAATTTCTATTTTCTACGGTATGTAAGTCCGCCAACCCGCACTAGGCCAGCGTGGTGGACTATATGGCCTAACCACTCTCAATCGTACTCTCGATTGTAGAGTAGGCCCGTGCCCTGCAGTGGGTCGTATATGGGCTGATACAATAAATACAATTACACATTTTACTGTTAAAAACGATATTGCAGATAGTTGTCATCGTTGGAATTCTGACTAATCCACTAACAGCACAAATTAAGATTACTTCAGTCATAAACTAGCAATGACTTGGCTAAACTGTGTGATACACAGTGATCAATTTTACGTTGTCTAAACGAGTCACCTTATAAAGAACATTCAAAAGAATTAGGCATTCGTATTTCATTGGACGTATTCAACAGAATACGAAATTTTATTATCACTTTATATCATAGAAAAATTTAAGAAAGAGTGGAGAAAAGTATTTTTATGGCATCATAGGTCCAACAAACGAGTTAGTCTATCTGATAATAAGTGATTATTGCCGCCTAGTTTATCCGTATTCTAAAAACAACTTTTGCGTAATTTTTCCTTATAATATTGTATGTGCTACACATTTTAAACAGTTGTAATTTTCCATGTCAACTCATAACGTTTTGTGAAAGAATGCTTCAATAAATAAAGTGTGGTTGATCGATACAGAACAAACATGCTTTCAGCTCAACTACAAATAATTGGTGTTGAAATTTCAATCGTAGAAACTGCTTTCGCCAACATCCAAATGCATCAATCAAATATGAAATATTGAGCATTCGTTCATTTCGCCGCCAGTAGCAGTTTCCTTTGATTTCTTGGCATTAAGTTTCGCTCGAGTGCACACGCGACACTTTCAGAATATCTGCGATTGTCGCGTTTTCTCGACCTTCAATGCTTTAAGGTGAAGATCAGATTTCATTTGATCTAGCTTAGAACACTGAGTTATAATTAAGAACCTAGGCTGTAATTGTAGACTAATTTGATTTAGTCTCGAGTTTCATTGAGATATTTTTTCAAGTTATTTGTATCTATTTCAATCCAATTTTCGTTCGAAATGTCACGATCGTAATGTGTCGTCTAACCAAAGAGAAAAAAATATTTTTCTAATTACGATGAGAGTGTTTTATTCGCTTCTCTTCATTAAATATAGTCTTTAAAACATTTCAGTTGTAATTCAACGGACACCTTTTCTTACTTATCTTAATTATTAGTGTTTCAAGTGAAATAATTTTCAAATACGAATTTAATGTTAAACTCTTGCTTTATTGAGATCTCTTGAATTAGAGAACACGAACATTAGAATATGAAGTAACTTTTATTTCTCTCGAAATTATTATTTATTACGAAATATTTTAGTTGGCTTTTGTTGTATCTATTCAATGGTATAGACATATTGTTTTAATGAATCAGATTGTTTGGTGTGTTGAGGTTGTTAGCTGGTTTGGTTTGTATATTAATGGCGCCCTCGGAAATCATATCGAGTTTCGGGGCGGAAGGGATAATGCGTTATTAAAGCAAGAGGCTCCGGCTGTACGTCGGCAGTATCGACTAAATCCTTATCCAATAATAATTGAAGGGCATCTCGCGAGGAGGGGCTCTTGGCTCAGTTGTTAGCGAAATTGATTGCGGTCACTAATTGGATGGGTGTCTGTTTTCAGAGACTATGTTCAGAGCAGTTTTGGAAGATGCCATGCGGCACACACTTCCACTAACATAGTTTTAGTTGTTAACTTTTATATTCAGAAGTGCCCTGCAATATTGCATTTGTCAGCGGGAGCCACAATAGAGCGCATCCGGAGCATATGTAACTTAAAGATTCTGATTATATACATCTAAGTAAAAATAAAACGATGCGTCTAAAAGTTCGTATTGGGCTCGCATAATGGACACAACTCAAGTACTCTTTCATGTTTACTCGTATGCAACATAATTTTCAAAATAGCCACTGCAGTCTATTGTGTGTCTGCAAATTTCAAAAGATACATAAAGTTTTAAACTAACTAACTAGGGAACATAAGTCATACGTGAGCATATCAGAGGTCAGAATTGCAACGTCCTATTTATGAATGCACCTGTCCAGTCGACGAGGACCAGAACGACTAGGAACTCGTCATAATCGAAGTTTATAAAGCTACATATTAATTACAAAAACTACTTCAAGGAAACCCTTCATATTCTAGACGAGGATATTTATGACGAGGCATAACTCCAACGAGTCCCAGTAGGGCGACTTCTCACCTGATACGGTTCGCAGTAGGCCGGGAATAGTTCTTCCAGACTCGCGCATCGATCTTACCCGCCGCCCGAATATATTCATCCCGAGAGAACATTTTGCAAGATAATACGGCATTTTTTACACAAAATTCAAAAACCTGGAGAGGATTTTGTTATTGCATAGGTCCGAAAACAAGCGAATGGATCAAATGATTATGGCTGTCCATGATTGGAAGTTTTACCGCAACCATGAAGCCAGCCCATTTTTATAGAGCTCCAAGATAACTGCTCACCAATTTTAACCAATCTTCAACCAACCAGAAATTATTATTTAAAATAATAATATAAAAGTATGAAAACTATGAATACAATAGCTAATTGTGCGAAATATTATAGTGTTGCTGGCAGTACTCGTCAGTTTTCAGTTGAAGTGTTCGGAAGTTTGGTGGCGTCAGTGACGGCGGCACGAGCGCCCAAGCCTCTTTTCCACGCCGCTGAACTGTTGACTGTCAATAAACTCCGCACCTGATTTATTTCTTATTCAAATTGTACTGGAATATTTTAAGCGGGATTTTAACTCTACAGCACCAAAGAAATCATTCAAGTACGCTTAAGCACGTTCATTGAATATTTCGGTACGCCACGTTTACTTATATTCATAGATATCATTAGAATTTGCAAGTAAAGGTATGATTTAAATACTTATTAATTTTTGGGAAAACAAAAGCCTGTACCAGCAAAACAGAAGAAAAAAGATTAATTAATGACTATCATAGCTATAGCTACTGCTATTATTGTGACGAAATATTAAATTTCCAATGGATTCTTATTGGAAACATTTGCATCGAGTATTTCCACTAAGATATAGTATTGCACGGCTTATTTTCGTAGGAACTGGTCCGCTATAGGATCAAAATATCATGTAGACATTTCATTTGTATAAATACCTTTTGAATGAAATAAGTCTTTTTAATATAACTAACTTTAGTTTTGCACCTCCCCAAATCTGTATATCTTATTGCACACGAATTTGGAACAGCGAAGTATAATTTGCGATATTTCGTTAAAAAATGTTCGTTCGTTTGCTTTAAATCCAGTAAACAATAGAAATAATTCTGGTTTTATCTGTGATTACTTCTCTACGGGCTGCTTGTACAGTGTAAGTTAATAAGATTAATAAAATGAGTATCTAAATCCGAGAGTTTGCCGTCGACAGCGGGTCGTTACTCGCTGCCCGCTGCTCGGGTAACATTCATTAATGCGATCCGTTTTCATTAATATGGTTTGCAAATGTTAGCCCACGGACTAATTAACACAAACACATTTTACACTCAAATTCAATTAGCTTGCTGATTGAAAGCCTTTCAATACGGCCAGATTATAAACACGTGACAAAACGTAATTTAATTAAAATGGGTTTGACAGCGAGTCTTTATAATTCGGGCTCGCTGTTGACTGTGTATTTGGCGTTAGTTTAATTATAACATGTTAGCTTTGCTATGATGGAATTTCATTTAAGGCAGGATCTTTATAAATTTATTCTGTACAATACTCATAGTCGCTCAAATGGTGTGTCTGAATATCGGAGAACCCAAACTAAGTGTCGGAATATTGGGGAGCGGACAAGAAAGAGACAGAGTGAGATGTACTGTGAAACGTTGTATGTTATCTTGTGCCTGGATCGGACACATACAAATTACCAAATCAATCTGCCATTTCATATATTGTATAAACATTTTGACCATCGTTGGAATTAATTTAGAAGTAAATCGCCCTTGTTCCGTTGTTTGTTTCATTTGGCGGCATTTTTACATCGAGTAAAAAAGCCAATCTGTTTGGCCCTTAGCAGTAATGGCGCGTTCGTCAGGCCCTGCGAATGGAGAAGTGGCCTAACGACGTCACGATTTTAGGGCTGCCACGTATGTCGCCACACCAGAATATAAAAGTGTGCGTATGAAACGGTCATAAAATTGTGTCGCTCGAAAGAACCCTTAAATATAAACGTTGGTGCATTAAAACTATATTCATATGGTTTGTTCTATTTCCGTCGCTCTACGGCGCTTTTTTCATTAGAATAATGCTCTGTTAGGAAAAAAAGCTTACATGACATTATTGGAAAAGGCCATCATTGCTTTATTAGTCACTTACATATGACCCTTGAATGGAATCGCTGCTGTGTGTATCATTATAATATTATAGTATTCTGTATTTGGCCACATACCTTCATAATTAATATACCTGTCGAACTAACGCACGATTCGGTTAGGTCTATGTAGTTGTATTTTCCAGCGAGATGTGGCTGTATGTATAGCCGATAGACATGCTATCTATACTACATTGAACACTTTGCATCACTCCCCGTGGCTGTCTGAAAACACGTCGGAGTTTAAACAGTCCTCGTAGAGTTAAGTAGATAGCTTGGAGCCACACATTCATCTTCTATATATATATATATATATTTTTATTTTTTTTTTATTTCATTTACCTCCATTTTTTTCTGCACTCGGCATCCTTATTTTTTCGGTTGTCAGTGGACATTCGGAGCAGCACCGCCCAGTCAGTCAGTAAAGCGATAGTTTGTCAATCGAGTAGCCTTGTTTCTGTTCCACCTCTTCTCTGGCAGTAAATTATCGCTTCCAGAGGTGAACGTTCAGCTGAGTTCGACGTGAATAATTGCGCAAGCGACTTGGCTGACTTACTGTGCCTATTCGTTGTTTTAGTCTGGAAACTTCAAGGTTTAATTCAAAGCGAATTACCTGTGTATTTATTAACTTCTGCGAGAAACTGTTTCAACTATTAACTGAGTAGTTTGAATTGAATGAAAGGAGCTTCTTTATTCATCAAAGGCTTTAAACGAACGAAGCAATCCTTTTAAGTTCATTTTGAGAAGATGGTCTAACAAATGAAGTAATTTATATATAATAAATAGCATATAATTATTATTTACTTTATAAAGACACGGCCTCATTATTTAATTTCACAATAATGTTATTGTAAAATGCCAGTGGCTTGGTGGAGTTCGTTAAAGCTTCATTCCCGCGGGGTCGGCTCGACCCGGGTATTTTATTACAAAAAAATCTTTCTGACGGGCGAATAATTGACAGAAAAATACAAATACATCTTGTCGACAGCCAAGTAACTTGTTCACAAAAACCATTACTGTAGACATTAATTAGTGGCCACGACGCGACGGCGTGGGTCGCGAGCACAAGCTTATCCCTCATTAGCTCTTCCATCGACCCTTCCCGTATTGATCCGATCCGTGATTTCTAATCTCGTTGTCCAATAAACGAGCAATTTTAAAACGTCTGTGTGTATCTAAAAAACAATTTTCTTTGAACGCTGTGTAAACATAATTTGAAGCACAAAAAAAGGAGAAACGATTTCTCTGGCAGCGTTGTTCGCTAATGTGATTTTGTCGTGAGTTTGACATTGTCAATAATGTGCCGTGGCTGGGGGCACGATGACTCAGTCCGGGCTGTAATGTGGGACTTTTCAACTACACCTACGCGTCGATTATTCGGGCACACTAATAATATGAGATATTTTTGGCTAAAGGATACCATTCACTACCATTTTGCCAGATAGTATACAGCCAATCGGGAGCCCTCTCACTATGGAATGTATAAGAAAGCTCAAGGTCACTCAATAAGTTATTGTTGTGCAGTTTTCAACAGGTCGCCAGTGAAATCCTTGCGGGGGGCTTATTTTCCGCAGCGGACTACCCACATGTGGTTAATAATAGTGATACGTGTTACAGCCGTGTAAAAGCTTCTGTTCACTTTCTTTGGACAACTCAACTCAAGAATTACATCAATCTTCTGAAAAATTTTAATACGTCGATACAGAAATGTGATCAGATAGCTTTTATTACTCATGCAGTTTTGTGTACATAATAACTATTGTGAATTTATGAGCTATTTTTAAAAATAAAACTCATATAATCTTTAGAAGCTAGCCAAGACTGAACAAACCAAAAGAAAATATTTGATACCAGGTTCTTTTTTCCAAGAACAAATAAATGCCAAATTCATTTTTGCGATACTGAAATGAAATTCCAATTAGCATTATGCATTACATCGTCTTGTGAAATTGTATTGCAGGCATTCTTGAAAAATACATTTAGTTGCAACAAAATCAGATGCGATTTGCACAGTTCATTTGCATCTCCAATGGAACACTAGTTTCACGTCGCGAGTGTTGCCAACACTCGACTTAATGTATGTAAATATGTGCCATTTGAAATACTAACCCTATCATGTATCAAATACTCCAGACTTATAGACGCGTGGCTAGGAAGTTTAAACCTAAAACAATGGTTCTCAGTGATGTATTTACGAACATACGTAAAGTAGAATGCGTATGAAGGACGCGTGTCACGTGTGTGGGGTGACGTGGGCGGTGGGCGACATGATGTATGGGTATCAAACCACACATCAAACGTTCCTTCCCAAATATGTGGACATTTCGTTTGACACAAAGCAGTTTATCGGATTACAAGGAATATTTAAAAAGTCCGGCACAATTTCTTTGTATCGTATTTACGTAGCATGTTGGTAAAAAATCTGATACAACGGTGGTATTATTTTTTTCTCTGTTCTTTGTACTGTGTCTCTGTTGAGTGTATTGTCGTACAACGGGGGGTTCCGACAAAGAGACGACAAAGAGATTGATACAATAGTTCGCTTCTTGTCGCTCTATTGGATATTCTCATACACTCTTGATATGGTTAAGTGTAGCAGTGGCGAAGGCTCCATATAACTCGATTCCCTGCGGCTTACCTTTTGTAATTTATCATTACACTATAAACAAGCAAATTTTTCAAAATTATTTATGTAATATCTAAACTCATTTTATTCAACGACATCTGTCGGCCACATAGGTAAATATTACTGCGGAGGCGCATAGCAAACATGTAATTAGATTGCGCCGCGTTGCGACCTCTGGCGAATTACTGCCAAAATTGTTCGGCTTATTGAATAAAAATGGCGCGGCCCGTGCGCCGACCGCCCGCGTCGGCTGCATGTTACGCATTCGTGTGACATGGTTGTGTAGTTTGCAACAAATCACGCAAAATTGTACCTTAAACTTATAATGATTGAAGGTTCAATTTCCGTTAAAAAAGCAGGAGGCATGCTGCGGCTCTTCAGCATTTTGTGTGTTTATGTGTGTATTTGTGTAGATATCACTGCATTTGTAATTGTTGTATTAACATTTTGACAGTATACGAGTATTAGCTGGTCCACGCATTTAGTTTATAATGTTTTAAATTACAAAATGTACATAAATATTAATAGTATTATTATGTTGTAATGGAAATTAATAATCGTGAGGGACGTACATGTTTAGATTGTCAATTTCGGAAATAACGTTACTGTTTAGATTTTAGGAAGTGCTCGACTACTAATAATACAACTAATAAAAGCGCGGCTAACGTACTTGTTAACATTGTATCTAGATCATTAATTTTTCTTTATTAATCTTATATTCACGTGCGGTTTAAAAATATACTTTTTTTAATTTTCTCATGATGACATTGCAACTTTTGTATATTGGAAATATTAAAATATAATTGACGACCGCAGTACGTAGATGCCATCATACGAAACGCAATCGTTTCGTTTGGTGAGTGAGATTGTCGGAGGAATAATTTGCTGGCGGTTGGATATTCGCAAACGTCCGGATATAAGGATACACGTACATATTATGTAAATGTGTCGCGTTTCGGGCTAATTCTCTGAAGCATCTCACGATAAGTTGATCTACTCAATCCGGACTGCACTATGTTTACTATCAAGTATCAGTCGCATTTTCTTCCCTATGTAGGACCAGTAGGTATAAACACACTTATTTCGCGTATTGAGCTTCGGCTTCCCTTTTTAAAAAAATCACCCTTCGCCACTGGTTCCTACTCAATTCGAGTGCGGAAATGACTCGCGCGCCTCACCGCGCGGCCTCGCGCCGCCAATATTATGTCTACACGTGAGAAAAAATCTTGTACATAGGATGGTACCATTTAAGGGCCGCAGCATTGTGACGTAATGCACGAGCATTAGTCTATGTTTACATGGCTATTAAATGAAATTGTACGTTTATTTGTGAAGAAAAAATACAGTGAATAAAACTCCATACCATTGACTACTCCGCATTATACGAGCTTGGTGGACTAAAGTCGTAAGCCCGCTCGTATATATATATAAATATATATATATATATAAATATATATATATATATATATATATATATATATATATATATATATCAAACTCTTAATTGTACAGTAGTTCCGTGGCTAGCAATATGTGCTGATACATTTTCAAGTGAACAATAATAACGCAAACACGAAGCCGAGCCAAATAACGCAACATGAATGGATGCAGACAATATTAAACAGAGCAGTGAAAGGGTAAAGGGCGGCAGATAGCTGAGCACTTCGTTCAGTTAGCGCGGGCAGCCCGGAGCTCGGCTTAGAGACTTCACTCACGCAGTTGAACCAATTTATTTATTCACTCACAACGGCTCAAACGATTTTTAAATCACTGCGGATCACATTGATTATATTCTGCAGTATATTTTTCAATGGTTTCCGTATCTACTCGTAACATTATGGCATATCTTCGAGTCATTTTAACGATCGGCGATCCCAAAAGATTTTTTTTATTACTGCAATGGATGGCGAGGGTAGCATGCAATTCACTTGGTAGTAGGCGATACGACCGTTCATGGACAGCAGCAAAACCAAACAACACCATGATTTACAAAGCAATGCTTGGCATTCCACTTCGCTCCCCATCCTGAGACATAAGATCTTAAGTATCATTATGTCCAGTAGTTATTCTGGCTACAATGTCCTTCAAACCGGAACACAACAGTGCATTTACACTGCTGTTTGGCGGGAGAAATAGACATTGCTGTGGTACCTACCCAGGCTGCCTCTCTCATATGAGAGACCTACCAGTTAGATTAATCAACACCAAATAAAGCACAAAGGACTACTCGGCATTGTCTACATTGGTATTGTTTCAATTAGAAAAAACTCACGCCAAGGCCAAACCATTTTTAGTAATTGCATCTTCTGTAATAAACTTGAAATAAAAGTCTTGTTCTTCATATTATATAACATATTACAGAATAAAATACATAAGAAAATAGGTCTCGCAGCAGTGGCGAAGGCTCCATATAACTCGATTCCCTGCGGCTTACCTTTTGTAATTTATCATTACACTATAAACAAGCTAATTTTTCAAAATTATTTATGTAATATCTAAACTCATTTTATTCAATGACATCTGTCGGCCACATAGGTAAATATTACTGCGGAGGCGCACAGCAAACACGTAATTACATTGCGACGCGTTGCGACCTCTGGCGAATTACTGCCAAAATTGTTCGGCTTATTCAATAACAATGGCACGGCCCGTGCGCCGACCGTCCGCGTCGGCTGCATGTTACGCATTGGTGTGACATGGTTGTATATTTTGCAACAAATCACGCAAAATTGTACCTTAAACTTATAATGATTTAAGGTTCAATTTCCGTTAAAAAAGCAGGAGGCATGCTGTGAATCTTCAGCATTTTGTGGGTTTATGTGTAGATATCACTGCATTTGTAAGTGTTGTATTAACATATTGACAGTATACGAGTATTAGCTGGTTCACGCATTTAGTTTTTAATGTTTTAAATTACAAAGTGTACATAAATATTAATAGTATTATTATGTTGTAATGGAAATTAATAATCGTGAGGGACGTACATGTTTAGATTGTCAATTTCGGAAATACCGTTACTGTTTAGATTTTAGGAAGTGCTCGACTACTAATAATACAACTAATAAAAGCGCGGCTAACGTACTTGTTAACATTGTATCTAGATCATTATTTTTTCTTTATTAATCTTATATTCACGTGCGGTTTAAAAATATACTTTTTTACTTTTCTCATGATGACATTGCAACTTTTGTATATTGGAAATATTAAAATATAATTGACGACCGCAGTACGTAGATGCCATCATACGAAACGCAATCGTTTCGTTTGGTGAGTGAGATTGTCGGAGGAATAATTTGCTGGCGGTTGGATATGCACAAACGTCCGGATATAAGGATACACGTACAAATTATGTAAATGTGTCGCGTTTCGGGCTAATTCTGTGCAGTGCGTGAAGCATCTCACGATAAGTTGATCTACTCAATGTGGACTGCACTATGTTTACTATCAAGTATCAGTCGCATTGTCTTCCCTATGTAGGGCCAGTAGGTATAAACAAAATAAACACACTTATTTCACGTATTGAGCTTCGGCTTCCCTTTTTAAAAAAATCACCCTTCGCCACTGAAGTGTAGGTACGTAAACTGAAATATACGTGCCATAAGTTAAATTATTTATCTGTTACAATTACAAGAACGGTGGCACTGGGGTTGAATCACAAGGCACCTCTGACTTTTCAGGGCCGCGTGTTTATCAACACTTAGTTACCACGAACTTTAATGGTAATGGAAAACATCACGAAGAAACAGACGTGCCATAGAGACTTTTACATTAATTTCTATGATGTGTGAAGCCTGCTCACGTGTATAGAGGTAGAGATGTAGAAATTGTAAAGGAGTCTCCAAGTCAGTTGCAGACGATTTTGAGCTAAACATTAAGGAACCATATCTGATTTGATATACCCGACATAATGCGGTCACGCCGATTACCGTGGTTCTGACAGCCTTCCATTGCTCTGTATAGATAATGGTAGTTTTATTCAGCGGAGGCCGAGCATGTTTCGGGAGTAATCCTACTTAAACGCTGGCTTTGTCTGTCCGGGGATTTGTTTCGCTATTAGGGTATTGGGGAACAGATAAAACGAGCTCCACGGGGTATTTACTTATTGTTAGTGTTTGACAATATGTACGGTTTTGGATAATATGCTCCATCCCTATTGATGAAGCTGGCTGTGACTTGAGACGTTGCGGGTGCGAATCCGATCATAATTCATTATGTTTTTGGTATATTTGTGGGATTGTATGGTGTTTTGGCGATACCATTTTTCTTGAACATGTTACCGAGAAGCTCATAATGAATGCTGTCAATACATTTTTAATAAGCAACTCTTGTAGCTGTAGTGGGACAATTATTGGCCACATTCTAATTGTTATAGACCAAGAGCCCGTGGCCGCCAGACTATCGTCATTTTATAAAAGCTGAAAGTTTATCTGCGCATGCCTCTAACATAGGCATCCCACAATCAGCAATCATGAAGATTTGATCGCGATGGCGTTCGTTATCAGCTTCAATATATCTGACTAGTTGAAAGAATCATCAAAAATGTCAGACTACCAAGTAAACACCTTTCCATTCCATAATGCCCGAGAAACATAATTATATAAAATTCAACTTATATACCATAACATTAGCAAAATGACATATAAAGGAATATTAAGATATCTTCAAACTTAAATTAAATGTAATTTTCTAACGTTATAGTATAAAAGCTTATATAAAATGTGGAAAGTCTGGCGGCCACGGGCTCTTGAGCTGCTATGTTTGGTTCGTTTGTGCGCGGGCTTTGCGATGAGTCGATGTATTAACGTGTGTTGTACAGTATTCTACTCGTAGTAATATTCAGCACGTAATAGAACGGTATCGATACGGTATCGGTGTCGGGTCTCTCCTTAATATTTACAATACAAGACACGTATCCATCTGGTATGAATTACGCATGGGACTGTGGGATAAATGTATTTATAATTCTCCTCACTAATATACAAAATGAAAACTTAGACTTAATTACTTTCCAAGTTTCTAAATATAAGATTTCTAAAGTCTTGAAAATGTCCTTTGTACAGACGTTTGTCGTCTGAAGGAGCAAACTTCCAAGGAATAATAGCGTATGTGTTATCCATAGATCGCTACAAACTTTTATCGTGTAATATCTCCACTGAGTGGCCTCTCAGCCAATATTATAAGAAGCTAACGATCGGAAAGTATCTTAAACCTCCACTATCACTTAGCGTATATTATGTGGAAAGTTGCGCTGTGTCATGTTTTTAAAAAGCAATCAACCTTGTGTCGTGAGTTATTGGTTAAGTGGCTGTATAAATTGGCAATGTGAACTGTAGGGTCTTGGGTTGGGTTCCCAGATCAGGTAATACATTTTCAGTAGTTATCAGATGAAAAGAAAAAAATGCCTCCGAGGAGCAGTTGGTTGGACGCCGGCTTTGAAACGTGAGGCCGCGGGTTCGATACCCGCACCGAGACAATTAATGTTTGTGCGAATCACAAGTACTTGTTTGGGGTCTGTATGTTTGTGAGAGCGAAAAGTCTCCCGTAGCTCCTGATACCCACGACATAAGATTGTATTTTAGTGTGCGGTCACGACTATGTGACTGTTGTGTGGATATTTATTAATTTAAATTACCCGACACTGGAATTGGTACCTGTATGCCGATGGGCTCCTTCTGCCCTGTCCCATCTACCTACGCATTTAAACATATAGCCATGAGATAAGTTAACGGAACAAAATCATACGCAAAGATAAGACAGAGAAAACATTGCCCTGTTTTGTTTGTGTGTGTGTTTTTAATCCTCAATTGTACATCTTAGGAAATATATCTTGTTATCTCTGATAGGATCTTGTTCTTGGGACGTCGTTATAATTTAATACGTATTTTATGCTGTGTCACGTGTTTAAAAAGCCATCGATCGTGTGTGTCGTATCAGTGAACTCGCTAGGCGCGGTAATATTGGCATAATGTATTATTTGCTATGAGTTGCGGTTTCGTCGGCCCGCTATCGGCTTTGCCTAAGCGTGTTAGCTCGCTAGATTTGGCTTGAAGCGCTCCGTGAAGCTTTTCGAGCTCGCAGCGAAGCTTAGCGCTCGCGATAAACAGAATTAACCGTATTAACTATCTAGTGGGTATTTTGCGTCACTATAGCAACACGAAGACGGTTGGTAAATCCTATTATATTAATGTTGTTTGTGTTTAAGTTTATTTTACAGTACATGTAATTGTATTGTTTTACACCGCATATGCTGAGAAATATTGAGAAATTATAATGATTATTCAACATTTTTACATAATGCTTCGATGCAGCTTTCAAAATTAATGTCATTTTTATCGACGTACTAGGTATGACATTTTCAGGGAAAGAGCTCTGCATGTTTTTCCGAGTGGCTAACCGCGATAGGATTTTGTAAATTAGAAAAAAAATGAATAAGTAGATCCAGGTCCTATTCATTTGTTTAAATTGGGATTGGAAGCACAAAATAGAACCTAATCTAAATTGAACTTAGAAAATTTTCATATAGCCTTAAATAAATTTATTCAAACTCTCATGTATTATAATAATCAAAAGCAAGCTCATTAACCTTCAAGCGATGTAATTAATTGTGGAGCGTCCCTCGGCACCGCAGATTATGCGGAGAATGAATCCAGTGCATTCCGCCCGACCGCGGCCCCGCGGGAGCGCGCAGATCCGTTTACCTCAATTCAACTTGCCTTATAATCTGAATTTTTAGTCTCGTTGTTAAAATCGGTATTCATATCTTCATTAAAGCCGCATAGTTTATTTATTTCGCACTAATCTCGGAGACGATAAACAATTTTGAATTGTTTGTATTTTTTAGGAAAGAGTTGAACATGACAATACGAACCTTACATGCTGAGCAACAGGAAAAAATATTTTGTAGAATTAGTGATTTCATTAAAACCTGGTGTTAATAAATGTAAATAGCAGCTGAGTAGTCGCACATGAAGAAAACCGAGTCGTCAGATATATTAGGTTAAATTCAATGAGCGAAGTTTCTCTACTTAATATACTTAGTAAATAAGGTTCCTTTGTGCGCCGATACAAAGTTCGCGCAATACATCAACTCCGAGCAGTAATAAGAGGTGGGGAGTGTGAGCAGTGCGCCGCATTCCCTCAATATTGAACGCACAAAGGATTACATTTTTATAAATCTCAGCGAAAGGTGGAACGGTTAAGCGCTTACTCGAAGTTATAAGAAGAAGCTTATTAAAAATTATAATATACAATATATAATATAGATTTCTTAATCATAAATAAGTGTTGAAGCACGAGAGGCAGACTGTCAGCTCGATGAGCAGATGATCTAATTAAATATTCCATCAGTGGGTGAGACTCGCATAGGATCAGAAAGAATGACTACATGGCCAAGAGGTCTATACCCAGAAGTAGGCTGATACAAGCTGATTACATATATATATTGGTACAGATATGGAAGTATAAAAGACCTGACGTCTGAAAGACGCTGAGCTTACTCGCGTCCAAAATGTGATTGACCCGGACCTCCCACCATTGCACAACTTTTAGTGTCAGACAACTCACATGATATTTTAAAAGCCGATAAAATCAAAATTAGACTTAAATTATACAATAATCGAACTGAAGATCTCACGATTCAAAGCTAATAGAGGTTACCACTGAACAACGCAATGAAACGCTATCCCGTTGAAAGTACTCGTAGGTACAACTTCATTGTTGTATAATTTTTACAATGAGATTAAAAGGTATTGAAGAGATTTTCATTCACAAACGTTGGAATTTCGTTTCCAAGTGCAGTTCTCTGAATGCGAGATATAAATATAAATGTGCGGTATTGTTTATTGAACAGCATTCGCGGAGGATCCATCGTGTGTGTGTCGTTTCAAAGAATAATGTGTTTTAAACAAATACTTCATTTGAACATACAGTACGGCGAGATACCGATCCGTCGCAAACACAATACGAATGAATTCAATGAACATTTTTATATGGTTTGTCTATTTTACTGGAGAGAACATGAAGAATAAAAATATAAATGTATAAAATCTATGTGTAGGTAATAGAAGTTGTAGAATGTAGTGTCCTGCAGTTTAATGTGAAGGTCACGAGAATTTGAAAGCTGTTATGCATTAAACAAAGGCACAAATCAGTTAAGTACTTGATGGATATTTCATGGGATGGCGTAAGTAAATTAACGATTATTATAATCATAATTAATAAAATAAATACACCTAACAGTCACATACATAGTCGTGATCCCACACTAAGGTCGAGTCCTGTCTCGTGGGTATCAGGAACTACGAGCGACTTTTCGGCCTCTGCTTGTCTGTTACGCGCCCTCGAACTATTTACTTAATGTGGTCCGATTTAGTATACATGGCTTGTTATTAGTGTACAACATGTTAGCCGCGCCGCGTCGACGTGTGCAACTGGGAAGACTCCACATTCCGCATTCCACGTTCTAAATTATTGTTATGAAATACATCGTTTAGAAACGGCGCGGCGTGGCATACCGTTTCGCAAAATTGTGTAAACCATTCATACAATTTCTAAATGAAAACGAGGAACGCAATGGAAGTGAAACCGGAATATCAAGATATAAAGCCTTTGCAAACTGTTACCTTTACCTTTATTATATTTCCCACGACATTTTTATATTGGATTTCAAAAACAAATGAAGCAACGTCTTTTTGGCAGATTTCTCTAGAACTTTACAATGTTAGCAGTTTAACCAGTGTTAAAATGTTGGGTAACCTAAACTACGGCTTACAAATCTATAAAGTATATGACGTGCCTCCGGGTGCGAACAGTATAAACTATCGGAGTAAAGACATGCGATACTCTGCGATATTCTCTTAAACGTAGTGCTATCAATTCTGTGCGGAGTAGGAAGCAACACCGAACACTTTGCCAAACGCCTCTAATCCAATCGGTTTCGATGTAGTTCGCAAATACGAGTACATCTCTCCTTTCACCCAAAGAGCACTTTACTATTCAACGAATGAAATTTCATTCTAAATTTTGAATAAACGTATTTCTACTGAATGTATCATGTATTTTAGTACTTGGTGTATATGTACAGCAATAAACCAAAACAATACCTTCAGCGTGGTCCGGGTTTCGTACTCGTATTATACCGTCAATTTGCAAAGTACTCGTGGCGATTCATATGCTAAGTTACATATCTTCGTAAAAGACTGGAGAGCAGAGAATTTCTTTTTAAATTTCACGTTCTTGGTACTGTATGCAACTTCAAAATTGCAAGTGAAAAATTCTGCATATGAATTTTAAAAATTGGTAAGCTTACACACAAGTTTGCGACGTCTAGCATCGGATACGACAGTCGGTAATTACACTATTTGCCGAGCTAGCATGTTTCTCTGTATGATGAAATACTGCCCGTGTCTTTTTTGCAATTTTATCTTTCCCACACTTTTTAAACAATTAAAACTCAACTCAACTTAGGCGCCTGGCAGGCGGCTCGAGTCGCATAGAGTACCCCTTCTCACGTTTATGATGCTGTTGCCGTTATAAAATGTTTTTTTTTTTTAAAAGGAGTAAGGCCAGTAGTATTATCTTTTAATTCATTATAGATTCGATTTAAGTAAGGCTTTAATCGTATATTCTCAAATAACACATAAACTAGTTAATTAAACAATATTAACAGCATGGCCATGTTAGGCCAATGCTGTTAATATTGTTTATATACGATAGGAAAATAAATCATCATATCAGTTAAAACCTCCGCAGTGTTACGCCGCAGGCCAAATACAAATGATATTTATGAAATGTTAAAATTAAATTTTGTTTAATTTACCAACGATGATGAACTTATTGTTTTCGCCTATTCGTGTTTAAGTCATTTAACGTCTATTAACGTGTGGCGAAATTTGGAAATTCAAATAAAATTTTAAATAAATATAAATAAATGCACCCAACGGTCACATGCATAGTCCTGACCCCACATTGAGATTGAGTCTTGTGTCGTGGGTATCAGGAACTACGAGCGGTATTTTGGTCTCACAAACCACCAGACACGAAACAATTAATACTTGTGGTTCACACAAAAATATCTATTCAATGCATTGTTTGATATATATTTTTATAGTATAAACAATAAGCATTTATACTCGTAATGTAAATTGTAATAGTATTCATATGTCCAATATAATAAAATGCCAAGAGAGAAACTGTTTGTAATATTTTGACAACAGCGTGACAATAACGCATTCGCAAGATCGTAAACGATCTGTATCTGGACACGGATGGATACATTCCAGCGACAAGAGTTGGCAGTAACATCAGATTTGCATGATTACAGGAGAGACGGAGGGGCGTGTCCAAGATGGACTCTCATTACTCTAGCCGAGGCGGAGGTCGGCCCGTCGTCGCGTCGCACTGAGGCGCTGTGGAACATTTGTTTACAACTATTACTGTTGTCGTTTGTTTAACTTTTACACAATCAAAATAATAATTCCGAAAGATGTGTAAGGGAAATATGTCCTCTCAAAGAAATGTAACTCCTTCGGCGATAGCACAAGTTTCTCATGATCTCGTCCAGATTGAATTTTCACTACGAGTATATCGCCACCAAAATATACATATTATAATTAGACACATACATACATGCAAATAAGCGCACATATACGGCCAAGCAAAAAGTATCACTAGTGACATCCACAGGTCGCCGACAATTTCCGTCTCAAGATCTGATAAAGGGCGAGTTTATCGCCATCATCATCATCAGCCGGTTGCAGTCTACTGCTGGACATAGGCCTCTCTCAAGGTACGTCACAGAGCCCGATCGGCTGCTTTATGCATCCAGTCGTTTCCGGCCCTCTTGTGCAAGTCGTCCCGCCATCTGACCAGAGGGCGTCCCACGCTGCGCTTACCAAGACGCGGTCTCCACTCCAGAACATGCCATGCCGAGTGCATATTCTATTCTCAGACAACTCGTATGAATGTGGTGCCACTAGATTACACTTAACTTAAATATTAAATTATGTTAATATGTTCATATATGCACTTTTATCTTAACTCCACTTAGAAGTAATAATATTCCAAATGGCTAAATTTAAAGTATAAGGAAATTAAACTATAGAACATACGACTGCGCTTAGTCTTAATGCAGTGGAGAATTTCAGCTGCCAGTCAAAATGGAACTCTTAGATTACACAGATTTCCGTCTGCGAAGTCTAAAATGGCGAACTCTTATGCATTCAAAATACTTAGAAATAGTTCATATTTTTTCAAATATTTATCCGTACCAATAAGGTTCTGACAATACGCATGTTTTTCATTCACGATCCAATGGAATGTTACGGTAATGTATATCATATTACGATATCGTTTATAGCTTGGATATTTAAAAAGACAAATTGAAATCTTGAAATAAGCTGTGGTTGTTGTAATTGTTTTATTAGGACACGGAATAATTAACCAATAATATTAATACATAACGCAGTGCCCTTTTAAGATTTCGATGCTTTATTCTAATTGCATTGCAGCGTCAGTCCGTCGACATAATGTGATTTTAAATAACATTTTTAATATAGGGCAGCGCTGGTGGCAATCGTTTGTCATCGCACCGCTGTGACTGATCAGAGAACCCCGGACCGGGCGCATTAATACGCTTTTACTATTCCATATTACAGTAGGGTTTGCAATATATACCTATACATCGGCGTGAGTGCACCAGTACCTTACTTCAACATACTTCACATGTACAAGCCCATATATCTATCCATACAGGGCAGGCAGAGCTCCCTCTATACCGCCCGTAGGTTGTTGAACGTCTTTTCAACCCAAGATGTGATAAGAACGAAACACGATGGCACGATGGGTCTGGGTTTCAAACACACTCATGCGTACATAACCTCACGCCTATGTTCCACTGGAGTAGGCAGACACTATACCGCGTCAAATGCTACGGTCTATATATACCTCTTTCGCATCACCACCATCATGAATCTCTTCATACAAGCTCGTTGGTATCGAGGCCTCCGTATTTTACGTCTGACTTTCCAAACCGAATATCAATAATGAATAATGAAGTGCACATCCTGAAATTTAAACCCAGGACTTCAGAGTTAACCATCAATTTACAACACTTCTCGACCAATAAGTCAGCTACAATAACGACCAATATTGGAATATATTCATAAGAAATATTTTATTTGAACAGTAACGCCTACACGAATGAGAGATATTGTGGCGTTCAATTTAACTTATTCAATATTTGCGTGAGGCTGTACAAAACCCATCGGGTGGAGTATGTCTGAGTAATCAAGCGCGAGTGCCAACAGGTGTGGCGGCCGGCGGGATGTGACGGACGCCGTCGCGCCGAGATTAGCCTCGGGAATAGGGATGAGATATACTTGCATAATTAAGTACCAGGGCTTCTAAGTATGAGTACGTAAAAATACTAGGGTTCAAAACCAGGTTCTAAAATACTTGAAAGTATTTTGTAAGTATGAGTCGGCAACCCTTCGCGTCCCAGCCGCGGCGCGGCGTCTATAAAATACTTACATAGGAATCCAATCCGTATTCCGTAACTAATAAGGAGCAAAAAAGCATAAATAAAAAATACTTTGAATTTCAAAGTATTTTCTATTCACAAATACGATTGAGTTTCTTATTTATATGAAGTCAAGGATAGTTTTTCTATGGAAGTATTTTTATATATAGTGTTCCGAGTTCGTCGCGTACCGACTTATAGCGGCGTCTAAATTCGAAAATACTTTCATAGGAATTCAACCCGTATTTTATGACATATTAGGAACAAAATAGTATGAATAAAAAAATACTTTGAAGTTCAAAGTATTTTTACGTAAAGTGTTCCAAGTTTTTCGCGCATCGACGTGCAGCGCCGTCTAAATTTGAAAATACTTGCATAGGAATTCAACCCGTATGTGATGGCTATAAAGAGCAAAATAGTATGAATAAAAAAATACTTTGAAGTTCAAATGTATTTGTTATTGACAGATACGATTATGGTTCTTATTTATATTAGTTTATGGATCGTTTTCCTATGCAAGTATTTTCATGTGTAGTCTCCAGAGCTATCTGCGCATCGACGTATGGAAATACTTTCATACTTGTAAGTATTTTCTGCTCGTACCAGGGCGCCGTACTTCGAAGTGAATACCTGGTTTTAAAACCTGGTATCGTAAATACGTCTCATCTTTACTCGGGAACTATCCGAGACTGACGAGAGGGACTGAATGTACACTTCAACTGCCACTAAGTATTTGTTAGAATTTAATTTGACAATTTTTTTTTAAGAGAAAGGTTACACCTTACAATGTTTTGAAATTAAAACTTTGTGCTAGATCCAATGTTTTTTCACGTGAATCAAGAACCTTTCAGTTGTTGCGTCTGCTAAAGCAATAAAAGCATTTAAAATATATAACAAAACTCTCATATTTCCTAATTTAATACAGAATAATTGTCTGTTGATGAATAAACTGCGAAGACACAATATGAAGCAATTAATAATATTTTTCGCGTACAATTACACGGCTCTCACTTTAAATGATTGCTTCGAAAGCGGGATTTATGAGAGCTGTTCCGACAGAACACGCTTGCTCCGAATTAATTGCTTTATGAAACGTACTCAAAGTCTTTTACCTCCGAAATGAACGTTTAACTACGTAGATCATATTGAGATGTAAAATGCATGTTTATAGAAGTATTTACTTATTTATTTTTATATGTATTTTCACATATGAAGTGATAGAGCTCCCTGCAACGCATTATAAACATGTAACAATGAAATGTATGGTAGCTTTTTAGGTGCAGAGCGATGAGAGATCTTTCATTGGTGGAAACTCTCTTTGCACTGCACTGCAATTAGCAATTAGCGCATTGAAGTCGCTTAATCGGGACTATATCTTCAGAGTTGGTTCAATGAAACTTGTAGTTTCTTGCGACATGTAATGAATGTCACCTCTTTGAGCTCAGTCGATGTACAAAAACATCAGTTTTTGCGAGCCACTATTAGAGATACTTATCGCTGTCCGCAAAGGAGCTTTATATAAGTTTGCTCTTTTCTAGTATTTTTGTCCCACCACTAACAATAAACCTCCCTCGATATTATGTGAGAGAGTTTAAGCCACGGACAATACATCGAGATTCCTTATAAGTAGACTACGTATGACTGATTTTATGTTCATTTAAGCGAATATTAAACAAAAAAAAGACTCGTACATTTTTCCACTCATATTTAGTCGCATTGTGATAGGGAACGTTCGGACGGACAGATTATTGTATATAGTAGTTATAGCTATGGGTTGCGACTTGCGAGTCACCGCATACGGCCTGTTTTACTGCAATAACATCGGATCGGATTAAAAAATAAAATGAAAACACAACAGGTTATAGTGTCCATATATAGCCACAGTTTTAATACTTTAAACATGTTCTACAGAATTAATTTTTAGCCAAAAATACTTCATACCAGTCAAACAGTTTTTGCTTCACATGATTTTTATGAACATTTCAGAATTTTTTTATGTCTACAATCCGCCATTTGCTTTTTATAAATCCCGCTGGCGAATATTCCAACGCGATATTATTATCAAGCCCTGATATCGCTGTCCTGATAGTCCTGATATCCTGACATACATGTAAAATAATTAAAATATATTAGTACCTAATCCACCTATCCGACGTATTTGTAATTTGCATCTACGGAATATCTATAACAATTCCTGTAACCAATATTCTGCAAATAAATTAATTGGAATTTGAATTTGAATCTGGCCCCAACGTATAAATAAACGCAAAAATTAATCCTGCAGTCAAACTGTACAAGTATGCAAGACATTACGTTAACTTATAAGTTTATTCTCTGGTTACAAACAAATTATAAATAAGAACGTATCTCTGGATGCAGGCTGCTTTCAACAGGTCACTGTGGAAATCATTAGGAGAGGCCTATGTTCAGCAGTGGACTTCCTTTGGCTGATGGATTGGATTGGATTATGTACCGAAATAGCCATAGATTTATATTTCTGAACGCATCTTGAAAAAATGTACAAGAGTGAGTGGACCTCATTTGGGGTGCAGTTGTTATTATCTCGCTTCGCTGTAGAATCCCGGCAATGGCTGGTGTCGAAGGGCGACCGTTCACACCGCTAATGAGTAACCACACATTCCTATACAACTTTTTATTTAACGAGCATTTTATGTTTCATATTAACCCTGGATATAAAAGCGGGCAAAAAATGAGCGTCTTTTGAGCTGACTCATGTCTTTTTCATTTTATGAAAGTAATTTCTGGGGCTTGATTAGTTGTCGCGGCGGAGATAAGTCGCCTGCTCGGAGTATATCGGAGGTTTATACGCGGCACGCGACACTTTCAATATTACTCTGAACACAAAATATAAAACCTTGTCAAAAAAGTCCTCAAATATTTTCCTTATCGCACCTTACGTGGCAATCCCTGGATATATTATTTGTGGTTGTAATGGCGGGGCGGGCGGGGCGGGCGATCGCGGGGAGGTGAAGCGCGTTTGTCGACAAAAGTTCAATAATGTTCGGAATCGCGAGAAGGGCTTTGTGGACGGTCCGCGCGCGAAATGAACGGAAATAAGCCAATTAGGACGGCATTGTCGCTGTCCACGGCCGACGTGGGGAATCCGATTGCAGAGGTAAATTGTCGCGTTCACAATATGCGCCACTTACACCACCAACAATTTACCTTTTTTTCTTTTCTATGTTTTGGAATATTTAAATATACATTTCCATTTCTTCTGTTTTCATATTGCGTGGTTATTTAAAGATGAAAGCTTTTGGGAACTCATTGCTTTCCAGCACAGTGAGCACTCTACTTAACAGTACCGAGACAGACAGATCAAAAGATCGCGCATCAATAGGTGGGCGCGCTATACTATACTTTTAATAACAATAAGCCAAACATCTGGAGAGTGACTCGAAGGAGATTAATCATCGCTACTAATGTGCACAAGTAAGTACAAGGTTCGTTAATGCATTACTTTCAATTAAATGTTTTCGCACCTCCAATCAACATGATCATGAGTGAATGATTTTTCAAAGAATGAGATGCCAGTGTGGGTTTTTATGAGCAGCACCACTTACCACTTTCAATAGAATGTTAACTCTGATGAGAAGACGTGTTCGCTCGGCCACTGTTCCTATGCTAATAAAAAAGTATAACATAAGTTGTTCCATTCACAAGTGGCGTAAATGGCATATCAACAACTTGGCCTCATTAAAAAGTAATGTAATTATGAAAGGCAGTTGTCATCCTTCGCACATGCTCGGAGTGGTTGGCACGGCGCCACCGCGAGCTGTGGCCAACATTAATTATTACTTGCTGCGGCGGAAACATTGACATTGATTACTATTGTAATTTGTATTGTGTTTGGGCTTGTCTCTCTCAACTTGTACTTGTAGTCGGGTTTATAAGTAAAAGCGTCTATCCACTACAATCTATCCCCATAGCCATGCTGCGAACGTATTAGGAAACAATATTCTTCGTATTATTCTTAGTATTCTTCGTGGAAATAGTTTGGAGCAAGTCCGCTAGACAGTTCTGTTCCCGGCCAGCACCATGCATGACAAGGAGTGGTTTACATACATGAGGACTCTAACAAAGCCATAGTATGCCAGGACTCAGGCTACAGAGATCAAACCTCTTATTTTACATCAAGTTCCCGCCTAACACTCCACTGAACTTGTCAAAATCTAACAACTCAATTCGCATAATCGTATTTAAAATGTTTAATAAGTACTATTTATTCGCTAATCTTTGCTCCTACATTCCCTTAAGCGTCCGCCCACAACATGTGAACGAAATATTTAAAAATGCATCGACTATTGGAAAAGGCCACATGATTGTCAACGTTCTTACTCCGGGCGACGTGTAAATCCGGTGAAAGCTCGAGTTGAAAAGCTCTCAAGAAAGCCGCCGCACAGAATAAGCTCGTTGCAAACTTTTCAGTAATATTGATTCAAGTCTGACCAACTTAGGAAATATCTTAAAACTCGATACACCTTTCAACGAGTCGGTAATTAAGTTTTACAGTTTTGTACTCCGCTAGAGGTGTATAAAATAGAATTTCGTATTTATTTTAGATCGTGAAGCAGAATAATCTTGAGTTATGTTTGATGCCATATGGTAGAGTTTACAGCTTAAAATACAAGACAAATGACGGAAAAAATAAGGCCCTCGCCCAACAATTGGACACAATTTAATCTAGAAAACATGTGAAGAAAGCCACCCATAGAATATTATTTCTCTGTTGTAACGTATCAGGGGTGAACTATTCAATCTTCACTACCCTTGATTTCAGCAATCTAGTACGATGTGAGTTCAATACCAATAGGGTACCTGCTAATTACGTTTAGGAGCGGAAAGCATAGTCTGACTCACGCGTCAGTTTCGGATGTTCCTGAAGCAGGTGTGAAAGCTAAGTCCTACTAAATGTTCCTCACTGGTTGTTACAATTCACCCGTCAATTAACTAATACTTAGAGCACACTTAAGACCAATGTCAAGTCGCTTGTATACATGTGTATCAATGTGAATCAAATGCACATAAACTCGCACCTACACCCTTGAAATAATAGGCAGAGATGAAATTAGAGAAACATACAATTTGGTAACCTTACTTTTGGCCCAAGATGTCACGACGGCCGAACCTTTTCCCTAACGTGACACTATCCTTTCTTTAGGCTATAGGAATGAAAAATTCGCATAAAGCGGTTTACCCCACATGACAATTCAAACGATTTCAACCGAACGTCAAGGTTTACAGTCAATGCATGCTGACACGAGATCAACGAGACATCAAATATTTTTTTTCTTTAAAAGTGCTTCACATAACTGTGATGTATGTGTATGTGTATGGGTCGTTGTGTGTATGTGTGTGTGTGTGAGGTGATCCAATACATTTATTTCCGCACGGCGCGCTCAGTGGACACGTTTCATGATATTATGCCGCGGAGAGCGTTTTCTATCACACAGTCGACAGCGCGCCGCCCCGCGTCTTGTCCGGAAACTAAACGGTTTGAATAACGCCCGCCCTACTTCTTACATATTTTATGCCATGTTTTATTATTGTGTGTTCCTTTATTATATCCAGTTGCCACTCATGTTGGGAATTTAAAATATACATTAAATTGTCTTTTACTCATAAAATTTAATGAATGAGATCCGCTGCGGTTTCCAAACCTTTAATAACGACTGAATGATTTTTTTTTTGTTTCTTTGATATTTCACACTTGTTTTAAAAATACTATACTTCATTAAAAGTTTTATTGTAGATATAATATGTGTTTTGTGTGAAAAGATGTCTTGTTCTGGCTGAGAGAAGTTGTAAAAAAATGTAGATTAGTAATTTACGCTAATTCGCGAGCCTTACCTAATTTAAAACTAAATTAATTTAAAGTGCAATGAGCAGTTTATTTCTTGAAATAATGTGTGGACAATTTCACTATTAATACATTCTTTGTTCAAGATTTCCACAAGATCTTTTGAATCCTTAATGATAGCTATTACTACATAAGAACACATTACAACTGTGAAGAAGAAACTGCTCAAGAGACTCCCGCAGCAGCATCAGATGTCTTACTTCCGTGTTACAACATGTGTAGCCTACTGTGAATATAATGGCGGGCAGATCTGTGTCGTCACACGGCTAGTTCCGAACACGCATTACTACAGTGGAGAGTGATGGTGGAGCTGGCCGCTTATTGACTGATGTTTGGTTGTTTCATCATCTTCATCATCATCATCAGCCAATGCTACTGTCCACTGCTGGACATAGGCCTACTCCAAATACAAAATAGAAAATAACAACATGAAGATTTTCTACGCCAAAGCAGTGCCTTGTACTAAACGAGAACATCAGAGAGGTCGCTTGTACCCAAAACGATTCATTACTTAAATTAATGAGTGTACAAGGAAATTGAGAACATGAGTTAATTGCGAAGGCCGCGTCTATAACAGTAAATTATCCTACACGCATACAGACTTTACGACAAAATGGACGACTAACGTACGGAGAGGCTTGTTTCATTAAAAACAAACTATAAGAAGAAACTTGAGGGCGCGTGAAATTTAGGTTATAATTAGATCTTTCATATGAAGTATGTGTTAGCTAAAACTTATTACTGTTTTATAGGATCTCTGTCTTCTAATTAATGTCCTACAATTATCTAGTATCTAGCGATTTTGTGAGCATGATTCTTTGCAAATTATTTGTATTGTTACACTTCTATGCGTCTTAATTGTGTCAGTAAAGCGAAGCCAGTGTGGTGGACTAGGGATTAAAAAGTCCCGGCATCGGTACGTGAATTGTGGTAAGTCGTGGCACGTACAGCTTGATATATTTGTGAATATTTTACTATTTTTTATTAAACGGAGTTAGCTGCACGATGTCCAGCGGTTATATCTCGGTTAATTATAACAACAGATATAAACGGTGGCTGGCTCGGCGGCGCAAGTGCGTCTTCGAGACTATAAATTGCCGTTTTCCCTCTTCCCTGTTTATAACCGAAATAAAAAGGTTATCAAACTTATTAACCGTATAACCGTTATCATAAACAATCGCTTTACGAATTATTTTTGTAAGCAGAAGATGTTATTATATTAGCACCGCTTGCTGCAGCAGTAAAATATGTTTTGATTACATAAAAAAATAAGTACAAAAGGACCGAACAATCACCCACATAATCCGGATCCTATACTAAGATGCAAGTGTAGTTTCGTGGGTAGCAGAAACTACTTTTTGGTCTCATAACATCCAAATCCGAAACAAATATCTATTTCTCAAACATTTATCTGATTATAATTTGAAGCCTTCATTAAACATAAATACGGAATTGTCGCGTTTCGATTCCTTCGCCCTTTCTGTTTACGAGTACAATCCCTTCTAATTAGGTTTACAACCGGAATAATTCGCTTTCACTTTTAATAGGTTGCCGAAAAATTGGTTCTTTGAACAGGTACCCTTTTAAATGGAATTTCGGATCGCAGACAGTAAATTTAAACATACCAAAACACGAATATTTGCGGTGACACGTTCGCCTGCGCATTCTTGTAATTCTGTACGTGAATAAATTGAATCCATCAACTTTATACAGAAATAAAATATTTTGATATATTTTTCTAAGTTTTTCTATTGTAATTAAAGTACCCCTTTGTGCGTCAGTTTTGACAGTAATAAAAATGTAGTCAGCATTGAACTAAGTGATTACTTTCGCAGGGTCCAAAGTGTTAGCTTTAGAAAAACCGTCTTTATGGACTCTTAAAATATAAACTTTATAAGAGGAGTTATGTCTCAGTTTTTATGTGTTGGCTCGTCCGAGGCGAGACCACAAAAATGTAACATCAAGTAAAGCTTTGCCGTCGCGTGTGAGCCCCGTGTTCGTCCTTCTCTCCCTTCATTTTGCCTTATACTTTCCGGAGCAAATTCAAAGGCTACAGGGTAGCGATGTTTATGTTTAGCCGTTTGTCCGTTGCTTTAAAAACAACCTCACGTGGGATATATTCTAAATGAGCTTGTTTTCATTTTAAACTTAGCACATTATTATGTTAGCTACAGATATTGAGCAATGTTGTCGTTTCAAGCGCGCTGAACTTTAAAGCTGGGTTTGACAGGTTCGATATCTAAGCACACACCTCCACCTATTGAACTTCCCCGTATATTGTTAATATCAACGACACGCTTCAACGGTTCAAGAAACCAACGTTAATATATCATAACGTTTCTAAGGCTCCACAGAGAATTTCTAAGAACTTTTAATTTCTAATGGTAAGTCCCCCAGATTGTACTAAGCTACAACGACAGACTAAGATCTACGAGTACTATACCCCTCCCAATCCTGGAGGTCTGATTGCAAATGTTAGGTGTAGGCCTAAGCTGTGAGGCTGTATCTATAACACACACGTGGTCAGTTAAGTCCGTCTGAGCCTTTCGGGTAGAAAATGTATAATTTAGGCGCGGCGGATGGACCCTCATTGGATCGGTTCCAATACGTTTAATGAATTAATTGCGTCGTGCACGTGGGCAATCAGTGCGTCGCGTCGGTCGCCGCGCGTGATCGCCGCTGATCTGCCGCTGATTGCTTCCATGATTGTGTCGCCGCAAATAACTCATCCCCACTCATCTTATCCCGATATTATTTGGGGATTATGTTGTCCCTACTGCTTCGTCGCATTCATCTCACCTGTAATCTCGTCATCTACAGTGGATTAAGGCTCACGTTTGATTATATCATCTGTATTAGTAAGCCTTTTTTATCATAATCATAAAGTCTATGTAATGCGTCATATGTATGTACTTATGTGTATCTAAAGCGTGCACCAATTTATTTCGCAGTTATTAAAATGGTTTGTTTTATATAAAATATTATTCTTTTTAATTCTGAGAATAAAGCGTTGTTTCCCGTTTATGTTTGCTAATGTACTTCTGTCAGTTGCAGAGCATTTAATAAACAATGCTTAATTACGGCAGAGAAATAAAATGCTATTTCAAGCGTTTTTTAATGAGCCCCGTGGGTCTAGAAACAATGCTAATTGAATAAGAGCTATAATTTTTTACATACTGTATCTGTATCAGTCCATATACGTCCCACTGCTGGGCACGGGCCTACTCTACAATTGAGAGAATCGATTGAGAGTGGTTAGGCCATATAGTCCTCCACGCCTAGTGCGGGTTGGCGGATTTTAAAACCTAGAAATTCTTTAAAATTGCTACGGTATGCAGGTATGCAGGTTAAAGTAAGACTAACAATCAGAACACTCAGCGAGCTTCCAGTTTATAGTGGTGTTACCTTTTCCTCATTATTGGCTAATTTACTAATTTACGGCTATGTGGTTTCAGCAAGGAGTTTGTAAAATGTCGCTGTGTAACGATGGCACCTATTGGCTCGAGGTGGCGAGCCACGAGTGTGCGCCAGTAGCCGTGTCGGATGCAAATCTATGGAATAATAATGTGAGGGTCCCGCCAGCTCGCCCTGCATACTAATGCCGATTAACAAGTCCGCTTGAGTCTCTAACCGTTCACGCGATACTCTACGACCATCAAGTGTTGTGGCTCTGCTTGGTTGCTACTAATCTCTTCATAGTCTGCACACTTTATCCCTTCCTTTTTCCATTGTTTTTCCTTTCCCTTCCTTCACCATTATTGAGGACGGCAATACATATATAATCCCAATAATGTCTATGTTCAAGGGCGTCTAGCCGTTTCTTCTTTTGCGGAATCACCGCGTTAAAAAATGGATTGTGAATATTTGCAATATTATAAAAATCGGATTTACGAGTATAATTAAAATCCTGATGTTCAATCAAACTTCATCGATGTTCATGTTAACGAGATATTGTTACTGCATTCTGTGTCTTCAATGTGATAAAAATCAAAATTTGTTTAAATTTCATTTAAAAAAAAATTGAGCAAGAGCCGCTCATGAAGTCGTTATTGACCGGGCAGCAAGTCAAACAATAAATAAAACCAGAGAAAACATTTGTATGAAGCGGCGTCCTCAATCGCTTCAGATGAGCGCTACCATCGCGCAGCGCACTTTATGAGTTCCATGTGAAAATAAGGAAATTGAAGGAAAATATATGACGCCAGCAAACTGAACGTCCAATTAATTTGTCCAGACGCTGCACTGGTATTGTTTCATTAAACAGTGACCGGCGATGCATCGCTCGCCCCCGTTTAATTAAACCCAGCGGACACATCTATACACACAAATTGCTACCTTTTAACGTTTGATTTGCGTGTAATATGAGCCATTAAGGAGAATATCGGTTTTGTGCCTGAACGCGGTTATTTTTCATTTCAACAGCTATTTGAATTTGCATAGTTTTAACACATACGCTGTAGATTAAAGAAACTGACTGCGTAATTTTAGTGACTTAAAATTCTCAGCAATAATTCGTGGTTCTAATAAGATATACTAGTAGTATTAAATAAATTATTTTCAGGCTAACGGCGTCTCCAGTACGGCGCTCTCCGCGTTAAGAAGGGATAAACTTCCGTGCGAACTTTTACGACTGTTCCACTCCTTTAATCGATGAATGTTCTATTTCTATTTTAAGAAAATATAAATCTGTAGTCAGCAGCTCATGTTTTGCCCGACCTTTTTTGTGTGAATCTTTTTAAATAAATTTTGTTTTAAAAATGACAATGTTTAGTAAATCATAGCTTTCCGTACGACACAATTCTGACATTCCAGAATTTGGCGTGTTGCCTACACATGCGTGATATGGCGGTAATGTGTCGGTAAATATATGATGTTTAATTGCGATGGGGCTGGCAGTGAGTCACTGACCGATGTTTTCCCAACACGGGTGATTGATAGTGAATGAGCCTCGACGCTCGCCGCCGCCGGCCTTGGCGACTATGAAATATATTGAGATGCCAATTGTCGCAGCTTAGTGCTTCGTATTAGAGCGTGCAAAACAAACATATCCTTTTTTTACACTTTGCGAATAAAAACATTTGGTATCTACTGAAAATCACTATTGTGACCAAGCTCTGCACTGTGGTGCATTTAGTCACGAGATTAACAACCATGTTCAAGAATATTTAAGTTGGAATAGACTGTATTTATCTCTCATTCCTCAGCCACAGGAAGTCCACTGCTGAACATAGGCCTCCCCAAGGGTCTCCACATTAACATGTTGTAAGCGGCTTGTATCCAACGACTTCCCGCAACCCTAATCAGGTCATCCGTCAACCTTGTAGGCGGGCGTCCGTAAAAATAATTGGTAATAATAATTCAAACTGTAATTGGTGCGTTGGTATTACTACTAACCCTTAAATTAAGTGACTTAATGCACTTACATGACTCAATCTGTATATTCGGCGATTGCTCGTACAATGCACAATGCACAAACTCGTACATGTCACAAAGGGTCTATGATCTGTGTACATTCCATAAATCCCCTTAACAATAATTAAGTTGTATTGAGCGCTGTCCGTCTCTGTGTTCAGTTAACGCGTTCCGTGCAATAACAATCCTGTTTCTGGCAATGCAATGGTTTAATTACGCGGTCACGGGATTGGTAATGGCATTGTGCGGGCCCCGGGCGACTCCCCCTCTCTCCCCCTTTACTGTCTACCCATTTCCCCTTCCCCAATCCTCCTCTGTCAGTGTATCTGTTCAAGCTCGTCTTCACTGCTCAATACAATTAATGTTTGCCGATAGTTCAGGAATATTGTATAATGAATTTAACGGTTAACGTATTGAATTGTTGTTATGGTATGATTTGGTTTGGTGCATGACAAAAGGGATAATTATACTTATTATAAAACGCCTATAACTGATAAAGTATAGGCAGAGGTGTCACTGATGTCATAGATAGCTGAGTTTATATTTATCCCATTATATGATAAGGCACTAAGCCTATCTCCATATTTAACACTTGCAGTCCCAGAAAACTCACAATATAACGATATTGAATTTTCTTTTATTGGCTGTAAAAGTGTCCAAGTCTATTTGTTTGGAAGTAATAATGCGTTCCCGGCAGTAGGCAGAACCGCGTGCGTGTGGACATTCGCAAACAACCTCGCAGTCATTTATTTGCGCCGTAACCGTGGCCGTCCCGCGCACCTGCCTCCGCCCTGCTGATACCAATACTCACTATTTTTCACTAAATTCGACTCGTTTCGCTACTCCAAAGCTTACACATATTTTCCAATTTGGTAGAGGCACGTACGATGCCACACAACTGTATTTTTACATTATCAAAATTGGTTTGTAACTGATTAACAATGGAAGAGGATTTCTTTATTTCACTTATTGGAAATTGTATTATCATTTGAACACATATTTGTAAGTGTAAGACTAAACAATTTGAATTGTCTGTTGTATACGAATACTCGTTATTTATGATGAATGAAATTCTGTGGTAATGCATATTGTTTATCTTAATTGTATAACAATCTAATGTCATTGCATAAATATGTATATGCTAAACTCTTGAAATAATCTACGTAGAATCAAAATAAGTTTGGACGCATTATCCACGTGAAAGCCGTAAACATTGTTATTTGTTGTTGAGAATTTCCTCGACGTCGCTGTATCGAGCAAGTTTTGAATAAATCACGTAAAAAGCCCGCCGAAGCGAATTACTCTATCATGTTGGGAGTTGGTATAATTTGTCAATTTGCGAAGTTGCCGGCGCTGGGCGGGGGCGCGGCGGTCGCGGCGGTCGCGTGCTCCACCGCGGGTCCCACAATATCCTGTTTGGATTAGCCTGGGCGTCTGTGTGGATATTATTTTATAATATCCAATATACACAAATGTTTGTTTCTCCAAGTCATTCTTTGTTCCTCTACACGTAGCGTTATCCCGTCGCCGGGGTCGGCATTTCTACTTAATGTATCCATTTCGCCGAGTGTTCGGCGTCGCTCATTGTAAGTGAGCTTTCGGCGATTGTTACCATCTATTCACTAATTAATTTCTTAAATCTATTAGTGTAATTAGTAGAAATGCCAAGAGAGCCTGTGTGCCTTCACTTGTTAGAACGTCGAGAAATAAATGAAGAAAGTCTCTGTTTTATTTCGTGTTTAGAATATTAAACACGAGCTGACATCGGCCGGCCTAACTTGGTAAAATTTTAGAGCATTAATTTGTAATATCTATTGATTTCGTAAGCAACTTTTGGGTTTGTGATTTTACTGAATTATACCAGTATTTTTCAGTGAGCTTGAATTTTTGAAATATCCCGTGTGTGCTATTTTCTAATATTATGCTAACTGCTTGAGTTTACCAGTTTAAGACAAATCTCCAATCCATTTTAATTCGTGATTTCCTTTTAATTAATAGAACAAAAGCGAATCAATCACTCGATTACCTACCAATAAGATGTGCACCCACTCAGTCTATGGACGTCACTATACAGTACACACAAGAGTCATGTCGTTTCAAAGTAAACAAAACTATCTAGTTTAATGTGCATAAACAATAAACTAACATGATTATTGAAAATAAACAACATTTTTATGATTCTTTATGTTATTCAAAGTATAAACATTTCATAAAGGTCTATAGTTGCACGATGCCAAAGAATATTAAAGAACGCCGGTGAAAATTTCTGGTAACGAGTAACAATTTGCGGATGTATATTGCTGGGGAAGCGGCATGGCGGTGTCTCGATAGTTTCAATAGCAATTCACATTCCCGCTTTTATTAAATTTTCTCTGCATACTCTTTGTATTTTCTTTGCCAAAAAGATATTCGGTGAATAGAATTTAACCAAGTTACGCGTAGTTTGCTTGTTGAAGATTCATTGCCAAGTGCTGTGTTTGCATAAACATTGTCGACGTCCTCGGGCGACGGTAACTACTAATTAGTTAGGTTAGGTTGTTATACGTCTGCCTTTGCGAACATATAATGTTTTATAGTAATTCACTTAATGTACAGTCAATATCATTGCCACGGAACACTCACAAAACCCAAACGCCGTTGTGAATACTTGATGAAAGAAAGAAAAAAAGAAGAATGAAAGCGATTAGTGATAAAGCAGATAATAAAGGGTTTTATAGGTAAAGAAATTGCGATTGCGAAGCTGTTACTTTAATGTATTTACTGTTGTAATACTAGATATTGTAGTCAGCAACTGCATACATTATCCCTCTATTATTTTATCAATGAAAGAATAAATTTTTTTTTGTTTGTCACAAAAACCCAAGAGATACAAATGTTATGTAATTCCGCCCAGATTGAGCATATGTTAGAATAAAGTAACAGAGGTGGAGTTACAATCTGCGTGAATCTGGACGTGTGTTGCGGTGAGCGAGTGGTGATGCGCGACGACAGTAACAAATGAACGACGACGCGGGACACAGGGCACACTCGAGTGCGAGGTGTAAACACTCGTATGCTAATTCTTCTTATTAAAGTCTTTAGGAGGAACTTTTTTTTTTATTAGACAAATTTTAAATATTTTAAACAAGCGTGAAGATATGCTTTAAACTGCTCGTGAAAAACTGTGCGTGGGGCGTGGGTTGAAATCCCAGGGCACACCTCTGACTTTTCGGAGTTATGTGTGTATTGATAGTCAATCACCACGCACGATAACGGTTAAGAAAAACATCGTGAGTAAACCTGCATACCATAGCGATATTTAAACATTTCTACAGTATGTAAAGTCCGCCAATCCGCACTAGGCCAGCGTTGTTTATATGGCCTAACACCTCTCAATCGTGCTCTCGATTGTAGAGGAGGTCCGTGCCCTACAGTGGGTCATATATGGGCTGATTCAGTACAATACAACTCTGAAACAGGAGGCCAGGAGTCGACATCCATACTAACTATTGGATCGCATGTATTTGTCTCGAATTTGGAAAGAAAATCAGTTGGGAAATGTTTAAACATTAAGATGTAGAATATACGTTTTTAATCTTGTCATAATGCCAAATAGCTTCCTCAGTAATCTCGCGTCGAGGAACTAACAACAGCATGTACGAGACATCACTTTTAAATTGTTTCCTATACGTTTAAAGTGAAATTTAGTTACAAAGTATTTTATTATTTGGTAAGAAAGTAGCGCCTACGCGGAGCCCACTCGCTGAGACGTCGAGTTAGCGTAACGAGTTATTGCGTGACTGGCCAGTTTCACTCACTTACTCGCTTAGTTAGTCAACCAGGGGAGGATTCCGACGGGATTGTGAAGAGAGTCAGAGTCGTGTCTAGTACACTCGAGACTTTACAACACTCATCAACCGGGGTTGGCAGCAACTGCACAAAATAAACTTGATTTCTTTACACAAAGACATTTAAGTTACTTTAGCTTGTTCTATATACCAACAATACAAATGTTAAGTAAACAATGTCCCACTGAAAACGTTTGAATTGATGACCACAGATTAGCAGCCGTCCATTTTCATAATGGAGTGGACTAAACTATTCATAGACCACGCGTTAGGAGCGCAAGTTGCCAATGAAATAAACAGACAGTCTATAACGCTGTAATGCTAACGGTCTTGGGTTGCAATATCACCGACATTTATCTAAGTACTGAGTGTCATAATAGCAATTTCGGAAAAGTAATACTCATCTGCGATCATCACAATAACAATAATACGTGCTTAAGTATTAGTTCTCCGTATTGGTACTGCAATACATTGCGCATTCCAAACGTGGTCGCTTTCAATATCCGATTAATATATGTAACACTCTATCATATTACGAAAATGTCAACTAAATTAAGCCCTATTAAATCATTTGTATTCTTCACTTACAATCCATAATGCTTTTACATCCTAACTCCTACCGACTTGGTTACCAAAGAATCATCATGAAAGAACAGAATGTACGCTAGTTTCACTTTTATTTTGGCGAAAATATAGCGTTGTAATAAATCGGGAATTTTAGGTGCCCTTTAACACTAAATTTACGACTTGCCGTTTAAGGATGTTCAGAAAAGTAGAACACAGCGAAATCTAATCTAGTTTCCTAGCTCTTTACTCCACACTTGTCAATATCTTTACGGTTGGTTAGTAGTTTTTTGTCGATTTCACAGACAGGCCTAGCTTTTTATCACACTTAAAGTATTTTCGTACATTCAACTTCTACCCAATACTTCCACTTAAAGACCAGTAAGGAAGCATCATACAAGCGATTAATTATAAATAAGGCATCGTTAACAGATACTTCATAGCTCTGCTGGTTCGTATATACTTTTTTTTAATTTTTTAAGACCATATTATGCCTTTTTATTCCACATCGAGAAAGTGGAAAACCCATATAATTTTCATTCTAATTACAAGGCGGAAAAATTACTAAATAGTAAATGGTTCCGCGTCTAACCTTGAATCTTCCGCTTACAGGAGATTACGGAACATAAATTGAAGATCTTGATAGCACACAAATAATGTGCCATAAGCTTTAGCTAAGCAATTAATGAAAAATAAATACATGATAGTGTTATAAACATTTGAAAACCACTTGTAATACATTGAGGGGTGAAACCGCTTTAGAATCTCGATCTCCAATACTAGACAGTCAATGGACGATGTGGCATACGATAAAGGCCGCATGGATAAATGGAAAGATTCATAATCCGGGACTAAAATAAATCACAAAGGAACACATTGCCGCGCAATGATAAACGGCTCGGGATTAAAAATCCCCGCCGATGGCGAAACAACAACACAATTTGTGTTTATTTTGTATAATTTGTATAAATTGGCTCATATTTTTTGTGAGGAAATAAAGAACATCACGGGATTGAATATAATATAAATAGAGGAATGAGAATTTTAATAACATATTAAATAGAAATTACTCGTAATTATCATTTTTTTGTGTTACGAGGAAAGCTGGCAAGCTGCCCTTTCGGTACCCCGGAGGAGGCTCAAAGGGGTTTAGTATCAGTGGTTGTCCAGCTCGGCACGATACGGATGACGCGGCCGACCCTGGTCCCTAACAAATACTTCACTAACATACCAACTAAAATCCCTCAATGGCCGTTGCGCGCATATCCTTCATACATAAGAGGCGTCTAATTTTTTGGTTTAACAATTTTGGGATCAATATAATATGACTTGTAAGCGTGATATATCGTGTAGGTAGTTGTTTATAATTGTACACTTTACTCTGAATCCCCGCCTGTATCTGCGTCGGTGAGTAATGAAAAGGTCCGCCCACACCTTTTGTATTCTTCTCGCAGTTTCATTATATCTATTAATAACTTCGGCGATGTTTAATCTAGGTCCCGGGTGAGATCCTACGCCTTCAAAGCAAACACTAGCACAAAACAAAAGCACTGCCATTGTACTACCTCAACCCGTGAATGAAATTGATTCTAAAATATAATCTTGTAGGCTGTGATTAAAATTCTTGTATTGAATATATTTACTTTTATTTATTTATAAACTTTATTGTACACCAGTAACAAGTATAAAAATATAAACGGCTAAGAGAACAAAGTACAAGTGGCGGTCTTATCACTCGAGGTGATCTCAGACAACCAGTGGATTGATAAAAAATAACAAGAAATATAGGGCAGCATGAGGTGTACTAAGAAATTAGAAAGAAAAGAAAAAAATGTACACTGCGCCTTATAGAATCTTTGTTTAATTTAGTTAATGTATGGGACAATATACTAATAATAGATTTTTCGAAGCTCGGAAATATACATACATGTATACAAAAACTCAGGCCTTTTTCCCAGAATGGGTAAGCAGAGATACTACCAGGAAACCCACGCCTTGTATGTTCCATCCCACGATGTGATAGGGGGCGAGCTTATTCCCATATCGGACACAAATTCCTGACTTCTGGCCCATAATGAATAGAAGAATCCAATATCACTTTGCTGGACCCAGGATTCAAACCCGACACCTCGGCGTTGTAATCATACCATAGTGCAACTGCGCCACTGAGGCAATCCTTGGAAATATGAAAAATATTATTTTAAATACTAAATCCCAACTAAAAAGTAGATACCACTTTTCTCTTACCAAGTTTTGCACAATCGATCTAACAAAACAATATCCGGATGGTTATTCACTGCCTATCTAGATCTAATGGAATATACAACGCCTTAATATTATATCACTCGCAAACAAAACATTTATATCATACTCATCAACATCTATAATAGCTCACGAAGAATATTACTCAGTACGAGTATAAAAGAAATATTCACATCTATAAATTGATTAAATAGCAAATACCCAAAAAGCCGAAACGCCGTTTCTTTTCATACTTCATCAAATAATGTTTTCGCACAATCATAGAGGCGCAACAAAGGAATCGGCTCATCATTACTAAACCATTTATATCACGCGACGAGCGACTATCTACAGCACACGCCCACTTGCGGATAAAACTAACTGTGGGAAACCTATTTAATGTTTTGTTACATAAATTATTTCATCAAATTTATTATCAGTGTCGGTTGTATCCCAAATGATTCTTAATTCTCAGAATTATATTTTTTGTTATATTATAAATGCCCGCTAGGAACAACATAGGATTGCGGCTTTTGGAATTTCCGCTTCGGAATACACACGTACGAAAAGCGGATTAATGTCACCGACACTTTTGCCTTCACACTATCTTCTCTAAGCTCAAACCAGCTGGAATGGTTCGGTAGAGATATTCGAAGCACGAGGATTTCTTGCTTATCTAAAACATCCTTATATGACATATGCCCCCCTGGCCCAACTAACACCCAAGTCGAAATTCAAATGTATGTGGACATCAAACAAATTCATCCAATTAAGATAATTCCAAGTTATCATTGAGAAAAAATCACAGATTAATAATATTTACTAAGATGTAGAGGTTCTTTTCCAAGGCGTAATAGGATAATCATTAAATTCGATTATCTATATTGAGTGGCTATAAAAAATGAACAATGATTTTATGCCGGATTGTAAAGCCTCCATACTTGTTGTAAAGTGACAGACAGTGATCGTTAAACTTCCTCAATGACTTAAGAGTCGTACATATAAGTATGTACATAACTGGTAAGATTTAATGAGGCATTAAGAAGGACTTTGGTACAACAAGGACTGATCTGCACTTACTACGGGGAGCAAAATAGAAGACATAGTAGTCACATTGTACTACAAGTTACCAAGTACACATAAATAGATCTCATAACTGAAACACCTACAATCTCTAAGTACTGTATCAGCCCATATACGTCCCACTGCAGGGCACGGGCCTCTGCAATCGAGAGTACGATTAGTTACATAAATCAGTGGAGCTAATTTCACTACAGCAAATTGACTAAACGGAAACAATGCTCGTATTACAGATTATCTCGAGGATTCGAGCTAATATAATTCTTGATAAGTTATTAAGCTATTAGCACTTCTTAATAAAGTAATATTAAAAGTTAATTTCACTGGATACATTTATTAACGGTTTCTTATTGAAGACAAGCAATTAAAATATAACTACATAATGTTGGTTAATCTTTTTTCTTTTTTAATCTTTTTCTCCTGATATAATTCGATTTCGTCACTTCATCTCTTTTCTCTAACATATGTATTGTGGTCCAGACGAGTGGTGGCAGAATCTACTTCTGTGTTTATTCCAAGCAAGTTGCGACGTAAAAATGTTATGGATCCTTAAGTTTTTACGTGGGTTCCGATTTTATAGTGAGTCTCGAATCCTTTCATACATTAGGGAGTATGTAAAGTCATCGGTTTCTGTAGAGGCCATTTCAAAAGTAGCAATTTTTAAGTTAAGCAAAGGTTGACTTTACTGACGCAATTCGAGTGACTCCTCTCCTTTTATCAACATTGTGTAAGCGCGGTTCACATAGGCTTAAGTTTTTGGAAATATGCAAAAGGGCTTTCGTGAAAGATCGAATAATAATACTTGATATATTAAAAAAATATACCTAAAGACTGTAAATGTTGTATATGGATATCGCATGATGATACTTTCACTCATTAATTATTTCCAAATTAAATACCCACTTAGCAGAATTAAGGATAGTCGCCAAGAGAGCTTAAAAAAGTGTAGTCTTACTAGAAATGCGTTCAGCAAAGTTTAGTTTGGGAAACAAAACTCTTTAATTAAAGTGGCGCGCCGTGACAGGACAGCCGCGGCCCCGGGGACCCCGCGCGACCGCACATCCTTCTAAGCGCTTAACTAATTTCCAACGTAAATTATACTTCCACTGAGTTAAGAACCGGCGCGGCGCGGCGCAAATAACGCCACATCGGAGAGTTTAAACAGCGGCGCACAGGCACAGAGTGGTTTCAAATGCATAAATATCATTACGTGACTCCGGGGAGCCGGGAGCGGCAGAACAGCAAGCCTTTCAGTAACTTACACGGCCGGCGAGCGTAGCTAACAAATTCAATTTATCTTCGTTTTAAATTTCAAATCGCATGGCTTTCCTAAAACTTATCTGTTATGATTTATATTAAATGATTATACAGTGCAATGAATAATTTATATAAAGGCACATATTTTCAGTTTCCTTCAAAACTTTGCTTACATTCTTGGTAAGATCAGCCGTCATATGCAGTGACTGAGTCCCGCGCGCGACACCGCTGCCTAGATTCAATATATCTACGGTTTCATTTGTTTTTTCTCGGATTATGACAACACGTAACGTATTCATATGAATAAATTATACATGTTTCCGAGCACTGTGCGCGCTACACGCCAGCTTAATAACAAAGCAAATGTGAGTAGCGCGGGCCAAGTCGCGCCACTTCCAACTCCCGACTTGTGAAAACTCAGCACGAGCTTCCAGCACTTTCAAAGGAACATTAAACGTATCGTAAATTTGTTTTTCTAACGTAAAAGTCGGTTAGTTTACTCCGTCTAAGATGAGATCGCGAGATAATTAAAATGATTAAAGTTTGCCTTAACGAGTCTGCGGCGAATGTTAAATAGGAAAGGGGGTCTTGACGTTTGCTGTTGTTTGTTGGCGCTGTTGCAGTAAACAGGCGGGACTACGCGTCGCTCTATTGTGGCGGCCGGCCCCTGGGACGCTTTACTGCAGCTCTCATTTTTATGGCTCTCGGGAACACTCTTTACAAATGGGTATTGACCATTTTATGACTGCATTCAGCAAGCACATGTCTGTGTAATAAAATAGTTGTATAATCTTTGGCCCTCAGGATAACTAGGAGCTGGCTCAGTTGCTTTATAACAATGATCGAATTATATATTATTGTATTGATAATAATGAGCGACTTCCTGTCGAGGAACTGCAAAGAATTGAAATATTTCAAATATATTTTTCTTCGTATAAATACACAGAAACATATCGAGATTATTATTTTTGTATGTATAGATAAAACTAATACGACTTTAAATGAAAGTACAATGTCTGGTTCACGTTTAGGAAAACTCGGAGCAGTTGTTCACTTCTCTTCGCATCAGAAATTCTTTCGCGAGTCAAATGTTTCAGCAAAATTGAAGTCTGTGGGACGGTTTATCTCTAGATTTTAGTGAATTATTTTAAAACTTCACTGCATGAAGAACTAATAGGTTTTTCGTTGTTATTTATACTGAGGGTCAGTGACTTTTTATACTGGCAAGAGAAAGCACTTCATTACAAAGTACTCGATAGCAAAATCCAGTGCATTCAAGATTGAGGTTTATTTATCTGCCGCCGGTTGAGATATTTATGCCGGCCTGCTCAAACACGGTTTTGCACAAGCTACAACTAAAACACGCAGTACTTGGTGGATGACCGACGTGGGGTTTCCATCGCAGTGTGTGGAGGTCGCTACTCGACTGAATACGAACATTCTACACCCAGATCTTTCAGATGAAAATTACAATTTACGACATATTAAATGTTAACTGATCTGATTGTGTTTATATTTCTACGCATCCAAATATTGCCTAAATCTTTGTTTTAATATAATAGATATGCGGAGAAACTATAAATAAACGCTTAGTCTAGAAAGTTTCGAGATAAATCACCAAACTCGTGTAATACATATGACATATCTATAATTGAGATCTACGAATTATCATATTTCTGAGACTTTTTACTAGAACAAACACATGCTTGGTGTCATTACAAAATTGAACTAATATTTGTAGACAAAACAAATATGTATTTTAAATGTTTACTACATTTTGTGAAAATAAAACTTATAGCCTCTTTATAAACTATATGGCCTAACCACTCTCAATCGTACTCTCGATTGTAGAGGAGGCCCGTGCCCTGCAGTGGGACTTATATGGGCTGATACAGATGCAGATACTCCCTTGTCACACCCAATACATTAATTGAGTTAATTGAGTATGGTCTAAACAATATGAGGCGTTCGAACCATATACCTATGTGTATGTATGTACAATGCACATTCATAAATAAAAATACCCATCCAACACATGGTCGTGACCCGAGACTAAGATTGTGTGAGGTCACACCCTTGTGTCGTAAGTATCTGAAACAACAAGAACCTTTTCGGTTTTACAATACCCAGATTCAAAACAAATACTTGTGAATCACGCAAATATTTGTCTCGATGCAGCGATCTACTCGTAATTCATAGCCTTTCGTTTCTTAACCGGCTCACATAACCAATATCTACTTAAATCAACACACAATTGCTAAACAGACGCACATAAAATTATACTTCATAATTATACTACAGAACCATAGCCATTCGCCACCCGTCTGAATTTAGGCGATTACTGATTATTAATTATTCAATTATGCAAACCTAGCACCTCCTCTCTTAATTGACCATTACCCATTTTATTGAGACGGTACACAGTACCCCATAATATACGTATTTTGGTATATTCGAAAACTTTCCATGCAAATATAATAGGTATTTTGTAAGATTTTACGTTCTAAATAAAATAATATTGCAATAAAATTACAACGGGCCAAAGTTTTAACACCTAGCTTTGTATTATAATACACTATCTCTGAGCCTAAACCTAAAACAAATAATTAAAATACACGTAAACAAAATGAAACTGTCGTTAATGAAACGACGAACTCTCAGGTGGCATTAAAGCAAGATTTGACGATAGAGTTGTACATTGACTTGTATGCCGACTAGTTGTCCGACTGGTTTGCCGACTGGTGAAGTCAGCTGTGCGAATTAATGTGCCCTCGTCAGCCGCCACCACCAAATCTCTATGTAATGTAGTGACACCGACGCGGAGATTACTCGCACGCGCCGCAGTCTACAAGGCACAATACAACCGTGTTTACTCCAGCCGGCACCAAGTTTGCTGGGCTTTGATTAAACTCTTGCGTATTTGATGACATTAAGTTACGCTCACGATGTGGTTATTAATAACTACATACGAGATATGCTAAATATAAAGCGTAAAATAAGTAAATACTAAAATGGGGGGAGGGGGGTTACACGCAATGCTATACCGTATAGTGACTTCGTTTAGAGGCGAGCCTACAGCGGCTACTCTTAATGCGTTCAACTAGAGGCTCTCGAGTCATAAACGTCACACAGTTTTTTGCATGATTTGGAAATTGATACTAGTGCTTAAACCTTAAAAAGTATGTCGTTACTGTCCATATGATTGAGAATGAACCGATCTGACGGTGATCATATCTCTGTCAAGTGTCTCAAAAAAACGCCGTGGAGTAACAACAGTTTTGCTCTCATGTTTTGGTCTATCAGTGACATTGCCAAATTAGATCTACGTCTTCTACCTTCCTAAAACCATAGATCACTTCCAATTTCTTTGACGTCAATAGGTACGTACCTATTGAGTGAAGGTCGATGGTGATAAGTTATTCTCAATATTAAAATGTAATATATATTTGTAATATATATGTATATTAGTCAACACGCGGAACGAGAATAAAATATAACGATGGTACTAGTCAGTAGATACGTATGAATTGATTATTCACACAATATGTAGTCGTGTGCTGCATCCAGTGCTTGCTAGCAGCACAGATGCAAGTAAGTGCTAAAATGGTATTTGAAAATGTCTCTTGCAGATATAACTAACTATTTTACAAGGTTGTTGAACGAATACTAAATATGTATTGCCTGTTTAATACTGCTTGAAATTAAATTGTTATTCATTAGTTATTAAAAGTATTGTATAGAAAAATAACAATGGTGGTAAATAAAGGCGGTAGGTACATATTTGGCATTTTACCGGGTTGATATGGAAGTGTTTTTTATACAGAAAAGTAGCTATCAGTACAATATATACATAAAACAAACAAAAAAGAAAACGTTTTAAACCAATATTTATGACGGAGTGCACAATACCTTTCGCGACTTTGGGGTTTGTATTAAAGATGCACGCGTCCAGATGTTAAGCACACACTAAACCGAACACTATATTATTTGGAATACACCCATCACAATCACTACTTCTACGCACAAACATTCTATCAGTTTTTGAAATAATACACGGTGCAAATTATTTCGCGACCAATACAAACGATTGCGTTACTGTTATCAGCGCCCTCTGGTGGAGCGAAGCCGAACCGCCCGTATCACACTCATTTAAAAATGGAATTGTATTAAACCTTAGTAATATGTAATTAAAGCCGTGTTTCTGTAAACCAGTGTTTCCCAAACATTGTTTTGCCATGGCCCGGTAATTTTCACACTGCTCCTTCGTGACACACTTAATATCTGCGTTTACGCCTTTTGTGTCCTGTTTCGGTGGCGTAATTGTACTACGGTATGATTACAACGCTGAGATCTCGGGTTCGAATCCGGGTCGGGCAAAGTGATATGGGATTTTTCTATTCATTATCAGCCCGGAGTCAGGAATTTGTACCCGATATGGCGATGGGCTCGCCCCCTATTACATCATGGTACGGAACACATAAGGCGAAACGTGGGTGTCCTGATTGCACCTCTGCCTACCCCTTCTGGGAAAAAGGCGTGATGTTTATGTACGTATGTATGTGCGCTGTTTAGCTTAAAAACAGTACTTTTCGAATCAGTTTTCATCCACCAAAACATTATTTAAAAGTAAAATTAATTAGTAGTAATTTTGGAAAATGTTGCCACCTTTAGATGTAGTAGGTGGAGAATAATATGAGAATACTTTAAGGATTACTGGACTGGGTTTTCTTATTTTGGCTTCGAATGTTAATTTCGAAGCTCGAAATATCTTAAAACACTAAACAAAAGAACAAAATAAACATATTATCTGACTAAAAAGACTCTTAGGATAAAAAATATCAGAGGCAATAATCTTCTTGTGTTCAATTCAAAAGAAATAAAGTTTTTAATAATGCGAAATTATTCAGAAACTGGTCTAAAACTTTTTTTTTACCCTTTTATATTACATAATTGTATATAATATTGGCTCACTACAACAGAAGAACATCTTCAAGCCAATACTATATTAAATCAATGCCATGCATACAAGACAATACGTATCATGCGATAGAATATTATTCTAGGCGTAGTCTCAGCTCGTATAATGTTATTGAGTCCTCGGCGGCTTATTAGTGCCATTGTCGGTGCTCTGTGGACCGTCGGCCCTCACAGAATACCCACAAATTGTGTCCAGTTCACAACTATACTAGCAGTATTTTAATTTGAAAAAGTGTCAATAATTAACTCAAAGCGAATATTTTCCTTGACGGTTTCCACGCTAACGATGCTTCTGAAATAATTAGAATTCCTTTTTTAAGGAATTTATTAAAAGGGTGCCCGAGGGCGCAGCGCGCTCGCCATCACCCACTTTGACTCAGCGGTTTCACTAAATAAACCTTTTAAAAACTCGCTAGACTGGCAGTACCATCCTTCAGAGAACTTCATGTCATACGTCGCCTTCACCCTTTAGTAAGCACGGTGGGCGTGAAATATTACATTTTTTATCTGTATTCAGTAGCCCCTGGCTAAACGTACGCGACGCAAACAAAATGGAATTTAATCTGTGTAGTTTCCAATCCGGTCGCGTTACTTTATACCTACATAAAAAGTCCTGGCTAGGACCTAATAACATTCTATCGCTGCGCCATTGCCGGCACTCTACTTTTCCAATAAGGTCTGAGCGGAGTTTTTATGAATCCCTTACCTATCCGCATAAATTGTAACCAGTTAGTGTAATGTTCTTCTTATATTCATTTGTGAATATTCGTATTGGTTGGGCAGTCAAGACACGATGCATGTCAATATGAGGGACATGTTTATTTGTAACAAAAAGCATCGAACCCGACATTAGACATTACCATATCATGTCGTTTGAAGCGAGTAGCTTGTTTTACGATGTTTGTAAAAATAAAAGGTTGTTTGTCAACATAAAAGGTTGTTTGTGGGACCAAGCGTTTACTTACATCAAGGATATGATGATTCCAGAATAACACAAACAGGTAGGTATTACTATTTATGAATGGGCAAGCCCAACCACTGGCTAGCTGAAAGCTTAGTGTAGTGTGGTGTAGACATGAGTAGATGTGAGATACATTATGTCCAACGCGCAACGTGTTTAGCAATTTAGGATCAGCCTATGTGTACCCAGTTTCTCGAGCGGGTTAATTTAATAGTGTTGCCTAGAGAGAAATAATCGTACCATCAGATGTCAGCACACAAACACTGCATTTATACAAACAGAAAGACTATTTTTCAAATATCTTGGAACTTTCCAGCTGCAAGATATTTACTAGCTAGATACAGTCCAGTAGCTTAGCATCCAACACTAACTTACGTTGCGTATCGCAATTTTAGAAATTTTAAAGATATTAAGAAGCCGGAAACATCCCAGAATTTAGGTGATGTTAAATTACTATTTTAGCTCCCCAGAAGGGGACTAAAATAACAATAGGCGGACTCTAACGTGAACTTAATTGTAGTAGGAAGTTAAGCTGGGCTCCATTAACAAGCCGGCTCAGAGGTGAAAGTTCCCGCAGTATAGTGTTTCGCCACACAAAAGGAGCCCGTACGATGTGGCGCCCTCAGGAGCACGCTTCATCTAGTACACATCAAACAAACAATTACTAGAGGGCGGCGCAGTGGGGCAGCGGGATTTCATGGACACTACGTACTCAATTACCTCCCGATTATACACAAATTAACCGGTTTCGTTTCTTTCGCGAATTAGGCAGCCTGTGATGCGGAGCTGATAACAATGCCGGCTGTGAGATGGAGGTCACAGGCTCGAGATAAATGTTTGGGTCCTGAATGTTGTAAGACAAAAACTAAGTATTTTATCTACGATAAACACAACAAATAGTTGTAGTGCGGTATTTATATATTATTATAACAGAGCACAAGAGGGCCGGCAGCGACTGCAGCGGGCCGATGATGATATATTTATTATTAGCTTATAATATATGCTCTCCGTGTTGTTTGGTCGGCTCAATGTACTTTAATAGTCTTTCTTTAATTTAACTCAAGAAATGATACGTGGCTGCGTCTGACGCTTTGCAAATGTTACAAGCAATAATTCACGAAAAAATTCCATTTTAAAATGAGTCTGCGATCACTCATATCTGAAAAGCACTTAAAATAAATTGGTTATTATACATATAATATATACGCTTTCAGAAGCAGATGGCAGTGCGGCGTAGTAAAAATATTACCAAACAAGCGATATATTGAATGAAAACGGTCATTAACTGTTCGCACTGTCACAGACATGTGCATCAATATCGCAATTAATTGTTTAAAGCGCGCTCCGACTCGTCCGCGGGCGGATAACAGAATAAACCATAAAATTTAAAACCGATGCCGTCCATAAATCCGCATTTTATGACGCGATTAACTTACTCGCTGGGTGCTTAATAATTGCCGCTTTGTGACCCAACTCCGTCATAATGTATTATTATGACGTGTAATGTAACCTTCCCAAACTAAATCCATTTGGAATTTTAATATGAGACTGAATTGATGTACTAACGAGCACGGGTTCAAGTCGCTAAGGGCTAAAGAATATTTTATACTCATAAGGTTCGTATAGGGCCTACATTACAAGTAATGAATTTAAATGCATAGCATGCGACCTTTTATATAGATTACTACTTTAATATACATATGTACGTGTCTCGACCTACGAGAGCAAATATGTACTACGCTTATTATTTGTTCGATTGATCTAGCATTACAAAATCTTTACTAAATTTCTTTGCTGCAGTAGCGAATAGGTTTAATTTAGCAAAAATATACACACTTTATTCACAGCTTTGAAATAAAATAAACTAATTATTAACCTCCTTTAGTACTGGAGTGAGAAACTTTCCTAAATAAACTGCCTTCAGTGTAAATTCAATTAAGTTCGTTTAACTCAAATAAACTCGACGGGAAGAGATCGTAGATCAGCACCACAAAGTACTTCCTACGTAAACTACGCGACACCAGAATACACATACACTTTGTTACTGGCTAACTTCTATTCCAATTTGTTTGTGTAAAACTTTCTACTCCTATTATTATACAAACAGACAAAATAATAATGTTCTAAGTTACTCTATAGTCATCGAAAGTGATGTTTCAAATATCGTCTATGTTGTTGCCAGAATTGTTCATGATTTTTTGCCAATAATAACTGAGTGCGACTGAATTGCGAGTGGATTACCTGTACGTGTAAAAATCAATAATAGTAGAAAGAAGGAGAGCAGAGGGAATTTTGAGCTCCCAGCAATCTCAGCAATCGGTAACAATTTGATAAAATGGAGAATGTAGTAAATTCTCCCATAAATTAATGAAGACAAGTTAAGATTCCAACTGTAGATTGGGTCCAAACCCTATCACTTATTATATGGGCTAAGTTTTCTACGAAACATGTAAAGTACGCGTAATTAAAATACATTCACTTTATAGTATAGTGATCAAGGAGGCGACAGCGACGCTCCCTCGTAAATCCAACAACTCTAAACTTTGTCCCGACGGAAACTTGTTACATAGACCCCTTACATTCAGATAAGGGTACCGAAATGATAACTTTATTTTAAAGATGGATATTTATTGCTGTTTCATAGTGAAGCTGCTACTTAAATTTAATAAAAACCCAACATCTAATAACATAGGTACATAACGTTAGTTTTTGTATACATACCTTAAAGTCGAACTTCCCAATTAGATTTTGGTACCTATAAAAAATTAGATAAAAAAATTTAACAATAATAATAATGAACACTCACGCGGTGACTACGATAAATGATTCCGTTTCATGTATGATGCAGGGACACATGCGCACGACGCGCGCCGCCTGCCGTTGGTTTCGCGCCAACACGCACAACACTGGTACTAAGTATTCAAATTTACACTGTTTCGTTTATTAATCTGCATTTTAACAATAAGCTCGCGATTCAACTAATGACGTGTGAGGTTGCGTAGCGAGAGATGTGTCGGTTAAGAAGCAATCGAAATGTAGCTTGATATCTCACTTCACTGTGTAAGTCAACAATAGTCAATAACAACTAAAAGGTCAAGACACGCTTACTATCAAAATGCTGTTTATAATATTTGCCGCGGACACATTATCATCATAAATCGTCAAACTGCACACCATCTTTGTATAAATACTCAAGTCTCAATATTGTTGTAACGAAAAGCCATCGTGAAATCGGCACGTTCGCGACGTTGTCTGTGCAAAATTACGAGACATGCGTAAACGCAGACACTTCCGGGATGACTAATTAAATTATTGATATTTGATAGATCAGTCACTGCCGCGATGCGTCGCGCCCGCGCCGCGCCGCCGCCGGAAGCGAGCAAGTCGTGTGCAGACTGCGGGGCGGCGGAGGGCGGGATGAATATGCACTTTTACCGGGCGGCTGTAGTTGTAATTTGTAGATGTCGATGAGCGATCGACACGCGCTGATTTTTCAAGTTACAGGTACTTTGGCGCGTTTGGAAAAAAATATGAGAGTATTTTTTCCGATACGCGCACACATCAGTAACCAAAAGCAACATGATATTCATAAATCTACAATAAGTGTTTTATATCATTGGATATAAAATAAATACACACATATTTATTCATTAATATATTTACATGTGCGTATGTGATTTTAAATTATACAGATGGTGAATCATAAATCATAGTAAATTACAAAAATTCGTAAAAAAAAGTTACTTTTATGATTTATCTTTTAAAAAATATCTGACTTTTAATAAACATCTGACTTGCGTACTTACATACCTGGTTTTTTTTATTGCATAGGTCCGGCAAACGAGCAAACAGGTCACGTGATGGTAAGTGATCACTGCCGCCCATGAGCATCTACAAAGCCGGATCATGGATTTGTTGCCGGTCCAATTGGGAGGGGAGCGGGAAGAAAAAAGGATAGGAAGAGGAAAGGGGGTATTGGGCATCCGGCATCCTCACTCACCATACGAAACGCGCTTCAGGTCGATTTACTGTGAAACAGTGGTACCACACCGGACGAGCCTGCCCATTCATGCTGAGCCATGAGAGACAACAGCGTCGCTCTACCATTTCTAGGGTTTTATGAATGTAACTAGGTTGACGAAATGTTAATATGGTTTTCGGATAAAATATAACGTAGGTACTTATGTTAAAAACTATTGCAATGAATTGTGCTGCTGATTCTCCACAAACTATTTTGGCCTTTGTAGTAAGCAGAGGCGAAGGGTGTTTTTTTTTAAGGGAAGCCGATGCTCAATACGCGAAATAAGTGTGTTTATTTTGTTTATATCTACTGACTAGTAAGTATACTAAAAATAGCGTTGTATAGTTCTAAACAAAAGTCTCGTGTCAAAATGAGATATACAAATGTTTCGTCTCACAAACATTTGTCTCGTTGCGAGTATGGAACCTAAACCTCCCGTTCAATGCGGGCATCTCTCCACGGAAAAAAATACCATACATTTCTTTACCAATCAGAATAAGTTGATATTCATTCACTTGCCACTAACACTACGCCGAACTCGGGACAGGAGTCCTTCATTGATCGTAAGCTCATATTGATCTACGTAGTACGTACCTACAGCGACAGAATCAGCTGCCAGTAATCCTGAATGAGATTTTATTGCGTGTAAAGTGATCACACTAAACTGAATATAGTTGAATGTTGTAGAAATTAAAAGGCAATAATTCTCTCGGCGCAACCTTGCAAAAATGTGTTGTAAGCAAAAGCTGGCTATTGTCTGCGCTGTATTCAGCCGGCGAACTAATTCGCAGATGTTTGTATCCCGAAGGAATCTTTGATTAATGCGTATTTGCGACTTGTTTATCTTGCATTACGCCTTATTCTCGCTGTAATCCCGGATTCCTGAGCACAATTATTGTTTTTGTAAATTAATCGTTCTCCCCGCGGCCCCTGATTACAACTCGTAAAAAATCTAATGTTACACTAATATTTGTTTTCATATTTCAGTTAAGTCTTGGTATTTAAGAATATACATTTGTTTTGTGTAGATATTTCTATACGAAAAAAACTAGTACATTTAAATATTATCTGCATATTTTATTACTAGGTACTTGTGAAAAACAATATATCAAAGTATATGTTTAGTTAGGCTGCAATTGAATTAAGATTTACACACGCCTCACATTTCGACGTAATTAAATGACAAAATGAAATGGCACAGGCAATAAAAAATTATTTAACTGGACTCAAGTACAAAAGTTTTTATTTACTATTGCTCTCTATCTAAAAAGGTAAAAAAAATAACAATGAGAAAGGACACTCGCAGTACAATAGACGGCGGCGGGCCAACACTACAGTCTACAAATAGATTTACGTAATTTGTTTCTTTGTAATTATTGTGGGGGGTCGGTTTCATTATATTCGGGACATTAACAACTTTGCGGAATTTTAAATTACAATCCGTAAAAAACAACGCACATTAATTAATTCTCTTGGAGGCTAATTTGTCCTCAAAATTTAATGCTAAATGAAACGTGGCTTATTTTTTTCTTACCTACATAGATACGAGTAACACTGAGTCCGATGTAAATAAATGTACTTATTATAAAAATGAAATATTTTTATAATGGCCAACCGGTTTCTAAAATCAACAACCTAATACTTATATGTACTTATATTATGTATAAACTACTATGTAGCATATTATAATAAAACTTATTACTTTGACGATATAATCCACGATATAACATAAATTGCTTTTATTTATTAATACCTGTACTGTACTGTATCAACTATCAGCCCATATACGTCCCAATGCAGGGCACGGGCCTCCTCTAGAGTACGGTTGTAGAGATTATATCAATACCTATATATATTTTTAATCAGTCTTTTAGATAACCCTAATTATTATAAACAAAAAAACCAAATGTTTCTTTCGCTTAGCAAAATAATTTAAGATTTCTCGAACTTTTTTGGTTTCAATTATTTTCTTCAGCTTGTTTTTTAATTTTAAACTAGTATCAGTCTTTGCTAGGTTTCTGCCTAATCTATTCTTCCCATCATTCTCCCTTGATTCCGGCTATTATTAATTAGAAATGTGAAACAAAAAACAATCTTTGTAATATTGAAAGTACAACTTGTTACTGCAATTTTTTCAGTATCTACTTCGTCCTAATTTAATAGTTTAAGTAATTAAAGTATTTTATCTTAAAGTAGTAATTTACTAAAATCGTCAGTAAAGCCTATTTTATTTCGCAAAAAACAAAGTGTAAAACATACAGAATTAACTTAAATACAATAGGTATCATCTTGTTTTCCTTGTTATTTTCTTCTAAAACTTGTCCTTGGAGGAAAAGAAATGTGTGTGTGATATATACGTTATAGAGTCTATGCATATCAAGTAGTTATTACTAAAATTCTGAGTAATAATATAGATACTACTCTATAGATGCGGTCATAGGGTACTCCGATTTTCAGTAGACATTCATTAGTATACTGAACTCTCCTTTGAAAAAATTTCATTGATATAAAAAGTATGTCAACGTTTTCGTCGACACGAATCCACAGCTAATTTAGAAGTACATAATACATCCTAAGTTTTGGGCCTGAACTACCAAAACATAATAATTTTTTATAACAATAATCTATACATGTAATAAAGTAACTGATCGAGGTTTGTACATGGAAAATATTTAAGAATATTATTATGGCGAACTGTATTAATGTTATAAATATGTACTTAAATAATACTGCTATCATTTATTAATTTCGGTCTAAATTTGAAAGTAAAAAAATCGGCCGTTTTGCTAACTAATTGAGAAAAGCGCCATCTAGTAATTCTATCTGCAGTATATAACAAAACTTAGTACAGTGTGTTAAATAAATGATTCCAAGAAATAAAAACAGATGGCGATAATACTGCAAAATCCAATTACTGAATTTACGGATTATGTTATTAATATTATAAACATTCCAAAATATAATATAATAGAGCTATGATGCTTGTAATAATTTATTAAATAATTGTTCTGTTTTATTTAATTAACGGTCGTTGAACTCAATTCATTCGGTCTGGTATCGTTTAGTTCGTTCATTTGTGTTGCCAACTTTTGGTAACTATAATTAAAACCGGTCTCAGTTTGATTCTCAAGTATTACTTCTAACCCAAAAAAAAACTAAATGTGCCTTTCTAAGTAAAACGACACAGTGTAGACGTATTAAAACTTAATTTATTGATCATTTTAGTAATTATTGGTATAGAACTCAATTTCATAGATTAACATAAAATTATGAAAAATAGAACCATTTGGGTAATTTTATATTTAAATTGGGCAACACTGCGTAACTCTATTCAATAAACTCATTTTTTACTCTGTCAATCAATCAGTCGAGTGAATTGGCCGTTGTTGTCGGTCGTGTGTGTATTTGTGTCGCGTGCGGGTGTTGAATTTTTTATTATTATTGTTTACTAAACTTGATAATAGAATACTAATAAACATTCGTCGTTAAAACGAAATCGGCGTATGTATAACACGTAAACGTGCAGTATGCTGTAGCAAATAATTAATACGAGTGTTCGACGACTCGTCGCAGGTGATCCCGGTTCTTTGAATAGTGAGTGCGTGTTTCGGTTTCCGTGGTGTTTTTTGTTTTGGTTTCGTATAAATGGCATCGTGGTGACTATAGTGCACGTCGCCAGTCCGCCGCCTCGACTTGGTGTGGTTAGGTGGGCCTCCATGGATTTTTAGCAGGTACGAATCGATCGCAGTATTCGGTCATACGTGAGATTGGAATGCACCGGGCGAGTTCAGCGAGTGCGTTGTTCGCCGAGAGGGGCATTGTTTTGGGTACCGAGAGTGCATTCCGATGCGTGGTTGCACGGCGGGCTGCGGCCGGCGCCTCCCTGCAGCCCGAAGGAAACTATGAAATGTTTATAAGTAACTAATATGCGGCGTGTAACGAGCTCGTGGTTACAGTTAGAAGGCGGGGTCAACGACGCCGCGCCGACACATTACTATTATCGCGCTCCGGTGATCTCGATTTTATTTGTCAATTTCATTGCTACTTGTTGCATTCATATTGGAAACTGTCTCGGTCTTGCACCCGCAACCACTACATTGACCGTGCTAATTTGCATGTCCTGCACGTTATCGCAGCATAAACTCCTATTGGACAACCTCGTTAAGTTTACATCAACATTTCTCATAATGAAAACAAACATGACATTAAATTATTGCATTCACATTATAATATTTATTAGCCAATAGACCTAGAGCCCGTGGCCGGCAGACTTTCGTCATTTTATAAAAGCTGTAAGTTGATGCATGCCCGTGTCATAGACATCACACAATCAACTATTATGAAATTCCGATTATGGTGGATTTGAAAGTTATCAGCTTTAATGTGTGGCAAGATGAAAGAACAATTGGATCTTCATAATAGCTGATCGTTCAATGCCTTTGTCAGAGGCATGCACAGGCAAACTTTTAGCTTTTATGAAATGACAAGAGTCTGGCAGCCACGGGCTACAATTTTAAACAACTAAGTACTTCAAATTTAAGCACGAATTTAATTTTAGTTTCTAAGACATTCTTATTTGATTTATATTACTATGGAGTTGAGATGGTAGATGTAACTATATTGTAGTAATAGCACATAGCCTAGCTATCTGCAATGTAATTTAAGCTCATAATTTCCTGCATGTGATGAACATACAGGAAACTAAGGAGTTAAATTAACTACACTGCAGTAGAAAATGAGTATGATATATCAGCCTCAACAAATGTATAAAGCAATATATGTATTTCTTTAAACACCTTATCAATAGTTGACATTTACAAGGTCTACCATTATATTCCAAATTAATTTGTTTTTAATGTTAACTCCATACCTTGAACCCAATACAAAAATAATATGCATGCCTGTTTTATTTGTTCATTTGCTGCATTTTAAAACAATAAACATGTTTTTATTGAAACTATTGTCAAGCTGTTAATTTTATTTTGCCACAATGCTTACATTTTGTTTTGCCTTCCCATCACAGTCGCTTGAGCTTGGTGCTGCCGATCCAAGATGATGGTGGAAACCATCCTCGAGTCCTCACAGGACTTTGGTGAGTATGCTATGTTATCTTATATTGTAGCTGTTACATTTTTATTTATAGCAGAACACTTTAATAGTAAGAGAAATACCATAAAGATATTTACAAAACAGATATGATATGTGAAGTGCTAACATGCAACTGGCCACTGAGGTGAAGTCATTGTAATGTGTCCCCTTATGATACCCTACACTAGTATGTATTATGGATTTAGGATGTATATGGGCCAGTATAATATAGTTATTGTGGAAATAAAGCCAAATGACATATGTTATGTTCAGCAGAATGTCCTTATTTCTTTACTTATTTGTAATTCTATAATGAAACTTCTATACAGGTAAGTGTATTGACAGAATGATATGCAATGTCCATAACACTCTGCCCCAGTTCTCTACAAATGGCCAGTTAAATGAGCCATTTCAGATATCAATACTAAGTCCTCATGCAATCTAAACGCCTGACTATTGTATAACATAACATTACACCTAATAGTTTAGTCACTTTAGATAAGATCTGTGTTCAATTCAAATTACAGCTTTAAGCAATGTGTGCCTTTATTTGTTTGTGATTGTGTGCTAGTATTTTAATTGCATGTTTTAGTAAGGCCTGGTTATATTATGCAATTACTGTGAATATAATATCATTATATAGTACTCAGTCATGACTCAGTATGAATGGGCTGGCTCATCCGGGGTGGTACGACTTTCGCACAGGAGATCGACGTCAAGCGACTACTTTTTTGTCCACTGCCTCTTTTCATCCTTTTTACTTCCTGCTCCCCTCCCGATCGGATAGCCCGGCAACACATCCATGATCTTCATGATCATGATCAAGCTTTGGATGTTCATGGGCGACAGTGATCACTTACCATCAGGTGACCTGCTTGCTCATTTGCCAGACCTATGCAATTAAAAATATACAACAATGTTTGGTATGAGCAGAAAATATGTACACATTGTGTACTTGAACTTTCTTTCTTACTTTTGTTTACATTCCTAACATGACTGTGAGGATGAGCAAAAAATGAGTTCTATGTGTCAAGTGCTTGACAAGTTTTTTTGGAAACTTTTACTTACAAGTGTTAAATGAAACTTAAACATTTTTGCAATACTGAGCAATTAACACATTGACTGTTGTCATATTATTTATTACAAATGGGAGCCAATTGAGTTGGAGTACATCTGTGTCTCTAATATCCACATTAGTAGCTGGTAGTTCTGTAGCAAACATTCAGTTGGGTGAGAAATGTTTAAATATTTCGTATACAATCATCATCACCATCATCCATCAGCCAAAGGAAGTCCACTGCTGAACATAGGCCTCTCCTAATGATTTCCACAGTGATCTGTTGGAGGCAGCCTGCATCCAGCGACGTCCCGCGGCCTATACCAGGTCGTCTGACCACCAAGTGGGTGGACGTCCCACGCTGCGCTTTCCGCTTCGTGGCCTCCATTCGAGAACTTTTTGGCCCCATCGGCCATCAGTTCTCCGTGCTATGTGCCCCGCCCATTGCCACTTCAACTTGCTAATCCGCTGGGTTATGTCGGTTACTTTCGTATACAATATATGGATTATACTACATAGAGATTAGTATGCAAGCATAAGTAGTTTGGTATAATGGAGTAATTACGCGACAGTAAGGCAGTGTGCAGTGCAGTGTAATGAATGCGCCGAGTGGGCGGGTTAACGATCTGAGAATGACCGTGCGTCGCGGAGGATGCTGCGCTCTAATGACATGTCATCATTACTTACTCGCCCATGTTTTCAGATAAATTCTTGTCTTGTACGTCTCACGGCCTCACACTCTGTTGCTAGTTGTGGGTGACATTTGTCTGCATTTTTATTTCTCTGAAGATGCCAAGACTATAATATTCGATTTGCTAAGGTGGTACGGATATGGACAATGTTTGTGAGTGGTATATGTTTGCAGGCATGTCGAACGGATCACTGCCACAATGGAAGCGCGAGTTGCTGCAGAGGCGCGCGGCTCGGTCCCGCGTGACAGCGCCGCCAGCCGCCCCACCGCCCCCGCCGCCGCCCCCACCGCCGCCGCCCGACGACGATGAAGACGAGGAGCTTCGTTATGGCCCCGGCATAGTCAAGCGGCTCAAGTCTCGCTACCTCAGCCTCGCGCTGCGTGACGCCCCGCGCCGCCGTCCTTCCGTTCTCCGCCGCGCCGCGTCCCTCGAGCACCTGCTGGACGAGCGCCCGCCGCCGACGCCCACACCACGGCCCGCGCCCAGCACGCGCCCGCCTCGCCCGGCATCAGTCGCCGCACCGCCCGCCCCGCGGTCTTTCGCCACGCGCCGGGACTCCGTGAAACGCGCGCGTTCCGTAGATGCTCTCAGTCGCCTGGAGCGTGATGAGCCGCCGCCACCCTCGCCATCTCCTCCGCCGCCGCTGGCGCCACGACCGGCCCAGCCGCGTACCGCCCGGCCACCGCGCCGTCCGACACCTTTACTGCGGGACACAGAGCGACCGCCCCCGGACCTCGTGCGTTCCACTCTACGCAAGTTCGAAAGTGCTCCGCCGCGACGCACCCAGCCCGCGGCGCGAGTGTCGGCGGTGCTGCGCGGGCTCGAGCCGCCGCCGCGCACCTCCACGCCTGAACCCAACCCGCTCATGCCAGAATCGCCTGTCCGCTCGCCCAGTCCACCGCCACTTGAACTGTCTGCATGCGAAGAACCCGAGGGTGGAGTGCCAATGGCGGGGGCTCGGTTGGTGTCCCGAGCGGCACTCGAGGGCATCGCGAAAGCCGGCTCAACCACACGATACTCATTCGAAGCGCCACGAGCTGGGTCGCACCTGCCGCCGCTGGCCGCCACCAATCCCGTACTAGTGGGGCGCGCGCGCCGCGTCGGCGTCATCAGGCCAATGCCAGCGCCGTCTCTGCGCACGGAACGAGACGCGCCACCGTCCCCCGTGGCGCTCGTCGACGAACCCATACCTAAGATTGAAGAAGCGACGATACGAGTGACGTCCCCACCACCCACCGAGACTGAGTCGCCGGCGGCTCCTCGTGCGGAGAGACGAGAGCCGCCGCCATCGGCGCTGGTGGAGCCGATCCCGCGCGTAGTGTGTGAGGCGGTGCGTGAGCCGGTGCGTGCCGAGTCCCCGCGCCAGGCGTCGCCGCCGCGACCCTGCGCCGCCAGCCCCGAGCCGCGCTCCGCCGAGCCCGCCGCCACGCCGCCGCTGCTCAACGGCCACGCGCCGCCCGAACAGAAGGTCAACACGAACAGCGTCGCCTCGCGGATCGGCGCCGCCGGCATCGAGCGGCCGTGGAGCGGCTCCGGCGAGAAGAAGCCGACGGAAACAAAGGAGGTGAAGGAGGCGCCGGCGCGGCCGTGGGGGGCGCAGCGCAGGGCCCGCGCGCCGCCGCCCGCCGCCACCTCCGTCGTGTTCAACTTCTCCGACCGCAAGGAAGTGCCCGACTACATCGAGAACGACGGCCTTATACTGCGCAATAGAAAGAACAGGATCAAGGTGAGTCCATACTCCATATAATTGTATACTCTACTTAGAAACAGATAATTCTAAATGCGTCGAATGTCTATAGATTGATTGAGAATTATTTACGACGTCAATGTAATCCATTAATAATATACGCAATTGAGAAGGAAGCGGGGGATTATATTGATACGGTTAGCGCCGGGCAGTGGTCGCTGGCTCGGTGCTGCTATCACGCTATCAGCTAGCGGCAGCGCGCAGCATTCCGTGTTTATCAGCGTATCGACGGAGCCTGCTCACTGCTCAAAGCTCTCTTCTGTACACGCCTCGTGTAGGATAATCAAACTATTGTTATTTCCAATTTGTGCGACATTACTCCGGTATTCACAACATCATGCCATATTTCGGAAACGCTACTTTCATCGAGTCTCGAAAGTATGCCTTGATAGAAAGTTAGAAATAAACTAATAGAATAAACATTATTTAATAAAGTTATCACTATCATAGTGTGCTATTAATCAAGTTACGAATGTGACGCAATATATTCCACTTGTCACTCCATCGTCACAGAGATCGTTAAAAACAAATTAACAACATTTAGAACAAAAAATAATAGCATTCTGTAATTAAAACGAGTAAAATTAAATTATTGTTTAACGACTACAGTGTTTTAGAAACATTTAGATGGAAATATGTGTAGTGGTAGGTGATCCACTTGAGATTTTTTTTTATTTTTCGCGTTAACTGTGTTGATGTGTGTGATGCAGAATAAAACAAATGCGGAAATTTATATAGAAATTTCCAAACATTTCCAAACCCAATATGCGGATCTCGTTGTTTAATGAAAACGAGCCTGTAGTGTTTATTTTAGTAATAGCATTCTAGTCACAGCGTTATTGGCAGTGATGAAACTAATGTCAGTATTCTGTAAGCTCACGTTATTGTGCACTTCGCTTTCTACGTTACGTGCTGTGTTACAATTCTGTTGATTTAAATATATTTGTATCGCGTGGTTAGGCCGACACTGCTGTTAGTGCTTCCACTGACACCCATACTGAAGCATACGCGATTTGGTTACATTACCGATTACTGAGCAATCCTTAAAATACCAAATATTGACTGTAATAACCAGTGTTTTTTTCTTAGTTTAATGGCCTTATTCATAGACGGTTTCAAAATCTATATAAGTTATAGAATATTTTGTCTTTTTCTGATTCTGAATCTGATTTAAAAGTCGTTCGAGAGGGATAAAACATTAAATAAATAAATTAGGTTTTAAAACTGTTAATGAATAAGGCCGTAAATAATTAGGGAATAAATAAACCTAACAGTCACGTTTAGCCCTAACCTCACATCAAGATACAAGTCTTAATTCAATCTCATAATACCCAGACTGCAAAATATATTTATGGACCGCACAGATATTTTTTCGGAACGAAAATCGATCCCACAACAGCGCCACGGAGGCTGTCGAATATTCTTTAATCGGTTGAGCATTTTGTTCTAAAATCTAAAGTATAAGGTGTGGCAATATGAACAATAGTAAACTAGCTCCCGTATCAGTGCGCTATCTGGACCGGTATCCCGGCTTGTGCAATCCGACCAGATTTACAAGTAAACACTACACTGCAAGACTTGCACTGTCCTTCTGGATCGGTACGAGTTGTAAAACATTGTACATTTACGATACCTGCGCTAGTTGCTAATCTGCAATACACAATACGACAGTTGTGCTGTAGATTTTAGTTATAGTGTATAGACTGGACTCAGCGGCGTGGATTCCATGTAGACACACAAAAGACAAATACAAATACCACCTAATCTGGGTGTCAGATTGATTGTTTATAATAGCTCTCGATTAAATCGACAAGCTAAAAAGAGTTGGAAAGACAAGCTGGAGGCATTGATTGAAAAATTATAAGATCTCGCAGAAGACAAGTGGAACTGCCAGCAGTGAGTCCAATTTGAGCTAGTAGAATAGGATATTTGAGGTTGCAACTACACGGTCTACAAGTTGCCAATATGGTGTTTCTTTATTTTATGTATTAAATACATTTCTCTACGTTAGCGAAGAACTGGTGATTTTATCGGATGGACGAACCGCCGCGCCCGGCGTGTGGCGCCTCGGAAGGGTGTTTAAAACATTGTGTAACATTTGTAAATGTAAATAATTTATTTTCTACAAACGGTGAAAGCGGTGAGGCCACTCTCGTTTTCGGCGAGATGCGGCGCGACGAGGCGGGGTGTGGCGGGGGAAAGTGCCCTGCGGCCGCGCGCCATGCTAATGAGATGAGCGCGGATGCCACATTACGCAAACTGTTGGATAATTGCCCCGGCACATCGACTGATAATCTGCTACACCCCGCTCTCGACGCGCCACCTTCATGTTTAATTAATAAAGAAGCTCCAGTATTACGTTACCGCTTGTAGCCGTGACTTGAATTCGCACAACCATGCTCACATATTATACAATAACATTTCGTCCAATCGACCTAAAAGCTTTACAAGTCGTATTACCATTATGACGAGCTGTCAACGCGGTGTGGCAAGTTTATTTCCAAACTGGTAACGTCGCTTCAGGGAAAAATATTAACGAATAATAACATACATATTATAGGGTTTTGTATGGTGCTTATTTATACATGTTACCTAGCTACTCGTCAGTACCAACCATGTACCGGAAAAATCACGTAAAACTTTGTGTCTGCATAGCATTTTGAACGGACACTATTGGACTATACACATTTTAAAACTATGCTAAAACGAAATAAACCAGTTCTAGATGAGATGAAATCAGCACAAAGTAGCGCAACTAGTTATTAATTGAGTCGAGTAGTGATGACAACAAGTCGGCCGTGATTATTTCCCGATGACAACAAACAATACGATACAATAGATCACGCCGAGCACTTGACTGCGATGCTTTCACTGCGCGGCGCGGCGCTCCGATCCATCTGTTATGGACATGGTAGTTGGTACTAGCCACAACGGACCATTGAACAACCATCGACTACTTTCAATTTTTACTTCGTACCATCAATCAAATTAAATTCTTCCACCAACTTTTATTGAGTATATTTCCCGGAAGTAGAGACATTTGTGTTTATAAATTACATCGTGAATTTTATTAAAGGCTTGTCTAATTAAACGAAATCAATAACTTACCCTCGTCTTACCTGTATTTATAAGTTGTCTGCTATTAATCACGTCACTAATAAAGAAAGTTTTTAACGTAACTTCTGAACATACATGCGCACGTAAGGTCACGCCAGTTTCCCCGATGAGATAGGCACAGATGATAGTAAAACAACAGACATTTTGTAAAGTTATTTCAATCCTAAGATGTGATGTGGCGAGCCTGTAGCCATACTGAACGCAAATACGCAATAGAAATGAAATAAAAACAATGAATTTAGTTATGTCGAGAAACAATACAAGCTCTTAGCTCTAGATTAGTATCTAGTTTGTAGCGATATAATCAGCGTTCAGCGTTCAGCGGCCAATAATAAATTGTATATTATCTATCAAGCAAGAACTTATTCGTGGAAGGAAACAATAGTAGGGTACTTGGTTAGAATTTTATATCGATTAAGGATCGTCTAAGGATTAAAATTAGGAAAATTGTAAATCTTTAAAATTTGGTTGCGGGGTAAACAGAAAAATGAGGTCACACCAAGAAAAGTGACGTCACTGCACTTATTGTCCATTGCAGCAGGACGTGCCAAAGCGATAGTAAATGCTCCCTCTGCACTCACAAATTAAGCTTACTCTTTTTCCAATCATTTTATCTTGTTTTGACGGAAATGATTTCATGTTTAATGATATTGTTAAAATATAAGCAAGTACCTTACTGTAGCAGAAGGCTCGCTGTGATAAACAGACGAGTTTAGAGTCAGTGGAGCGCGTGATTTGAGCAGGTGGCAAGCGAGGCTCGGCCTTTCCGGACCCGCCAGAACCGGTATCATGATAAAAAATCTTTCACTACTACATTACCTCGCGGATACAGATTAAAATAATACCGCCCTAGCCGCTTCGGTTGCATCTTTAGAACCACCGTGACGGACCACTTGTACAGCTTTCTCGAGAATAATTCAATTCGATTTCACTTATTATATTTTGAAACAATATTTGAGTATTTTTAAAATTCCACGGCACGGAAGTACTATACTTTTGTCATCATTATTTTAATTTCAACTGTCACAATCATCACAACCTGCTAAGATAAAATTCTTTTGTCCAATAAGACTACAGTCCTATAACACGCGGAGCGGAGACAAATATCTATGAATTACATACTCGTACATTTTTCTCAACGTGGCTATCAATGCCGCCACCTCTCGTTTAACTTTTTCAACAAATTTCACCACAGAGGTTGTCAAGGAAAAATATCTTATTATTTTTTTAAATTGATACAATACACCGGTAATTCCGATGTGTGAGCGCATCACTAGCCCCACTAGAGCGATGAGAGCAGTGTCGTGGTCGCGCGGTGACCGCTGACCTCCCGACCAGCTGCCACGCTCACCTTGATCACCAGTCACCACGCACATGTATTATTAATCACACTAAATGCTAGCTTAACACTTACATTCTAGGTTATACTCTTAGTACTTCTACACCTCGATATGTGTGTGTCGTTCGGAGATTTCAATTTTAACTGAACGTGTGTGTTGAGCTGATTATTGAATAGAATCCTAGCAGCGCATGGATATACGAGTATTGTTAAGTGTACGTATTTTTTATTTCATTTAGCTTAGCGTTATGTTATTGCTATTAGTATTGCCAGTGATTACTAGGCATTAGAATTAACATCTTATTTGTCGAGGTGACCAGCGCAGTGCATTTCCATGCAGTGAATAATAAGTTTTGTGTAGTGTTAATGTTGTCTATGGGCAGGTGTGTCGCTTACCATCAAGCAAGCGATTTGCTAGTCTAGTCACACTAATAAAATAAAAAATCATTAAAATCTCCAAATAAAATGTGATTTATGTAATTTAGCATTCCGCGTTGGCTCATAGTCCACCCACCGCTTGCACTTTGTTGCCAAATATTGAAATGTCAAACTTGATTACATACAAGAAGTATAATTTATAATTTTATTTCCATTTAATTTTATTACAATAATGTATTCCACATGGCAGACGCAATCCGACATTTTTATATGCCGTGAAATGAATTATGTAAATTGGCGTTATTCATCTCATGTATTGTAATTGTTTAAATTTAGAAGGCCGGCATGATTGTCCGTCGCCGATTGATACTCTATCTAAACTGCATTGTACTGCCTAACAGGATTAAAAAGCGTATTGTATGTAAAAACTAAAAACACCGACACTAATAAAATAGTCAAATAATGTACTTATGTTTTAAGTATTTTATAAGATATACGCCAATTATTTGAGAAATTGAATATTATAGTAATCATGATGACATATCTGCATAATATGTGAATAATTCAAACAAAGTACTCGTTCTGATGTGAGTGATATAATGATGTCCGTACACACTACACACTACACACCATGCACCAGTGCTTTGTACAAAACACTTGAACCTTACATGTAGCCTAATATGTAGTTAGAATACTATACTTACATTACATCTTTACACTTAGGGGAAATCCTCGTTGTACGAAACACTTCAATGTCAACAATTGTTATAATTAGTAAATATTTATACTTAATCGACTCCTGTTTGGCAACACCTTTTTGAACTTAGATCCCGTAAATTATCACTATATTGGTCCACTAATAGCGTGGGCTACTGAGATCAATTTTTAACGGGCACTTTTTGAGAGTTTTTGGCTTGAAACCCTGTATCTCGCATATCTCGTCCATGATCAACTATTGCATCCACAAGTTGTTATCTGTGATATGACATTAACGAGACCATTGACAAATCCCTAACCCTTTTGCTGTATTTGCAGTTATCTCCAAATAATTTTCAGCGGTGGCAGAAGTGTCGAAGCGACAGATGCATTTAGACCGGTAACACCACTAATTTATCCCCGACTCATCCGATGACTGATCACTGTTCCGTGGAATTCGTCTGAAGCGTTATTTGCTGGAATTGATTACAAACCGTGGTCGATGTAGCATGAAAATATTGTTCGGTTTAAACAAATTGCGTGGCGCAGGGTGGGCATGATTCTCAAGTCTTTGCTATTTTGTTTTGTGTGAGTTATTTGCTTTCAATGATTCCTTATGGGTTGCCCAGATCTAGAATGTGTGCTAAGCATGGTAGCAAGTCTGCCCTTTGTCCCATTTTAATGTATTCTGTGAAGTGTGGGTGCGCTGTTCAGCACGTCTGCTTGTCCACTCCGAAATCCCTTCGGCCTCAGATTATGAATTTTGTTGTTCTAGTTGAAAATACCAGCACTAGTCATTGGCGGCTCCTTACTCTTGATTATAGTTGTATGATGTCTTCTACGTATATATTTGGTGTCTGGTGCGATGTGCGCGGGTTGCACCTGTAACTAGAGCGGTGTTGTGACGCCGGCGCCGCCGCGTGATTCACGGCTAACGGACCGCCCTTGTTGCGAGCCGCTAATTACATCACACACACAAACACACACACACACACACACACACATACACACCGTGTAACACATACTGTCAACATATCATTATATGCTAATGAACTCTACCGTTTTTGTCACACATATTTACGAAATCACGAATTGTACTCGTCCCCGATGAATTTGCTATAGATTTAAATAACAATGGAAACCTTAAAACAAGCCCGTTATCCAGTACGATGCACGTATGATATCTAATGTATCTGCTATCAGCTGACTACATACCATTATTTTCGCGAACACCAATGTTAGTATTCAGTACGTAAAACAAAAAATATTGCTACAATGTCTCGCGCGGATTTCAAAACATATGTGTTACGAATATGCGTGATACGATTATTTCACCGCAGTGGTATTTACAATATCAAAAATCCGTGAATAGACATTAAATTTCTTTTTGGTTGCATATATTATACGTATTTCCAATATAAGTAGAGACGTCCACTAAAACAATAACTATGAGTCTAGCTCGAATGGGGCACAACCTGAAAATGTTTATATTTTATTAGCAATCGTTACGGGTTACTGACTTCAGAAACTGGGACAAAAACGTGACAACACAAATTGATATTTCATTACAATGTTAGCGGTTTTCTCAACAGGTGATAAAAAGGAAACAAAATAGAAGGAGCCGATAGCGCATACGAATAGGTAATATTTACTAGTACACTACTCAATAAAACCAGTATCTCGGTTATCATTGTGTTTTCAAATTACATAATGTCACCTACTGACTCTCGTGCATAATACATCATGATATCAATATTTGTTTACTGTCGGGACACGCTCTGACAGATATCATATATACAGCGTTATAACTAAGTAAGATAAACGATCAGTTATATGTATACATAAATGCACCTCCGAACTTATAGGCAGAGGAATCCTTAGTGCCATGCACATTTTGGAAAGCATGCGGTAGAGAATAACGCTGTCGTCATGCCGAGAATATATTTCATTTTCGCGCTACTCAAGCTTTTTTAAAATAAACGAAATTTTGCGATTTTCTACGCTTTGTAATGATCGGAGTTGTTGTGATTGAGTGTTCAAATTATTGATATTCTTCACCCTAGCCACACAGTGGTAGCCTGATAACTTATTGCATCGCCTAAATCGTATTGTACAATATTTAGTAGTGTATAATCCCATGATTTGAAAGTGAAAGGGCAGGCGGAGTGATAAGACGGGCGTTATCACGCGGATTTGGCTACAATCTGTTGACTCGGCGTCACATGGACTGATACGCGCTCTTATCAGCCGCATGCATTGCCGACTTGTCATTGGATTCCGTTAATGACATGTGTTGTAAAATGTATATTGATAGTACAATTTCATTGAAGAAATTGCGTTTTTATTGTTCACGTGCCAAGTGTTGCGTGAAAAGGGTGCAGAATTGAATCTTTTTTAGGAAGTCTGGCTACGTTTTTGTAATTTATAAGACAAATATCTACGATTTTCGAATCAATCACGACATACAACAAATTTACTATAATCTACAAATGTTTAATTTAGATTAGACTATTACATAACTTCATGAGACTAACCGACAATATTGTGAGTTATAAGCCTTCATGTCTTGAAATCTATCCATGAATTCAACAATAATTTCTGAAATTTCAAAACTAGAACTTGAATTGCTTGCGCTTGTGTAATAAACCGAAAAATAATATGTGCAGATAATATTTTAATGTATAACAGCTGTCGCTGCAATGTTGTACGTGCTCACTGGACAGACGAAGTCCTACAAGTTGTTCCACTACACATCACTTGCACCATGTTACACACTACCCGCATACGACGCGACGTATTGCACTATCCACTCCGTTGTGCAACACATGTGAGCCAGGCTTAGTCTTCAACACAGTATATTTAATAAAATAAACTCACGCGCTTATGTTTGAAGGGTTAGCCAGAGGTGTCACTACTGACACCCACTGTTTGTGCTAAAATTAACTAAATTGTAAATAATTATCATGACGAAGCATTTTGGCAGGTTGGTATAATCGTAGCAACTGCCAATAGCATTAAGGGAATATATCTAAACCTCGATGCATTAAATATATAAAGTGCTGTGAGAACACGTCACCAAACCAATATAAAACACATCTTTATAGAAATAACACTATTCAGACAAAATTAATTACATAACCTGAAAATCAAACTTAAAGCCAGTCTTCATGCCCTGTGAACGTTATGTCTGCACTTAAAGGGCCATTTCGATAATATAAGGTCAATAGCCCTTGCTACAACATTGTAGAACAACGCTGGTATTTAGTTAGGTTCAATAAGTTGCCTGGCGACATTACCGCCGCGGTCAGACTGTTTCCTGTAATGACTCACCGTTTATGTTGTGCTTAATCATGTGCTTAGCGCTAACTATAACCACTCGCATTATTTCAGATATTGTTGGAAGTGATCAAATAAATAAAATATTATGATTTATTACTGCCACGATTCGTTTCTGTAGTATCGGAACTAAAACCAGTGGAACTCGTGCAAGGCATATTGTAATTTAAGAGGACTAAAAAGTGCATATTTCATCAAACTTAATTAGGTTTAAAGACTGAGAAGTGGCTTCGTTGATATTCCATTACTATATTCATCGTTTTAGATCACAATTTTGCTATCCCTAGACTTAGGCCTTTCGCTACATTTCACCTTGCTATTCAAGAGGCCGGCCCCACATCTAGGTACAGTGTTGTAAATATTTATAGGCTGTGCTAATCTCTTAGTACTATAGTATCAAGTGAATATTTTTCTCCTTTGCCACACCTATGCAACAAACACTATCGATTGAGGCTTGCAATGCGCTATCCCACATCGAACAGTTTGTTATTGCCTACCAAAAAACCTGACGGTATTTGTCACGCTCGCCGGTTTCCTGGTCGACGGCTTTTTCTATTCTGCCACTTAATAAATCGCCTCTATGTGACGTCACGCAATAAAAACAAAATGTAGGAAGTAATTATTTCTATTAAAACCACAAACTATACAAAGATGTGATTATGCAAGCCGCGTTAATTGTTATGCGGTGTATGATAGAAAGTATAAAAAAAAAATTATTTGTGATCAGTTTATTGTTATTAAAATGTGCGTTATTCTCGTCAATGTCCATCAATAAGGAAACTCTGGTGCGAATAAAATTTGATGACGTCCATTTGGAGTTATGTGTTGGCCTCAATGCGCGGCTGATTTGAGTGGTTAAATATGTTAGTTTCGTAACGCCATCGGTCATTTGAATGTTATTAATTTAAGCGGAATTGGATGAGTGACTCGTTTTTATCACTTGACAATAGGTGAAGAGGTTCATAGGTGAGATAGTGGCACCCAAGACATATCTCGCGTAGAATTAACTTAGATTGGAATAATGAATTGAGAGGTATTGTTGGTATTGATTTGATTGATTCGTGGGCCGTCGCTCCGTACTATAGTTACGGAAACATGTGTAATAACTGCGAGCGGGTAGCGATGGCGACAGTGCAACAGAGGCGCTTTCTCGCAAAAACACGTGCACTCGTGCACACACACACACACACACAAACACAGTACAGTCAATGGCGCATTGTTTACGAATGGCAACAATTCCACGTGTACGCACACTGCAGCCGCGACTCACAACTCACTAATAAAACAAATAAAAACAATAATGACACTCGGTATGCGCGGCTTCATAACTTCCCGCATCAAAGTATGTTCTCAATGGAAATTAGGAAATGCAGAGCCAAGAGAATTTACACATGTTTGCTTTGTTCGTCCTACATAACGTGCACAATATAGCGTAATCCATTCGTGAAGTAAAAATGCTCGTTTAGTGCGTCAATTATTTAAATGACCGATCATACATTTCAATACGTAGCAATGTTGTATGACGTAAATAGTCAATAGGAGAGATTAACGAAAGAAGGCGACAAAAGAGGTAGAACCACCCTGTTGTCAGCCATGTCTGCATGAATGGGCAGGCTCGTCCGGAGCGGTACCACTGTCTCACAGCCCACAGGGTATCGACATGAAGCGACAGCTTTGCTGTCGCCTTTCGTTCGGTGAGTGAGACTGAGACTCTTCCCATCCTTTTTCCTTCCCGCTCCCCTCCCGATCTGATGGGCCAGCAACACATCCATGGATAAGTGGTGTGGATGTTCATGGGCAGCAGTGATCACTTACCATCAGGTGACCTGTTTGCTCGTTTACCGGTCCTATGCTATAAAAAAAAAGTTACCCGATCGGTTACGTTACCCGTTATCAGAACTTTGCCTAGCTTAATTTCATTTATTATCATCAATTTCAAACACATCAAATTTACACCTAAAAATTATACATATACCCTAATTACTTCCACATTGACATCTAATATTTTTAATTTAATATAAAATTGACGATATTTTATCATCAAACCCTTGGACCTATTCCTATGAAAATTAGTCAATTTGTATTTTTCGTATTTATTTAAATTGTCTTCAGGGTCGGCCGTATGTCTCTGAAATACTCATTGTATCTTAGGAGGAGTTAACAGCATGTACAGTATTCGTAGCAGTTTGTTCTACGAAATGATCATTACCCAGTTGTGAACCCATGAATGGAGTGCGGTCGCGACTCTCGGCGCATTGACACGTGTTCGCCGAAAAAATGCGTTCTCACGAAGGTGAGAGCTCGCGTGTCGTGCATAATTATAACATTATAATAAACGGCATCAACCGACAAACAATACGCCCGCCACGCATTTATTACTTATTGTTACTTTACACTTACACATCAGACAGTGTATTCGGAAGTCCATTGTCAATTTCACGGTTTTGTATAAGCAATGAATTGTTGAAGAATGTTTTACTTTTCATTTAATTTGTTTGTATTATACTCGATCGCAAGTTGGGTGCTATAAATATTTCACAGAAATGACTTTTTCACCTATATATGTAGTTCATCCTATGAAAATCCGTTATTGACGCAATTGTGACTAGCCAATTTAAAAAAATAACTAAAACAATAAAATGTTGAACTGTTGTTCTAAATGTTTAGTGTTGTTGCGTGGACTGTAGAGAGGTGTAGTAACATTATCCTAATCCGATAAATCTGTATTTTTATAACCGGCTGACGTAACACACCTGTCGGTTAGGTGTTACCGAACAGCGAAGCCACACGACCAGTACACGACGCACACCCACGTCAAAATATTACATCCTAGTGGTAATGTCAACAAGATATTTATAAGAACTAACATAGGGCTTGATAAAATAACAAGACATGACGTAGGAAGGTTACTTCTAACAAGTTCGCTGTGAGAATATTTAGGATACCCTAGAATGCCGTCCTCAAAATTATTTCGCCACTGAGCATTTTTGTAATTGACAGAGATACTTAGGTGTACCTTACTTGTTCTTGGAGATATTCATATGTTTCACTACATATCTATTTTTATAATGGGACAGAAAGTAACTACAATATTTGGATAATATGTGCAAAGCATTGTAGGTCAAAGAGTTGACAAAGCCAAAAATGTGAACGTCCGCAATATAAAACATGTGTACTCTAGTCATTACTCTACTTAAAATAGCTGGAAAATGCTTAGCGAATGAATTTGTATTGCGAAACTGGCGGCCGCGGTGCCGCGCCGCACTAACGCATATTTTTATAATGGAGAATGGAGCGACATAGTCATCCAAATTAATTTACTAAATAATAACGCCTGCATAAATGTGTAGAATTCCTTGACTTTCAAAATAACACCGTTATCATCCGCTGTAAAAGGTATTCGCTTGCACCAACAAACAAAATATAATGATTGTAGCATTAAGGGTAGGTACAGAAAAACCTAACTCTTAGGTCATATTGTACATCGCATTTACTTGTTTTAACTGTGCTGGAGCAACGTTCATTTAAATGCAGCCTGGGAAGAGATACGTTTGATGGCAACATTCCAGAATCCAGCAATCCCTCTGGGTGCACGTTAAGCCCCTTTTATCGGTGTTTGGTATTCAGCACTGGTTGGTTGATCGTTATGCCTTGACGGAAGCTCTGTGGGTGGCGTGGAAAGGCTGACATTAGAACCCCTTATCCCGCTATGTCTCCTCCGTCAATCCTGCATTAGCATTGACATAAACACATGCATGAAAGCCCAGATTAATGTGATCACCTAGTCATATTAGACTTGATAGCAATGAAGAGATCTCTTTCGTGTAGCGTTGTTACCTGTACGTTACTAATCACTACACATGTGAATCCAACCAGTTATGATCGGTTGAACTTGCAGACGAAATGCATGTTGATCGCTATCACTCGCAGTGACGCGACTTTCATATTTGTTTATCGATATGGAGACGACGGCGACACGTGCCGCGCCGCACAAGCCCTGCACGTGCTTGGTGAAATCGAAATACCACCAGCATCGACACGACACATCCTCAATACAAGCTGTACTATGAGTTATAATCTTATAAGCCTTGGCGAGATATCACATCCCATCTACGTGCAAAGACATTGTCCATAATATAGATAAAAATTGTATCTGGGAATCGTTAGATCCCGATTTCGGTATTTTATTTACTTGCCTGATACTGGAATGTGTGCCCGCCATGGCAGTAGATCTTTTGTTACAGAAGAAGTATGAGGTATAAAGGCCATAAAATATCGCATAGACAGAAACACAACAGCAAATTATGTTCACGTTTGTATTTTTCGAAGCAGTTCATGTAACGTGGTCATCGTAATCATTCATGGTTGAACGTAAAATACTCCAACATCAATTAGAAATTAATATCCACATTACTATTTTACATAAAACAACTTGGCATAAACTGATACGGTAATTTGCGTGAAAACACCAAAGTTTATGATAGTGATATGATTAATGTAAGTTTGCAATAAAACTAGGAATGAAACAGATGATAACGCGAATAATTTAGTAATCCTAATTCCTCGACCAACGCTGACGCTTGATGAATGTAAAAACTGGCTTGATATACTGGCGCTTAATACGGATTAAAATTGTTCCCAAGATTATTTTATATTTAGCCATTTATCAATGTCGATTTTTGGACAATTGTAGATAAATGCTTACTTAAATATTTGTTTTTAAATAAATTCATTAAGTAATATTAACAAGGTCATTTTGCTTCCTTGCCACATGGCTGATTTTTATATATTTGTTCAAATTTGCTAAAAAAGTCGTTATTTTAAAATTGTAATTTAGATATCATGACCCATTTCTTATTGGATTTCTTCTTGAAGACATACAACCACGTCGGTATCCTCGAAAATAGACGGGCGCAACGAGTGCAGCTATATTTTGGCATATATCTGTTTCATAGACGTATTAATGAAGGGCACAGTAACGTGTCACCTTCACCCATTTTGATGGTGATTCGGATCAGTAGATAACTGTGACATAACTGTGACAATGTGATTTGATCATTCTCTGAACTACGGTAAGGCCACTGTTCCGATATGTTGTTCGCTGAAATTTGAAATCAGAGTTAAAACGATATTTCTTTTAAGTAATTATATTTTACAAAATCAGCCATATCATAAATCATAGTAAATTTTCGGTAGCAAAGAGAAAGCTTGGTATTTAATTAAAGCAACCTCGCTTCCTGCCTTACTCATCCCTGTGTGACGGCAGCCCCAGTCGATGAATCCAAAGGATATTATGACGATCCGCTTACCAATGCGTCACCATTTTACTGCCAGCGGTGATCAAGAATGTAAGGACACGCACTCACTGACGCGTAAAACGCTCAGAATAAACGCTCTCAACACCTATCAGTGATAAGTAGCAAAAGACTGTGAAATAAATTGAAATCTGTGGGTTGATGTGAACATACATACCAGGAAAAGACATAGATTATAACGAAATTTAAAATAAGAACAATATTTACCTGTAACTTATTAAAAAACCCATGTCCTTTCCAGTGGATGTATTGTCCAAATTCTAGTATTTACAAGCAGTATTTTAATTTAATTCTAGTATTTTACCCAGTGTCGACTTTTCCAAAAAAAAAGTACTGGTCTCCATTTCTTTCTTTGAATTAAAAAATAGCCTAAAATAGATAGCGAAATTTGCAAAAATGTCTATTACATAGTAATTTTCTCTAAACAGTATAAATGACGTTTGTTCCGTATTAATATCGTGTCAAAAACTTTGGCTTCAGGCATTAAAGCGGAAAAGCGGCTTAACCTAACCTAGATAGAGACAGTTGCCGCAGGTTGATAGCAAGCAATAAAAACGCAAAATTGTTTGACCTCCATTGGACTTGGTATGCATGATATTTTATCTCAATTGCTGGCGTGCCCACTTATGACAATTTCGTGGTTTATTTTATTATATTAGCCCAAACACAGGAATTCTTAAAACCATATTTCTGCCGGACCATGAATAATAGTAACAGTTTTCTCCGTTCCCGTGTACCCCTCTTTCTGTAACTCCAGATCCCTCGACATCCGGATGCCGGGTTAAAAATACTGAATGACCGGAGATGGTAGTCTGTCGCCAATCAATATTCTGTCTTAACGGTATTGCATTTACCAACAGGTGTTGAGCAGGTACATCACTTAACCAGGATTTTTTGGTCCAAACCTGTTTCGTTGAATTATGAATAATCATATAAAGTTACAAAAGCAGCTTGTTTTTTCCCGTCGTCGCACATTGTGTCTACTGCCTTATTCACACAGCATGGATAAAAGCTGGGTATTTTGGCAAACACTATCGCCAATGTCGATAGTGTTGTAAATGTGTAGTTGTGTATGTTATCGCTATCGGCGTATCTCGCAGACGATATCGTTAATGTGTTATGTGAGTAACCACTGTCACGTTCTTGCAAGGACAATGTCGTGCTACGTACACACTTTGATAATAATGGCTAAGAAAGAATTGACAGCGTCCGCAAATAGGAGAGTCGGCTGTGACACGAGATTTCACAGGTTCATCCTCCATACCGGAATAAATGTTTGTAGATTAACAAATATTTGCTTCCGTTGTGAGTAGCGAAAACCGCTCAACACTCCATTTACCCAAGGAATCCGCCATTAGCTTGGCAGTCGAAAAGTCGACGTATTTTTCAATTGCTTGCAATAGACGATCAACGTACAGTTAATTGTGGTGCACTAGTATAAAGTGACCACATGTTGTAATACTTTGCGGATGATTACAAGACATTCGTAGAAACATTTACTCGTTCATCAAAAGTGGCTGATGGAATGTTTGGTCTAGCAGGAAATCTGCAATCTACCCTCCGCCATAAACGTAGAACTAGTAGGATATCTGCACTTTATGGTTTAACTGCCGTGTATAAATAACGCAATAGTATTGATATGTCATGCTGCAATTACAAGTGCGTCACGACTGCATGATGCGGGGTGTTGTAACTACGAGTATAAGTTAAAAATAGTATTTAAAATACAATTAAGTCACGTAATCCTGAAGCCGCAGTAAGATATTGCAAACTTGCAGATCACACAAATATTTTGCCATGTTCCGTTGATTGATTCCGTCGTCTCTCGTTTCACAGTTGTCTTGATGATAGCGCGACTGAGGCTGTCAAAATAGTTCTTATTCAATAATTTGAATGAGAACTAATGTTCTCCACACTCACGACAAACAAAGCCAGCAGTTTAAAATATGTATAAATAATGCGTATTGAAACGGTGTGAGCAACTAGTTGTGCTCGACGCGCGGAACTGGTTTGGAGTAATGTCGAAAAAACCGCGTGTCGGAGGCTCGGTGCAGCGTCAGGTTGTCGTAAAGGTGACTTGCACCGGGCCCGCGGCGCATTCCCGTGCTCGGCGCCAACCACTGCGTTTTTTGGAGAGGACGGCTCATTACCAGCATCCTTGTTTGTACTGATGTTATCATACTTTGTTTTTTCCTATAGTTGCTTTTATTAGACTGCATCCGCCTTGTCTTATCACGAATTACTGTATGCACTGCAATGTTGACATTATATTATTATTTTAGAGACGTCAGGTTGAATCAGCGATTTGTAAATAAAATTCAGTTGCGCAAATACAAGAAATATGAGAGAAAAATTCGTTGTTAAAATACTTGGCCTGCTAGAGCGTTATCGCGTAATATCGTGTCCTTGGCGGCAGCTCGAGATCATATCGCAGTAATCACATTTGACGTAATATTGCACACTCCAAACACGGGAAATGCACAAAACACGATAAAGAAACAAACAGCGCTTATGGAAAATATTGTTTTCGGTTCATATTGTAAGAAACGATATAATGTAATGAAGTCCTACAACGCTCATTGATACATTAACGCCCTTATTCCTCTGAAGTAGCGAAGTTTATTAAATAAGCCAATTAAATATAATAGAGTAGTAAAATCTAAACGTTACCTAATAACCTACACTGATGATATCATTAAAGCCACTGCTGAGTCAACCGCAAGATTTGAACAAGCACACTGTTGTAATACCAACTTGAAGACATCTCGTTGGCGAGTGGATTACAATTTTTTGTTCCCGTCTGATTATTTGGTATGATAGCGTGGTGTAATGTACTGGGTACTGACGCGGAGTGGCGCGCCTTTGAACCCGCTGATGTGATCTCGGTTCAATTATTTCTCGCTCGGTTCGATTGTATCGCCATTGCTATTTGTTATACGGCCGCGGCGGGAGCCAGTTCTGCGCACTTTTATTTGATTTTTTGCGAGTCGGTGACAAGTTTCTCGTGTCGTTTGTGCTTGCTTTTTAAAGCTTTGTTTATTTTTTAATAAGTGAACGTTTTTTAAATTTTACTGTTCTTATTTTTTTTTATGTGGCACGGCATACTGACTACCACGCACCTAAAGATACCAGACTTAGAAATGAACATGCCCCGTGCCAAAACGGAATGAACTCAATCTAATCTTGAAATCATATTTTGTATACGTACCTCATATTTTATTACTGGCCCCGTTACCCTCCGGAAGGATACGAATGATATCCTACCACCATATGTATACCATTTCCCACTACTGTGTACGATTATAACTATCTACTATCTACTACTCCGTCGCTGGCAAATATCTACGGAATAGTCATAATGTAGGAGGATGTATGCATAGTTTCATAACACATTTGGTAGGGCAGTGCCTCGGCATCGGCACCATAATTACACGCTTCGTATTGTTAGCACACGATGGCGACGTCGACATCACCCGTTCCGCGCTGATTACCCGTGTCAGAACTCAGAACATGGGGACCCGCGCTTCTCGCTAAAACTATGTTGTTCATTAGGGTTTATCACATCATAGCGTGGTTACCACGCTCTTTAATTTATTACTGAACGCGGCACACAGGTTTAAGCTTTTAAAAATACTTGTGGTAACAATTAAATTCCGAAAAAATAAAGTAGAATAAATATGGTTCATAAATTGAAAATCTTATATTTTTTATAAAATGACCTCAGAATAAAATCTATTTACCCACTATACTCCACTAGCGTTTCAACTTACTAACACATTTCCTTTAATACATAAAAGTATACATAAACTCACGCCCTTTTTTCCAGAAGGTGTAGGCAGAGGTGCCACCATGTCACCCACGTTTCGCCTTGTATATTCCGTCCCCCGATGTCATAGGGGGAGAGCCTATCGCCATATCGAGCACAAATTCCTAGCTCCAGGCTGATAGTAAATTAAAAAATCCATTATCACTGCCCGACGCGGGATTCGAACCCGAGACCTCAGGTTTGCAATCGTACCGCAGTTGTACTAACAACGACGCCACCAAGGTAGTCCATTTCCTCTAATGACGATAAAAATGATTGAGTTTCACAATCCCAACACTTGCAATATAAATACCACATTCCTCTGAACGAGTGGTTGTAATGGGCACCAACTGTCAATGCTGTAAGCTGTTTGTATATATTTTTTGTACGTGACATACAAATCACTTATGCATTGAAACCACGTGCTCAGTAATGTCTAAAAATGTTTGCATAATGAGATAATCTCCTTGCATATCTGTTATCATATTACATTACGCGATGAATATTCGCAATAGGACAATGGCACGTTTAAACGTTTCGTTATGAGCGTGAAATTTAAAATTATCTTCTTTGTTTATATTGCAATCTGTAAAATATTATGTGTTCGTGCACGTTGCTTAATTTTTTCCAAATGTTTACATTAACTTGATGGCAATATGGAATTTTGGAAATATAGTGTCACGTATGCGGCGTGGCTCATGACAAGACTCGAAACAAAATATATAAAAGTAAAGATGATTCTCGAGACCCGTGTCACATAGGACATAAATAAGTTTGGCGGATTGTAGGTGGCATGCACTAATGAAATCTCTGCTTATCTATGTGATAGATTACCTACCACTTATAGTAGTACTTCACAATGTCAAAACTGTCCTCACTACTATGTATAAACAGACCTTAGTGACACACAGTAGACATATATTCAAAATCATCTATCATTTTGGGTTTGATTTGTATACCTTTTTATATATATTTTTTATTTTCTTTTAGTGATCAGCAATATCTTTGAGGTGTATCAAATTGTCCCAATTGGTAATCGTTGTCACTTAGCCTTGACCGGTGTCGACACTCGGGGACATCGCAATGTGAGCATATTTCACATTATTGGAAACATATTCAATGTTGCAATTATATTTTCTCCATATTTACAAGTCTTCTTAGGTAATCAAAACTGAATTTGGTTTTTTCATGACGTCAAGTCAAAAAGTCATTAGTAGTTTAGCTATCACATTAATTAGCTTAAACTAGTAACATTTCGTTATGCATTCATCTTGGACGAATTTATATTCAATTACGCTCTAAAAGCCACTGCCATTTTTATAACCATTTTTTCTGGAAAATGCATAAAAATTATGAGGCCCTTACCCTGCGTATGTACTCGTAAAGGATAAGATCAGGTAAAAGTACCATGATAACAATAAGCAGACAATGTCACCCAACTCAGTCGCTTGTCCGCTGTAGCAACGCGATGAAGTGATAATTGTCCACAGACATGCGACAGTGATATGCAACCATAATGGCATGTACACACAAGACGAGTTGACGTCGCGTCGGCTCTTGCACACGATCATAAGCCTCGGTAGCGTCACACTGCTGACTCTAGTCTGACTACACAAAAATATTTTTGAGTCCACGTCTGTATCTCCATTTCCCAAAGTTTAGAGAGTCCGCTGAGCTTATATATTTTCCCTTAAAAATATGTTACAGAAGTGCCTATCGCCAAGCTATACACAAAATTCCAGTCCACTATGAACTGCCTGTTTCACCAGCAAACCCACATGATTTTTACGCCAATTCCATAATTTTCCCTATTACGTGGCGTCAATAGTAAACTAGACTTTAATAGCGTTTTAATTAACTATTTTGTACTAATATACTGCTAGCAAATCGGAAATATGTATTTCGTTTAAATAAATTACTAACAATAATAATTTGTACAAATGAGGACAATTATATTATGTTTTACATATGTAATATTACTCATGAAGCCCCATTTTGAAATTAAATTAAGTTAACTTCCTATATATTATTCGACGATTTTACCGCGTTTATAAGTACAGCAATAGATACTTATTACTTATATATAACAATATTAGAGATTATAATGTTATTATTTTATTATCAATTTACACAAAATCAAGTAATAAATCGTTTATTAATTTATGTTCCTTTTTAATATAATATCTAACTTATCTCTCTTTACCTCATAAAACCAAATTGATCAGACATCAAGTATTTTTTATATGTTGTCGTGTCCCTGAAATAAAATATCCAATTAGAGGGAAAAATTGAGTACAACTAAACTGCACCGTCATTAAAAGGACAGTAAAAAGAGCAAGGCGAATAGATCAATAGCAATCCCGACTTTAATTACCTCGCTGCTATTCAAGAGTATTGAAAGGATCCGGAAGCAATGTCGAGGTTCTATTGAAATGCATCGGACGTGAGGCCGCGGCGTGAGACTCTCGGGTGCAACAGCCAACAATGTGCTGCTCGGCGGCTGATTGCTTCCTACTCGCGGACAATGCACTACTAATGTCTATTTGATATCAATTACACACGCTGATAACGTGTTCAAATAACATTCAATGTTCATAACAAGCCTTTAGTTATCTGCTGATTGTCACTGCGACTAGGCTTTCTACGGGTACACTCAAGTTGCCAGTTCCTGCATCGATAAATATATTTAGTTTATTTCAAAACCCTATTCATTTCACTAATTGGTTAAAATATACTATGCGGATTAAAGATAACTTGGATAAAAGACTTGGCAAGCTTTTATCTTCGGAGTCATTAAAATGCGTGCGTATTATAAATTTAATTTAACGCAATTTTATGGCGGGAACAAAGACGGGTTAGTGTCTGTTTATGTCCACGTAATTGCGGCACATTCTAGGATCGTCTATTATGCATCCTATTTTTAAGCGGCAGGCATAATTACGTGAAAAAATAGCATAACCAATTATCTCAAGCTATTCAAGAATCTAGTGAAAAGCGTAGCCGGAGGCTCAATATACTCTTCTATATTGATATGGCTTTGAACGTGTTAGGAAATAAAATATATGTGAAGTATATAAAAATGGGTGTAGTTTAGTGTGATTGGATATGGTTTTGCGTCAATATCGTGCGCCGGCTGTTACGCCGCGACGGCGCAGAGTGGTGATGCGACCACAACTACACACCTCGGATTACCACAACAACTTTATTGCTTATTGTCTCGTTGGATTTATTTGAACGTTACGCAAGATCGACAATTATCCTAGTGTAGAGGCGGCATATATAGCCTACGAAGTATGAGGTATCGTTTTTTAATCAAGGCGATACATAATGTATACAATTTTCAATAAATGTGGCTATATTGTGGCCCATCCGAAGCCAAATAACGAGGAATCTTATCTGTACTATTTAGAAACTTCCCTTAATTATACCTCCATTTACCCCAATGCCCTAAGGAGCAATTTCAAATTTTCGAACCAACATCTCTGTAGAATCACTGTTCCAAACTGTATCAAATTGAAATCGAAATTCGAGTGGAATCAAAAGTATAATATTATGCTTCGACTCAAGTATAATAAGTGGCATGTTAAACAGAGTCATTGTCGCGTAAATATTGAATATACAGTGAATATTGGGCCGCGGAACGCGATCGCAAACGAGTTATTTAATTACGCTGCTTGATCGAAATTAATGTTAAATAACTGGCCGGCCGGCAAGGTCGCTCACCGTACACCACCACAGCTCAGTGGATGCACTGTCATCTCATTCATTGCCTACGTTGATTTCAAATTCTACATCTCAAATTATATTTGATGAAAGTGTGAAAGTGCATTTACTTTATTATCGTCAATGTAAAACTGATCCAATTTTGTAACAACGCCTATTCTAACCAAGTTCGACTGATGCAACGTGTGTAATGGTAGTTGTTGTGATGTCAATAAACAATTTGGAATGGAAATCGAATCCAATACCTAATGATGCACATAATACGAGTATGAGCGCTACCATTAATAGGTTAATTATGAGTCGAATTAAATAACACTTATAAATATTTTAGTGAAAGATAAATATTATAGTAAATATTTTATGATGAAATATAAATATTGAATAATAATTAACTTAACAGGCGAAGTTCAAGCGCTGTATCAAATTCCCAAACTAGTTAGAAAGTATAACTAATGTTAATTAATGAATACGTGTGACGGGATCTTCTCGTTTGTTACGAGTGACACGGACATCACACAACACATAAATGGTGAACCAAATTAGACAATGATGCCCGAAGTCTGGTTAAGTTGGCGCGACACACTTGTTATTACGTTTTGTATGGTGGATAAATAAATAAGGTTACATCTAACAGGCGCCTAAACGTGATAATTATCACCTGACATGCAACGCCACGTCGCGTGTCGTACTTACCAAAAACTACATACATTAGACCGTAACGTACATTAAACATTCTGGTCTCACCAAGTGACAACACCTAGACCCGAAACAAATATTTGTGGAGCTCACATTTGTCTTGATGTGGGCAACGACCCCACCAGTCTCTCTTTTCGAAACGGGATTCCGAAAATTATGAAATTTATTCAACGAAAATTACGGCACTAAAATATATAGTTAATATAAAATTCCAGCGCGTACAATACTCGCATAGACGATAACACATGTACGCATACATTACAAAATACAAATGTAACATATTCATGTGCACATGTTACTAACTTGTCACATATTGTAACATACTGACCTAATCAGCATTCATTTATAAAGTTTACTTCAGACATACATCCCCTGATATATTTTCATTATTTATTAGTTTCACGTTGAATGTAAATTATAAATATTTAAAAAATGTCAAATGATGTAAAAATTATTAAGTTTCTTGATTTCTTAAATATTGTGGATCCTAAACGAACTTTTCGGCAAGTAAATTGCTTGCTCATATCTTATACAAAAAAAAAGTGAGTAGATGGACACCCCGGAAGTTACGCAGCGAAAATATAAAGAAATCTAGTGAATAGCTCTGATTGATGAGCCACAATAAACTATTTAGACACTTCATTATAACTGAATAAATCTTAGTGTGACTTATGGCCGCGCTCCGTTGAGACGCAACTCTGAACTACTTTCTCCGGTTGTAGCGGAAACGTCCCCAACAATTTATGTTAATTTACTATAAAAAAAAATGTGACCAGCCACAACTATTGATAATAATGTCAAATATCAACATCAAATATCAACAGGTCGATACAAACGTGTCAAGAGATAACCATATCTGCTTTTTGAATACTCTATCTGAACTGCACATTTCATCAGGTTCAATAAAGTAACTTATGTCATGCTAGTATAAAAATAATACTAGAGATGTAATTAACGCTGTTAGAACTTTATCTGCATAGTTGTTGGTTGGATCTTACCAAAATTTGTATAGGCGCTGGATTAAAAAAAAAACAACATCTTGTGCAATCGTGTTCCGGATAAGCGGGCACATTTGTTCTAGTCTTTTGATGATAGTGGACTATGATTATAGCTGCTTTGGTGTGCTGTAAGGCTTCGTGACGGTTCAGTTTGCATTGATCCCCGTCCCCTTCGAGTGCAACCGCATGTGCCTGAAGCGCAATAGTTGTGTAAGCCGGGATCCCGTGTCCGCGGTCAGCGGGTCGGGTGGTGTGCCCGCCGCGTAATCGATCTGCACCTGTGTTTCCTGACTCTTTGTTCATAGAGCTGTATAGGAAAACATAACTTTACTTGGTGAAGTATAAAAGGTTTTAACAGCCTTCGTTAAGGAACTAATTGTATGTAATACATCGCTTCTCACGAGTTACGTCGAATCTATGTTTGCTCATAATTTGAAGACACCACGGTGATAGTACCAGACATTCTGTGCTTTCTGGGTATACAAAAGTTGAAATACGAAATGGCGTGTTGTGAGAGAAATGTGTTCGCTACTACGATCAAAATAATTTGAGGACGACCTTCCAGAGATCAACCAAGTAGTCCACCGTATAGGCTACATTGTATTAAAGTATATTGTAAAAATATAATGTTATGTTTTAAAAATCCAATATAATAATAATAGGTTGCGTGGTGTGCCGTATCTACGCGTCGCGTCACGTCGTGATAACAACTCAATAAAGCGGCAAGTGCGGCTACTATTCACTCTTATCAACTGCTCCACTAGTCGCCTTCTAGGAACATTATATTGCCACTTGATTGATACTCTATATCTTTATTACAATTCACACCCGTCCTCCCCAACACCCCTTGTCAATAAAATAGATTGAGTCTCAAATTACCTGTTAGATAAAACTTCTGAATAGTTTTAGAATCATTATATCAAATGATAAGATGATTCCTTGACATATCACCCATTTGCGCGAATATTATTAAGTTTTGTTAAACTTGACTTTCTTTCAAATGGCTTAACGAGTATATGTAGCATTCGAGACATTTTAAGATGATTTAAAATAATCTAGAACTTTTAGTAAATAAGGTTTCAGTCCTGTATCAAAATATAAAAAGATATAGTAAAAAATTGTACATTGGAATATGCGAAAGGAATGTGCAGTGTTGGCGTGTCGAGAATCGAGACGAACCGACGACCTTGGTGGGATGAAAGGCGTAAAAACGCCGGCCCGTTGTGGTCAGCGCCTCCTACGCGCATTCTAGATCCTCCGAGCACTAGTCTAGATAACTAGCATGAAAATTATACGTATCTGTATCGTAAACGATAATTGCCGACCTATTTCCATTCAATTGTGAGCGCATTGCGTGTATTACATTATGAATGGACGGCTGCTATGCAGTAGTGATTAACACTACGGGGATATCTAACTTTTTTAAATATAGCATAAGGCTATGTTTTTGCATTTATTGATATTTTTAACTAGAATTATTTTATAAACAAAGGATATTTAATGTTTCTTCCATAACCTTGAGGTCCGTTGCCCAGGTCGTAAAATAGATATGTGAGAACTGAGAAGTGAAGCTATTGGATTGATCCCTACAACGATATAAATGTTGGTGTGATCCTCAAAGTTAGTTTAGTTAGAGTGTTACAGACAGAAAGTTTCTCTTATTCTCTGACACACTGTACGTTAATAAGATGTAAGCAATTTCACATTAGAATTCCTAAACTAAATATAAATGTTCATGCTGCGTTCCCTCCAATCAAATTTGTCTAGGTTGTTATACGCATGTCGTCGTAGCTATTAAATAACACTCATGAGGGTGCCGTGTAGAGGGGTGAGTACAACGAGATCGATACAAGGGGTGACGTCCAGACGAGGAGTGCAAAAATTTGCCGCCCCAGAGGGGAATCATACCTACAGTCTATCGGAGCGTACCTATAGTGTCTGTATAGTAGACGGCTATAAAGGTCGGTCCTATATACATACACGGTTCCTACTATAGTACTGAAATAAATATTGACTTACCAAGTTCAACGTTGCTAAGTTATTTCAGTAACAGTTAGTAAATATTTTTCTAAAAATAACATAAATTTCAGTTCCTTTTCGAAAAAAAGAAACTGATCTGAATTTAAAAATATGAAAAAGAAAGGCTTAATTTTTATTCTAATTTCGAAAACCGTTCGTTTTTATTATCTACCTTACGGCTAGTTGCACTAAGGAGGTTTCAATCACTTACCATTTTAACTGTATTTCTAGGCAGTGTGCGCATGATTCATGCCAATAATGAGTGTCCACAGATGTGAACCTACAAGGTTTCCGTCTGAACGGACTGCTCATGTTACAACTATTTGCTGATTGCAAACCGGACTCATGTATGAAATTATCGCCTGTATTCGACAATATTATTCATGGTTTGTCAATATAATATATTGTTTTTGCGTAATCATTTACAAATTATCTTCGTCTGGACTTGATATGTAAGTTACTCAATAAAAATGAAGGAACGGTAATTTGTAAAAATGTTTGATGTCTTTCTATATACCTACATGAAGACTACGCAATCGATTCTGCTCCTGTATTTTTTTATTGTTATTGGGGACAACAAAAAAAATGGTTTTCGACTGTTACTGTCAGCAAAGATGAAGTAAATCGCTAATTTGTCAACTATAACCTAATATTGTAAGGTTTCGTTTCTGAGACTGAAAAAAAAAACTGCCGTGGCACATTAATTTTTTTTAATACTCAAAACTTTCGTAACAGCTTTGTATTTACATCAAAAGAATTTAATGCGTGTGAAATGTTTCCATAACAATGTGGTTAACCAGTTCGCGCTCGTGTGATTTAAAAAACAAAATAGCAACTATTTCGCATCATCGCTTAAATCGGATCATAAATCTCAGCGAAATCGGTGTACATACATAAAAAAATTATCAATGGAATTGAGAACCTCCTTCTTTTTGAAGTCGGTTATAAACACCACCACGTTCTGGCACTGGCACAAAACATGTTGTGTCTTAATTGAAAGTATTTTCGTTTCATTCTTGTGCATTAACAGGCTTGTCAATCGGTTTTCAGGGTATTTTCATTTACCTTTTCTTTACTGAATCAGCTTTATTTTATTCCTCCTAATCTTTGGCATCCCAGATTTTAAGACAAGACATTCCTCCAACATATTTTTAATATATTTTGTTCGATCCGTAACATCTTCGACTTGGCTATTGGCTTAGGCCCGGTTCGAAAAATATTTTTATTGAATGTATTTCAAGTACTCTAAGCAATTCCACCAACTGTTACATTTGTATTAAATGTAAAACATGTAATGCATATTGTTAATGACACTGCAAAATATTAGTGCTTCGATATGAATATGGTCATACAACGCTAAATAAAGGATTTACAAAGAAGCAAATATTATGGAACGAGGACAATGCGCCCACGTGTTCTTGTTTTATTGACGCGCCAACGTTCAATGTCCATTCGTGTTATGATATAAACATCGAATTAAATGACAAGCAGAAGACAATCCTTTGGCGACGCGTAATGTTGATATATTCGACAGTGTTTGTTTATGTACTTTCACCATTGTTAAAGTCTGGGTCAGATGGGGTCGAAGCTGCATCAAGATATATTTCTTTAATGCAAAGATGCAAGAAATCCTACTATAATACTCATTTACTCTTGTTTTCAATCAAGATTCAAATAATATACGGTGGACATTACTGTTTTCGTATAGTTTAACAGTATGTCTATTGGGATATTGCAGCCGAAAACTCAATTGTATTGTCAATGTTACAATCTAAATCATATCTATACATTTGTGTGGTGCTGTTATGTAATAAATAAAATATATTGTGTAATTTTGTTATATCTGCAACTGCAACTAACTTGCTTAATCCGCTGATGAAAAATAAACCGTTTTGAAATTGCGTAACCAATAAATCAGTCGTTTTACTGAACCACTGAAGATATTGTATCGTGTGCGAATAATCACAAGATAATGCCACGTTACGTGACTAACATGTTATAGACATTAATTAATGTGGAACGAAAGTAGCGTTCATAGATACCGAACTGGTACAAGCTTGTTGACAATCAATAATCTCGGCTCATCTTAAGACTGAGTAAAAGCGAGTGCGTGCGTCTCGATTCGTGACTAATTGTGAGCATTAATACATACTGTGATTTTAAAAAACAATTAATAAGAGATTATTCAAAAAAAAAGAAGAACTCAGCTCCTGTTGCTGAAGGCCTCTCTTCAGCCAATCTTCTTTGGTGTAACACGTTTCAAAAAGGTGGTTGTACTACTCGATCCTGTAAAAGAATCTTTGAATAAAGCATAATAAATTTATTTCTTTATGTGTTTTCAATACAACCAACCAGGATAGACCGTCGTGTCATGTATTGTACAGATTAAAGTATGAATTGAGATGCCAATACTGCCGGACATCTAAAACCTTTCGTTGCTTGGGCAGTCACGTGCGCGTGCGACTCCTGTAGCGCGTGTCCGCACATGTGAAGCGCACGTGTGCAAATAACGCGCTACGTAATGCTTCATCGGCGAATACGCGGGAATATGCAGACGTGCACATCGCGTTCGTTTTTCAAATTATTTTTGGTGCACCGTTTGCATTCCAGCCAGTAACATGATCAATAAGACATTTACCCCTCAGAGTTCAAACGACGTTTGAACGCAATTTGGTATTAGGGGAATTTTTACTTTATAACTGCGTAAGATAAAGCAATAATTGCAGAAAACCAATATGATCCATACGCCTTTTAAGACCGGAGACGTCTCCATGTTGGCTCGTGAAAAGTGTCGTCTTTTTTTTTTAATACGAATTCCATAAACCGACCAGTGCCTTAGTCGGTAGTTGCTATGCAAAATAAAGCTGCGTTTTATTTATGCATTTTTTCTGGAGCGATCAGATTGAGGTAGCTAATGCGTATGACAAAAAAAAACAGTTTATTATTTCAGTTAATATTGATTCTAAGCCTACGTAACTTTTTCAAGCTATAAACGGAGAATGAAATTGCTAGGAAACAAGAAATGCGTCCCACTACTTATATCTGCTGTGACCCCAAATGTCGCAAGTAGTGTCCGTCAAAACACACGTTATCGTTGTATCGTCCACTTTTACTTTCGCTAAACAAGGTCATTCGATACAGCGGAATGTAGTGGGCCGATTTTCGCCGAAACATATCGCGTTCATAACATACAGGACGGTGATTCAGTTCCTGTTTTATGTCAAATGGGAATTTTGTTTCCTCAAATAATTGTTTTTTTTTGCGGATGTTACATGCAATAGAGGACAAGTGATTACCAACATACATACATAGATATCATGCCTTTATCTCGCCCGAGAACTCAGCTTTGTAATCATACCGTAGTACAACTACGCCACCGGGGCAGTCCTGATTACCTAAATATACGTTTTTTTTGTATAAGCTTTTTTTTTGTATAAACAAAAACAATTACCAAAGAACTCTATATCATAAGATATAGAGTTCTTTTTTATTTATTTTTTATTGCATTGGTCCGGCAAACGAACAAACAGGTTACCTGATGGTAAGTGATCGCTGCCGCCCATAAGCATCCACAAAGCTGGATCAAGGATGTGTTGCCGGCCCAATTGTGGTTGGAGCGGGAAGGAAAAAGGATGGGAAGAAGAAGGAGGTATTGGGCATCCGGCAATCTCACTCACCGAACGAAAGGCGACAGCTGAATTTCACCGCGGTTCCGCCCCGGACCTGCGCATTCATGCTGAGTCATGACTGATAACAGCGTGGCTCTACCACTTCCAAAAATTTTCACATCAACCCTGTAGCGACTGTCGTTTATCTGATATCAAATAAGACACGAAATTACAATTTGCAATGCGATAAAGTTTTTAAAAATGTGGACATTGATTGCGACGTTGCGATAAGAGGGCGAGGTGTAAACATAATCCGCGATTATGATAGTGCGTTGTCGCCGTGGCGCTGCGCCACTCCTGTGTCGGTCGTGTCCGCGTGCGCTGAATGCGCCGGAATGACGGAATGACGCAGCGCCGGCTTCCGTGGGCTTCCGTCGGGACATCCCTGTTCCTCTACCAGGTATCGTACTTTAAACACTACTTCACAACCCACGGAGTTGGTCAATATGCCCATTGACATTGGGCCCAATATATATGTGTGCTGCAAATATTTGTATGAGTCCTGACTGAGTATCTATTGTGAGACTGAAAGGTTACGCGTAGTCTCTGATAGGCACGATTCAAGATTTATATCCTACTATCAGGTAGTACTGCATTGTTTGTGGGGTGTATTCATTTTTATCCTGGCGACGCTGTCAGCGTTACAAATAACAATTAGCTATCAAATATCTGTGAATGGAAAGTTTTAGGCGTTATTTCCATTATGAATAATTCTAGCATTTATTATTTACGCATACGTTGTTATCCTTATGTACGTCATTCATCATTGTGACGGTGTAGACGTCCACCGTCACAATGACCAACCCTGGAGCACGGCACCACAATGCGTTCATTTCGCAGCCCCTGTGACGACATGACGCCACGCGACGACAAGTCGGCTGTGAAATGACCCTCGCGGAAATGTTTGTCTGGATTTTGTGAAGATGAAACTCTCTCATAGTTTTTGTCACCTACAACAAAACATACGTTTACTGTACGGTGTAAACACATGAATCGCTGGCTTACTTCCCGCTCTTAATCTGTAAGAATTAAAAATAAATAATGACACGCTACAGATTGTTGCCGATTGACAAGTAGTACAACTATATTTCCGCATTTCTCAATCAATATTCACTTGTATATTTACTGTATTTGCATAATTTCTGGTTGTCTCTTAACACCAAGGTTGGTACTTGATAAACTACCAGAAATCACTGACGTCACACCAATTACTTATAATTCAGTAAATTCTTTGTTATCACCTGTTTTGGTCGAGGTGAACGAAAACATTGTAAATCAATTACCTACATAATCCCTTCATTTGTATTCGATGTAGTTACTTAATATATTCATTTGATAACTATGAAATACGCGTTACAGAAATTGTCATGTATAAAGCAATGTCTCTGTAGTCTACACGAACCACGAGGACTTAGGTTTGAATCCAAAAACGTACTCCTTGTGTGATTTTTTCAACTTCCTTTGAAGCCGAAACTTGCACTCTATTCGATTTTTCAATCAAATATAGCCGATAGTCTGATAAATCTGTAACTTCGATCTGGCATGTGTAGAATCAGGAAAAATAAAACGTTTTAAACACATATTTAAAAAATCTAAGCAGTAATATGTATCTGACAATAATAATTAATAAACCACAACGTAATGGTCGCTTCCCGATAATAGGAAAATAAAATACTACGTTTAAAAATGTAGTTATACGAGTAATTAATACAACATTCCTGCCACTAGCTCATTATGCGCAAATATAATGGGACATTCCCGTATTTTCATACAGGATACTTAAGGAAATGTACACACAGCTGTGAGTTGTGACTAACAAGTAAATAAGCCGCTTGTATAAGTGTAACATCCTTATTTGTTTACATTAGAGTTACAGTAGCACTACACGCGCGCACCTGATAAGCGCATACCTACGTATTAGAAACTACCGTACACGAGACATGACGATATACTCGCTTATCGCATCTAGGGACAAAAATAAACTAGGCGAGGTGCGGGTGATATTACCACCTCCGCCAACCCTTACAAGCACGCGGTAATGTTGTACTCTCAATTATTTTTAGTAAATGTTGCTAGAAACTCCCTGATTCCGAATCATTACAGTGTTTATGTTATGTATTATCGTATCAGGTGCCAGACCTATTGCTGGCCAAAACCGTTTCCGAATATTTTTGGCCCTGTCTACCACACAATGCTGGAGGTAACTAATGCTCTCACAACTGCCTTATTTATTTCAAACTACAGTTTAAGAAAGCGTATGCAGTGTGTAAAACCAGCCATATATCTAAATCTTAATTATAAATACACAAAGCTATTTCGTTCGCGCTCAATTCTCAGCCACCTCAATACCAAATATTGACTGAGAAGAAATTTATGAATAGTGGCTACAATGTGCGTGGAATGTCGCGAGTCGCGTGTCTCGATAACATACGCGTCAACAGCACACGAGTGCAAGACGAATGTTGCCCTGCGGCGCGTGGCGACCGGCGACTGATAGTGGCAATTAATATCATGACATAACACTTGCGCTGACCCCTCGCGCTCCGATTATAACTAGCTAAACATTATGAATGTTTCATAGATCATAAACAATCGTAAAATATAATTAGTTTAAAGGTGAATTTTAAAATCGAAATCTATTGACAGCAATCATGCTATTAGAAAGCTAACTATGAAACAAGAACAGTTTGAGCCCCGCACCCAGAAAAATGTCAGTGTGGCATAAAAATAAATTTAAAACATAACGATACAAAAACTTCCGTGAGATCGTTGTCTGTTTTAGGCATTAAATATCTTCAACAACACGATATCACTTAATTACATAAATCCGAGATCCAATGCATGTATTACATTTATATAGTATTGATAGCTAATATACTAACTATATAGTTTTAGAGATGATGTATGTATGTATATAGGTTGTATATAATCGCGTTGTGTGCGGTCGTGTTTCCTCGTCGGTTATCCGCGCTAAGTGCGACGAGCGCTCATTATATTAATCATTATGCTTTATGTTATTGCGTGTTTCATGTTTATGTCAAAACACAAACAAATTACATTTCTGAACATGTCTTTTCACACCTCGACTATTCAATTGATTTCACATTCAACATTAATTTACTTTTCTAGCATTGATAAAGAAAATGTAATCCCTTAAAACTGTTTAATGTTGTTGTTAAACAAAAACCATTATAGCGAAATGAGAGAGAAAGGTTGTGGGCTTGATGCTACATGTGTACTTATTAACGAAACTACTACGAGTACTACTAAGGCGATAGATATTTGCTAAAACAATGTTGACAAAAATATAAAAATTAAATTAATCAAAGAAACGCCCAGAATCTGGCTGACACGCGTACAAATATGAGTGTATTCCCTGGGTTGAAAGAGCCGCGGTGACCGGCACACCAGACACCAGACTAATTACCAAGCAACACGCTTTTGGAAAGGCGATTGTATACTCGACCCGCGCCCGCGAAAATATCACTTTTCTACGATCTACGCCACATTCCCAGACGGGAAATCGATCGGCCCCACGCGACATGTTCACACAGACTGGTTTAAACGACTTCAATTTGAGAGATCTCCATGAATATTTATAAACTCGAAGTATATAGAGGTTTTGCCGTGTTTGCATATTGTGGTGACAATAATAAATAAACACAGAACAGTTTCAGACATAAATCTGACCTCTTTAGATCCAAGTCTTGTATCGTGGGTATAAGAAAGTAGGAGAGGTTTTTCGGACTCAACACTCAGACTCGAAACAAATACTTGTAGATCTTGCATACATTTGTCTCGGTGCGGGTGTTGGACGCTCGTTTCACAGCCGGCTTTCAACCAACTGGGCCAAAGAGGCTGACATCTTTTTATTTACCTACACTTAACACTATAACGCGACAATTTCTGTTGTACGTTAATATGTAGTTGATGCTTATTCATTTGTTGTGGTTATAACATTCAAACCACTGGTTTATCAGTGAAAAATATACAGGGCAAAGTCCTAGCATATTTGTGTCCACTCGTACAATTGAACATTCCTGATAGAGGCGTGACCGGGTTGTGTTGTACGTCAGGAAACGGGATATTTATCGAGCTCGCCTGTACTACTCGTTGGCAGTGATTCACAACTAATGTTTGTTACTAACGTTCTTTTATGAAACCTAACGGAACTATAGTATGTACCCACATCCAGTTAAATTATAGAGCACTTTACGACAATATGTATTTGTGGAAAATAATGCCAATTTATGATGTCCTTTTCAATAGCACTAAAATCCTTGTAAAGAGATCCAAAAATAATTCTAACCGCTTCCCAGTGACAGATATTTTTTGTTTTGTTTGGGTCAGCTATGGCTAGACACCATTTTCCCTATTGCGTATTTCGTCCACAAACCTTGTTATTATTATAATATAATTACAAAGTATTGAATATTAATAATACGCATATAATGTGTCGCTTGTGTCAACACAATGTGTTTAAAAATCGTCACGGCACATGTTATCCAAACATAAAGGTAAACGGCATGTATTAATTAACTTGTTACATTGTTTACTTCAATATACTCGTATTGTTGTTGTAAATTTGCGATGAGTCATATTCATGTGATTAATTAACATCATCATAATTCTGTCAAGCCTGTAATGTGATTGCAAAGAAGAGTAGAGCGAAATTAACCACACAACCTGGTGTTAGCTTTTTCTAAATGTGCTTCATCTGAAAATATTATCAAACGTGTCTTCGTTCTTTCTTTAATTACAATTAGTATTTAGTAAAGATCCATAGTGCTTTTAAATTTTCAGCTAAGAGTTATTATAATAAATAACATTAATGCACCTCTGTAACACTTTTGGAAACCATTAGGTATTGTTTGATGATGTAAGATTTATTGTAGAGGACTTCTTGAACAAACAATATTTAGATATTGACACGTAGGTTTGTTTGTTTGCAGGCTGGCGAGCCGGGAGTGGTGGTGCTGCGGCCCGAAGCGCTGGCGCGCGGCGACTCGGGCTCCGAGGACGAGGCCGACTGCGGCCCGCCCTCGCCCTGCGGCGTGCGCTTCGTCAACGACAACGTGCTCATCAACGGACGCTCCTCCATGCCCACCAGGCCTAACCGGGAACGGATCGCCAAGGTAACGTCACATGCCGCTCAGCCACCTGCATGCCTGCAACTTCTGTAAACCGGGGTCAATGGCATACAAAGAGTTAAAAACGAAGCCCGAATCTAGATGACTCTCATAAAGAAAATAATAAATGTCTACTTCCTTTTATAGCGACACCAAAATCTCTCTTTCACGCTCTCTCTCTCCTCAGCTACAGTTAAGTCCACTGATAGACATAGGCCAACCCGAAGGATCTTTGAAGCGACCTGTAGGAAGCGGATTGCATAAAGCTAAAACATAACTATCCGCAACTACAACATTGTTTTCATCCAAAACGACATCCTCATTCAATCCATGTGGTTGTATTTGTCAATCTTATCCGTTACAAATACTACGTATTTTACAATGGCACTATTACTATCACTTGTACGATCAAATTCCAAACTTAAACACTTTGAACTGAATGGCGAATGTAATTTCCTCGGCCTTGTGCCATGAGAGCGCGAGCACTTTCCTCGCCGTGACCTCCACGTAACAGTGTCTGTCGGTGGTAGCGTGAGCGCGCCTTCCGAGTGCCGGCCAGCCGCGCGGAACGTTCCCACACTCGCCGCGATGGTCAATGGTCACCACCGACGTGCCGGCTTGTACCAACTGATTGCGTCGTATCGTCTGGGGACATTGACTATATTTTTTTAAAACGTTGAAGTAATACAGGCCACTTTTACTACTGTAATTTGGGTAATGCTTTCATATCATACAAAAAGATGAGACAGCGGATGAAAACTTCAAACTAAAATCACAAATGGTGGTGAAATAATAACCTCTCTTCTAAGTATAATCTGAATAGTGATAGAAATAATCTATCGACAATAACATTGAAAAATCTCACGCACATCTCGAAGTTCTGTCATCTCAGGAATACTAGCTCAATGAACGATATTAGTAGGAAAGAAAACATATAGATGTATCTTTTAAATAAAGATACTTATAGAACACAATGTTGGACAGTTCAACGGCAAGCAATTTGAATTTATTAAATGAGTGCGGCGAAAAGCGACACTGCTTGTCCGATTTGTCGCGGCGGAACGAGATTGTCCTCGGTCAACGGTGGCGGCGACCATCCGTCAAGGGTGACGAGCCTCTGACAGTTCGATCAACGGGACCGATCGAAGCCACTCATTTAGACGCTGAGACAAATTCCGTGGTTTACCCATCAATAAATTATGGACTTATAACGTAAGTTCAAGCTAAATTGTTACAAGATTTTTATTTATCGCAGCGCTGAAAAAACGGGGTAGAAACAAACAAACAAATTACACACCACTTTATTACAATAAGCTTCGTTACATTTCGGTCAACGATAAAGCACGAACCCATATAGCTGATAGACTATTGTTTGGACTGTTTAAAAAAATGCCCTGCATTATAACAACGCTGATCCACAGCGTTGTTATAATTTATGATCAAAGATTCAAGATCGGACGTCAACAAATGCTAGATCACCTTGTAAGTTTAGTGTAAAAGTGCTTAATTAGGCTATCAATGCATAATATAATGGGTGTGTTGTGCAACTGAGCTCTATGTGTGGTGGAGCATAGCATCGGGTGCACCGGAGCGATGCCAGCTAATGTGCTGAGCGTTGCGAGCCATGCTGATAACCAAGGCGACATCACCACATTATGCACTTACCTTATATCACCCGCAGTGCGGGTTCAAGAACTATTAATTTCGCTTCATCCACTTTCCTCTACCTCCCTCTTCATGCATTCTTATCCGTTAAGGTACTGTTGACCTGACCTGGTGTCACAGGCACTGATTTGGTTGGTGTAGGTTCGGAATTAGGTGGGGTGTACCTACCGACACTTCCATCCGGGCTATTAACAACATGGAATATACAAATGTAATGATGATGTTCCCGGTGTTTTCAGCTGAAGCTGCAGTTCGACGACTCGCTGACGCGCACGTTCGAGTATCCGTCGGAGACGTCGCTATGCGAGGAGTCCCCCTCCGCGCCCTCCGCCGCCCCCGCACCCGCCGCCGCCCCCGCGGACCCCCCGCAGCCACCCGCAGACACGCCGCCGCTGGCGACGCTCGCCGCCAACACACACATAGGTACATACATACTTGACCTACAACATCATAACCATCTTCATCGTCATCAGCGTATACCAGTCCAGTGCTGGACATAGGACAGACATACCTAAATATACATGCTCAAAAATTAATAAAAAAAAAGCAAATATTACTTTTCGATATCGCGCTATACACGATAAGTATGTAACTATGGTAGACTAAGCTTATACGGTGAAGGAAAACATCGTGAGGAAACCTGCATACCGTAGCGATTTTAAAGAACTTCTACGGTATGTAAAGTCCGCCAACCCGCACTAGGCCAGCGTGGTGGACTATATGGCCTAACCACTCTCGATCGATTCTCTCGGTTGTAGAGTAGGCCCGTGCCCAGCAGTGGGACGTATATGGGCTGATAAAAAAGAAAAAAGCTTATATAAGGTTCTATTAATTAGTATGTCTGCTCCTTAAGATATATAGTTGTTAAGCGGATATGTGAAGCAATCCTTCCCACTTCCAATTGCGCTCACGCATACAGAGGTCTGAACAAACTGATGGTTAGGTTAGGTTAGGATTGAGATAAATTATACTAGAAAAAAAAGAGGACAAAAGTGTAAAATTATAAAAAGGATTATTAAAATTTGAATGTAAACTAACTCAACCTAAAGATTGTTTCGTTACGATCAGGTATTTTAATTGTCAGTTTACTAGCGCATTTTTATTTATGTTATGCACAGAAGTATTTATGTTTTTATGTATTTCCTAGCATCATCTCGGAATTGTATACAATTCCTAAACTTAATACATTTCCGGTAATATGAATTAATAACGCACGTGAATAATGTAAGGTTAATATAATAACAATAGTTGGCAACAATTCACATTAGTGTAGAAAAACATCTGTGTAACAACAAGACCAATTTTTTTTTCGTATGACTACATTCATCATGACAGATAGTATCTGTCAGTGTTACTAGCCCTCTTAGAACATTACCATTTGTGAAAAATACAATATATTTTTTGTCTGAAATAAGAGTAAATATTTTTTTCTTGTTAAATAAGTATAAATATAACTTTTAATACTTCGAATATTATTAATACAAATATCTTCTGTCGAAAGTTTACACACGGCGCATACACCGGAGGAGAATAACACGAGTGGCGCCCTCTCTACCGGAACTAATACCGGACCACACATTTGTGTGAACTAGCCAAGCTAAAATAAAAACACAGATTTATATGTACTTTCCCACCGCATATACTCGTAGTACATAATGTATATGCTAAACAATAGTTTTATACTGACTACTGCCGCTACGCATTTAAATTGCAATTGTGCACGGTGTTGTAAATATTCTCTTCTTTCAATTCTATTTGATGTTGTTTGCAATAAAGAAATTAATGCGTTGTTCCTTTGTGTTTTTATAACAGTATCGTGTAATAGGTAGTAGGTACACGAGTACACGTGATGAATCGGTATGCTAATCCTTTAATTATGTTTAAAATAATCCTTATCTCATCAGTTATCGATTATAAAAGTGTAATTGTGTACAGTCGCCAGTGGACATGTTTCACTCAGATATTAATACTTTACATGCTATGATTTTATATCCACGCAAATAGTTAAAAATCTGATAAATATGCATCTAAGTAGTAGATAATCTCGCAGACTGCATAAGTGGCGCCACGGCAGGGCAGTCAAGGTCGATCAGGGACTGATAAAAATGAAAGTATAATGTATGCGAATATTAAAATAAGTTGATGTGAATATATCTAATATTGATCAATGATAACCGTTATGAGATAGAGCGCTTATCTCAACAATATAAAAAACATGACCGTGGTTTTAAATAACTATATAAACTTACTTTTCATAACAGAATATATTTGGAGAGTATTATTTCAAGGCAATTCCAATGTAAATGCAACATATTCGCTGCTTTCGATGTGCTGTTACAAAGTACACCCGCAGCATTGTCTATTTATTACACTAGACAAATTTACTATAACTAGATGTTATTACATGACAAGATAAATTCTAAGAAATGTTTTTCTAACTGTATTTTCCAACTACCCTACACTGTAATGTAAATATTGTGAGTGGAGGCTAGTGTGTGTGTGTGCGTGTAATGTACTCTGTAGTGTAGTGTAGTGTAGTGTAGTGTATACAGCAGCGTGTGTTGTAGCGTCGGCGGCGCTGAGTCGCTACACGCCCAGCAAGACGCTCGCCGCCGCCTTCCAGCTCGGAGTCACGCGCCACGACGCCGCCGGGGACAACAGTAAGACTTTCATATTACTTTATATTCATATATCTTTATTTAACATGTTAACTGAGAGGAAAACAACGAATTCATCATCAGTGCCACTCCGAGTATTGTGTGTGCAATTAACATGTGTGTCATAACCTCGCGTGAGGCCGAAAAACACGTGCATAAATAGGCAGTTAATGCGTTAAAAGCTTCCAGGGTTGAACATAAATTTAGTAAAACCATTGTTTAGATTTAGAACTGCACTATGCCGACTATGAACATACAGACATCTCGTAAAGTTGGTCAACAAATCCTCTGACACAGTGGTTATAGTGTCGACTACAATACATCATTATTTAACAAGGCATTTATTTCCATTATTTATTTACTAATGTGAATTCACCAATTATGGACGATTAAGTTAGCAAAGCAAGTTAATCACACCCCATTATCATCAAGGTAATAGTAATTATTTTCAACCTGTATAGAGCATGCTGAATACAGGCAAACCTCAAACAATACTAAAAGAATATCTCTTTCTCTCTCTCTTCAGCGACAAGAAGTCTACTGCTAAACATAGATCTTTCTATAGAGTTTCATAAATAGTTGTCGGAATCGACATGCATCCAGCGACTTTCTACAACCTTATTGAAGTTAGTAATACTTTGTCCCGTGCAGATACTGAGAAGAGCCCAAGTAACGACGTGGAAGCGGGCGCGGGCGCGGACGTGGCTACAGGTAGCGGGGCGGAGGAGGAGGGCGAGGCGGGGGACGCGCGGCCGTGCGCGGCGCACGCGGCGCGCTCGTGGAGCCAGGCGCGCACGCACGCCACCGACCTGCTGTTCTAGAACCCGGTAACATCATACATACTATACACTCAGCGGCGGAGGAGGAGGGCGAGGCGGGGGACGCGCGGCCGTGCGCGGCGCACGCGGCGCGCTCGTGGAGCCAGGCGCGCACGCACGCCACCGACCTGCTGTTCTAGAACCCGGTAACATCATACATACTATACACTCAGCGGCGGAGGAGGAGGGCGAGGCGGGGGACGCGCGGCCGTGCGCGGCGCACGCGGCGCGCTCGTGGAGCCAGGCGCGCACGCACGCCACCGACCTGCTGTTCTAGAACCCGGTAACATCATACATACTATACACTCAGCGGCGGAGGAGGAGGGCGAGGCGGGGGACGCGCGGCCGTGCGCGGCGCACGCGGCGCGCTCGTGGAGCCAGGCGCGCACGCACGCCACCGACCTGCTGTTCTAGAACCCGGTAACATCATACATACTATACACTCAGCGGCGGAGGAGGAGGGCGAGGCGGGGGACGCGCGGCCGTGCGCGGCGCACGCGGCGCGCTCGTGGAGCCAGGCGCGCACGCACGCCACCGACCTGCTGTTCTAGAACCCGGTAACATCATACATACTATACACTCAGCGGCGGAGGAGGAGGGCGAGGCGGGGGACGCGCGGCCGTGCGCGGCGCACGCGGCGCGCTCGTGGAGCCAGGCGCGCACGCACGCCACCGACCTGCTGTTCTAGAACCCGGTAACATCATACATACTATACACTCAGCGGCGGAGGAGGAGGGCGAGGCGGGGGACGCGCGGCCGTGCGCGGCGCACGCGGCGCGCTCGTGGAGCCAGGCGCGCACGCACGCCACCGACCTGCTGTTCTAGAACCCGGTAACATCATACATACTATACACTCAGCGGCGGAGGAGGAGGGCGAGGCGGGGGACGCGCGGCCGTGCGCGGCGCACGCGGCGCGCTCGTGGAGCCAGGCGCGCACGCACGCCACCGACCTGCTGTTCTAGAACCCGGTAACATCATACATACTATACACTCAGCGGCGGAGGAGGAGGGCGAGGCGGGGGACGCGCGGCCGTGCGCGGCGCACGCGGCGCGCTCGTGGAGCCAGGCGCGCACGCACGCCACCGACCTGCTGTTCTAGAACCCGGTAACATCATACATACTATACACTCAGCGGCGGAGGAGGAGGGCGAGGCGGGGGACGCGCGGCCGTGCGCGGCGCACGCGGCGCGCTCGTGGAGCCAGGCGCGCACGCACGCCACCGACCTGCTGTTCTAGAACCCGGTAACATCATACATACTATACACTCAGCGGCGGAGGAGGAGGGCGAGGCGGGGGACGCGCGGCCGTGCGCGGCGCACGCGGCGCGCTCGTGGAGCCAGGCGCGCACGCACGCCACCGACCTGCTGTTCTAGAACCCGGTAACATCATACATACTATACACTCAGCGGCGGAGGAGGAGGGCGAGGCGGGGGACGCGCGGCCGAAACTAAGGCGGTGCGACAAATAACGGTTACTCTAACACTGGGACGGCGCAGATATGGCTAGAGCACACCGTCCCATTCGGTCTTGGGGCGCAGGTATAGCAGCTTAGACCAGGCGTATCAAAGACTAGTTAGAAAGCTGAATACACTATACTTTTCTCGCCCAAAATATTTATGGCGCCACGCGGCCAAATATTGATCTAGATAACCTTATATGTACAGATTGGCAAAAAAGTGTAAAAATGGAACTAACCCTTTATTTTACCTGGCAGCACTGTCACATCTTTCACATTTGTGAATTTTAATTAAAATTCGCATCGAAATTTACGTTTTTATTGAAGTATTTTCAGTGAAAATGTTTAATAATTACTTTTGTTATTTAATTATCATTAAATAAATAATACTAAGAATCAAAATTAAAATCCCAGCTACAAAGTGATGCCATATAAAAGGCTCAGTGGCGCCTCCATTTATTTTTACATTTTTTTGCCAAGCTATACTAACATTTTCACGTACGTAAAAAGTATTTTTAGATATAATAAACAAGCAAATGTTTATCATAATCCGACAATTCCTGTTTTAAGACTGTATACATTTCATAAATAATATTAATATTTTTTTTTTTTATTTACAGATGGACGCTGCATCGAGACGGCAATAAGAAATCAAACCCAATAAATTATGTTAATGTATTGCGATTTGCGACAATGCAGTCTTCCACTACAAGTTCAAGCGGTGGACACTCCAGAGAGGACCACCTGCGCGGAGTGACCGCAGTTACTTACATACGACGAAAAAAACTCATGTGATACAACAAAACATTCTCTAGACAATCGTGAAATACGAAATATACAAAATGATTGTGTACCAAATAAAGCAGTAAGTATGCGGCGCGCGAACGCATCGACGAGTGCGCGGACAGAGACGCACGCGTGCGCGGCGCCGGCGTGCTCACGTGTGCTGCAAGTGCATGCATCGACTGACGTAATGACTATAATGAATTAAGTAAGGTTTAATTCTCGCATGTAGCCAAAAAGCAAGTGCCGCCATGTCATTGTATAATTTTTAGATTTACATAGATTAATTACGGATAACTTTTTAATACTTTTCGTGTTTTTAATAATTGGAGATTACAGATACGCGCCTTGTCCTATGGACTCGTCGCTTGGTATTACAGTGTGTTTAGTGAATACCGTTTAAATATATTAAAAATTATTCAAGCTCTATAAACGAGTGCAAATTTGCTCAAGTGCTTTGTGAACTCCACACATAGATTAAGAAATACCGAGTCATATCTCTAAGTATTTAATGGCTATTCAACAAGTAAACGAACGCTTGACTGATTAGCTGATAACGACATCAATTAGCATTTTTGATAACTTTTGAATGTTTCAACATGACTTTATGATGAATACATATTTGTTTGTTGTCTATGACTGACCATAGACAAACAGACATAGTGCTATTTTGTCTCTGATCGATACAAAAGAGAATATTGTGATGGTTTATTTATACTCATTCCACAGATCATTCCTAAATTTTGTACGGCGTATTTACCGACAATTTTCTAAGATTTTTACAAAATATACAAAATTATTGCGAGCAATGACTATCTTACTAATATAAATGTGCTAGACTAAGATTTTTTATTCAATTTTATAATGAGACACTGGTGGAAATTATTTTTATTTTTAATAGTCTTTCGTTATTTTTAAATATAAAACCGGAATATTGCTTCTCTAACCGAACTTGTACCTTACGCATATCACATATTTTAACATGCTTGTATAAAACATAATATATTTTATAACGGACATCATATTAAAATGCATGAAATGAGTATATTATGAGTCAAAGATAATTATGTTGGTTGGAGAAACAATAGTCCGGTGAAGCCGTGCCTACGCTAAATAGTCACAGCGATGGTACAGCGCATAGACAAATATGTGAGCCGGGAACTGGGGAACACATGGGAGGGAGCAGTGGTCGGTGCCAGGGAGCCCGCGGGCGATGACGAGGGCGGCGAGACAAAGTGCCTGTAACGAGTGAGTAGCGAGGCTCAAGCATTTATTATCCACTTTATTGTAATTTAGCGCTAGGAGACTAGGAACTAGGGACTAGGGACTAGGTGTAGCTTGTACTGTATACGTAGACGTACGCGTATCGCTCGGGCACGCTGTAAGAGTGTCATATTGTTCATGTTTTGTATATTAAATGTGCTGACGTCGTACATACGAGCGAGTGAACATTTATTCAAACCTTTTATATTTATATCGACGTATGAGATTTATTTAAAAAAAAGAAACATTTTTGTTATTACATAATTATCATGCATTTTTTTGTATAAAAATATATTCTACAGTAAAAAATACCATTTTGTGATTATTATTGTATTGTATGAAGTAGTCTGTGGGCGTATATATGAACATGTGGTCGCGTCAATTGATCTAAACGATTGTCGCGGGTTGATTTATGAGGTCGCGGGTCAAATGATTTGCTCCGCGCCGACCCCGGCGACCCGCCGCGCCACTGATTCAATAATGTGTATGTGTTTGTGTATGTACGCGTGGTCCGTGTATGATTGTATGTATGAGTCAGCGCTGGCCGCCCGGCCGACACTTGCCAATGCTTAGTTATATTCAGCACGCGAGCCGCGACCCGCGGCGGAACACCTCTCTACTGCCACAGTGCCAGTCACGGAGGACCGCCGCGAGTCCCAGGCCTCGTTAGATTCATTTACAATTAATGCACTATAAGTATTTTTATAATAAAGTAAACTGAGGTATGAGTCAATGACCTCATGAGAACACACAACCTTTAGTACCATATTTTTCTTATGAAATCATTCAAAACAAAAATATAATTACTATGAAATGATGAAAGTCCAAAGCGGCACACATTGGCGTCGCTCCGATGCACTTGTGTGTCGACATGACACTGGCTAAAATGTATTGTGTGACAATAATTTTAGATTCGCTAGTTTTGTGATCTCGTTGATTCGCTCTCAGTTGAAACGGAATGACATTTAATTTAATTTTATGTGAGGCGATAGCCGCTGGTTAATTTGTTATTCGCACAGATTGTAAAATTGTGATGTCCTCGTTTAGTTTCGGTACAAAATGGCAAGCAGGCTGTTCTGTTGGTATTCATAATGTTAAGCGGAGAACACATGGCGGTGCACGATGTTGTATGTCAAACCGTGCATCGCCATGTGTTCCGTCTATTATAACCGCAACGGAGCTTAGTCATTGCGCTGCGTGCTACTTTATTATCCATATTAGCTATATTGATGCTGTAACGGCAATAAAATGTAATACAAATACACTGGTCTATTATTTATTCACTTGTTAGTTTTCTAACATTGATCAATAATAACACCTGCCTTATATTAAAAATAGGCAATTAATGTCCTAGGTCCTAGGTGTTTGATACTTGGCGACCCGCCTTCAATATTATATGCATATATTTTGATTTGTTGACTACTAAAGTCAATAAGCAAACTAATCTTCGTGTACAAATATAATTAAATAGATATAATTATTTATACTTTATAGTAGTTTTTAAAGTCGGTTTTAATGTATATTGTTAAGAATAACAGAATCATCAAAATGCATATGTAAATTATACACTCAGAGCGCAATTAATTCACCGAAGCTAACTAATTCAGCAAATTGCCGTAATTGAAAACGCAACACAAGGTCTTTAAAATTATTGCACTTTAATTCTAATCTACGTTTTCGAATGTAGATTGAATCAGCTACATACAGGTTATTGTTCAGCTGGGTGTCGTTAGCCGACGAAAAAAAAAGAGCAATCGACAGTATAAAGAAACTACAGACAAAAAGTCATAGAAGGAATGCGATCTAATAGATCCATACCTAGCACGCAGAAACACATAAAATCACCATAAAATGTTTAGAGCGATTGCGCCGTCCGTGCACTGTTCGGCTCAAAGACAGTACTTTTAGAACCAGTTTTTATCCATCAAAAAGTTATTTAAAAGAAAAATTCATTAATAATAATTCTATAAAATGTTTTCATGTAAAGAGTTAGATGGAGAACATTTTAGATTAATAGATAATTTGTGAATACTATAAGGATTACTGAATGGTGGTTTTCTTATTTTGGCTTCAAATGACGATTTAGACGCTCGAAATATCTCAAATCACAAAACAAAAGAAAAAATAAACATTTTATCTGACTAAAAAGGCCCTTAGAAAGAGAATTTGTTGAGGAAATAATCTTTTTAAATTAATTCATGAGAAATAAAAAAAAACTATGCGTAATTATTAAGAAACTCTGGTGAAGAACATATTTTTTTACCAATTTATCTTACATAATTTGATATAGTATTGGCTTACTATAATAGAAGAATATTTTCTTAAAAACTGGCAATTTTTATTTGTACAAAATTAGATTTTCTTATACATACATATTTTAAAATGAGTGCGCAAGCCCCTGGCCAAACTAGTTAGCCGCGAGGCCATGAGAGTGAGTTTATAATGGTTTTAAAAGATTTATAAAAACAATTATATAACTCTTCGCCTCGGTGGCGTAGTTGTACTATGGTATGATAACAAAGTTGAGGTCTCAGGTTCGAATCCTGGGTCGGGCAGTGATATTGAATTTTTGTATTTATTATCAGTCCGGAGTCAGGAGTTTGTGCCCGATGTGGCGACAGGCTGGCTTCATAGGACGGAACACATAAGGCGAAACGTGGGTGTCCTGGTTGCACCTCTGCCCTGCCAAGTTGACTATGTTTTTTTTTTCTATGTTTGTTAACTCATAACTCTGAACTGAGTGGCTCGATTTTGATTATTCTTTGTTTGATTGAAAGCTGGTGCTTGTCGTTTGGTCCCATAAAAAAATGGTGGAGATCTGATGCATATTTTTGACAGCCTCCGTGGCGCAGTTGGTTAGACGCCGGCTGTTTACAGCCGGCGCGGCGTCTCGTTTTAACGAGAAGCCGCGGTTTCAATCCCCGCACCAGGACGAATGTTTGTGAGGCCCACAAGTATTTGTCTCGGGTCTGGTTGTTTGTGAGACCGCAAAGTCTCTCGTAGTGTCTTGTATCGTGGACAAGACTTAATAGATCTTAATGTGGGGTCAGGAGTGTGTATGTGACTGTTGGGTGTATTTATTTCATATATATACATATCTTCGGACCTGGAGAGTAGAACTCCTCAAAATTGAATAGGATTCCAATGGTTATATTGCATTAGATTAAGTATAAAAATTAAGCTACAGAGGACAAAAAGGGGTATAAAGGTATTAATAAAAAATATTTTTTTTTTTAAATTAAACCGATTTCGAAATTGTAATAGAAAGAGAGAAATGAAACGAATTTTTAATACGTCTCAAATACCTAAATATGCCAACAATTTTTTGGCGTCCCTGCCAGCCGACCACCAATGCCCCGCGGTTTTACCCGCTTAGTTTGTATCGCGATGTTATAAAGCTATAGTAGGCCAACTGGCAGCATCCAATTATGCCAAATATTCCTACAATAATGCCGAATGATTAAAGTGCTTTTATGCAAATTTAAACGCGTATTTTGTTTGTACTCGTAATATACTGGGTGCAATCGCTTAACGTCACGAAAAAAAATGTGTATGGCAAGTACATGACTTAGAACCCTTTGGCATACTTATTTTAATTTTTTTTGTTTTTTTTTATGTAGTGTAAAATTAATTTACCGCCACTAGTTATTAATTTATAATTAGTTATTCATAAAGAAACGTTTTTCAGAGAGAGATGAAAATAAATAAAAATATCTCTACAAATACACATCATTGTTACCCTACTTTATACAATTTGAATCCGAGTAGAAATTTCTAGGTAATAAAACTGTCCTTTGATGAAGCCGCCGCGCCGCAAGCGCAAGTACAACGCGTCCCGCCGCCCGCTCCCGCGCCGCTGACGCCTTCCAGGGATGTCGCCACTTCCCCAGTCGCGCGAAATTCGGCACTAAGTGACGACGTACGATAGTTTTTTGGTTAGTTTTTGCGGTAAATGAGTGATTACACGAAACTTGAGTATGTGGCAATGATGAAATGCTATGTCCGATCCAATAAAAACTTGGATCGTGCAAGAAGTATGTATGCAGATCCAGAACATCTGCAGTCTTTGCGCAGGAATGGGATCTTGAATTCACGAGTTCCCAGCACAAGACTTATTTTAAATACTTATCAGAGGTTGCTCGACCATGGACAGTTCAGACTTCCTAGTCATGCAAGAATCCGTGGCCTTCCACTACGAAACGTTCGTTTGGAAGACGATATACTGGAGTTTTTTGAAAGAGATCCAAGGAGGCGTACACGACAAGCGGCTCGTCCATTTGGCATCAGCCACTATTTGATATGGAAGGTACTTCGGTCCAGGAACATGCATCCATATCACCACATACGCGTTGTAACTTAGTAGATTTAATAAATACGTCTTGGTTAATGTATTCAAATTTCAAAGGTTTAAATAAAAACAAATCCAGCTTTTTTAAGATAGGTACGTTATGAAAATAATATGTTAAAATGCAAATCTTAACAACCTACCAATAATTACATGTGCTTACATGAATCCAAATGATGTATGGTAACATTAAGAATAATAATACCGATAAATAGACGCGAAGTAGGTTCAAGGTCACTCCTCGCTAGTCATCTGTGGCGCGGCATGACTCATAAATGCGCGCCGCCGTGTATTTATCGGTACGTTGCACTTTTATGCGTAGGGTGATTAAGTTTAATATGTATTTTGGGGATATCTTGAACCATTGTAAACTAAGTAGTATTCAATGTTTAATCTTGTATATAACGTTAATTTCTCACACACAATACACTATGCAATTTTCAAAACGCTAAGCGATTCCACCCTGTATATACTAAAACATATTTTTATCTATCAAATATTGTCTACATACTTATATAATTGAGCTAATATTAGCTCAATAACATATACTCGTACATACACAGCTGTCACAACTGACCTCGGTGTTAGGAGTGTTGTGACCAAGGGATTTGTTTTAGTTTTCGTGGATTTGCTCGGAAAACATATAACTTTTATTGACTTTCATAATTGTTTTAAAAAGAGCTAGGATTGAAGTACATTTGTATAGTTTTGCAGGACACTTTAGTAGGTCATAAGTATGTTCTTTTGTTATTAATAAATAAATAAATAAAATAAATTTAGGCATAAAGTTCATAACCGTCATATGTTTCTGTAGTGAGATATCTTCTTCAAAGTAAAAATTGTCCCAACTCTCCTCCGTCTCCCCTAATGCATACGTCTGGTGACGTCACTATTTTCGTTTGCGTTCATTTTCTTTTACTCCCAGAGCCCACTGCAAGATTTAAAACGTTTCCAACTTGTTTAATTCCGAATGGATTTCCAAAATTCTGTTTGGTAGATTTTATATATGGATATATTTTAATAAAAACAAAAAACAATGGAGTGAAATACGCTATTCACGTGTGGCTTTACCCACGTTTCTATTCGCGCGGAAATCACCTCATGTGGACGCAGCCCAATGGAACTCTCGAAATTCGTTGGCCTAAAAACGCAATGAGCGCCCGTCTTCAGTTTTTTATCAGCCATCCTGAGACTTAGCCGCGCATTACGAATCCATTATAATAGTGCACCAAATAAACCGTATGTATTTTTACTAATATTGTTAGTTATTTATTTAAACGCATTTTTGCACAATCGATTTACAACAATAAACCTAAATCGGTTAGAACTCCTGCGATTTTGTACGTCTAGTGCAAACACCGTCAAAAATATATTTGTAAATCCTATACATTTTAATTAGTATATAGTTGATTTGATTTCTTGGTTAATATATATTTACTTGGATGAACCTTGGACACAATCATTTATTCGTGTAATGCATGTACTAGAGATGTTAATATGTATAATTTAGTAAAACCTGTGGTCCTGTCTGGCTTGTAGACAGAAATATTGCTGTCACACAAAACTACCGTCCGCTTAAACAATAGTAGTGAGTGGGTAAGTTATGATAGAAGCTTTCTATATAAATTAATTTTCCACAGATGTACAAAACGCTAGTATTTGTTGTCCTTCTAGCGTGTTTCGACGCCTCGTCCGGCGCCGGTGCAGGTAACAATATAATATATTCTATATCACTATTATATGCCATCAATCGATATTATAATCTCGTGCACGATTTCACCATTACTCTACTAAAACTTAGAGGAACGCCTAAAGTGACTAGAGAGCCCTTACAGGTTTACAATTGAATATTACACAATAGGTAATATGCGACTGTTTCAAGTACGAATCAAATATATTTTTTTACAAACTTTATTTCTCTTGCACAGCTACCAACACAAACTGTTTGATGCGTGACGGTGTAATGGGCAATTGTATGCCTTACTACTTATGCGTGGGAGACGCATTTGTTTCTGACATCACAAGGTAGGTTCGAATCATTACTATTTATCATATTTTTAGACAATGACCTCCTAATAACGTATTTTTAATATATCAATCCGTCAAACGGGCAAACGACTCACATACAAGTGATTGGCGCGGCCCGTGAAAAATTACACGGCGATCGTAGGTAGTACGATACCGGCTTCTCTGAATGGAAGGAAAAAGGACAGGAGGAAGGAAAGTCCCTGTGAGGATTTGGCAATCTGAGAGAATCGCTTTGAGTCGGGTGTCTATGAGACTATTGTATCAACCCAACTGTTATCTCCATTTGTTCTCTCCAGTCTTACATTCTCCAGAGGATGAATTACGCAGCGCGTTTTTATTATTTGATTCTCATAGTAAATGCAGCATGTCTTCACTGACTAATTAATCATTATAAATAAGTACCGTTATAATAGTAGTGCGTGGTGGCCTGTTGGTAACGGACCAGACGCGGCTGCCTACATGTTCACGGTGGTCGCGGGTTCAAATCCCAGGGCACACCTCTGACTTTTCGGAATCATGTGTGTATTGATAGTCAATCACCACGCACTATAACGGTGAAGGAAAACATCGTGAGGAAACCTGCATACTATAGCGATTTGTATAAATTTCTATGGTATGTAAAAGTCCGCCAACCCGCACTAGGCCAGCGTGGTGGACTATATGGCCTAACCACTCTCAATCGTACTCTCGATTGTAGAGGAGGCCCGTGCCCTGCAGTGGGTCGTATATGGGCTGATAGAATACAAAAAAATAAAAAATAAGTACCTACTTATAATACCTATTTTTATATTTTTACCAGACTAGGTACTAGTTGCCACAAACGATGGCCGTGATAAAATTATATTATTAATTTTATACTCCTTCGAAGAGCTTGACCTCTCACGCGCCCACGTCAAAATATCATATCTCCTAAGCGCTCAAGGACAAATTTAGCATACGGATGTAAGTTGGCGGTCCGTGTTTAAATGCCGATTTCGACGTAAATTCATATAAGAACATTAATGAACATTTATAAATATATTCGGAATGTACATGTTTGCTAAATTGTGTATATAAAATAAACTGATGACAATGACAATGTCTATTTCTTCCGCCAAATAGCAGTGTAAACGCATTGTTGTGTTCCGGTTTGAAGGACATTGTAGCCAGTGTATCTACTGGACATAATGAGACTTAACACCTTATGTCTCAGGATGGCGAGCGCAGTGGAATGCCAAGCATTGGTTTGTAATTCATGGTGTTATGTGTTGCTATTGTCCATGAGCGGTCATATCGCCTACCATCGGGAAAATGGCATGCTCGTCTCGCCAATCATTGCAATATAAAAAAAATACAAAGAAAATTAAATTTCATTGTAGTATAATGCATACATACATACATACATAAACACACGCCCCCTTCCCAGTAGAGGTAGGCAGAGGTGCTACCAGAACACCCACGTTTCGCATTGTATATTCCGTCCCACGATGTGATACGGGGCGAGCCTATCGCCATATCGGGCACAAATTCCTGACTCCGGGCTGATAATGAATAGAAAAATCCAATATCACTTTGCCCGACCCGGGATACGAACCCGAGACCTCAGCTTTGCAATCATACCGTAGTACCACTACGCCACCGAGGCAGTAGTATAACGCATAATATAATAATTAAACTGAGGCATTAATAGCATGATAAAAGGGCTAATAAGATTATTTAGTAGTTATTTAGTGGTGGACTATATGGCCTAACCACTCTCAATCGTAGTCTCGATTCGTAGTCTCGTAGCGACGTACGAGTATATGGGCTGTATATATAGTACAATACAGGTATTTTATAATTTTTTATAGGTAAAAATAAACTCTTTTACTAAAATAAGTCAAAGAAAAAGATTTGAAAGCAAAGTCGTGAAAGCAAAAAAAAGATGTGCTGTTTAAGTAAGCTCAGAGCCAATTTTGGCTTTAACTATCCATTTAGAGAGTGTTTAGTGTTATGCTTAACTTATTAAAGAGTTAGTAGGCACCTATTTAAAAAAATTGATAATGTACCTTCAAGTCTTATAATGAATATCTTCTTATCCTCCAGATACAACAGCGGAGTTTGCGCGAATTTCTTAGACGTCTGTTGCCCGGTCACTCAACCTTGAACGAGACCGCAACCCTACCTTATGTAATCTAAAGTCTTATATACATATCTCAAGTAAGAAAATACTGCTATAACAAAAACAGAATTAATGTTTGGATGGGTTCTTTGTAACGAATATTTGTAAAATAAGCATACTAACGCCGGAATACTCAAGCGCCCCGCGTCCTACTTACCCAGTAGGTATATTTAAGCGGGACTTGCGTAGTTAAGTGCAACATCATATTTAAATAGCGTTTGAGTATTTGGGCGTATGTATGTATGTATGTATTATGTAAGTATGACTGTAGTTTATGCTATCAATATATACACATGAGCAATAAGAATTTATATTAACAAATTTGTATACCACTGTTTTTTATTTTCATACTAGCTGCTCGCAACTCCGTTTGCGTAGTTATATTTATAAAAAAAATCCCATCCCGTTCCGTTATATCCCGCCTTGTCGCGTCTCATTCTCACTCAAGATATGTAATCCAGTCCCATCCCATCCATTTGAGTACAAAAAAGTGTATAATATATCGGAATTCCTCCCCCATCTCACGGGAACAAAATTTTTCGGGAGAAAATGTAGCCTAAGTGTTAATCCAGGGTGACAGCTACCTCCGTTCCTAATTTCATCGAAATCCATTGAGCCGTTTTTGAGTTCATAGCGTAGTTGGGATATCATGCCGTCTCTTTCATACGCGCACACTGTACCTAATGCATATTAAGACTAGTGACATCACTAGTTTTCTTTTGCATTTCTTTTCTTTTACACCCATACAAGATTTAAAACTTTCTTAATTTTGAATGTAATAACGAAATTCTTTGTTTGCTAGATTTTGGATATATATTGGATACCTTTTAATCGACTTCAAAAAAGGAGATTATCAAATCGACCTGTATGTATGTACTTTTATCAGAAATGCACGGTTTTTGGATATGTTAGTAGACCAATGCTGGCATGTTTAGGTTTTTTAGATTTATTAAAAAAATGGTTTTATTACTCTCTTTTTATTACAATATTGAAGTCGGTATTTATAATAAACATTATTTTTTATTATAAATACAATAGAAAAAATGCAGGCGAATACCCTAACGGAAGAATTAATATCGGTTCTGCGCAATTATCTGCAATTATCTTCACGGTATATAAAAATAATTAAGTGACCGTAATTCCCCTAGACAATTACTGGTGGTAGGTCTCTCATATGTGAGAGCATGCTCGTCTCGCCATTCATTGCAATAAAAAAAAGACAACTCGGAAGGTCCTCACGTCTCATTACACACTTAGACAATAATCCGCTTAATTAACTTCGTCACATGGATATTATTCTAGGTCTACATAAAACCTCGGCTAAGCATAGCAAGTAAGTAAACTAGTACACTTAGGCCCAGGGTTCTCAAAGTGTACCTACGCCGCGGCACCCTAGCGCCCCGTAGTAAGTGAAGTAGAGCTGTACTGTATCAGCCCAGATACGTCCCACTACAGGGCACAAGCCTCCTCTACAATCGAGAGTACGATTGAATTTGAGAGTGATTAGCCCATATAGTCCACCACGCTTACCTAGTGCGGGTTGGTTGTTTGATGGACTTTTACATACCATAGAAATTTATACAAATCGCTATGGTACGCAGGTTTCCTCCACGATGTTTTCCTTCACCGTTAAAGTGCGTGGTGATTGATTATCAATGCACACATGACTTCGAAAAGTCATTCTGAAGTAGAGCCTTGTGACGCAATTTAATTTCTCTCTCAATTAAATTTTTTGTGCCTATACCTGACTAGTATCGTTGTACCTATTTATTTTGACCAGCTACGCAGGTTAGGGTGCCGACTGCCGAAACAAAATAAATAGTATACGAGTACATGCACTCAAAAAGATTGGGAACTCCTTACTTATAATTGAATTGCTATCAGAGGAGCTCTGACGTTTTCGACACTTTTCATTCCACGTAAAGAGATTTCATAATTGTATTAGGATAATACAATTTTTATTTATACAGCGCTATAAACTTGGAAAATAACGTAGTAAATAAACATAATGCCTTTTTCCCAGAAGGGTTAGGCAGAGGTGCAACCAGGACATCCACGTTTGCCTTATGTGGTCCGTTCCATGATGTTGTAGCGGGAGGGAGGGGGCGAGCCTATCGCCATATCGGGCTCAAATTCCTGATTCCGGGCCGATAATGAATAGAAAATCCAATATTACTTTGCCCGACCCGGGTTCGAACCCGAGACCTCAGCTTTGTAATCATACCATAGTACAACTACCCCACCGAGACAGTCAGTAAAAATATCCTAGTACTCTTTCTGTTAATTACAACTGTATTTCTTTGAAATTATAATACGAATTTTTGTCTAATTCGTGGAAATAATATTTGTAAACTTACTTTATAGCTATGGTTGCCATGAGAACGGAACGCAAATCATTAGTGCTGTGGATGGAGGGAGCCCTGTCATACATTTGCGTCTTCAAAAACGTAGATATTTTGTCGTTCGTAATGTGGATAGCATACATCTATGGTTGGTAGCAATCCCATATTAATGTTACCGATTAAAGACTTTCCTGAAAAAAAATATACATAAATAATAAAACGGAAATTAACATATTCACACTATATTATTTCTGGCTATCATAATTCAAAATACTAACCCTACTAACATAATAAAGGCGAAAGTTTCTGTGTTTGTTACTTCTTCGCGCTCAAACGACTTGACCAATTTTGACGTTTGGTATGGAGGTAGCTGATATCCTATCAAGCGGCTAGACCAATTTTAATCAAATTGAATAAAGAGATAGCTGATATCCTGAATTAACGCATAAGCTACATTTTATCCCGAAAATGTAGTTTTATTTATTTATTTATTTATTTATTTATTGGTCTCCAACTAAGACTACACTTAACAAACATTCAATATTCTACATAATTTTAAGAATGAACACTGTGCATCTTAAATTACAGGATGACACATCTTGCCCAAATTGTGGGAAATACAATTAATAGAAATACAATCAAAAAGATAATACAAAAAGAGACAAAAAGAAAATAAAAACATTTGAACAAAATTAAATAACAACAACAATATTATGGTAACTTAAAAACAATGTAGAAAGAAGATAAATATTCATATATCAAATTATGTTAAAAAAACAAAAGTAATACATAAAAATTGACTTATTTTTATCGTATTAAAAATTAAAAAAAGAAAGTTGCAATTATATTAAAAAAAATATATTATAATGTATTAAAAACAAAAAACAAAATAAAAAAAGAACAAAAAAAACAATTTCTGTTAGAATTAGTTTAGTTTAGTTATACTTTTATTTAACTTGAATTATGATTATATTCCTTTTAAATTTTTTATATTTTTATATTTTTACGTCAACATTTATTCAAGCCTTATTACTTATTAACGCATCTTTAATGAGCTGTTTGAACTTTGGTAATGTGTTATTAAAGATATCTAAGTCTGGTGATGCTACCGATATTTCATTGTATTTGTACGCCAATCTAGCTATTGGTGAATGTTTTCCGAGATTGGTTCGGGCCCGAGGTGCTTTAAATAATGGACAAATATAGCGAGGGATTCTTTGAGGCACATTTATGCATACCTGGCTTAATAGATCAGGACAGTCGATATAATTATTTAAGAGTTTATGTAGAAATATGAGATCAGATGAATCACGGCGTAAATGCAAAGGTATTAAATTAAATAAATGAAGTCGTTTATTGTAGGATCTTACTGATCTTTTGACATTTGCCCGTGAAGCTAAGATTCGCACAAATCCCTTTTGCACATTCTCAATTCTAGCCATGTGAGCCCGATATGAAGGATTCCACACCGTACTACAGTATTCCAGTTTGCTCCTCACAAAACTGTTATAAAGCAATACTGCCGTGGACTGCTGTTTAAATTCCTTCGAGGAACGTAAAACGAAACCAAGAGCCTTGCGGGCAGAACGTATTAATTTGTCGTAATGTTCAGTAAAACGCATTTCACTGTCCATGTAAATACCTAGGTCGCGGATGACACCTACTTCTGTCAGTCGAGTTCCCTGTACGTGATATGCGGACTTAATTTTATTTCGCTTTCGCGTGAATTTGATATGATAACATTTATTACAGTTCAAAGCCATTTTGTTTGATGCGCACCAGAGACTTAGGGCCTCTAAATCCGTCTGCAATAACTGTGTGTCAAGTTCTGAGTGTATTATACGGGTTAATTTCAAATCATCAGCAAACATATATGGAGTAGAGTATCTGAATATATCTGTTAAATCGTTTACAAATATATCGTTTTCCCGTGGGATGTGAAAGAAAGATGTATATTTACTCCTGTTTCAAACTGAAAGGGATGGTTTGAGATGGAATATAGGCCGATGAAATGGGATTTTAGGGGACAGGAATACACGCCTGGAGTCATGGAACAGGTGGATCTGCCCACCTGGGCAGGATGCGACGTAATGGGACAAAACGAGAAAAGCAGTTTAAAGGGCGGCAGTCGCGTTAAGTTTAAATATAAAACAGTTGGTACGCGAAAAAACATGTGTCTGATGTGGACTGGACTCAAAAAGGGCGAAGCCGGGTCGGGCCGCTAGCTAATAAATAAAAAATAAAACTCGCCCTTGTCTTATTATAATTTAAATCGATTCAAATTCCAATATTTTATACATAATATATTCTATTATTTTTACCTAAGAATGATTCCGGAACAATTTCGGAATTTCAAAATTTTAATTACTTGCAACACTGAATAGGAAGGCGTTCTAAAATTTCAATTAGATAAATATTTTTCTGTAAAATTATGTTGATTATTTCTTGTTATTTAATAACAAATTCCTATAAATATCGGTTGTAATTGAATATACATTTAATTATGGGCCCCTAAAATGAAATTTACGATTTTTCTTTTTCATGTAATTCGTGTGTATTCTAAGCTGTCGTAATTCATACTGGTCACTGGTTGTAGGGAAGAAAGAACCACCATTTTTATCTAAATCTGTGCATCGTTAATCAATCACCACGCACGATGACACAATACAGACAAGGGGATGGTACAGGTAGTACATCGTACGGAAAATCATTGAAAATGAAAATAAATAAATAAATATGTATACGGGTGTTTTTTTGTAAAGTATGGTCACGGTTGGTTACGCGGATATCTTCTCTACTGTGGACGAGATTGGAAAGTAAGTGAAGAGGGCGGTATGGTGCCTAGATTGAGTATAAATATACAAAAGCTAACAAAGGAAATAAAATGTTTCTGGTATGAAGATGTTTCAAGATATCTGAGCACCTGAGCAAAGCCGGGCCGGGCAGATAATTAAAAAAAAAAACATTTATTGCTTTCTTCCACAATAATTAAACAAATACTTGCAAATTCGTATTCTTAAATTATGTTGAAGGCAAAAGGAAGTGGCTCAGCTCGTGGTGACCAGGACATGGGTACCGAGCAGCGCTGGTTTTCAGCTAGTCCTGACTTCTTAAGATGTTGATCGGAAGTCTCATACCGGCGGCCTATTAAACGACATAACATGACATTTATTTATAAGGAAACCACAAATTATAGCCATCTATTAGGTAAGTAGGTACATATTGGGATGTCTATAAAGCTTAAATTTTGATTAAAATGTTTCATAATATTAAAATCAAATTGCGCCTGTTGCATAATACTTTCAACCTAGATTCTGGAATATGCGCAGTAAAATATGAGTAGAAGAGGCAGGACCTCTCGCGGTACGTACGGAAAATCAATACGTTGCAATGCAATGTATAAATGAACTACTAAGATCATGAGTATATAATTTTTAAATGTATTTTAAATCCATTAGATTCAATTTGTCTATGGTATTCCCGTTTCTGACATTATCATAAATGGTCAGCATCAAACTCTATATGAAAAACAAATTTAATAAAAATCATTCAGAAATCACAACATTTTTGCGCAGGTGCGCAGCGGTATGTTTCGCTCGCTTTCACAATGTGATCTCTCGTTTTCACATGACCCTTCGTTTTACAGCGCGATAGAAAGAGATGACTAATATTTTTTAAACAGCTGCGCCAAAAACATCAGTATTGCGAATGTGAAGTGTCAACCGTGTTGTAAACCCATAGAAAAGTATTTTAATCCTAAAACACTTAAAACAGATTAGTTGGGCTTATTCAACTAAATCCAGTGCTGAAAGTACAGTTCCATTAGCGACTTCGAAAAGTAAAGTAAATCCAAAAGTGACAACTAAACTCTGTGCAAAACAGAACATTAATTCGGTACCATTTTGGTACAAAATGTGAATCGTCGAGGTCATTTGAGCATTCGCCACTACAAACGACGCCAATCACCGTGTCCGTGCATTTTTTGTTGTGTTTGTTGACGGACGAGTTTACGTAACTCGCGGCCGCAACGCCATATCTTATCTATCCCGGGGGCTCGCCTCTACGCAACCGCAAGTAGGTATTGGATAATCAGCTGACTCGTGTTACGTATGAGCGCGATGTTGGGTGTATGTTCGAGGGTGCTCCGCGGGCGCTCGCTGGAGCGCTCCATCTCCAGTGTAGTGGAGCTACCCAAGCTTCAAGAAGGCAGCGTAGAGAACGAGCCTGTGCTGGCGTACCGCGCCGGCAGCGGTGAGCGAGCTCAACTCTCCGATGAGCTCAAACGCACGGCCGCCGTCACCGAAGAGATCCCTATCGTCATCGGCGGACAGAACATCAAGGATGGTGAACCTCGCTACCAGGTGATGCCGCACGATCATTCTAGAAAGATCGCAAAGTACTACTACGCAAGTGACAAAACGATCCAGAAAGCCATCGAGGTGTCCGTCGACGCGCAGGCACGCTGGGACCGCACGCCTCTAAATGAAAGAATTCGCATTTGGCAGACCGCTGCTGAACTGATGGCCGGATCTCACCGTCAAAAACTGAATGCTGCAACTATGCTTGGACAATCTAAGACAGTGGTTCAAGCAGAAATTGACTCTGCTGCAGAACTGATTGACTTCTTCCGATTTAATGTATTCTTCTTAAAGGAAAATGCTAAATATCAGCCCATATCAGAGAATCCAACTGTGACAAGAAATACTCTGAGATTCCGTGGTATTGATGGGTTCATAGCTGCCATTAGTCCTTTTAACTTCACTGCTATTGGAGGTAACTTGGCTTACACACCTGCACTCATGGGCAATGGAGTGGTATGGAAACCATCAGATACTGCACTGCTCTCAAACTGGAGAATCTTTAATATAATGAGGGAAGCTGGCCTTCCTGAGGGTGTGGTTAACTTTGTTCCTGCTGATGGACCAACCTTTGGCCGTGTCATAACGTCATCTCCATTCCTGGCTGGCATTAATTTCACTGGATCAGTACCAACTTTCAATTGGTTGTGGAATGAGGTTGGAAAGAATCTGAACCAATACCGCAATTATCCCAGATTAATTGGAGAGTGTGGAGGCAAGAACTATCACTTTGTGCACCCCTCCGCTGATACTGCCACAGTTGTAACTGCCACAATTAGATCAGCATTTGAGTATTGTGGACAAAAATGTTCAGCTTGTTCACGAATGTACATTCCCAGGTCTCTATATGAACCCATCAAAGAAGGATTATTGGCGGAGAGAGCAAAACTGAAAATTGGTGATCCCACAGATTTCTCTGTATTCACAGCGGCAGTTATTGATGACAAGGCATTTGCCAGAATCACAGGTTATATTAACCATGCCAAGAATAACCCAAAAAACAAAATCCTTGGGGGTGGTGAATTTGATGGTAGCAAAGGTTACTTTGTTCAACCCACCATTATTGAAACAACAGACCCACATGATAAGCTGATGACAGAGGAGATATTTGGACCCGTTCTTACTGTATATGTGTATGATGACAAAGATGTGATGAAGGCGCTCTCACTGGTTGGATCATCAACCAAGTTTGCTCTAACTGGTGCAGTATTCTCCAAAGATGTGGACTTCTTGCAAACTGCACTTGAGGAGTTGAAGACGACAGCGGGCAACTTCTATATCAATGACAAATCAACAGGCTCAGTGGTGGGACAGCAGCCATTCGGCGGTGGGCGCATGTCGGGCACCAACGACAAGGCGGGCGGACCTAACTACGTGATGCGCTGGACCTCGCCACAATCCATCAAGGAGACGTTCGTTCCCTTGCGAGAGATCGACTACCCCTACATGCGTGATTGAACACATCAATAATTAATATTAATGTTTATTAAAAAATATATCAGTACAATAATATGAATATCTTGAATAGCTAGATAAATAGTTTAATAGTTAATGTTCCAGGTTTCACAAAATGAATGATTACTTGTAGTATTAACATTTGTTTTATTATGTACTATGATAGTATTATGTTTGTGATTTCATTAGATTTAGTGAGATGATGTTATACGAGTTGTTATAATGTTATTTACCTGACGTGACGCGTTAAGATTTTTGAGCACGGAAAGCGACGTGCGGGTTAACACTTAGTTTGTAAAGTATGATGTAATTATTTGTGTTATTTATTATTTAATAATTGTTACGCGTACACTTCGCTTGTCGGCTATTTGTGACTGTCGTAATCTCTGACGAGTATTATTTGCTTTAGCTTATCTTTTTTTAATTCGATATGTCTCGTCCGCTCTCTCTTTCTACACTTGCTGCATTTAACGCTTTATATTCATTAATGAATACTAATGTTTTTCTAACTGATTGTGAGAATTATTCGTTACGTTTATTCTATAAGTCTATTGGGGTGCTAGTTCCTGTTGTTTTTCGCGAATAGAATTTGATCTTGAAAATTAAATAAATAAATAGATTATTGTCTTTTATTAACCTTGTAGTTTTCCACAACCCGATATGATAATAGCACCCAAGCTCAACACCTAAGTTACATCACATCAGTGTGATACTTATAAAATATTTATTCTATTACTATGCAATACCGACTAGAAGTGTGCGCTGTGTTATTTTTAAATCCTAATAATCCTACATAGTCGCTATTTTATATCAAATCAAATTTCTATATTTTATTATATCTAGTTTTTCTCTTGTCCTAATCCCACTATTAACAGTTTTTGCGCAATATCCAAGATTTAATGTGATTTGATTAATTTTGAGGCCGGCTATAGTATAATAACCATTTGTTATACAAAAGTATAGTCCACCAGTCGGCTAGTTGTCTTTACAGTCCTTTGAAATGCTTGTAGAGTGCTCTCAGATACACAGGTGTCCTATTTTTTTACTCCCCTGACCATAAATAGAATACACACAGACTACTAAGAATAAACTATGTAGTCCGCCATGTTCGCCTAGTACGGGTTGGCGGACTTTACTCGCCATAGAAATTCTTATGAATCGCTATGGTATTCAAGTTTCCTCGCGATGTTTTCCTTCACCCTTTTAGTGCGTGGTGATTAACTATCAATACACACATGACTCCGAAATCTCATAGGTATGCCCTGGGATTTGAACCCAAGACCACCGTGAACATGTTGGCAGCCCTGTCTGGTCCGTATCGAACAGGCCACCACGCACTATCTATAGATATTATAATAAATTTGTAACCGATCGATGTCTATACGTGGAAGATAAATGGGAGAAGCTAATATGGGGGGTCTGTATTAAGGTAATCGCACCCAAAACTTTTTTATTTTTATTTTTGTCAGTCTACAGTTGTGCTCGATGATCTCAGAAACAGAGTTCCATGAAATTGGTATGGAGGTAGCTGACATGGCTAAACACTTAGGATACCTTTTATCCCAAAAATGTAGTGTTCCTGTAAGATGAGAAATTCATATATTTTTTACTTTTTTAACTCAAAGGGATGGGTTAGGACTCGATTACATGCCTTGAGTGAGAATGAGGCGGGACGGGGATGGATATAGCGGTACGGGACGCGGCGGGAAAAGCAGTACAGAGGACGGCATTAATTTTGAATATAAATAAAACGGTACGGCCTATGGGAAATAATATGTTATTGATGTGGAGTGGACTCAAAAAGTATCTGCAACCGGACGGAGCCGGGCTGGCCCTTAGTCTATACATCAATAAAGTAACCGATCGATGTCTGCACATGAATTATAATATTTGAGAAAAACTCTAATATAACTCAAAACAATTGCTTTTAGAATTTTTGTCTGTGAGATTGTGCGGGATGAACTCAGAAACGGCTTAACCGATTTCGATGATATTTGGTACGGAGATAGCTGACACCCTGGACTAACGCTTAGGCTTTTTGTCTCGAAAAATGTAGTGTTCCAGTGGGATGAGGAAGGAATTTCTAGTATAGTTTTTGATACTCAAAGCGATGGGATGGGACTAAATTGAATGCCTTGAGTGAGCTATCAGAACGAGACGGCACGGGATACAATTGGATTGTAGTAGTAGTTAAATAAATCCAGGTTGTTTTGGGATAACATATTTTATTATAAAAGCGCAAACATGATCGACACAACAACAGTAAAAAGTAAACAGATAATTTTAAAAAAGAGTTTAAAAACAAACACAATATACTGTTAATATGGCAAAGGAAACTTATAACGTTGATGTCTTGTTTCATATTTTTTTAAATTTGTAATTCTTGTTTATTTAATTATCAACAAGTACTTATTTCCAATAAAACGGAATGGGAAAATTCAAATAAAGTTAATCACTAAGACCAAGTATGCGGGCAGAAGCTAGTGTTTAAATATCTTAGCTGTTTAAAACTAATTAAATGAATGGCAATATTATGGTAAAATAAATGTGTAAGTTAATGGAGTAATAAAAGAAGAGCAGATCTTTTATGCACATAATATATACTTGGTAAGTACCTAGTCACAACTTGATAAATTGTTCAAAGAAATAAAACATGGCCTTGGATAAATAAATGAGGCTGTAATGTATGTTGATTGAAAATCTTAGCAATCTTCATTTTAGAAAATCCAGGGATAACTGGAGCTACTGTTGGTTCTCCGAAATATATTATACAGGTGAATTTTTCAATTGGGCATGGATGATGGATGAAATCTGAAACTATGAGGAAAAGCGAAAAATGCTGAAAGGAGTCACGAGCTCGATTTTAGTGAAAACTAAAACTACATATTTGGATTTTTGAAAAATCAATATTTCCTGGTGGAGTGGAATCAAACCCAATGATTTTATAAAAAAACATGCTGTATTATTACACATTTCGATAATTTTGCCAATAAACATCAAATTCTGGGAAGTAATTACATACGGCAAATTAAATGAAACACTAAATTCTAGGCAAAATACTTAACGGCCCTAGTATACAAAATAATAGGGACCGGCTCGGCTCCGCTCAGGTGCGGACACTTTTTGAGTCCAGTTTACATCAGCAGTATAATATTTTATTATCCCGTCTGTAGGTATATTCCGCTGTCTAATTCTCACTCAAGGCATGTAATCCTGGCCCATCCCATCCTATCCATCATAATTCCACTAGCTGGTCAGACAACCCGGTAAAGGTCGCGAGACGTTGCTGGATGCAGGCTGCCTCCAAAAGGTCACTGTGGAAATCATTACGAGAGGCCTATGTTCAACAGTGGACTTCCTTTGGCTGATGGATTGGATTGATTGGAATTTCTTGACAATCGCACGCGAATATTACGATTTTCGGAATAAAAAGTACCCTATGGGTTAATCCAGGGTGTCATCAAAATCCATATCAAATTTTATCGAAATCCTTAAAGTCATTTCTGAGATCATCGTGCACAACCGCACAGACAAACAGACAAATATTCTTTTAATCATTGTTTTGGATTCTATTACGATAATACAGTCCCCCGATATTAGTTTTTCTCATTTATCTTTTATGTACAGAAATCGATTCGATACAAATCGATTGTATGTATGTATATATTTAAGAAGATGTAAATAGATTTATGTATGCCTACTGTTGGTCATGCAAAATTCCCGAAAATTCCGGATATTTTTCCATAAGAAATTCGAAATTTTACTGAACAACGGGGTGAATCGAAACTCAGGGATAAATATAAATTTAAAGCTGCACGTTTTGTTTTATTGAATCATTTTGATTATAATATTTTTTTAATGTAAAACGATAATAATTTTAGACTCTTTTTGTGGTAATAGCAGCCATTACATTTGATCCCCACCGTGAATTTGGACTTAACAGTGCGGATGTCTATTTTATTAGCAAAATAATCAGGGATATAAAAGGATAAAATCAATTTTATGTTTTACAAACTCCATTAAACCTCAGAAAATCACACAACACTTTATTATACCTCAGCGTTGCAATCGTATCGTAACTTTGTGCAGCACTGCGGCAGTTTTAGCAAGTTTATCAAGAATATAAAAGAATTTACGATCTAAAAGCTCCAATACAGCTAAGTAATCGAATTATTCGATTTTGAAATATTTCTGAAATCATTCTAAAACTTTTCCGAAAAATAAACACTAACTGGAGCATTTACATAACCATTTTGTATTTTATATTTTTATAAAAATCAAATTAATGTACTATAGGTAGATTGTTATTGCAGCTCGATATTGCTATAGGGTAAACTAAACGTTAATTGAGAACTAGCGTGACAGCTGTCAATATTACCGCAACTAACCACAGATGCAAAAAATGCAATTGTTTCTAGAAGCAAGTAGAACAAAATAACGCGTTTTATAGTCAACTAAATCGTATAAACTCAAAATTGTCCAAAATGACGAACGTATTTGGCTTAATAGTATCCGGACGGCTGGTAAGTACCCCTTATTGATTAATGTTTATGTCAGCAAGACTAAAATAACCCATTACATGTATGAGTTTATGAGTTGTAAGGCTTTGTTTCACAAAACACGCAAGGAATACGCGTTTGGAATTAGAACTTTCGTTTGTTTGTATTTTCTTACTTTTTTTTATAATAATGCTTTCAATATGTTGCATGTAATGCGCCCATGTCAACGATTACAATAGTATGTCCTTCTACCGTGGATTTAACGTGTTGTTATTTGATTTAAAACATTTTTTATGTGCACTATATGTGTAACGCGGATTTTCCATAACGTTGACCACTATGATACGTGTTTAAAGCAATATGGAAATATGTTCATAATAACTCACACCCACCACCAAAAACTGACAAGTGTTTTATAGAATACATATTATAATTATTATATTATAATTTTATACTTGAAGAACGTTTTAAATCCCTCAGCAGCACACATGTGTATTCTCTTAGGACCACAGAGAATTTGATTTTGGCAATTTCCAAGCATGCTAGTTCTTTTCTAAGTAATGCACTTACAGTACATGCTGCTTGCTTGTGGAACAATCTGCCACTTACAATAAGAAAAACCAAATCTCTACCCATATTTAAAAACTCGGATCACATTGCTTATCACTTTGAATTTTTTTGTGTTTGTTTAAAAATATATTTTAATGTTTTCTATTTTGTTAGTATTATATTAATATTTTATGTATTCTATTTTTATTTAATAAAAAAAATGATTGTAATCCTCAGCACTTTTACATTTTGTATTCTTTTATTGTATTCCCTGTGTTGTAACCACCCATTTCTACTGTGCTCCTGTTCAATTCAGTTCATCTTAAGGTTGTTTGTAAGAAATCCTCGACAGCAATAACACCACTGATTGCTATACATATTTATGTGCTTTTAGTTATTGTTTTCTATAATTTGTCTGGTGTACAATAAAGAGTTTATAAATAAATAAAATAAATTATGAATAATTGGCATTATGATAACAAGGTGAAACTATAACAACAATAATAAAAGGTTTTTGTTTGATTAATCAATATGCAGGTCCAAACAGATTTTACTCCACTGACAGAGACAAGGTTCTTGATGACAATAACTGAAGCGGACAGTATCAATCACGTAGCAGTGTTCCTGACAGGCGCGGTGCCACTACCGCCCGGCACTGCGGGCATGGTGTACTGGAGCTGGCCTGACCCGGCTGCACCCCCCAACTGGCAGCTGGTTGGCCATATATCCAATGCTAAGCCTTCCACTATTTTTAAGATATCTAATTTAAAAAAGCTGCATGAGTTAACAAGTAAGTTTTATTTAACAATTCCATTACATAAAACTATTTTACAATATCTGCTTAACTACAATATTGATATGAATATTACAGGTGAAAACAAGTTCATGAGTACCTTCGGACAGCAGCAGATCTGTAATAATGCGCAGATAGGCATATCCATTGAACCCGAGGCCAATGTGCAATTGCTCGGATCTTTCATTGTAAGTATTGTAGAGTTAATTTGAAAAAAATATAGGAGATATTCACAATCTCGTTTAAACTTATATTAAATTGGGTACTGAGTAGTGAGTACTGACTGGTGTTTCAGGGTGTAATGTAACATGTTACAAAGAAAGCACTTGTGCAGTCGGAACTTTGAAACGTGCACGAACATCGAATTATTACTAAAGATTTATGCACACGGCGTAAAATAACATGCTCGCTGCGAATAAATAAATAAATACACCCAACAGTCACATACATATTCCTGACCCCATATTAAGATCAATAAAGTTATGTCGTAGGTATCAGACACTACGAGAGACTTTTCGGTCTCACAAACACCCAGACCCGAGATAAATATATGTGGCCATCACAAACATTTGTCTTGGTGCGGGGATCGACCTGCGGCCTCTCGTTGCCCAGCCGGCGTCTAGCCAACTGCGCCACAGAAGCTGTCAATGGTATACTTTAGCGCCTAACACCAGTCAGTAGCCATCTTTACGCGGTCGCTGCGAATGGCACATGTTACATTGGCCCGTCACGCCGGTCAGCACCCACCTTCAAACATAATTATCTTTTATTTTTTTACTAATTACTACTACATATCTGAATAAGGATACCACTTATATATTCAATTCATACTTAATTGAAGTTATTTTGGGGCATATTTATTTGACAACAAGGTTATTTTTGATGTCGCAGGACTAAAACGCTCTACACTTCTAACCCAATCATGCTGCATAGAACAGAATTATTGGTCTCACAAGTTGCATCAATTTCTGAATAATTTTGGATGTTCTAATGATTTATATTTCAGGCACAAGAAACAAATAATTATGTAACATTTGCCCAAAAAATGCTGGATAACTTGGTGAACTTCGTGGCGTCGTTCTCGGTGACGCAGGACCAGATGACGCCCACGCCGGGCGTGTCGTACATCCCGCTCAACACGCTGCACACCTGGTACCAGAACTTCGAGCGGCGGTTACAACAGAACCCCAACTTCTGGAAGAACTAGTGGCAAACTTGTAGGTAACATAAGATACAACCTTTTCTGTTACCCACCACCAAGTACCAGCCAATTGTAATGTAACAATGATTCTTGTAGTAATATGTATGTGTGGTTTTATTTGAACAATTTGTATGTAACCGGGACGTGAATTACTTCCGAAAAATATTTTGATATTTATGAATTGTAACTTGCATTGTACTGTACCAAATGTATATGCGATATAACAATGCGCGGAGTTGGATACTTGTCGCTTGGTCCAGTTGATTGTATGGAATGACTGCGGCCCTGTCTCACATTGAACTAACATCCGAGACAATGCAGAGGCTATGAATTTTCCATTGCAATATAAGTTATAGCCCTTTTCTAAGTAGGTAAATTTTAGCCAATAGGCTAAAAACGGGCTATGTATATAAAAATCAATACTTATGACATTATTTATTGATTCGATGTTATTTGGCTTGTTGTATTTATTTTCTATGTCTTGTGGAGATACTGAATGTCGGGCAATATTGTTACAGTTTACAACATACCAATACTACAAAAACATTTTGATTTGGAAAGCAGATGATAAAGCATACAACGTTTTCCACAGGACATAGCATTACAAGAGTAGCTAATCCACTGTTCTAAAATGCTATTTAATTATTTACAATATTGATAAAAGACCCTGTATTTTGCCTCATAAGATCGATGCTCCTCCAATGTTCTGTGAAGAAAACACCAAATTCTAGTAGATGTAATTTAATATAACAGTTACCTATACAATTGTAGAGACTGCAGTGCACTGCCCAGCAACATAGTTGTGGATACCTGAGAATTATGCCTTATATAGTAGAAATTATATCATTTGGCTGTTGAGTGAATATTACAGTAGAGCTATTATGAATTTAACAAAAACAGACATTTCATAATATGTCTGACTCTCCTGTAGACAATCTCTAAACTTAATTGATATTTATTCCCGCGCAGTCATCGTTATTATTGATTGATTAAAAATAGATGGAGATGTTTGCTATTTTTTTAAATCCATTTTTAAAACATTGACTTAAATTAGGCCTAGTTCAGCAGTGGACTTCCTGTGGCTGCAGAGAAGAGGAGAAGAGACATAAATTATTTATTTTAGACGTGAGATTAACAATTCCACGTCCAGAAAAAATATAGTAAACGAGAGCTCACAATACAAGCTAAAGAGTGTTGAAAACTTTGCGATAATGTTAGTATTTAGGTCTATGTTTTAAATATATATTGGAATTTTGCTACACGAAACACACAAACTTGTGTATTGTACATTTCGGTGTTGACATTTAATCATAGCATCTGTTGATTTCGATCTCTAAGCCGTCGGTATACGTGAGGTGATGGAGGATCGCTCCGGAAGCATTGTGATGTACGCTTACGAATGAAACCAAACACTTGCCTTGCTGACGGTTCTACTGATGCGGAACAAAGTGGAATAATTTATCTGTACAGTAGACAAAGACTGCTTAAAAATAATGTTTTTTTTTAATAAAATTATATTTTGACAAACTAATATTTTTTTCATTTATCATCCCATGTGTGTTGCAGCCGCGAAATTAGGTCGCAAATCATATTAATAACTTATTCGTATAGCTACAGTTGCGCAATAATATTGTTAACCAGTGGCGGTACTTCCATACAAGCCCAAAAGCCCGGCTTGCCCTACTTAATACGTACATACTCGATACTGAACATAAACCATTACAATAAATACAATACATTCATGTATTAGAAAACATCTACAATTTTTGAATTTACCGCGTCCTGTCGCGGCGCGTCTAAATACAGCGCTTGAGACGGAGCGCCAAAGCGCCGCGCGAAATTCATTCCATAGGCTATTCCATTTCCATTCCATTCCATATTAAAACTCAAAAAACGGTGGCTCCACGCGCTCCCTTAAAAAGGCGGCACAACGCACATATATCTATCTTTTTCTCTCTCGTGTGCTTTTACGAGGCTTTTGGCAACGCCGTCCACGTATGGGTGAAATGGTGTACAAGACGCTACGAATGTATAGGTATGGCTATTTTTGTATAGCTCTCAGTACGAGACGAAATGCCCGGCTTCGTGGTGAACATTTCACGGTTGTCACGTTATTATTTGTTATTGTTGTTTAGTAAATATATTTATTGTTATTAAATTAACTTGTTTCGCATTAAAAAATAGTTTTTAATTAAATGATTAAAAATGTGCCTGTAATGTCGGTACTTTTTAATAAATTATAATTGCAGTTTGTAATTTATAGTAATGTTTTATATTTACGTTTCGTTTCGCAATTCTGAACGAATTCGTACTAACTTCATAAGTATTTTGACATTGTGTAATTATTGTAAATAGTTCTAATATAGGTTAATTATTAGTTGTTTTATGTTATTGAAGCTTTTTGATACTAAAATGAGTTGTATTGTTTCCTGTGATGGTTTTAGTGTGATGATGAAAGTGTTCGTTGCCGGTATAAAGGTAATTTAATTCAATTATATTGAATTAGAAACTAGAGCGAAAACAACGCCGGGTTTGTGTATTTCTTATATTCGTGGTAAATCACGAGAGGTATTTTATCAGTTCAGTGAAATAAACTACGTAATTTGATTTCTACATGCTTCCCTTTGTATAGGATATTAAATAATGATGTTTCATATTATGTTTTTCAAACGACATTTGTGTATTAGAATAGTTTGATAAAATATAAACATTGCAATAAATTAGGTGGCTCTTTCAAAAAGTATGTTATTACTTGTAATTCTTAAAAATTTAACGTTAATGAATTAATAATAATAATAATTTATGCCGCATTTTCGGATAACTGCGAAGTCAAACACGGCACCATAGTAGCTATCGTGCTAGCGGAATGTCGGGTATTATAAATGAAGTGCTCAGCAGTTATTGCAATAAACAATTACGGTTGCATTTCCACAAGTAATCTATATTTGTATTAATCCTAATATTGTATAGATTATGTGTTAAGTCTGCTGACGTACATTCGTTTTCTTTGTTCTTAGTATATTTTCCTTCTAAATCAATATGCATTAAACATAAAACAAAATATTGGGCTTGCCCTACCCCAAAACCCTAGGCACGCCACTGTTGTTAACTTACGTACTTCTAGAATTAATTTTATCGGAAATATAATGAATAGGAGGGTAGTTAGTCGTCGTTTCTCTCTCGCGGGGTCTCTGTGTAGTCCCGTGTGCGCTTCACGACGCGTGGCGCGTGCCCTGCGCCGAGCTGGATGTTCGCTTACCTCGTTCTTGTATCGTGGACTACCATGTGCCGCTGTGCTCTGTTTTGATGGGTGTATAGCCATTAGCTACCACCGTCATCGACGTCCACCACCCAGTTTCGGGAACGGGACACCGGTGAGTTGGCTTAACGTCTTTCACCATTTGGCTCGAGTATTGTTTTGTTCGCTGTCGTGTCTCGGTGTGCACATTTCTATTTGCGAATGTGTGCAGACCAATGTGAGATAATGAGATGCGTATCAGTTTTCCTTATTTATCTTCCATGTAAAGACATCGATCAGTTACAAATTTATTACATTTATATAGATTACTAAAGCAGCACAAAATCAGTTTATCAGTTTATTAAGTATGGGCTCAAAATTTAACAACCTTTTTTTCTTAACCTTTATCATTCCACTGTTGGGCAAAGGGCTCCCTTCTCTTACAAACTTATAGACCGGAAATATTAGTCTTACATTCTCATACGAGGTGCGCACATGACGCGACTTGTCAGCAAACGGTTAGTAACAGTCAGCAGACAACGCGCGACGCGTCGCGTCGAATTTATCCGGTCGCCGCGCTACTGGATACCCGAGTTTACCGAGTTTCTCCTACTCCCGTATTCGTATTTTGTTTATGAATACCAGGAGATATTTCTGTACCAAATTTAAATAGCTTTACTTGGACATTATATACTCTTATAGAGTCCTAACTCCTACTTTTTTTTATCTATTTCACGCAGTTTTTTTGCTACAACTGGTTCAGTTCAGTGCAGTTCACATTATTTCGAATATGTGAGTGAGCCCAAAACCTGCGAATATTCCTTCGGCGTCTAAAAAAATAGTTTCTAGTATAGTATAATACCGTCATCTTCGCTCGACCCACTTGACTGAATGCTTCGCACTGTCGACAGGTCGCCGGCGCCTGTGACTTTCTATAGTTTATAATTTATATAATGAAATATGCATGATCACTAGATTTTAGGGAAAATATGAAATTATCGCTGAAAATAGGTTAAATAAGTAACTGTATATGCAAATACATATAATCCGGTCTCTAGTAATAGGTTTATAACAGTGTTATGTGCTTTGAATGTAATAATAAAACCAATAGTAATTTGGTATTGAGTTTATTGAGAGGTTGTCAACAATGAGGTAACACAAGATGTCGTGAACACAACTGTTAAGGCACTTGCACCGCGCTCGCACCATACGGCATACCCTAGTTTGTACTCGTATCTAACTAATTCTGAGATCTCTTTACAACTAAAATATAGTAAATTAACTAAACACGCTAGTGTTCTAGTCAATCACCAATCCAGAGGTCACTTCTGTCCGCCTCCAGACAACAATTCTCTGACATTACTGGAGCTGTATCAAAGTGTACTCTCAAAGAAATATTGTAGAATGTAATTGCAGAGTATATGTCGATGCCCAACGATGGACATATAGGTCTACGGACAGACTGACGATCCTTCGTGCTATAAACTAATATACTACCATAAATAATTCGCAATAACAATGACACGAAGATAAGCATCTCTGAATCCAGGCGCATCTGCTGTTTTGGTTTAATGTCGATTTCTGCTTTGGGAAGACATCGGACATTTATTACAGATAATTATTCAACAAATCAACATGCAACCAAAACTTGCACCATACAAGAAAAGACCAAAGTAAAGTGAAAAATCTAGTACAAATTAGATTCTCCCTACATATTTTATGATAATTAAAATTACAACTGATTTCAAACATAAGTACAAAAATCAAATTGACAAGCTAGAAAGGTATTTGTTTTTTTCTTTTACAATATGACGACTTCATTCATTCACGAGGAGTAAGATACTCAAAATGATATGCTCGTAATATTCCAGTAAAAATTATTCCAGTATAAATTGGTGCTCATAATTTTATCAGTTGACAATCAATGTTATGGAACCAACAAGTGTATAAACCACCTCTGCAGGAAATACTTGCGTAAAATGTATAAAATACTTGCATTTTGTATCATTTTTTACAAAAATAAATCTTTGTATTCCAGTATAATGTTGAGCTGATAACAGTAATAGATTTGTCTTCTTATGGAAACAACGACACTTTACAATTTTTGCAAAGCACTACTCAAACTTCAAACTATCTATTATAGCACCTGTATGATTGCAACAATTAGTGGAATAACGGATTAGACTAATGATTAACATACCAAATACTTTGATCTTTCTATTATATGTATAAAAAGGCCCAACTTTTGTGAATACCCAGCTTATGTCCTAATAATATTAAAGCGACATTTGTTTACATCACAAAGTGTTCCATGAAAATAATTGACAGGCAACAAGGGACTACAAGCTGCGGAAAATATATTCCATGTGTGGTGTCCATCGCCAGCAGAGCTGTGGCAAAAATGTGTATTTCATAAATAATTCATTATATCAGATAAATGCGGTAAACATCGTAAAGTTTGATCTATAGTTGATGCAGAACAATGATTCCCAAAAGGGAGGAACGTCACAGCCGTGTAGTTCATCAATCTGTGACGACATAGGTATAGGTAGTAGGTACACATCTTAACAATAAATCGCACTACATATACCTTTTCAGTTCAGATTTCACATGAGGCTTGATGCCCGCACTAAGCTCAATGTTTCAAATATCTATATTATTAGTCTATCGTTTAAATATTATGATTTGTTTCTGCATTGAATAAAAAATAGTTGATGCTGGCGTAAGAAGCATAACATGTTGGATCGTAACCGCCCAAGCCACCCATGTCGTCACACCACCAATAACCATTTGTATAACGTTTTGTAAATAATGTATAAAGCGTGCGTACATATTATGTATTTATATTATACAAGATTTTCAATGCAATTGGCACATTAAAATATATGAATTGTCTTATTTTCCGCTCTGATGACATTATAACTATGTATAATATTAAATGTGTCATATTTTGTTATTAGATATATACTTTTAACAAACTAAATATTTTGTTCAAAGTATTATGGATTAAAGAAAAATAACTTAGGAAGACATGTTAATGCGGACCATTTAAATAAATTACATCGGCGAACTTTGTACCTAGAGAGACAAATAAATTACCGTCTAATAAAAACGCTTGTAAAATCCAACAAATATAGGTATTAAGTTTAGATTTAAACCACAACGATGGCAAATTTCTGCTATTCCAGTAGTATATTGATAACAATAACATGTTAAATCAATGAAGATTACATTCACGCGCAACTACTCTCTTAGTAATTGATGAAAATATATTGCCGAGTGGCGAGTACAATAAATTCATCTGCGCACGTTTATTAATGCAACTTATTTAAATGGTACGTATATAATTGTTGTATTAAATAATTAACATAGGGAACTTAATTAATTAACTACTACACCTATTGCCTTTGCTGCACAAGTGTACGGCTGTAAATGACACAGAATGTTAGCGGCACTGTACAGTGCAATTATATGACTGGCAAAAAGCACTGTACTGCTGAATTGTAAGATATATCATTCACAAATTAAACTAAGTACTTAACCATATGCAGGTAATACAATATGACGACAAATGCTTGTTTACTTTGGGCGTAATTATGGTTGACTATATAACTAGCACTACTTGAACACCATTGGGAAGAGTTTTTATGTTACTGTAGACTGATGGTAAACGATCACTGCCATTATTGATTTGAGCAATGCTAGTGGAGCGACACAAGTAGGTCGTGGCCTACCTGTCACTTTTACATTACGAGTTGAAGTGACATGTAGTCATTGAGTTATTATACTGGAGCAGACTTCGCTAACGAAATCTGTGTGCATTGCTCATGTACCAACCAGGATTGCGAAATCCCGTGGAGCCAAAGGGAAGGTGAGAAGGAGACTAAAGTAGTTTTTCTATCTGTATCAGCCAATATATGTTCCATTGCATGGCATGGGCCTCTTCTATAAAAGGGGTAAAGGTTAAGGGGGGATTTTAACCTACAGCAGACACATTTAGTCTGCGATGTCCTCTCTAGTGTACATGTAAGTGTGTAGTGGTGGTGGGGGTGGTGGTGGTCACAGGCCCGCGAAGAAGGGGTGTTGCAGCGCGGCGGCGGCGGACACGCGGCGCGCGGGGTCGGGCTCCAGCAGGCGCGCCGCCAGCGAGTACGCGCTGTCCGGGAACCCCGCCACGCACACGCCCGCCTCGAACTCCTCCGCCTGCACACAGCAGGCATCAGACACGCCAAGTCCATACAGTGTTTTATAACTATTTACAGGAACAGTGTAAGAATAACTTACTGTGTGCATTTTACTTTACCATAATAAGTAACCTCTGTTTTTCTTTGTCTCAGACTCACTCGTTTTGACCAATAACAATTTATTTTCTATAGTCCGTTACTTATTTATATAATATTTAGATTTGCTACCGTTTCTGAATCACAAATCATTCAAGTAAACTTTTATGTTTAAATATATTTCGGCGGTGATGTTAGTGGTGTAAGAGTGTACCTTCTTGGTGTCGTCCCGGCACAGGCACTGCGTGTCGGGCAGGCGGCAGCGCACGCAGGCGGGGCGCGGCGCGGGCGGGGGCGGGGCGTGCGCGGGCGCGGGCGGGGCGTGCGCGGGGGCGGGGCGACGCCGCAGCCGCGCGCACAGCTTGCGCAGGCACAGGCCGCGCCGGTATGATGACGTCACTATGCGTCGGCCTGTCACACAACCTCGTATGAACCACTCAGATCAGATACGGTTTTAAAAAGTATCATGTTTACTGCGTGCCATTCGTTTTATATTTGTACAGTAGTGATTTGCAATTTTGTACGTGAGAGGTCGATCGCAGCTCTGCAGCCACTCGATGAAAGTGTTTCATATTTTGATATTGTCCAATAATATCGCGTGATAGTAAGAACTAAGTATTTTATTTCTGTACTTACAGTGTTTCATTCTAGTGTACATTAAGGACTAAATAAATAGAAATAAGTACATTGCATTCATAATATGATAGTCCTCGTTGGTGCGTTAAGCAATGTATGTATGTATGTAGTAGAGTATGTACCGAGTGCGTCGGCGGCCCGCTGCAGCGGGTGCGTGCCGATGAGGTCGGCGAGCTCGGCCAGCGCGGACACGTCGTCGGCGGCGCGGAAGAACGGGTACCGCGCAGACAGCGCGCTCGCCAGCACCACGCCGCACGCCCACATGTCCACCGCCGTCGTCTGGTGCGGGTACTTCAGCAGCACCTGCACACGGGACACATTACTCACTCGTCGACAACTCTACTCTGCATATTCATTTCAAAATATACCTCGACAGTAAATGCAGCTACCACTAGTGCTATTAGAGGCAAGTTTATTATTGTGCTGGCCATAATATCTGATCAGAGTAATTAGAATCTTTAAATCTCACTAAGTAAATTGTCTAATCTGTGAATTAGAACCAGAACTTCGCAGATTACAGCTATATACATTTTTAAAATGTTGACTTGGTTATTTATTAGATGTGGAGTGATATGGTTGATAGGTGGGGGAAGTGTCGTACCTCTGGCGGTCGGAAGCCCTGCGTGCCGGCGCGGGGCGCGCGGGGCGGGGGCCGCGCCGCACACGCGCTGCACACGCGCGCCGCGCCCGCGCACGCGCACGCCGCCTGCAACATGCACACCGCGCTCTAACGTCTCACCTCACATGTCCACAGCTGAACATCAATATGGCCTCAACTAATCTTTGCTTAACTAATTACGAAAGAAGAGAGAAATTACATACATACATAAATTCAAGCCTTTTTTACAGAAGGGGTGGTAGGCGGAGGCGCCACCATGACATCCACATTTCACTTTGTTTGTTCCGTCCCACGAGGTTATAAGGGGCTAGCTTATGGCCATATCGAGCACAAATTCCTGACTCTGGGCTGATAATGAATTGAAAAATCACTTTGCCTGACCCGGGATTTGAATCCGAGTCCTCAGGTTTGCTATCGTACCGTAGTACAACCCCGCCACCGAGGCAAGCAGTAAGAGAGAAACTAAAGTAAAAATATATAGCCACAAAATTTCTCCATCACCAATAAAAATAAGCATAATCATTATTTCTATGCACCTCTCTCCAAAAGCCATTTATAATTTACTTTTCAAAAATGGCTTATCAGATAACGTATTTATAAATAAAAAAAGACACACCCACCCAAAATGTAAACAATACTTGTAGCATGATTAAAATATTTCACGTGACAGATAACAGTATCGAATAACCGCGAATGCTACGCGTCAAGTACTGACCCTGGGAGCGACGGCGCGTGCGATCAAGGTCTTGGTGGACGGCGCGGGGCGCGGCGAGGCGGGCGGGGGCGCAGGCTCCTTCATCTCCTTTGGTCCCGTGGTCAGGTCCAGCGCCGCTCTCTTCGCCTCGGAAGACGTATCATCCTGAAAACCAGATACTCTTATAGACAACAAAATCCATAAGTTGTATATAATTGTATGCATGTGTACAGCGAGCATTGGGCGTGGTAATTACTTCTTCGCGCGGTCGCTTGCGGGTGCTGTTGACGTGCGCGGGCGGCGGCGCCGCGCGGTCCACCTCCTCGGGCGGCGGACACAGGCGCTGCGCCAACCCGAAATCCACCAACAAGTACCTGAAATTCATATCATTCAAGTTTCAACTTCTACAATCTTTTAGTTTTCTATTTTAATTTTGAAAAAATTGTGATAATTATATGCATAGTTTTGTATGTGTGTACTTCAAAATACAATGACTAAAAACAAAATGAATTCATGCATTATAATGCACACAGGTCTGTATCTCTCTCACACATTTGTATGTATTGATGTTTTATAACTTTCTACTTTATGTTCAAATGTGTGGCTGACTATGCACTGAATCATTTAACTATAACTTTTTCAGATGACAACACAATGCATTTTGTTGCATCATGTGTGTGCATGTGCATGTGCATTGTGCATATTAAGTAGCGAGGTGTACCTCCTGTTTTCCCTGTCGTAGAGGAAGTTGCTGGGCTTGACGTCGCGGTGGATGACTCCGAACGAGTGGACGTGGCGCAGCGCCACCACCAGCGCGCGCATGTACTCGCGCAGCTCGCTTGCGTCCATGTCGTTCACGTACTCCTTGCAAGTACAACACACAACATCATGATATACATTTTATGCCATTATTTATAACTGATTCTAGTATGTTGGCAATTCTTTCAGACATAATCAGCAATCTGTTGTTATTCTGTATGAAACAATGTGCAAGGGTCAAAACTCATCATAGCTATGACAACTTATTCATTGACAAAGCTGTATGTAAACCCTTATCAATGCTGTAATGACTTAAACTATGTATGTTTATGTTCTCATTGTACCTATGACATACTTAATTGTGTATCATGGGACACAAAGTACATCTTATTCTATTTAATTCCACAATCAAAATGTTGTTGGCCTTTATAAACTGTAAAAAAATCTGTTATTCACCAATAAATTATATACAAAATAGTATAAAACAAACTTACTGAAAATTTTCTATGAGGTATATAAGGCATTACAAATACGATAGTGTCCAAGTGACGAAGGCACAGTTCCACACCAATCACATGATCTTTGCCACTGGAAAATATAATAACATATGTAAATAAGCAGCCAAGTCACTGATAGTACTCACATTTTTTTATAAAACCATTTAGAGTTACAATGACATGCCCAAAAAGAAAGTAGGTCAACTTGTGGTATTGAAGACATACTCTCAATCTTGATTTTCACACTTTGGTTGAATGATTTGCTTTGTTTTACATGGCTATTTTACAATTTCACTTTTAAAACCACTTCTTAAAAACTATTATATTAATATGTCTATTAATATTGTATTTTAAATTACTAATAGTTAAGTAAACATTAATCCCATGAACTTTACCCTTGTATTAGTATTAAAATGTTGTTGTATTTTATATGAACAATTGTAAATTGTTAATGTATTTTCATTAACAAGAATAGATTAACTTACCCAATATCCTGCAGACATCTCAACTCATGTTCAATCCTGGCTGGGTGTGCAGTGGGCACAAGATGTTTGATGGCAAACCATCGTTTCTCAGTATCTGGCAGTGTTGCATGTTGTTTCAGGGAGCCCAGGTACACTGAACTGAATGTACCCTCACCAATCTTGCGGTGGACCTCAAATATCTTGTCTAGCTTGGGTAACTTATACAGCAGTTCAGTAATTTGGTGCTCTGTGTAATATAAAAACATCAGCATAATGAAAAAATGTCCTCTCAGCACTAAAAACTTCTAAAAGCAATATTTCCTTAAGCCATTACTAAGGTTGTTGTGTATGTTAAAGTAGGTATTATTTTATGAGTTTGAAACAACTATTTCAATTAATGCATTTTGGGTATATACAGAAACATAGTATGATCCTATATTATTTCATTGCTATGTAAGCAAACTTCAGCTGCCATACTAACAATATTTGACTCATAACAGGATGTTGAACAAGTTAAAGTTACAGAGAATTACAATAGAATGAATGTAGGTCACTGAGTGTAAGCCATATTGTTAAAATTTTGCCACACCTGACAACTATCCAAAATACTTTAGTTTTCTCTTTTTAACTAGAGTTGGGAACAAAGTGGTGACAGCGGTCTATCAATCTTTAGTGTATAGTTGCAATTATTTTAGCATTTTATTTTATTACAATTTTATTACATTATCCTAAAAATCAAAGATGAATTATCATTTCAAGTACAGAAAACCGCTGTATTTTATACTATGTCGTAATTACAATTTAAAAATACATTACATTATAATAAATTTTGATTACATTTTACGCTGGCAAACCACACTACACCTTTTTTTACAATGAAAAGGCTACTTATTCATATTGAAAAACAAGTCTCATCGTGATTTAGAATTTTTTAACAAAGCAATTAATAGATAAGTTGGATGCCTTGCGTAAAATGCGCAATATGTCTACGAATCAATATATATATTTAATTCGAATATTACAAGCCTGAATCGGGCCTGAAATGCATAACCTTCAAATAGTCAGTAGTAAGGCGCTGTGATTATGACACCATGACCTTATATTTCACGAGCAAGAAAACAATCGTAACCTCAATGCCCACAAATTACTTTAAAATACAACCCTGAATACTCATTATCATAATTCAAGTAGAACCACCAATATTTTCTCATACAAAATAGCACCTACTTTCGACGTCATCCTTTGAATTGGAAGACTGATCTTCATTTTTCTTTTTGAGAATTTCATTAAGTCCATATTTGCGAGTCTGCAATACGTCCTTTTGCACTTTTACTTCAATTCCCCTAATTCTAGACATATTACACAAATTATCATGTTTCTCTAATAATTACATACATATTATTTTAACGTTTGAAGTAAAACTTAAAAGAAAACTTATCACGAAACAAATGACATAAACAGGAAGACGTTCATCTGGTCTAGAACCTGAGAACAAAATAGCAAAAAATAAAAAGAACCACAGACAAATCGCCTAGGACCAAGAACTCTATGGTATATTGCATATGACTTGGCAGCATGTTCTTCTTTGACTTTAGCCGGCTCCTAAAAATACACATGGCATTTTTTTTTTATAATGGCAATTTACATTTTTACTGTCAATAATTTTAATGTCACGGGAAAGAATCATTGCGGGAAAATAACAATGTCCTAATTTTTCAAATTATGATAGCAAGATTCTGTATTTCAATATTCCGAAATTAAGAATTATTGTTTATTTTAATCAAGTCTAGTGTTTAAGCGTAGTAGAATTCAACCATGCTTACCAGAAAAGTCACACAAAATCTCAAGAGCTCAATCAGAATCGTAAGTACATTACAAAGTTCATTGAAGGTTATAAATGAAAGCCCTACCTGTGTTACACCTAATGTTTTGTTTATTCTTGAATTAAATGATAATAAAAATCATAATGACTGTGCGATGTTACAGGCGACTTATGTAACTAAAGGGCCAAAGCCGGAGATTCCGAAGAACCCCTTAGGCACAGTGTACTCTGCTAGTAACCAAAAAGATAATGGTGTGGTGTATGACAAAAAGCCATTCAAAGTAACGCTGCAAGAAGGCAAGACGTACAGCTGGTGTTTGTGCGGCCGCTCTAAATCAAACCCCTTGTGTGATGGCACACACAAAGATATTTATCTTAAAATTACACAGAGGTAGGTATATGGTTTTCTTATATTATTATATTGTATGTGGGATAACTAATACGTAATAAATGCTTCTAACATACATGTATTGAAACTGAAGGAATATGAATTATATGTTTTTTTTTTATCAGCCCATATACGTCCCACTGCTGGGCACGGGCCTACTCTACAATCGAGAGAATCGATTGAGAGTGGTTAGGCCATATAGTCCACCACGCTGGCCTAGTGCGGGTTGGCGAACTTACATACCGTAGAAATTCTTTAAAATCGCTACGGTATGCAGGTTTCCTCACAATGTTTTCCTTCACCGTTAAAGTGTTATATGTATAACCCAGTGTTAAAAATGTAGCACTGGTTGAATTATTGCATATTTACATTTACCAGAGTTAAAACTCTGGACAATAAATGAATGTATTAATGCTATAAAGATCTTTGTTTAAATACACACATCATTTATTAAAAGAGCCATCTCTGACGTAATGCCTTATCACAGTAGAAGATATCTACAAAGATAAAATTTGATGAAAAGTACAAATAAAGATGGCAATTTAAACTCAATTTACTTTGTAGAAGGTTTTTAATGTTAGTTATCTTTTTTATCTTGATTTTGGTATATCGTTGTTACATTGTTAAATAAATTGCTTTAAAATCATTTTTATTTAATGTTACTAAGATATGAAATACATAATGTTAATTAATTCTGAAATAATTTATTAAACATGTATTTTTTGTCCAGGCCTGTGAGATTCACAGTAGAAAAAACCAAGGACTACTGGCTATGTAATTGTAAACAGACAAAGAACAGACCCTTCTGTGATGGGACACATAAGAGTAAAGAAGTTCAAGAGGCAGCCAACATTAAAGTTTAACAAGAAGTTATCTCTCACTCTACTTAATACTATTCCTATGAAAAGTGGTACGGCTGCTAGAAGATATAAGAACACAGATTGACTTTTCAAACTTGGCTTGGATTAGCTTTATAGGCCATGTTTAGATCCAATATATATTATTAGTTAAACATTATTGTCTTTATTCAATCCATATTTACATTACCATGAGATATAGCTTGCTACTTATTATCTCATCTTTCCCTGAAGACACTAACCATTGTTGCAATTTTTGCAAAAGGTTCCAATTTTAATCTTTGGGAAAACTACTAAAGTAGGTATTACTACCAATGATCAGTTAAATATGTAATAATTCTATTGAGATTGACCTTTTTATACATAAATATGTAGATTGTGAATAAAAACAAATTTTCATTTATGTAAGATGTTAATTTTATCTGTAGGTGTCAGCTAATATGCACCAAATCAGTGTACAGAAGTTTCAAGAATTTCGCTGCACACGAAAGCTACCCCCATTCGTGTTGTGAAATTTTCGACCAATTTCAAAATGGAAATATTCAATTACTGGGGTTTATTGGAGCCTGGAAGACGTAAAATCGATTATATCCTTTAATATTCTGCATTAATTGGCTAATAAAATAAACATCATAGGTAAACATCCAAACTGTAAAGTCAAAATTCAGGGAAGGGGCTGCCATTACGGCAAAAAAAAGGCCTAAAATATTAATTACCGTTATTTTAAAATAATAACTCATCATTTCTATTCATCCCTCAGTTTCGATTCACCCCATTGTTTAGTAAAATTTTGAATTGTACATGAAAAAATATGGGTTAAAAAAAATACCGAGCAACATTAAAATTTTATAATTTATGCTGACCCCACACTGCTCGTCATGGACCATAAAATAAGCAAAGTATAGATTTTGCAAAAAAGTGTAGAAACGGAACTAACCCTATAATTCACCTGGCAGCGCAATATTCACATTTGTGAGTTTAAAATAAATCTCGCATTGAAGTTTACGTTTTTATTTAATTATTTTCAGTTAAAACGTTAAATAATAATTTTGTTTATTTAATTATTATTAAATGTATAATAATAAGAATCAAAAGAAAAATCGGAACTTTAAGGGGATGCCATGGCTGCGTTCCACTTGACGATCACAATGCCCACGGTTACGACCGCGATCATTCCCACAGCAATCGTGAGCGTTAAGTGGAACGGCGAAATGAGTGTTGCGAGCACCGTGGTCGCCAACTGGAACGCGGCTCATATGAACGGCTCAGTGGTGCTTCCATTTTTTTTTTTTTTTTCCAATGTCTAATAGACTATGTTGCTGACGAGGCTATAACAAAGAGTAGGGCTATACTTATTTTTCAAGTAACCCTAAATATTGGTTATTTATTCAACATCATTACTTTATGTGTAGCCTAGTAACTTGATTCAACAAAATACTTTGACTAAAATAAATATGAACATTTAGATACCTTGCACTATTTTATTGGCTACTTGACTATTTTATGAGCAGTGTTTTAGAATCTAGATATAATTATATATTTTTAAAGCGTTATTTAAAACAAATAAACATGTTTTTTTCGTTATTACTAAAAAACGTTGCACCAAAACCTCAAAAACGATAAGTCACGTAACATTTAAAAAGTGACGTCACTTAATTCACATCGTGGGACGGAACATACAAAGCGAAAACGTGGGTGTCCTAGTTCCCCCTCTGCCTACCCCTTCTAGGAAAAAGGCGTGAGTTCATTTACAATCATTTACAATGTACGTGTTATAATATGTATGTAGGTTATTTTTATAAGTTATCTATCTTCTATTGCCATGTAGCGAAATTTGGAACTTCAAATAAAATTTAAATATATCTCTAAAACGCATTATTTTATATATTTTTTCATAATATAAACGACAAGCATTTTTAATCGTAATCTTTTAATATTAACATGTCCAATGTAATGAAATGGAAAGGAAACATTATTCGTAATATTTTGACAATATTACTCGGAGTATTACTTTTTGCATTCATGTCTGTATCGACAGTCAATCATCACGCCCTATAACGGTGAAGAAAAACATCGTGAGGAAACCTGCACACTATAGCGATTTTCAAGAATTTCTATAATATGGAAAGTCCGCCAACCCACACTAGGCGAGCGTGGTGGATTATATGGCCTTACCACTCTTAATCGTACTCTCGATTGTAGAGGAGGCTTGTGCCCTACAGTGGGACGTATCTGGGCTTATACAGTACAGTACATTTTGACAATAGTGCCACGGTAATGTTAAATAACAGTATTCTGTCTTCATACAAACGTTCGAAACGTGAGTCATACCTACGCGCCCCGAGTTCAGTACACACTCGGTACACAACCAGTCGCGAATGCGCCGCTGCACTATGACGAACGGAAGTATTTTTAATGATTTTTTTATCAGAATGCGGATTTTTTATACAATTAAATTTAGCAATAAAGCTTTTCGTATGTCTCAGTCGAGACGCAAATGTTTTTCAGTTTAAAATTTTTAAGTGTGGTATTTTTATTAAATCTACTATACCCTGTAAAATATAGGATGATAATTGTGACAGCTCACGCCTATAAAAGTTACGTTTTTTTTTTGTTAAAATGTCATACAAATAAAAACTGTACTTCATGGACGGGTACCGTCCCCTTAGAGATGTGCCGCGCATAACGATTAACAACAGACTATCAATAAACGGATTTGAAATGAAAACAATACATAACAAAAATGTAAATATAAAAGTAACTTGTTTCTTAATTGGTGAAATATGTTCCATTTACTGATTACATTAAAAAAATGTGCATTGAATAAAAGTTACCAATAATATAGTTAGTATATTTTTAGTTATATCATTATAGTGATGATGATGATAATTATGTTGATAATAATGAACACGATTTAGGTTGTACACCATTATATTGAAATACATAATTTGAAATTCCTTGTTTGATTTTACACTAAGGGCCGTATTTCTTACGTTCACACGGCCGTTTCACCGAATAAAAGTAGGCACGAGCCGAAATCGCCACTGTGGGACGGGTGTTATTGTAGTATTGGCAATAAATTATTTTTAAAGTAATAAAAATAAATAAAAAACTGTTTTATAAAATTCATACATTAATCACGCAATTATCGATAACAAGATAAAAATAATAATAATCGAATAGATTCATTAACGTTTATACACTGCCCTCATCCCTACTGCGATCTGTCACAACTATCATCCTTTATTTTACCTGGTATAATATATATATATATATATATATATATATATATATATTTCATCCACAACGAATTTCATTTTTTTTTCCTAAAAATATAATATTTACAATAAAGAACACCGAACTAGAAAAAAGGCAAGCAAATAGATGAATCAAAGTATTGTGGCCAGGTAGCCCTATCGCGTGTCTGCGTACCGCGCAGCTGTAGGTAGTTATTTCAAAGACGGGGACGAGTCACAATACTGTTTGATATCATTACGTACGATCGTTGACGACCTTAGTAGTCTATACAGGCTTGTCATTACTCACATCATTTTCATAAATTATTTTAGAATTTTACTGGCAATACTGTCCAGTGTCCAGTGACGACTGACGGGTGACCTGTCGGCTGTCACTTGTCAGCAGGAGAGAAACTTCGTCGCTTGGTGTTCCGGTGCGTAGGTACCTATCTACGTATATTATATTCCAATCAGAATAAACGACGTGTTCCGACGCACAGACGGCTAGTGTGCTCCGTGCATTGCTCCATTGCCGCAGAACTTCAGTCATAAGTTTCAATTGGTTTGGCAGTAGGTGCAAGTAGTGAAAATTCGGCATTCATCGAGGATGGAGGGAGAAACCAAGTTGTTCACGCGTGAAGAGTTGAAATCGCGATGCAGCCGCCACGACGCGGTGCTCATCATTCACAACGAGGTGTACGACGTCTCCAAATTCCTGTTGGAAGTGAGTATAATACATATTTAATTCAACTACGTGTTTCTACGCCTGTCTTGTGTCTTGCACGTTATCAATGTTATCATGACATTAATGTATTTATAAAATGGTACAGGAAGATATTAAAAATTAAAACACAAGTGGCGTAATATAAAAAAATATAACTGGTACTGCAGCTGTTCATTACTTATTGCTTTAGATTGAGTTATTGTAATTAGTTAGACACGTCTTATTAGTAAAACTGACGATTGAGAAATTAAAGAATAAAAAGAATATCAAATTCAGCCAAGATATGCAGCACTTTACAGATTTTCAGCCATTCAGGTCCTCTGCATCCATATCAGAGCTCAATTTTTAGCATGCCTTTATTTTTCTGAAATAAAATATTTAATCTCAACATTGGAGTACATCTGTATTCTGATGATTACCTTCTTTAGATATAGTTTCATTTTACATATTTTAATAATCACCGTTACTAGATATGTTTAAGGATGTGATAACAAATTATTACATAAATGTGTTGATAGAATAGAATTGTTATTGTTGTTGCCGTGTTTCCTTCCATTGGCAAGAGTCAGAAGCCGTGGCAGGCAATGCACTCATTTTGCGAGAAAGTGATGTAGTGTTAAGAGAGCGCAGACCGCAAAAACATCTCAGTTGCTGCCGCCTCCAAAGATTGAAGCATTACGTCATTAACGGCTAAAACGGTGCCTCCGCCCTGTGGTTAGAGCGCTTAAGAATTAAACCACAATATCTACTGCAAGCTGTAGGAGGCGAGCTAAAGGGATTGTCGGAGTCACTGGGCACATACACGGGGCGGTGCACCCTCACTAACTGCAATTTCCAGATGGACGACAGACCATGTGACTTCATGTCTGTCGTTCTGTCGTGGACACTCCTAACAAATGAAACTGGCGTCCTAAACCATTTCTAAGCAAGGGACAACTTTGTACCATAATTATAGGGACCAGTAATAAATCTGTGCCAGACGGTTGCAGGACTGGAATCGGGGTGCTTCTCCCTAGGATGTCGAGTGCTTCCCGTAAGAGCGCGACGGTAACGGAGTTGCAGTGGAATTTAATAGCCCTAAACTATTTTGTTATTTTTCTTTTTCAAACAATTTGTGCATATTGGACAACCTGTCAAATAACAGCCAATAGGAGGGCAGAAAAAGGTATCCCAACACCACCATTTTTATCGACGTTTTCGAAGTACCGACGCTCCCTGTATATTATAAATACTCTAAGATATAGATATACATAATATATAAATTATGATGTCTAGAGAGATATAACATTCTGTATCTATGTATATCAGCCCATTTACGTTCCACTGCAAAGCACGGGCCTCCTCTACAATCGAGAGTTTGTACTCTCGTTATTTAGCATAAAATAATCCGCCACGCTGGCCTGTGCAAGTTGGTGGTCTTTCACATACCATAGAAATTCTTCCGAATCGCTATGGTATGCAGTTTTCCCCACGATGTTTTATTTCGGTGTATAGTATGAGGTTATCGATACACTCATGTCTCTTGAAAAGTCGAAGGTGTGCCCTGGGATTTGAACCCGCGACCACTGTAAATATATTAGCAGCCGTGTCTGGTCTATTTACAGATAACTGTGTTGTGTTAAGGGTATTAGAAATTATAAGAGATTTACGAGTCTCACAACTGATCTGCAATATTTAATTAATATTGTTATGGCCAATGAACTAATTTTATATTTAGGTTACTTATCCCAATGATTTGCATACTTTGCATCATATGGTGGCAAATTAATGTAGAATAGTCGTAGTACTAGAGACAAAAATGTCAATATTTAAAACCTCACCACTCATAGATTTGAATTACCAGTGGGTAGTACTCGTATATTTAAAAATAAAAAATATTGATACCATTCTCTTTTAGTTTGTATGAACATCTGTCACTTACAAACATGCTGCCATCTGTTATGCTCAAAATCAGATGTAACTTATGCGAGGCCCGAAATGCATGACGATTGCGTACTATGACGTCTTGATCGTAATACTGGGTAGCTACAACTTACAAGCTACAACTTCAATTAATGAAATACAGTAACAATCACTGCAAATATCTATTGTGCTCGTAGTACACAATACATCCTGTTCTGTATTCATACGACACTACTTACTAGAGAGCGAAGTAGATTTGATTGCTTCCGTTTAAATTGAATTATGGGAGCTTGCTCCACTCGCTTGGTGTTCTACAATTGATACGAACTCAATAAAGTTTTGTTTGTTCTTCTCAGTTTAAATCTGAGTTGAATTGAAATAGGAAAAGGTTTAGGGTATTAACAGAAGCGCGATCATTGTAATTGGCGGCACGAGTAGTGGGGTAAGCTGGTCGGCTCGACCGCAATGGCTTCATTTAATTACCGCACGCTCATTGACCTGTCCACTTAATTACTCCTATATTGATTTGTAGAAAAACAAATGATATTTTGAATGGGGCGTGTCGCCCTTTAAAAAAATTACATGACACACTAATTATATGTGAATCGATTAAAATTTGATTAACATTTCCGTGAGTTGCCTTCACTTATATTTTAGTCAATATCTTAGGTACTATCAAAAAAGAAATGAATCTTTCTCATGTAGCAAATAGCAGTATACCTTATAGAAAAGTAGAATTTGATTGTAGATTCATTAGATGCTTGCTTTTATATTCAATTTTGACCGCCATGTAATGAAATTATATTATTTTGGGCACGCGTCTCCTCAACATTTTTGAGGTGTTAGTCCTCAGTCGATCATAACTATTCTCAGGCAGGGTGAAAGGCTTCGTATACCTTTGAAATCCTTGTGGAGAATGTCATTTATACAGAAGATTACTCTCACAAGCGGTTTTCTTCGTTCTATGGATCTTATCATTCCGAACTTTGCATCGACGCATCTATTAAGCAGTTTGTTTTGCTTAGAACGAAGGTAGTGCTATGAGTGCAAACAATGTAAAATAAATTCCAATCCATTATATTTATGACACGGGAAGGGGCCGGCCCGGCTCCGCCTGGGTGCTGACATTTTTGAATCCAATCCACATCAGCAATATTTATCATATGTATAGATTTTGCCACAGCACATATGAAATTGAGCTATATAGATCGTATTAAAACTCGTATAAGATTTCGGTGAAATGAACACACGAATGAACACTTTCCAGTCACGCACGTATTCGTTTCGAAGTTTCATTCAAATCTTGCACATTTTATTATTTTCTTGCATTATGTTTTACAAAAGTGGTAAAGGCACTATTGTGTAGCTCGAGCCTCGAGGCGACACATTTAAACGGCCAAAGGTCCCTAAAATAGGTGAAGCAGGTACTTTATACTCCTACATAACATTAAGTACCAGTTGCCGGGAAACAAAAACCTACGAAAGTCAGAACTGTTCTATGTGTCAATATAAAGTCGTTTAATTGGCTTAAAAACGTTTTTAATCGACTTCAAAAAAAGGAGATTATCAATTCGATGTGTATGTATGTAATATTGTGGGAACATCACGCTGTAAACTATGCGGGTAAAACCGCGAGGCATAGCTGGTCGGCTGGCACCGATCCCAAAACAAATATTTGTTCATTTAGGTATTATAGATTTAATAAAAGATTGGTTTTATTTCTCTCGTTTAATTACACTTTTAAAGTCGGTTTAATTTTGAAAATTTTTTTTGAAGTAAAATTTCTTTAGGCACTCTTGACTTGGGGGGTAAACTGGCGAATGTATGACAAGAGCGTTACGGAAATCGTGTGACACGATGAGGGCAACGGAAGTAGAAAATTGTCAATGGAGATCCATGATTAATCGTTGAAGGAGATCAGTCCATTTGGTCCAAGTACGGATAAGAAATTCGTGATGACTAAAAAATCAGGCTCATTTTTTTAGGTTTATTTCCCACTTTATTTTCATCCTACACTATTGGAATAAGATTTATAAGAAAAATAAGGACATTTAATTTATTGTAAGCAATATTAGATAATATTTGACAACTGTCAAATCATTAGTATGAAGTATTTGTCGAACTTCGTTGTAATAGTGTAAGTGAAAAATTCTTGACAAAAGCAACTTTTAACATAAAATTAAAGTGCATAGATATATAGATTTGAGGTTAATTGTCGGTACGTATTCTTTTTCTTGATAATATTTATTCATAAATATACATACGTGTATGTGATTAAAAATGATACATGCTGGTGAAGGATAGGCCATTGTAAAAATTCGTAATTAAAGTGAATTTTATCAATTATGTAGATGTAGCTAAAGAAGTGTTACTTCAGTCGTGTGGTCCAAAGCACACTCGTTTTTTTCATAAATTACACTGGTCAACATGAAAATTGCCTTATGCTTGAAACTGCATTACATCTTTAGTATTTGACCCCCTTAATCTAAATATAGAAGTTAAAATTAATAGTTAGCTCTTATTATTAATTTATGCCATATTTAAGATAATACCGGGTAGCTTGATAGATGTCACTTTATATAATGAGATTTCAGGAGATTTCAAATAGTTTAGTAAGGGTATCCGCATAAATTTTATTATGACGCTTTCATTTAATGTGTCTTAAACTGTTTGTTTCTGATTCCTTTGCTTGTTAAACGCGAAATTTCATAAGTTTTTTATCATTTTCGACAAATTTCTAGTGCAAAAACTACAATTTTAATTATGTCTCGTAACTGTGTTAATAATGCAGACAATTTTTGCTAAATATGTGGTAACGTGAATTTAAGAAGTCAAAGAAGCCCAATAATCCAACGTTTAAAATCTGCTTACTTTCATTATTTTGGAATTAAAATTAAAAATCAAGAAAAATCTTGGGTACCACATTTTAGTTGCAGTACTTGTTCTACTAATTTACTCAAGTTGCTTAACAAGAAGAATCGTTCAATGTCTTTTGGTGTTCCAATGATATGGAGGGAACCTACTAACCATATCAGTGATTGTTATTTTTGCCTGACACCTCCTATCCAGCACGGTATATGAAGAAAAAAGAAGCGTAGTCTAATATACCCTGATGTTGCATCGGTAACACGACCGGTACCACACGGAACCGATTTGCCGGTTCCTCAACCTCCCGAAGACTGCCAGCAGGATACTGGTGAAGAAATTACTTTGGTGGAAGTCGATTACAACCAGCGTTCAACTTCGCAAGCTTCAGAGTTTTCAGATGAAAATATTGTTTGTAACGACCTCATATACTTTCGCAAGATGAACTCAGTGATCTCGTAAGACACCTAAATTTGCCAAAAGATAAAGCAGAATTACTGGGATCTAGACTTAAACAATGGAATTTGCTACAACCAGGTGTCAAAATTAGCTTATACAGAAATCGTCAGGAAGATTTGATGCCCTATTTTCAATCTAAAAACCAGTTGGTATCTTGTCATAACATAAATGGCTTAATGAATGCTTTGAAGATTGAATACAATCCACAGGAATGAAGGCTTTTCATAGACTCCTCAAAATTGAGTTTACCTTCAATTCCGTTATATCACTCAGTGCATGCCAAAGAAACATATGAAAATATGAAGTCAATTTTGGAAGCTGTATCTTACTCAGAGCATCAATGGCAAATTTGTGGGGATCTTAAAGTCATTGCCATGTTGTTGGGTCTGCAAATAGGCTATACTAAGTACTGTTGCTTTTTGTGTGAGTGGGATAGTCGGGCTAGATTGTTACATTACGTAAAAAAAGATTGGACTTCAAGACCAAGTCTGTGTCCTGGAGAAAAGAACGTTAAATATCCTCCTCTAGTCGATCCTCATAAAATCCTCCTCCCTCCATTGCATATAAAATTGGGATTAATGAAGAACTTTGTTAAGGCTCTCAACAAAGATGGACCAGCCTTCAAATACTTGCGGAGTAAATTTCCACATCTAAGCGACGCCAAAATAAAAGAGGGAATTTTCGTCGGACCTCAAATTCGAGAGACTCTAAAGGACCAAAACTTTGATTCGATTTTACAGGGCATCGAAAAAGAGGCATGGGAATCTTTTCGAGCAGTAGTTCATGGTTTTTTGGGCAATAGGAGATTAGAAAATTACCACGAGCTTGTAAACAATCTTCTTCAAAAGTATCAGCAAATGGGCTGCAATATGTCCCTAAAAATTCACTTTCTTCATTCTCATCTCGATTTTTTTCCTCCTAACTGCGGTGATATGAGCGATGAACATGGTGAACGATTTCACCAAGACATATCAACAATGGAAAAGAGATACAACGGCCGATGGAATGCGTCAATGCTAGCGGATTACTGCTGGAACTTGATAATAGATACTCCTGAAGCTGATTACAAAAGACACACGAAAAAAAAGAGAAATTCTTGAATAAACAAGGTTAAATACTTCGTAAATATTTTAAAATACTCCGTTTCATGTAAAATGTTTATTAAAAAAGTAATGATCATTTTTTTTTTAAATAAATGATTTATATTCGATGAAATTTTGCACTTAAGTCATATATTTCGATACTAGCAATATTTTTAAAATAAGAGCTAACTTTAAAATTTGGTTTATATTTTCGTATTCAGTGACCCCAAATTAGTAAAACAAGAAAGCACTTATTTTAAAGGCAAACTAAAAGTCAAATTTTGTAGACCAGTGTTATTTGCTATGTATTGCTCACATCGTATTCAAATTAAATATATCTTCTGAATATTTACAAGTACAGTTTGCACCCGGTGCTGGAGCAAACATTCAAGAACGAGTTCTACCTTAATTACATATTTGGTAGATGTTTCCACGTTGAGAACAGCTTAGTACCTGACTATCTCTAAATAATACTCTATATCCTATTATGCAAATTAAACAAAGTACAATTAAGTTAAGGTATATTTATTATCGCATACAATATTTTTAGGTCTCCTGTAGGTACGGTAGGGGTTAAATAATTATTACTTTATAAATGTAGTATGTATTACAGCCGACTTGTTGCTAATGTGTGTTATCCCAGCCATTAGAGCCCCATGGCTCTATGGCTCCATAATAACGGGACCAGGATAATAACGCTGCCTCACAGTTAATGGATATCAAATTGCAACTTTTCTGGCGCGGTTCATTGGGTCAGCCGGCCTACCTATAATGTCCTATCTTGTCAAAAATCAGCTGAGTTCTGGTGCTCTCTAGTGCCTCTCTAGTGCCTAACTGTTGTTGTTATCAATTGGCGGTAATCATATCCCATAATCAAGAGACAAGTCAACATCGCGAACAAAATCTCTTCCTCGTTTCCCAAAATTATAATTTATTTGCCACCATTATTACCAATTCTCATTACTGTTCGTGTATGCTTATAATACCTCACATAACGTTTACGCCTCAGCGCCACTACTGAATAAAGATAAAATATATTGTGATGTATTTAAGCTAAATAGTGAGTTTACGCAACTCCTATAGCATTCGTGATGACTGGTTAAATAATGGCAGGTTTTAACTCGGTTTACAGATTGCAACATTTAAGTAATTGCACACGTATTGCATGATTTTAGCTTTATCTGTCATTACAAGAGAGTCCTTGGTCGTTGTCCACAGTGCTGGTCTAATAAGAAATGTTGAGCGATGTTAAACTTCCAACTGTAAAATGGTTTGCCGACACATGTTTCTTCTCGTCTCTGTAATATTAAGTCGTTTGCATGTTGATATTTTTTTGCCCATTGAGTTGTATAGTATGTAGAGTTAATATTCTTTAAAGGGCAATGCAATCAATAGTGTCGGTATTAAATAAAGCTATTAGCTTCATTTATCAAGTTGGTTTGGATGATCATTTATTAATTATAACACCAAAAAAATATCGCATTAGTGACGCGGATATTTTGACAGTCATCGTGAGCTCGAATTTGAAGTCCCACAATTTAGATGTTCATCGTATATGCAAATATACTGTGTAATTTAAATATGACTCAAAGAAAACTTCTTAGAAAACGGATCGAATGATATGGTTTTTATTGGAATTTATGCATTTTTTAATGTTTTTTAAACGTTGTGGTCAGACAACCTGGTAACGGTCGCGGGACGTCGCTGGATGCAGGCTGCCTCCAACAGGTCATTGTGGAAATCATTGGGCGAGGCCTATGTTCAGCAGTGGACTTCCTTTGGCTGATGGATTGGATTGATTCGTAAGAACTAGGCTTGATCTAATTTATGAGTAAAACTTGCATTGGAAGAGCAAAACATAGTTGGTTTGCTACTGGACTAGTTCTTGTTGGCACAGGACTTCTATCGATGAGGCAGGAGAGACGGGCTCTGCAAACAGTGCAGTGGTAGAGTTCTTCACACTTCTTCGAATATACGTGAGAAGTACAGAAGTGAAGTTTGAAGCTATGGATTTATGTAAGCGATTTAATGTCATGCTAATTCTTTCTTGACTACGCTCTTTTTCTTTGTTTAGACAGTTTTCAGAATTAATCAGTATATTTTATTTTGCGTTTGAACGAAATACGAATCTCTAAACTGTAGTAGGCAGGTGATATTTGTACCCATTTTATTAAGGATAATGGAAGAATATTTTTAACTAATAGAAACATCAACTTTAATCCTCAGTACCAACACTTTTTAAAACGTCAATAGAAACGAATAAACGGGCTTTGTATTGGTCATTAAAGCGAGGTAATTACCATTGTTTAATTTTTTAATGCGTAGTAAAACGCACGAACATTATAATATTTTTCTATTATAGAATATTTTTGTTGTTTTACTGGACTAGAGTTTGTTAAAATAATCTAATTATATTACAAACTCTAATTGGACCCGTCATAACCATGAGTTTCGTGACACAAAGATATCGATATTCCTTAATTATACATTAAGCCATTCACAGTAGGATGAATGGATGGTAGGATGTACCTGATAGGTTTGCCTGTACAGTTACACCCGTCAATTATACTTGAGCTGAGTAGAGGACATGTGCGTAGATGTAAACTTGCACAAACTCATAGTTGAAGCCATGGCTTCGGCAGCGGAGAGTTATTTTGCAGTATAGCGCTGCGCCTTCTCTTTATTCGCACACACTCTGTTTAACTGCACAGGTATACCCATCTCTCTATGTATCTCTGTCTTCAGTCACAGGAAATCCAATGCAGAATAAAGGCCGCCCTCAAGGTATACCCATGGGCAAAAAATATTGAAATTCATATAATTTCGGTTGCCTGAACAGGTGTGGAAACATGCTTGTATGTTTAAACCAGTTAGGTATACCCCACCGTATATGTCTACTAAATTTACAATGAAACTGATAAAATGCTTGGAATTGAAAATCGCAGCACTGCTGGCTTTGACTACGATTTAAAACTTAAAATAGCAATAAACACATGAATACTTGGATATCTTGCCTATCTATGTATATTATTGTACCTACTTTCTTATACCCAAACTGATGATGCTGCACTGCATTTATCACGAGGTTCAATATCTTTACCTTGTTGTCCCACATTTATGTTCGGTGTATGTGTTTTATACATAAGGTTCTAAGAAAAAGCCGCGTTGTACGCCGTTTTGGACGTTAGGTCGCAGCATAACTTGTTTTGTGTCCGTAGCGGACTTTGTCCTAAATCCCTTTCCAAGTGAAAGCCAACTTGAAACTCGCATTGCTAGTATTTAATCTAAAACAATGTTTCTACATGATTATATGCTAAGCTCCTCTTCATATGATGTATTGATTCCGTCACCTACGGGGAGTTCTGTACCTACATATTTTTTCAATAAATTACTTAAGTATGGAATCGAGGAAAAGAGATAAATGTGCCATATTCTTTGTTACTAAAACAATGAGGCGTTTATAAATAAATACCCCCTTTTTTCAAGGCTAAGAGGCACATTTTCCACGACGCTACTATAACGGGATTCAGGTAATTTAGTTAAACAACCCGCAGGAACTAAAAGTCTATAACGTCAACTGTTGTTTCTCAATAAAAAGACCCCGTTGTACAGGACGTCGAGTGTAATTCATGTCGTCAAAAGCATTCATTCTCGAACGCATGACGTACTAAGGTCAACCATTATATTATAACATTGAACTTTGCCCCACCGAGAATTGTTGTAGACCAAGAGCCCGTGGCCGCCAGACTTTCGTCATTTTATAAAAGCTGAAAGTTTTCGCATACCTCTGACATAGGCATCACACGATCATCTATTATGAAGTTCCGATCGTAGTGGCTTTGGAAGATATCAGCTTTAATGTGTCGGATCTAATGTGCCCGGCTATCGAGAAAATATACAAATGTACATAAACGTCACGCCTTTATCCCATAGGGTTAGACAGAGACTATGGATCTCCACTTTGCTCGATCTTGACGTACTACTTACTTTTGATAGTTGCCTTAACAACACGTCATATAAAATTCAGCTTTTATACTATAACGCTGGGAAAATTACATTTTATTAAATTTTGAAAATATCGTAATATCGTATAAATGCTGAATTTTATTTATAATGTTAAGGCAACTATCAAATGGTGTCTTTATTGGCGGCCGGATACATTAGATCCGACATATTAAAGTTGATAACTTTCAAAGCCAGCACGATTGGAACTTCATAATAGCTGATCGTGTGATGCTTATGCCAGAGACATGCGCAAACAAACTTTCAGTTTTTATAAAATGACGAAAATCTGGCGGCCACGGGCTCTAGGTCTATTGTGCCATGGTTGCGACGACACACATCTAAAAAACAAGTCGTAGCTTCTTGCATATTATAGTAAAATAAAAATATAGCGAATAATATAATGGCGAACGAAAATTTTATTATTTTGTTTTCTTTATTATTAAAAAGTGAGAAAATACAGTCTCTAGAAATACAAATTCCCTCAATTCTTTATTCACTAGTATTTCACAACTATACGTAGTTATTGTTTGTGGACGGTGGTCGTAACATACACCTGCTGGACTGGTTGCAATAATCACAGGATTAGCAAAAAATGCGTTACTTGTCCAGAATTAAATGTTTTTAACATGGCATTTATGATTCTAAGAGATAATGTGTTACGATAAGGTGTATCTTAAACATGAGCTGTCATTTATATAATAAAACGAGCAGGTTCATTCGTACATAGCCATGATGTAATAAGCGAACGATATATGGCGCTATGCAGATTGAATTTCATATCAAGTGTGATTTGTTTGTCATTCATAAATAAATGTCCTACAGCCTACTCCTGTATTATATTTCCGTTCTGACAAACAACATTAACACCTTTTTAATTTAGGTAAATATGCAATAGACATACTTGCAAATATGTGTAGTCCTTGAGACTTTGTTTTACCTGTTTTTTTTTTTTTCGTTTTTTACATGTCCTTTTTCATCACCACGTACACGGCGTTTCTTCGTCGTAGTGTAGCTGAGTCGGCTTACGGCTCAAGCAGTTTTCTTGACGTTAAGCCATACAATAATCAAAGAAATCATTATATCAATATTTCATATTTCCCGAATAACACAACAAAGCCGTGCCAAGACTTCTACAAAAAAGCGATGGCTTGATGTTGAGAAAGCTGAAATCCGGGCGAGATTGATGAGTGTGATTAAGAACTAATAAGCGGATGCCAGCTCCATCCGATATAAAGCCAGGTAGAGCGAACGATTTGTATAAATACTCATTCAAAATTGATTGCACGTGGTCTGGGAACACATTCAAGGACCTTGTACGTGACAAAAGGTATAGGTTCCACCAGAACAATAAGATGATTATAACCGTTATTTGGTATGTTTCTCTTTTTTATGCGCGAAGGCCATAGTAACGTGATTATGCCACAATTATATTAAAAACATCGTCTGTTGACTGCAACAGACGGTTGTTTTCAATATAATTACTAGATAAAAATACTTAAAATTCACATGATGTATGTGATAGCCGTAGATATCACTGTGCGCTTATAATTATTTACGATAATTGCTCTGTTCACGTTTTCCGTGTTATGTTTTTAACCTTTGGCTTAAAGTATTTAAGTGTTAAAATGTTCCTAATGTTTAACTATATCTTCATATTAAAAATCTTTGCCACAATATTGAAAAACAGGCTCAGTAAAATATCGCATGTACAAAATATCGTCTTTGAATTCTTATTCTGGTGTACAATTTGCAAACACACCAACATTTTCAAGCAATTTACAGTTACGTAATATGTTGTGAGTAGTATTGGTCAGCGGTTCAAAGTCCATGCATTTTTCATCTAAACGTAGTCTGTGCATTTTTATAATTTGGTGAATGCTGACATCATCTCGTCCGCGTAAAGTGTAAAATGTATATATAGTAATTTGTTTTATCTCCTTTTTTCAGTAGTTTACGTCGTCAAAATATTCCATGTACATGTATTAATGTGCAATCTAGTATATTTACAAAAAATTATGAAAAATCCTTGAGAACGAAGCATCGTAGATTGAGGATAGGAAGTAATATGTTACTTTAAAATAACATTCATAATTGAAGACATACTTATGGATTTTCTAATGAATAACCATTATATTTAAATGGATGTGATTGAGTACGAACGCTAACGAATCCAGATGTATATTTAAGAAAAACAAAGGGTACTTAGGTTTGGTTAGGTTAAGATTGAGATTAATTGTACTAGAATAAAAGTGGATACAATTAAAAAGTACAATTATCAAATAAAAAGTTAATCAAAAAACTGAAATAAACTAACCTAACTTAACCTGGCGATTGTTTCGTTGCGTCGGGTATTGTGATTCTCAGTTTACTTTATACACAAGCGCATATTTTTTTATGTATTGTACGAAATATATACCGTACGACAAAAAAAAACCTGTCCGATTCAAGACACGCGTTTGGGTATCTCAATTATAGTATTAAAAATACGAAAGATATATATTCAATAATTGCCTTAATTAGAATTAGTTGCCGGAATGCGGACCCCGGCACCGGCCGGGATAACGCCAGTTAGAAGAAGAAGAATTGCTTATGTGACCAATAAACGAATTTCATTTAAATATTACCATAAAATCTAGCAAAGTTTTAAATTTTGACAACCACAATAACCTGACAATTCTGAAACGTCGCGCCGCACGTCGCTTGTTACGAACGCGGTTGTTAGCAGTGTAATGTGAGTTTCCCTATTTTTTTATTTATTTTATTAAGAAGATTTTTTTATCATATTATTTGTAACGATTCTTATATATAGAACGCATGCCTGATAACACCTTTATCGATCGGACAGAGTTTTTTGTGTCACGTTGTATACATTTCCTAAGAAATGTTTGTATTACAGCATCTACAAATCATTATTTTACACATTTTCTGAACATGCTCGGAATTGCATATGTACATTTCCTGGGAATGGTATCCAATTCCTAGTTTTCATACATTTCCGGTTACATATACAATCGTAGTTACGACATAAGTATTTCATTCACGGCCAAAGCACGATTTTAATAAATCGTTAATGAAAGCAATCCATTAGGAATGCGGGAAAAATATATTTTCTCGCTTTGCTACCCTCGATATGAAGGCATTCGGTATTCACAGCAGCGCTTAGTATTTACGGCCGCGTGGTGGAGGCGCCCGGAGGAATTTCTCATTTTGTCGCCCCCGTGCGTGCCTGTGGGAATTCTTCAACTACCCGCTTTTATTCAAGTTATTTAGATCAATGTAGGTCGGATGAAATAATATCTGATCTAACGTATAATCGTGTCGGTTTCTTATTGTTTATTGACCCGCCTTATTTTCAACCCAACTTGGAATATTTTCTTAAATCTTAATTGTTGTGAGTAGAGGTAAGAAAATTATACAAGTCATAGAAATCACTCACTGTCTGTCTGTCTGACTGAGTAAAACTTAGTATAATGTAATATCAAGTCTACGTTCATTCAGCAACGAACTGTTCTTTACCGGTTACTTTCTACTCGTATTTATTATATGTCCCAGTTAGAAAATAGCATTAACGAAGCAGTGCTATGCAAATATAGGCATATCGATGAAAAGCTTCGAACGGTATTGCTTCCATGTTCGTATTGAATTGCCTTGACTGCACTATTGGAAATTAATCATTACCCAATAGCTTATCAGGCCCACTAATGATAAAATCGATACATAATAACGAGGTGACAACGCCACTGCTGACCTGATAACAAGCAACTGTAATTATGAAGTGCATGTGTGTGCGTTATTATGGCCGAAATTGAGTCAATATTATACCTTCTGTTGTGAAATGTAATGAATAATTGATTTAAAATGTAATTAGTTGTAATTACTGCTTCATTTTTGCGTAATATCTATGTGTCGATATGCCTGTTTAATGTAATATCATGCATGCAGGTATCCAAAAATTAAGGTATACAGACTACAGTATACCTTAAACGGTATAATATGTTTGTATATGGTCAGTACGCACTATGTAGTGATGTGCGCGAATGTATCTACTTTTCGCAGCATGTTTCATTCAAGCAACAATAGAAAGCCTTTGTGTCGTGTTTTTCTCAATCCGCTTATAAAAATCCGTTTACTACAAATTGCACTTTATTTTATCTGCGCTGTGGCTACCCGGCACTTAGTGCTACTGCACTTGTCTACTGACTAGTAGAATAAAACCAAAAGTTTCTTAGGTTGTACCATATTTAACCGTATAATCGTAAAAGCCTTAATAAATATAAATGTCGTCAACTACATTTAAATTTGTTGCATCATGCATTTTACATTTTTTGTTGTCGATGACCGCAGAACTGAATGGCTTAACCGCATAAAATGCCTATATAGCGCACTACACACCAAAGCCGCTGTTCCGCCGGCATATGTCGGCGAATTTTGTAGGCGTGCAAGCCGGCGGCTTCAGTCATTGCTAGTCGGAAAACTTTTACGGCGACATGGCGACTTTAAGGAACATTTTATGATGTTGACAGTGCGCTTGCGTTGTAGAAATTTCGTGTCGGCGGGCAACACGTGCGAGCGCTTGCCGTCGACATGTTGCTTTTTTTATAGGTCGCTGGGTTTGGTATGTAGAGCGCAGATTATCCGTATTAACCGCCTACTTTATCTTAACAGTTTAGTGCTTTCGTGGTGCGGGTATAAGGATCACAATTTGTAAAAACAAAACATCTGGCATTCGATTTCCCTATAGATATTAGATACTAATATTTGTAAAATGTCTGCTCGGTTTTGAACTAAATGTTGTACTTAATAAAAAAATGGATTCAAATAGATATAGGAATGTTTTTCTTTTTTATCATTGTATATTTTTATGCGATATGGCCGCCCATTGTACTAGTTTAATATTGTTTCTTTATTTATTTTTTATGTAACTTGAGAGTACAATAAAGAGTATAAATAAAATAAATAAAAAAATAAATAAAAATAGATATTTTACAAAGATGATAGTCTATAAAAAGAATAATAATGCGACCTTGCGATCATTTGTTTTGTTGCGATAGTCTTACACGTGTCAATTGTTTTGTATTTGTTTAGTGTCACAAACTAAAATTAAATTGTATCAGCAGCAAAACATCATATTAGTATAGGTACCTATAACCTTAATAATACTAGTTGAATTTATTGTTGTTTAGGGCTTAGGGCCTTACTGCGGTGAACTCACGAGAGGTTCAATGTTACCTACATGATTTGTACGAGTATATTATACTACAAATATTTATTCAACTAAACAGATCCCATTTATTTCATTGGTATTTAAATGTCGAGTATAATGTGGTCCCTTGATAAAGTTTTACAATTGATAAAGTAAAAAATTATACCCTGATAATAATCATATTGTACATAATGAAATATTGGAATTTACGTGTTTTTATATTCGAAATAACCAATAGTGTTTGTCATCTACCGCCTATTTACATACACACATACCTGGCTTGGAAACATTTAAATGTTAGCATCTTACGAGTATAACCTCCTAATTGCCATAAAAATATCAGTTGAAAACAACAAAAAAAGAGTGCAATGACTTTTGGTTAGTTATGGTTATTGATTGAATTTTATTTATTTTTAAGATGACCAACAGCATTAACACTAGTATAATCACATGGGTTTAAATAACAAAAAGCCAAATAAAGGTCTCCACAGTTAAGTAACGAAACACAAATTATTTAATTTGTATTTTGTGTTTAATGCGTAATGGTGTCGTGTAATAATAGCTTCGACATCCCCAATGAGCCTGAATTTATCCACTGCTGGACATATGCATCTTCTCCATCACACCACATTTCTCGATCAGGTGCATGTCTCATCCATAATTTGCCTTAAGTCAATCACCACGCACCATGATACAGTACAGACAAGGGGATGGTACAGGTAGTAAGTACATCTTTACATACTGGTAGCACATAAAGGTGCTTTACAGCTGGCTTCTCTGGTTTAAGATTAGTTTTATCGGGTTATTCACCTCTTTAGTTCATGGTTTTGTCACCCGGTTTGTTACGGAAAAACAAAAATATTTCCCACTCCTATTAATTTAACTTTATGATTAATTTCGTTGCGGGTTAAAGACAAATTAGACATTCCCGGAGACGCGATGAGCTTCAATGCTCGGTGTCATTAAATGCGTGCCACTGTTGATCCTGGTTTACTGGAAGTGGAATTGCAGTGGCGGGTGCGAGGGCGGGACAGTTTCCATTAAAAGTGTTTTTTATACCGCGGATATCTTATCTTTTCTAAGAACAGATGTGTGTATGTTTATGGCTCCTATAAACTTAAAAACATTTGTAAAATTATTTGCGTTGTATACGTTTATAGGCGAAGGAATTTGTAGATGTGTAAAGGTTTGTTGTAGTCCCGTATTGTCCCTACGTGTAACATTTTTGAGTATTGAGCAGTGGTAAAAGGTTTCTGATAATCCTTTACCATAAGTGATAAAAAGGTGTAGCTTGTATAAAACTTCGTTATTTTGGAAGCTAAAAATGTAGACGTCGATGTTTAGGCTCCTGAGACTTTGCTGACGAGGGATCATTTCGTACCTACAGCTATTTAATAATTTCGTATGTATGTTTTCGGTATCAAGTATTATCTTTGTCCATCAATACAATTTTATCGGCGATAGGATGCTACTATCACGTGTCGTAAACGCTAGTGACAATAACGTTCAATGTGTATTTGATAGAGTATGTTACTAGGTAAATTAAATTAAAACGTAATGGCATTCATTATAATTACATTAAATTTTGTAATACTGTGTTATGAATAACGTAGTCTTAGCGTTGAAATATTTTTGAACCTCGGCTTTTTAGAATGGTGATTTGTATAATATTGTACGTCATTTGTATTATTATTTATATTTAGTCTTCTCATGTTTTATGTTTATTTTTTGTTACAGCACCCAGGCGGTGAAGAGGTGTTGCTGGAGAAGGCTGGTCAAGATGCGACGGAACCTTTCGAAGATGTCAGTCATAGCTCCGATGCCAGGTACCATGTCAACATTTTATAATATAGGTCTATAGGATAGATGTTTATTCATAAACTGTAGCAATATAGCGCTGAATCGAACATGTAGTATAATTTTCAGACTTACTGTTTAGAGCCGGCTTAGTTCCATTACTAACTAGGAAATTTTTCAGTATTATTTTAAACCCTGAAATATTGTTGTCTTTGCTCGATAAAAATTTGGTATTCTAATTTTAACCTATTTTGCTAGCATTAAATAAAATGTCAGCTATCTCTTCTAAAGGTCGGAAGGTATGTATCCATAATATAATTAGATAGGGTACGACACATTAGCCTAATTTGCGCCATCATTGTTTGTGGAAACAAAAACTTTGAAACCCGTAACCGGGTCAGTGGTTCGCGGCGCTGCGGTCGACTTTTTCATTTAGTTTGTAAGGCTTTGGAGACAGAGTTGTGTCTATCGAACAAAAATTCGGAGTAAATTGCTTGTTTGAACTTGGAAGTAGGTCAAATGTTTTGTAGAGCGACTCGAAATCCGTCCGTGTCTTTTACGTTGATACCTACTTTCAATGTTTCACGGAGTCAGCATCGTTCCTTGGCAAAAAGTCGGGCTATGCTGACGGAATATTGAAGTTGTACTCACACGGAAATACTCATACTACACATTTAAGTTTTTGTGTATTCTTCAACACATATTGTGTCAATATATATAATTAAAGCTTTGTGAATTAAGTATTATGTTGTTATTCAGTATGCATGCAGCAAATATTCCTCAATGATTAATTACCATTTATTGTTTCCTTACATGCATGTCTTTGTTCGAGTATAAAACAGATGACAGTGAACTCTTCGCATCGGAAGCTGCACTTTGCTCCGAGATAAATATTATTGTTTTGCTATAATTGTAATGTAAGCCAAAACATGAAAGTTTACGTAGGGTGATTTGGACCATAGTTCATCGCGCTGGTGTGCCCCTATCTCATAGCAATTTGTGTGCTATGTAATCAAACGAGACATTTTGTTCTATGTTTTGTTAAATAACGAAAAATCATAATGTATGCTCTTTATATCGTATATGTGATACACCGATAAGATTATAGTGCATAGATCAAAGAGAGTTTATCTCCATGTCCTGATAACTTAGTTGCATTATGTTTTTAATAATACGAGTAAAGCCAGTCATTTTGTTCTCCCTATCCTAGATCCTACACTTGTTTTTTTTATATTGTAAAATTATTTATTTCGTTGAATTGATCGACATCAGTTCGAACTTCCCGGGAAGCTATGTCCAATGAAATGAGATCTCATTTTTGAAATCAAGTAGCAGAAAGTGTATTACCCGATCTGAAAATTTACACCGTAGATTTCACGATTTAAAGCTCTTGCAAGCTTCTATATGGCTAATGAAGCGATAAGGAATAGATCAATTTCACTCAACGCTATCGTCATCAGCTTTAGAAACTAAATTTCATGCTGATCTCTGTGGCCTCTTTTTAGATTTCCATATGTTTGAAGTTCCATACATGATACATCAAGTCATTCTGCTTTCTTTAACAAGTCGTATCGTAATCCTCGGGAGATTTCCGATGCATGTCAATAAGTTCTAATCTAACTTGTTATTTGCAGAGCTCTGATGAAGAAGTACAAGATCGGAGAGCTGGTGGAGTGCGACCGGCTGCCGAGCAAGAATTCGTTCGCGCCGCAGTGGAACAACGACCAGCAGCAGGAGCAGGGCAAGTGCGTTATCGGCTAGTACCACCATCCACCACCACCGCCCCACCACACCGCCTGGCTATACCACACACACCACACAGCAATACAACCTACATTTCTATACCACTTTCTATGCCTTACCATAGAATAGAATAGGGAAAATTAATCAGTTTCCTTCATACAATTTTCGTCATGCTGTTGCACCCCTGTCACCTATTACAAATTCATGGCACTATGCCAAAACCCTTCACGGAAACTCCAACGATGAGTTTATATCGGAGATATATTGACATGTGTTAAGTGCAAAATAAATATGGATGAGTTATCAACTTAATCTATGATAACAAGTTGATAACGCATTATTACCTTTTTCTTAGTACATGTGAACTAAAAACTGATTCTTGTCAGGTATCGATAGTTGTATACAATTAAAGGTTTACAGGCAGCTTGTTTTATATATAGAGTCATGATCAATAGTAAAACTCGTCGGATATATAGGTTAAAAGTCAAAATGCATGTTTTATTATTTCCTTGTTAAACCAACACGTCATTTGCACATAAAACACACGGGTACATAGGATATTAACTATTAATAATTAAGGACATCATTTGGAGCAGGTCTCTGAAAAGAAGTTTTTTTTAGTTACCTGTTTTCGATATGAATTTTGAACTATTTACATGCATTGTCGTTACCATAATAGAAAAATGATAGGTGTCTACTTTAATGTTGTCTTAATCGACTCACAGTAGGTTTATTGCAAACCACGCTGAACCTGTCCACACACATAGTCAACAAATTGATGTTTTAAGCGAATCGATATAAAACAAAATAGGTACCATCATTTCGCGATTACGGCGAAAAAGTTGTATTGCTGTGTCGACATTATCGACATGAACTGTTTCAAGTGAGGTATTCAAAGTAGCGTTAAGATTTTTTCCATTTTTTTGTTTACTTCGAACTTCTGTGATCACGATGTTTGTTTGTATCAATTAAGTTGATTCAAACATACATGTCATAATGTAGGTGTTTACGTCATAAAGTATATTACTTCACTACTATATTATATATACGTATATGTTACGCATAATATTAAGGCTCGTTAGATGAAGGGTGCTACCACGTAATCTCTAGTAGTCGCCTAGTTTGTATGAGAAAAAAGGGAAATATAATAAATTAATTTTAAAAATATGATATGTACACTGAGACGGTTTGCACATTAAATTCCGTTTTGGTTTGTATTCAATTATGCGGAACATGTTAAAATGGCGGCCGGCAACCTTTTAGTTTACATGGGTACGGATAATGGTAAAATAAAAATAAGACAGGTACAATGGTATTTATATCACAGTATAAAAAGAAAAACACATTACCCTCCTCGTAGTCAGGTAAATCGTTTAATTGAGGAAAATAAATAAGAACTTGAAGTAAGTAAATAAATGTGATTTTAAAACAGTATCTATTAATAAGGCGATTATTTACAAAACAAGCCATGCCTACACCACTGATATAAATTAAATATATGTACATTTTTGATAAAGCAAATTAAATGTAAGAATATACAAACGATACTTACGTGCTGATTAATAACATCGTAATTTCCGACTATTTTTTTTATTTTCATACCGAAAACGTTGAGATAAGCAGATTGTTTGTCCGTGCATAACTCTGAATTTATTATTTTTAAGCAACGCGCTCACCAGCAGAAATAAGTGTTGAGTCTTTGACTCTCAGTAATAATATACTATGGCTAAACGTCTTTCGAACCAGAAAACATCAAACAAAGGTCGAGACGGCTCCCTGTGGGTCAGGCTAATACCAAAAAAAAGGCAAGAAAAAATGTTCAAAAGCAAATAATCTTGTTTAAGTAATTTGTTGAACAATTGTTTTTATAATCTACTCATACAACAACATATATTACAAATGACGTGGTAGCACTCCTCGCTCATACACATAATATATCATTCCAATTTAATTTCTTCCATAATCGAGCACATAATAATATCTACAAAGCACATGGCACTGTGTGATTTATAAATATTAGCTGTTATTTAGATGGAATTATAATGTGATACACGATCTGAATAGGAATTAAATGCTTGCATTAAAGAAGTATTTAGTGTAGTCGACTAGAATGTTTCTGCATAGAAGCTTATTGTTTTATCAATCGATTGTTTTGCGTGTAGCACGTACGTAAGGTATATTTAGACTATTTAGAGATATGAGTCTGACGCCACCACTGGGTCTTGTTTCATCATTATGTTGTCGTTAACATGAACAATATTTTAGCAGAGCAGTAAAGTATAAAGTTATATTTTTATATAAATAACATAAATAAATAATTATACAGAAAAAGACGTAATTTTTTGACGTCATATATTTTAATTTTATGTGGCGTTAAACTCGGTGCTATTTTGTATATATTTTAGATCTACGCTTGTTACAATTAGTTGTATAGACTCGGAGGTCACCAACATTCTATTTAAAACAAAGTATATATTATTTCTCTGGATTGTCTTGTAATGCGCTGGTTCGCAATTACATTAAATTGTACAAATTAACCTTTAGTTAAGTGACGTTGTCGAATAGTGCGCCAATTACTGTAATTTGGTAGCGATGTGGACAACATCGACAAACTTATTCAATAGGTTCCAATCTTCATTAGGATTTATATTTAGATACGTAAGCATATTAAATCTGTGGGGTGCGGCGACCCCGGGTCGAACTAAAGGTTAATTGTTTGGGTTGGTGCCTTAGAATAAGAACATAATTATGTAGTATGTTCAACTAACTGTATGCTAATGGCAACTCTCTGGTCTTTAGGTGCTCTCGCTAAGCTTACATCTGGTTAATGTATAAAATGGTAAATAAAATAAATTGCAGCAATATAAAGAGTCATTTCATTATTACCTTTACACCATCCTTTTTTTATTTTACACACAGATCCATGTGCTTAAGTTTTAATTTTGTCTTTATTGCTTATTTGTAATTAATTTTACTTACTCTTTCTTTCTAACTTCATCATTTTTATTTTTCACCGTTTTTCACTTTCTTTCTTAGTTTAAAGTATGAAAAATCGATAAGATGTCTTTGTTGGCAAATAAGCTTATTATACATAACAGCATATTTTAAATAATACTAGCGGCCCGGCCCAGCTTCGCCTGGGTGCTAAGATGTTTAGACTCCACTCCACACCAGAAATATCTTATTCCCGTTCAAACTTTTGTACTCCTGAACTCAACCTAAGTACCTACTATCCCTTTTCCTATCGTATCCCATCCCATCTCATCTGGCTCCTTTTCTTTCTGTTACATCCCGTCCCATTATTTCCCATCTACCGGTCTCATCGCGTTCGTCCCACTTTATCCCATTTCATCCCTTAATGCCTAAATAGGCATGTTGACAATTTTTTGGAATTGCTTTTATTTTGTAGATAGGCCTTATATAAACACGAAACTACGACGAATATCATTAAAAAAATACGCAAACACAAATACTTTGCAAAATTCCTGCTAAAACTTTAAAATAAATTTACTTAATTTTATAGCGTCAACAACACGTGGTAATTATACTGTTAAAATGTAGCTTATATGACACGTTCATTAGTTAGATTTACCATAGCAGCGCCATCTATTGATTACTTACTCAACCCAGTCGAAAGGTATCGACATCTGTTAGAATCATTTGGAGTTAACAGATGATTGTGACTGTCAAATAATAACAGACAAATAATTAGCAATAAATTAAAATTGCGACTATAATTTGAGATTTAAACTATCCTATCTCTCAAGTTGGATCGAACTGCACATGGTGTGCATATTTTATTATAATCGGTTAAGTAGTTTAGGAGTCCATTGAGGACAAACATTGTGACACGAGATTTATATATATTAGATTAATACGGACTTAATCGAGACTCTAGTGGCAACTAGTTAATTGGATAAAAGTATAATTGTTTAATCAAGGTTTCTTTAATGGAAATTATTTTTAGGACTACTGTAAATGTTCAAATAATAGCTCAACCAATATTGTAAAATGGTAAATGTAATGCTGTGCAGATTGAGTACCTATATATTATTTCCTGAAAAAAAAAACATCTCATAATATTATACTCGTAATAGCATAGTTAAATCAGTAAATAACAATGGGTGTTGTAAACATCCTTCAGAGATGAATGACTGAGCGACCTCTAGTCCGAAAATAACGTCACGAGGCGGGAACATCGCGTGCAACACGCAACTGAATTCACAAGCGTAGGCTCTTTGTAATCGCGTAGTAGCAGCACGACGACTTGTGAACATCATATCTCTGTACACTAAACAATTGGCGTGTAAATAACACTAGTCACTAATGATAGCCTTTCACATCTCGCCAATTTGTTAACAAATGAATCGTAGTAAAACATACAGGGTGTCCCAGAACCAGACGATAAACCATTAAAGGGTTATAGACCAAACTGTAACGGCACAGCAAAACAAAAAATAGCCATATCGGAGATTTTACAAATTTTAATAAAAATAATTTAACAAAGTGAAATTAAAATGATATAATGGGTAACCATATCGCATTGAGCGATTTCTTCCTGGCAACCTTTGGATGAACAGAAAATGTTGGATTGACAAATTGACAATGTTACTTACAAAGGGTTGCATGATGCCTCAAACTAGATTTTTTTTAAAGGTTACTAGAATGGCAGTTTCTTAAAAGCTATCGAGGATATGGCCATTTTTTGTTGTTGTGCCGTCACAGTTTGGTCTATCTTCCGTTACTGGTTTATGGTCTAGTTCTGGGACTCCCTGTATTCATAGACAAACATGTGCTGGAAATAAATAGCTACTTTATTTGGACAGTAATGCGCGTATCATCAGGTGCAGTGTTAATCACAAAGAACATCACATGACATAACGGGAAGGGACGATGCCGTGTATAATATAATTATAATTAACACATTGTATATGGAATTAAATAATTTGCTTTTTAAACTACCATTAACACGAATATCTATTTATTCATGAATTTTGATATTGCATTATGTCGATTCCGCTGACTAGCGATTATAGTCAGATTACATCATAGTCACATTATTATTTAAAATTATTAGGTACGAACATGATCGTCATGCATCAAATATTTGATATGAAGTCAGAATCAAAACTCAGGGTGTCAGCATGACTTTCAAAATGTACCTTATTGTTTGATGCATTCGCAGTGTTTTCTCGTTGGAATCGTCCCAATCCAAGGCATCAATGCTCTTGACCTAGTTTTTAGGTTGAGTCATCTTGAGCACTCAGCTATCTGCTGCTGCAGCAGATACGAAAAAATGCAGACGGCTTTCGCTAAACAAATGGCGTACAATATAACTGCAGACCGAATACATTAGAAATAAACTGATTTTAAAGTTCTTTATAATTTCGGGGTGTTTGCGGGTAGGGATTTGTCTCGATTAAGGCCATTTTTGTTACTTGACATCACACTAACAATTACAAATACAATAATATATTAAGCTTGTATTGTCAGCCTCCGTGGCGCAGTTGGCTAGACACTGACTTTGAAATGAAAGGCCGCGGGTTCGATCCCCGCACCGAGACAAATGTTTGTGAGAAACCACAAGTATTTATTTCGGGTCTGGGTGTTTGAGACCGAAAAGTCTCTCGAAGTTTCTGATACCGACGACACATAATTCGATCTTAGTGTGGGGTCAGAACTATGTATGTGACTGTTGAGCCTATTTATTTATTATTTATTTATTCTTTGTCCTCTGTTGATTAGATTTTCTTATAGTAATATCTACAATTTGTTGAAAAACGTCCCAAAAATAGTTTAGTTCGAAATAATGTTGTATCTATGTTATGTGTGTGTATTGGCACTTGTTGCTGTTGTGTCAGTTGGGGCTCGTGGCTGACGCCGCTGCTGCTGGGCATCGCGGCCACACTGCTGTACAGGTACCTCTTCGCGTAGTGCACCGCGCCACGCGCCACACGTCGCCGCCACGCCACACGCCACTTACGCGCGCCTTACCGCAACCATCGGGACTACAGTCTACACTACCAATCAACCGACTAACAGCGAAACAACCTATTTTATACCTAATCATTTACATTTGCAACGACGAAACTAACAGAGGGAATATGATATGTTCGAAGCAATTACATTTGTAAATTCCGCGTACAATTTCTGTTGTATACTTTTTTGCACTAAGTGCAGGAACACAACATAAAACGATCGTTTTTATGGCAGTATTAATTACTATACTTAAATATACCTGATAAACCTGTAGCGTACAATACACTGCGTCCCAGACGGCATTGCCTCCATTGAAGAGAGAATTTTTATAATTAATGTAATGCATAATGTTAAGCAATGTAAGATAAGTGTGAAATGTGGTGCATGATTGAGAAACATATTTGCCGACAAGCGTGCAAAACCCAGGGAATAAATCATGCACCACAGTTTGAAAGAAGCCTTATTTCAGTAGCAATTTCTATGTACGAGTTTAGAATGTGCTTTTCGTAGCGTGGCGGGAATGTGTCCCATAAAAGTACCCCAAGGGAGTAAATAATTTATTTTGGCGTAAGTGGCTGCGTCGACGCCACGAGTATATGCTGTTGCTGTTTATTTAAGGTGTTTATATAAAGACTACATTAGTTGTGTAAGTGGAAAGTGCATTTTTTAACAAAAACCGTGGGTGTTTGCTCTAAGGCTATCAAACATATTTTTTGGCAATGTGACATTTGTGTTATAGATATTTTGTGTTCATTTTATAAACTTATCCAAATTGTAACTGTATTTTTAATTTGTAATATAATATGATTGTTTCATTTATGTTTTCACTTTAGTGTAAATGTAGTAACTTGAGTTGCTTGCTTCATGACAATGATAAACAAGTGTGGTGTTGCCAAAAATGTAAGTCTACAAAAAAAAATGGAGTGTAATATTATGTGAAGCCTACCAGTTGAAATATTTTTTGTTTATAAGCATAGTTATTTTGTGGTATATATATTTACATGAATGGATGAGGGTATTTTTAGGTGCTGATTTTTCAATATAATAATTATCGCCCAGCTTATAAGAGTTCATGTGTTTTTATGTATATATTCTACATGTAAAATGTAATGTCAATTATTACAAATTGTCCATTTATGTATAGATGTTTCATACAATATTTCATAATTTAAGCACAAATATATGTTTTAACATTGACTCTGAGTTGTGTGTGCTAATGTGACCAGTTTACTGAATATTCTTTGAACTATAATTACCATAATAATGTATGTATACCAATAAAATGTAATATTACATTAAGTACATAACATTGGATCAAGAGTATTTCTCTTGATATATGCCAACGTGCATCTCATATTTTATTTAATGATTACTCTCATTATATATATCACTTATATATTTGTTTTAATTTCTTGACTAAATTGGGCATTCTGTTGGATCTTCGGAAATGCCATATAAAGAATTTTGTAAGCAGGAAAATTATTATATTTCAGTAATATGAAAATTTATAGTAAATAATAACGCCACCTGGATTTTTAATTTTAAATGATGGCCGGTCCATTATCAATAATATTTTAATTCAACTAAATAATAGTTAAGGGTCACATGTGTACTGCAAAAACCTAATAAAACTGACCACATCTATTGCTAGTCACTGCTACACAAAGACATCTCAATATGCATACCTGTTCAATAAAACTTGATGGCATTGGGGTTATTCACCTCACCATATTTGCATATAAAAACATCAAATGCCAAATTAATGTATTGTAAATATATGTTTATATTAGTGACTTTATTTACTGCTGATGCATTACTCTGGTGTACATTGTCTTGGGTTACAAAAGTGTTTTGAAAATGAAATTATTATGAAGCATCAAAGTTTAATTTATATTATAAATATGTTGATTACACACAGTTTGGCATGTTTTATTCAGTTAGCCAAAATAATGTTTACTAAAAGTAATTAAATGCAATCTTAGAACAGGATGATTTTGCAGCTCTTAAGGAGATATGTTGTTTTATTTATCATCAATGTGAGAATGAGTGAGAGAAATAATTAAATATATATTTACAACACTATTAACAATACACTGTTTGGTTCAACACTGTTGGTATCAACAATACACTGGTTCAATAAACTGTTTCTTTACTTAATACTTTAGCAGTGACTATGTGAACAGTTTTCATTTGTGATGTATGTATGGTTAATTTATGGTAATTATTATTTGTACATTTTGCATAGTTTTGCAAATTATTTATGTTACTATATGAAGTTGTGTTGGGAGCATAAAGGTGTAAGACTTTTGTTACATTATACATAAACCATGGAACATGTCTTTCATTTATTATCTTATTCTCTTAAAACCTTATAATAAATTACAATTGATACAAGTAACACTCACATTGGGTAACAGTCTTCATATATTTTGCTACTTACCTATAAATATTTAATTATCTTCTATCAACCATAACATGACACACATACCTCGGAGCTTTCAGATCTGAAAATAGAAAATATAGAATCAGTAAATAATAGAATTAATGCCGATCTTAACACATTGTTGGTGGTGCACATTTATATTGCACTTTGGGTACAATGTGTTGGTTGTACTAACGCTCAACACCATGCAAGGCATTCCTTATTTCGATGCTATAGTCAATTGGTTAAGGTTACACTAGAACTGATGAAAGATATTGTATTACTTACAAGTAACATCAGCTACAAAATAATTCATTAGCAAGTAAATATTACACCATTTTTACACAACACACAGAACTGGTGTAGTTTTACTAATTAACATTCTATCTAGTACACTGTTATTACAGTTATAGTTGGTCCTTACAATACAATAGACTCACCCACTAATAAAACACTGGTTACAGTAAGGTAGTACACACTGACTGCAGCTATGCTGACAGTCGGAGCACAGCACCCGCTCGCAGTAAGTACATTGGCATTCCAGGGCACCGCCACAGCTGCACTGTTTGGCTTCTAATTTATTTTCAACCTGGAAAACAAAACGTTTGATCAGACGAGTCGTTAAATAATAAAGTGTGGAATATAAAAAGGATCCGAGTGAATTTGCAATATCAAATGACATTTATTTATCATGTCCACAAATAATCTAAGTTTTTTTAAACGCCAGTATAATGTCACAAAAACTCACAATGTTTCCCGAGTGCAACAGGCTTCCGTCCTTTGCAATGAACAACTGCTTCATTTTGTCTTTTTTGACCGTACTCGTTTCACAAACACTGACGGTATCACTGACCTGTGGCTTCTTAGCGCCTTTGTAAAGCATATCTAATGTTTTTTCTGCAATTTAGGAAGAATCTTTAAATTACAAACTGTATTACAAAAAAAAAAGCGGGTACGCGAAGCGTACTTCGATATTTACCGTAAACATCTTTTAAGCGATATTCGTTATTGTTAAATTGCTTCAACCCGACGTGAATTTTGCTTTGAGGGATGAAATCTTCAATATAAGGGTTTGATCTTTTAGCCATGTTTATGCTTTTAGTTTTTTGTTTGTAAGCGTATTGAGTGAGGTAAGTACTTAGGTAGGTACCTATTACGTTCCGTATTTTCCCGGTATGATGATAAATGTCAATGTCAGCTGGCCTGACGTCTAAAAATCATAGACAATTGGCATAGAGTAGATTTTTATTATTTTGCACTGCATCAAGTTAGCGTAGGCCGTAGAAAGAATATGTTTTGCTCATTCATTACTATTTATTATAAAGAATTAATATTACAAATTATAAGCTAAAATGTACGCATTTGCAACTACTTAAGTATATTTTTGCTTTAAAACCACTTGTCAATCTATTTCTTCATGCACTTTTTGTAATAACATGGCGACACTGCCAACAGGGCACCTTCGATCGATGGGCTGCTGTCAACAATTTTTTTCTAAAATATTTATAAAATAAATTGCCTACGAAACGTAGTTCCATCTACCCAGCAATAAGAGAACTGTCCATGTTCATGAGTTAGTGTAGTCATTTGGCTTTGTGGCATAAGCAAAAATAGTGAGAGTGAAAGTGTGTTGTGTGCGCCTCAGTTTTGTGATAGTGACGGGGCTGGTTCGGTTGGAAGCATATGTGGTCGGCTGGCTGCCGAATGTTACGTAAGGTGTGGTAGCGCGCGCTATGTCGTGGACGAAGCAGCGGAAGGGCGCGGGCGCGCCTCCGCCGGGGCCCGAGCGGCAGCCCTACGCGACGCCCCAGGCACAGGTGAGCGGCGCACAGGTTATATCTACATAAACGTAAACAATGACGTGGTCCAACCGCACGCACTCCTACACCCACAAGTAATATCATATGATTAACATACTGTGATTTCCATCTGTGTATTGGAAGTGTAGATCGCTGCAGAAGTTAAGGATTTCAGGAGTGTGTAACATTTAGGTAACTTTCTCTGTCCTGAGTGACAGCTGTGAATACATACAAATTAGCTACTTGAAACATATGGTTTGTAAACAATTCTCTATAACACCAAATGAGACAAATAATTTTGTTTCCATGGTAGTTCTCATAAATCCATGAGATTACTTGTTCTGGCTTTCCCATTCATTTTAGTCCAGCATAATGGAATTGTGTCCTACCAGTACATGTTACATATGGTCATAAGTTATAAAGATACCTTGAATAGTAAGCTCTAATTAAGATGTTTTTTTTTAAATTCTGTCAGGGAATGCAACATATCACATACAAATTTTTGCATAATATTTTGTCTTGATTTTATTCATTGCATGATATAATATTGATAGTAAACAGATATCACTCTCAGTCGATTCTCTCGATTGTAGAGTAGGCCCGTGCCCAGCAGTGGGACGAATATATTTGTGAAACTTTAATGAATTGTTTATGGTAATTTTATTTATATGAAACAATACAAAAACCCCTATTTAATTATGTCATCTTGAATGAATAGAATTAACTATTAACTAACAGTATTTATTGAAGACAGTAGCACTAATACAGTTATTATCTAATATATAATCATTACATACTACAAAACGAATTTTATCATGTCAACTAGTTTTACTCATTTATTAAAACTTACTAATATTTTTATAGAAACTTAAAACATGATTTTTTTTTTCAGCAATTTGGGAACCAACAAAACATGTACCAAAATTATCAGGGTACAACTGGAAACCCCCAACAACAGTACTGGCAGGCAGCACAACAAGTGTCACAGCCACCACCATTCAATCAACAATATGGGCAAACTTATCAGCAGGAATACCCAGCCAATGCAAACCAATTTTATCAACCACAGAACCAATATAATCAGAACTATAATCAGTACAATAGTCCTCAACCGGGTTACCAACAACAATTTTATCAGAATCAAACAACTCAACAACAGAATTTCACACAGAAAACTAATTCAGATGGATGGGAAGACAGCTGGGACTGGAGGTGGGAAGAAGCTTCAAAGTTACAAGGGCAGAAGTCACAAACCATGGCTCAACAGCAAACAATGCTTCAACAACAACAGCAACAACACCCACAACAGCTACTACAGCAACAACAGCCACAGCAGCAAATTCAACAACAAACACCTCCTCAATTGCAAAATCAATTGCCTGTTTTTAACAATGCTAATGTGATAGAAGAAAGTTTTGTAGGTACTGATAGCTGGAACTGGTCCATTGAAGAAAAGAGAGAAGGCAAAGAACCTGTGCCACAAGTACCAGAGACAGAAGCACCTGCATCAGTTCCAGTTCAACACTCAGTTGACAATAGCTTAATGCCAGCACCCTCTGCTGAGAACTCTGTTACGGATGTTAACCAGCATGGTGAAGAAGTTAAATCCTTAAGTGACAGAGAAGCGGTTAAAGAACGCTTACCAAATTTAGCTTTAGGAAAACGCTTCCATTTAGATAATTTAACACCCCAATGGTCAATAGAGTCACAAATGTCACAGGAATCTAGTGATGGACCTCTGACTCAGTCTGAAGGAACATACAGAAGTGAAAATCAATCTCGAAATTCTAGCAAAAGCAGTCCTGGATTAAATACTGACAACTCTAATTTTAATTACTCACAACCTAGACTGGATGAATACCATCAAAATAGTGAGTGGTCAAAATCGGATGACCATACATTAGCAGACAGCATACATAATGGCAGCAGACGTCAAAGCCATGATGAAATTGCAAATTCATTCCAGGAAATGACATTGAACAATCATGAACATATACCAACTCTACAGGAGCAAGTAAATGTGCAGGAAAATCTTGTACCTGAACAGCCACTTCCGTCTGTTTCGCCGGCTAATGTCCCACCACCTGTGTCTTCTGCTCACTCACAGTTTCAATCTATGTTCCCTTCTCAACCATCAACGACAAGTTTGCCTCCTCCTCCTTCCTCAGCGATACCTCGGCCACCTTCATCTTCGGGTTCGATACCCCGACCATCTTCTTCCAATTCTCTACCTCGTCCACCGTCTTCAACTGCTCCTCATCCTCCCCCGCCATCCTCAACTTCGTCTTTACCTCCACCCCCTTCCTCGACCTCCACTTTGCCGCCTTCAACGGCAACACCCTCCTTACCTCCGCCTGCCTCTTCTGCTGCTATGCCTCCACCCAGCTTTCCCTCGCAGACATCTTCAAACAATCCATTTAAACATGCTGGACCATTTTCGCATAAAACTACCGTTAAACCTAGTGGCACTCACATGCAACTCCCTCCTCCGATTTCGAATAATAATTTAACGTCACCATCGGTGGTTAATAAAATGTCGCAACACAGAGTGCCGTTAGGTTTTGAAGCCAATTTGGAGACCACACCTGATAATTCCGAAAGACCTGATCAACCACAAATGTCGGCTTTTAGACCTATGCCGGTCGCGCATCAAGTTCCCGATAATTTGGAAGTTGCGCCGCAAAACGATAGAAACGAATATTTACAAACAGCTCATTTGTCCGGTATCGATTACGGTGAAAATACTGATTTCAGCCGTAATATACCACCTCCGGGCTTACGTAGGATGGTTGTCGGTCAACAAGAGTCCGAATACAATCAGGGTTTAAATATTTCTGGTGATGAGCCGCCACCGGGCTTGGCACGTATGGTTCCCGGCCAACAGACAGAGACAGGAAATGTATATAATCAATCTACCAATTATATGGACCGCCATGTAGACGGACAGACGACCGACAGCAGCAATAGCGGTCGCTACAGGCAAGCGGATGGACAACAGACACCTGATAATTATACTCAGCCGTCATCTGGCCCAGGAAACGATAGAAGACCCGTGGGTTTAGACAGAATGGTGCCTGGTGAACCAAGCAATGATGAATATTCTCAGTATTCTAGCCCTAACTATGGTGGAAACGAGCAAAGGGTGGTGACTGGCGTAGATCACGACTTTTCTTTGTCAATCGACGCTGGTCCAACTGATGTCAGAGAGCAAAACGTCGACGGATCAGATTATTCTGAACAAGCACCCAGAAATCCGCCAAGAAATGTAATTAATGACGTAACTGCAGACTTTGTAGGACCACCTGAAGAGAACCAAAGAGAAGTCATCATGGAGGGTGAAAACCTGCAGGATTTGAGTATCATTACATCCTCCGAATTGGCGTTTGCACGAGAACAGATGTTAGATGGAGCCGATACTACCATAACTGAAGCTGGAAACGATAGAAAAACAGACGTGTCAGATTCGATGGAACACCCGGCCACGAGCTCTAGAAGACAGTCTTTAAATCGCGTGAACACATCCGGTGAAGACTCTGAAAGAGATAGAACATTTAAGTCGTCTCCGAGGAGGGACAGAGATAGGCACAAGTCGTCCAGAGACCGTGATCGCGACAGAGACCGGGACCGGGAAAGAGAGAAAGATAGTAGATATCCGAGAGATGATAGGAAATATCCTAGAGATGACAGGGACGACAAAAGAGCTGGTAGAGACGAGAGGCGCCCGGAAAAGGATAGGAAAGACAGGGACCGGGCTCGTGACAGAAGGGAAAGGGACGAAAGCCCCGAGTCACGACGCTACCGCCGCAGTACCAGAAGTCATCGCTACGAGACCGAAGACACTGATTACTACAGCGACAAGGAGAGAGACCGCAGGTAACTATACAAATACAGTATTACTTATATACTATACACTATACTTATATACTATACAGTATTACACTGTAAGATGATAAATACGATCTAAAATTGTTAACAACACTTTTATCTTTTTAGTAGTATGTGGATTTTCAACAATTGTGATAAATAAATGATTCACATGTGTACTATGTAGATATGCGGTAATAAGTATATCTACAATTTAGTTTATATTAATCAATATTTAGTATCTAGATTTTTAATCAGATTCCACTCATTTTTTCTTGTTATTTTTTTGATTCGATATGCACAGGTAATCGATTTCATGCATTCCATTTTAACTTATGTATTTCAACTTGATACATTAAAAAAAAATGACTAGTAGGATTTATTTATATGTTTAGGTTAGTCATAGGAGGATTAATCAGAAATAAGGGAAAAACAAGTTTGTTTTCCGTTTTGGGAAATTAGGCGGTTTTCGTTATGTATTGCATGTATAATGCATGAACTATTTGCAATTAAATAAATAAAATAAATACACCCAACAGTCACATACAAAATTAGAATTTAAAACCATTTTTGTAAATACTACTGATATAGCTTGATATTATTCATTATTACACTAGTATCGATAATGTTCCGAAATTTCATTGAAATCACTCCACGTTTGAATTGACTGGTCTATTTCTGTTTAAGAGGCCCATAATCACATTACTACGATCTAAACCCACCTCGAGATAAACTCGCGTGCTGCGGTGTGTGGGCTCCGAGTGTAATATCATAAACTGTAGATATATTTTTAAGGATCCAACGTACTCGTCCCTACAATAAACATTTCATTAATGAAAACAAAACCAATTTCTACATTAATAATATTTATGAGCATACCGTCTCGAAAGTAGAAATATATTGTGTATATATTACTTGTATCGAAACACCATCCACTAACAGTAAACAAGCGCACGAGATTTACTCGTAAAACCGAAAAATAGGGATTTGTTTTTAGCAATGTATGTTTTTATACTGTTACACTGACTAGTGCACAAACCAAACATCCGTCTTTAACGAATCGATTGGTTACTTTGGTCGTGTGGCTATATTATTTACTATCGTCTTTATAAATGCAAGGGTGTCTGAAATATTAACAGCATTTATTTGTGTAGGCGTTATAGGGAGGGTTCGTACACGTCGCGTCCGCCGCGGCCAGAGGACAAGGAGCGGCGCGGCGAGGAGCGCGAGCGCAGCCGCCGGTACAACACCATCGAGCGCGAGCGCCGGTACGACGACGACTACGACGGCTCGCGCAGCCGCCGCGGCGACCGACATCGCGACAGATACGGCCGGTACCGGGACATCGACCCCACCAGGAAGTACGGCAACCTGCACCGGGACAGAGACGACGAGCGCAGGAGAGGTAAGACCAACTAACTACCTTACTATACCTACGTTTCATTGGGGCTCAATCTATAGGCTCCACGGCTATTGATGTATTCATAAACCGGCTGTGAATCGAAAAGCAGCTCGGATGAATCTCCATATCAAGTCAAATGTTCGTCTGGGTGTTGTTAGTAATGTAGTTTCTGATGCCCACAACAAAACACTCGTGTCTTCGTATTGAGGTCAAGATTAGATATGTGAATGTAAGATGAAATAATTTAGTGGCAACTTGTAAGTTGTTTGTGATACAATTTGCAATCAGTTGAAATAAGATGAGTAATTGCTGTTGTGGCTTAAGTGTTTTCCCCGTCGGGATTTTTATAGTCCCGAGATAAGAGATTTACTGCGACCCAATATTCAACATGTATGTCGGTTAAGCACCTGATAATAAATGCCAAGTAGGTACATCGATAAATCACTACGTCAGAGTCCCGGCGTGGGTGAAACGAGACAGTTATTGGCAAATTGGAGCAATTATATGGTTGCTATAATATCCGTCCATTCTTGGCTATCTCAGTGAGAAAACCCTTTTTATTTTAACTACATGTTGCAGTCAGTAGTAAGCCAAAATGTAATATATGGATACTGAATAGCTATCATGAAAATAACTCCTGTATAAAGAATTATATCGGTTTTTAATTATGAAAAAGATGAAATTATAAAGTTGATAGTCCATACGTGACTTTAAACATTATTCATTTGCTAATCGCGTTGTGTGAGGCAATAATCACACCGATGCAGCAGGAATCTATATTAACACATTATTACACAAGAAAATTTGCTTACTTTGATTTTTATTATAGCTGCGACTCATGAACTACTGTTGCTATACAGAATAAATTTTTCAGATATAGTCATATTACTAAATAAACATGGAATTAAATATGTGTTCAATTTTGTCATACCGTGACCTTTGGTCATAATTCAATATTTTTGTTTGACAAGAAGCAGTAAAGATATACCTACTTCAATTATTAATATAATAGAAGCCAAATATTAGCTTTAGGAACAGATTTTCAAATATTATAATGTGCTGCTTTATTAGATAGGTGAATTTCCTCATCTGAAGAAATTAGTATTGTCCCAGTAAAAAAGTGTATAAAACAAATTCAGTTCAGTACGCGTGTATTCCAAATCTCTAGGCACCACAGTGGTTGGCAAAACAATGGCAGTGACGTCACAGCACACGACCGCAACAGAATACATAATAGAAAATCTCCGAACACTACACATACAAATGTAGACGTATGTTGAAACCTTAATTATTGATACGTAATTAACTTATTATATTACGTAATTAAGTATTATTTCCGAGCCGGTTAAAGTTTTTCCACACACGATCCTGTATAAAATATGAATATAGTGAGTGACATTTTTCGGAAATATCTAAATTAAGACAAACATTTTATTCTAAGTGAAAAGTTTCCGTAAAACCTAACTCAACCGAAACACATGAAACCGAAATACAACCGAAATACATGAAATATATTTAGAAAATAATGTAATATTAACTTTGAATGTTTATAAATATGTACCTTAAAATAATTAACGGAGTATTAGCGAATGTAAGTCCCAGTTTACTAAACACCTCTGAACCTGTTATCACTATTTATGAGACTAGAAGCATGCATACAAACTGCCTCAATGTCGCGTTATCTGCGACCCGCAGAAATCCCCCAACATGACCTATGACGTCATAATTACCCTGCATTATACTATTCCAACTATTAATTATTTTTACACGCTTTTATGTTTATTTCTAGAGACTGGATTATTGCAGTAAAATGTAGTGACAATAAATATGTTTTTAAAGTATACTTATTTACACAATCTTATATAGTCAGACAAAAACATTTTCTTTTTGTTAATCTGTTAGTAAAAGCAAAAACTGTGTATATATTTGAAAAAGTCCATAATTATTTTAATTTACTATTGTTACTTTTTTTTCAATAACTGGTAATTATGGAAATTATACATGTTGTTTACTAAATGTGCTGAATGACCTTGATATAAATACAATATAGAATGTTCAATGTGATATTGCTTATTCAGAGTTTTGCACTTTTCATGTATACAATACCACTATACGTATGTTAAAGGTTTTAAGTAGTAAATAATCCAGTCTCTTTTTATTATTGTTATATGCATCATGTTTATGTATTTTGTGTGCAATAATATATATGTAAATATAATTTATTTTTTCAGTCGTGACGTTTTCGAGCGATGCAAAAACTAATGATTGTAACAGAGAAGGTACAGATGTGGAATGTATATGCCTGGGTGTGGACAGTGAAACTCATGCACACATAACTGTCTATAATATTGCATGCGATTTTATTTATTTTGCTACACTCAATATACTCGCTTTATTGCCTACTCACTCTTAAGCCCCATTTACACGGGAAGAGTTTCTCGCGGCGAGAATCGTATGCGATTATCGCATAAGATTATCGTGTTCGACATATGTTTACACGATGCAACTTTTTTATATCTTTACGATAATCTCATCTTCGAGGCGAGAAACTCTACCCGTGTAAATGGGGCATTTAGTAATTTGTTTTAATTTCAATTTCTCATAAAAAATACAACAGATGGAAGTTTATTCTTCATAACATGTTTTTTTGTTTTTATTTTACACCATTGTTATGAGTCATACAGATCAATTCATTGTTGGAACAATTTAAGAGCAAAATGATAATTTTGTTACATCCATACATTTAGGATTTCGATTCATTATAATATATTTTTGTTGGTGTGTAAGGCGGAATGTACGCAGAGAATGTGATTGTGGTTGAGCTTTAATGAAAGATTCATGTAACTATGCATAATAAAAACTTATGTTTTTTGAGTGGTTGAAATTCTATTAAAAGCATAATTACAGTTTTATTTTTGCTATAATATACAGCGTTCTGTGATGCCTTTTCAAGTGGAGCTTATTGTGATAGATGCAAAATGTATTTATATTGTATCAAAATGTAAGAAGATTTATTGCAAAGGTTCTTAAATATTTTTTGAATTTAAATCTTTTTGAATTTGATTTGATTCTCAAAAAACTGATGAGACTGATGCATCTTATAAGAATACTTTATCAGGAATCTTTTATATTTTAATATGTTGGTATTATGTTATAATTGTCTTAAAATATTGTTTTTTTTTGTAGCTATAAAATTAATTTCATAAATATTGGCAGTAAACAACGATAAGTTCTGATATGTAGATCAATCACTATTAAATGTGATAAAACCGGGAAATAAATAAAAATTATTTTAATTTCCGACATTTACTGTAGCCTGCTTGGTTACAATTTGCGTTTAAAGTAACTGCCGTCAGCGGTGTCAAAATATTGAAATAACACACCAAGTGTACAGAACACAACATATGTGTTTACTGCAGCGATGGCGGCAATGTAAGTGTTCCGATGGCTCAGTGGGTAACATTTGTGTTGGTTTGCAGCGGGTGAGCAGTTCTCGTCTCCGTCGCGCGCGGAGTCCCGCGAGGCGACCGTGACGGACGACGACCTCGCCGAGTCGCGCCGACGCACGCGCAGGCACCACAGGACCGCTGACAACTATTACGATGGTGAGATTCTCATATACATGCTTTAGGACCCTTGGTTAAAAGAAATATCTACTTAAAAAGTATATTAATTACAGCTCTTACAAAAGTTTCCCTTGGAGGTTTTGCAAGATATTTATAAGAAAAAATACTTAGTCCTGAATGTATATAAATTACTATTGCCGTACTACTAAATATATCATGTTAGACTGTATTTGTGTTCTTTCGTCAAGTATTATTTTTATACTGACATGGGAAAGTGACAAACATTATTATTAAATTTGTCTAGGAATATAATTTAAGAAATATAAGTTAATTGCCTAATGGTAAAGGAGATTATTTATAATTTGTTCCGCTGATCCGCAGTAGTCTAGCTTAGTAGACTATAGGCCAAGCACTGTCCATGGTAGAGAAGGCTCATGCCCTGCAGTGGGATGTACATAGAGTGATGAGTGCACTGTGTGTCGTGGCAGGCTACGGCGGCGGCGGCGCGTACCCGGACCCGTACCTGGTGCAGCGGCAGCAGTACCAGTACTACGAGCACCTGCGCCTGGCCGACCCCGCCGCCTACATGCAGCTCTACAAGCAGCTCATGGCGGGCCACGCGCCGCCCGCGCACGCCGCGCAGCCGCACTACCAGCCCAAGATGCCGCAACTCTATGGAGAAGGTATAACTCTCAGGAATACACCCCCTACAAGTGGTTAGACGCCAGCTTTCTATCGAGATTCCATCTCCCCGCTGAGACAAGTATATGTTCAAGTCTGGGTGTTATTTAATAAAAAAAAACTTTCGAAGTTTCCAATACTTACCGTAGAAGAAATGTACCTTATTATTGGGTGCTATTATTAAAGTGCTAAAATATATTCTTGTGTATCAAAAAAATATCTGAGCAACAGCCCAATGTATCATCAACATTGTTGTAACTTATTTAACTACTACACTATGTAAATGTTACAAAGACACGCTAGATGCAGGCAGCTTCTTACAACTCACTGTGGAAACTCTTAAAAGAGGTTCCTATGTTCAGCAGTCGATTCCTGTTGATATTGATTTTAGTATTCATTTGTAAATGAGGTGTGACTATGTGGCAGGTTACCCGGGTCTGTACGAGGGCGAGGAGCGCGGCAGCGTGCACTCGGGCCGCTCCAGCACCACCGGACTCAAAGGAAACGACACGTCAGTTTTCACTCCCTTCTACTCACTACACCACACAGCACATACCCCTCACTCATATACCGCTTACCGACGCTATAGGACAACACCAATCATTTCAAACACTCGTGTACATAATGTTATCCTGCAAACATCTATATCGAAACATATACAACTCATACCAATTATATAGTACACTGTTAATGATGTCACCTATTTGTATCACTGACATAGAATGTATTGTAAACACATCACAATCTATTTTGAGTACTTTCACTACATATTATGGCTCTTTCAATAATTGCTTTAAAAGTACAATGTACTTTTTATAGAAACAATTTAAAAGCCTGCCTTTCAGGCTTTATGTACCTCATTGTTTATTTACGCTATAACTGAAATACCTTGTATATATGCACCGCATTACACATTAAAACATCATTTACATTATAAAAGTAAAAAGCAACAAATATGTACATTGAATAGCTTTAGTCGGCGGAAGCTTGAGGCACATTCACACAGACTCTCCATTACAGTTGCTTCATATTGACAATATTATATACACTAGATATATAGATAATATCACAACACGCGTGTGTGAACGCTGGTTTATTTACACGTGGAGGTTGGATCATATATACTAACCCGGTCATAAACATGCATTACTAATATATGATATTGTTTTTATATTGTGGTTATTAATTGACAGTATACATTAAAGGATTAATTAACATCGACACGTAAACAGTATGATTGGGTAATTTTGAGTTTATTCTACGCCACAGAAAAATCTCCTCATTCGTTACCATTACATGAGATACTGTCATTTAATAAACATATGGTTTAACTAAAACAGGGTTCTGAAATATCCTAAAAGGCGTCTTTAATGTATAACATTTAACTATTTATAATTTAATTCCGATATTTCATGACTCTGTTGAAGCGTGTATACCGACGATTGGCTTGTGCTTAACTATCACATCGCATACGCAGACCGACACATACAAATAACATCTCCGGGTGTCACGTCACATGTAACCTATAAGTCCGAAATTTACAAGCGATCGTAATCGCTATTTATAGATCAATCCCGAAAATAAACCAATCAAAACAACACAAGTGTGGGCGTGTTGGTAAATCTGTGACCTGATTGGTAAATTTTCAGGATCGATCTGACGGTAGCGGTTAAGATAGTAAATAAATTTCGGAAAGCGAGCGAGTCAGCCAGCATAATGGCGACAACAGTCGATTGCATCGACTGCTTTGGCATGGCTTCCACGTTCTCATATCTCATTAAGGGTCATGCTAATTTAGCTCTATTCGAAAAATGTTAAAGTAAAATAACTGGTTAGTAAATTTATCATTTATATTTATATTTTTAAATAGCGCAGTATAGGCTAATAGAAAATCAGTTGACGCTGGTGTCAAGCAAAATTGAAACTGTTTTTGTATTAATGCTTAGGTGAATTATAATGAGAGTTTCAGGTGGGGTTAGGTTTTACAAGCAGTGCTTATGTTTTAAATTAAAAAAATCGAATCGGCAGTATTAATGAATGAATGAAGGAAATAGCAGTTGAATTAGTATGGGCCCTGGTACTAGTAATAAAAGTCGGTGTGCTGGCACTCGCTGGAGGTGTTACTTGTTGGTGTGTGCGTGCGTGTGCGTGCGTGTGCGTGCGGTGCGTGAGCGTGTGGGTGCGTAGGTACTACGGCGCGTACCGACACGACGGCGCCGCGTCGCTGCGGGACGCGCCCTCGCTGCGCACCGACCTGTCCGACAGGTACCTATACATACCCACTTATATCTGTAGCGCTATCTACCTCATAGAGCCACACTACTGAGCATGTGTCGACTACGAGTGCTGGGGCATAGTGAAGGAAGAGGAAACATGCTGTTCTGTATAATAGTGACACAGACAGGAGCAGAGCGATGCTTGTCTTACAGGTTGTTCTCGGTGTTCCCTTTAGTATGTCTCAATGACCACCCTACCCATTACAGACTTATATTCAAAGCAATTCATCCTGCTGTGTTTAAAATTTATATGATACCTGAGCACCGATAAATTTGCTTGTTTCATAGGTAGTATTAACGGACTTCCGTGTCCGCAGTATGCTACAAACTGAAGCTATGTAGTATTTATAAAATAGATATAGGGGTGCTGTCATACATTAGCGTCTTCAATATACGCTGCCTTAGATCAAACTCAATTCAAAAGTTGTTCGAAAGGGACAAAACGTTCAATAACTGAAATAGGTTTTAAAACCGTCTATGAATAAGGCCGTCTAAGTTTAGCGCCTATCGCATCTTTTATATCTATACATATCCCGACCTTTTAGTTAATATCAAGAATGGTGTAGTGTGCAATGATAAGCTTCAGTAGGCACACACTTTTTACTGAACATAGTAGTTTAGAGCTGAGTTTTAAAACACACTAAATATAGACAAACTATAGATCTTTTAGTGGTTCGTCAAAAATTGTATTTATCAAAGCACTAGTTTATTCTGCAATTGCTGTAAGTTAAGAAGCCTTGCTCCACAGGTAAGTCATAAAAATAAGTTTCTATAATTCACATCGATCCATTTCCTTGCATGTTGCTATAGTACAAGCAATCGCACAATTTCATTGCATTATGTTTTAAATCTTCAAGGAACGTACTTTTTGGATTATTTTATTGGCACAGATATTTAAGGTTTTGGATAATCGGTAATGGTTGGTAGTACAAAGCTATACTTTAAAAATAACTTGAGTGCAAGTGATTGGGCGATGAAATTCAGCTAAATTTATGAGAAGCAAAAAACTGTATTGTAAATTATGACGACATATCTTAGTAGTGTTGTTTTAATGTATTCGGTTTGTATTTATGTTATGAATACAGTAGCTTTATTTTTGTTATCTACCACATGGATAATCTAAATGCTACAAAAAGAAATTGGCTATTAATATCTAACAACAATACAGTTGTCCAAAGTTAACAGTATATAAAGCAATATCTAAATTGCTGTTCCATGCTATTTATATTGAAGTTCTAAACAGTCCTTTACAATATTGATAGAAGATGTAATTACATACAAGACTACGGTAGTGTAGTGCTCGTGGTGATGCGTGTGCGCGTACGTTGCAGAGACCTGAACACGGACGCGTCGCTCAACCTGCAGCTGGAAGAGTCCACGGTGCGCTCCGAGCGGATGACGCCCTACCGCTTCTCCACCGCGCATATTAAGGTACGAACATTACTCCTTAGTTATTTACTGGGCATTTATTGGAGTACATTAAAATATTATTTTTAAATATTTTAGAGCTTAGATGATCAAATTCTGCATAATTTATTGTGTAAACACTGCGTATATTTCTGAATAATTTGTGAACACCATACTATGTCCAATTCATTACCCAATTAAATCAAGAACATACACTAAGGCCCCATTCAGAAAAAAATGCCTATTACGTGCAATAGTTATGTACAAGAGACGAATATTGACAAGGTGCATTTAATTTCGCGTGTCCTAGATCAGTGTGTATAAGAGAATATAATATTAACACACACGTGTGTGTGTGCGCGTGCAGGGCAGCATCTCGTCGCGGCACGTGGTGCTGGTGCGGCCGTCGTACCCGGCGGACGGCGTGCCCGCCACCGTGCAGCTGGTGTCGCTGGGCGCCGCGCTCGCGCACGACCCGCTCGTCGCCGAGCTCAACGCCTACCCGGGACCGCTCGTTAAAGGTACCTCTACTCAACAACCATTTACTACAGACATATACAAACACTTTCTTTCGCTTAATACTTCATTTGTTAACATCTTATCAATTGTTCAAGATCACAAATAGGCATTAAATAAATTCAAATGAAGTTTAGAAAATCATTGACGCTTCCTTTTTTAAAATGTCATAATTTTTCACTTGAATATCTTCTACGCGTATAAATAGAATAGGATAGATAGCAGATAAACTGGCGATATAGATATTTGTACATATAATATGTGTGTGTGTGTAGGCGTGACGCACAAGAAGAGCGTGATGGAGTACTGCATGGCGCGCACGCGCGACGTGCCCGCGCGCGACCCCGTGGGCTACGTGCTCGTGTGGCAGCTGCTGGCGCTGCTGCTGCGACAAAACGGGGTGCGCACCACCACCCTCCCCACCCTTACCCCCACCTGCTAAAACTGACTCACAATCAAAACTCTGCCTTCAAAATGTTGTCTATTTCAATTGCATTTAGTAATATCTTTATCTATATTTTTTGTGAATTCAATTAAATGCGAATGTACAGTTGCATAGTAATAATAAATCAACCAGAAATCATTGCTATGAATAGTGTGGAGTAATCCTTGCCAGTCGTTGCTTTTTACTTAACAGCAAAAGGTAATTACGTTCAGTTAATGGAAGCAAGTTGTGTTATCATTTTGCACAGGTGGTAGTCGGCTCCGACATAGCTGAGCTCCTGATGAAGAACACGCGCGAATATGAATACAAACCGACGCCAGCTAAAACCAACACACATAATGGTAAGTTTGAAATATGTGCAACTTACTTACCACAGCCGATGTGGTGTTAACTATAAATACCACCTTTATTTAGTCCTTAGCACCAATATAGTTCTGAAAATATGTAGATTTTTATTTATTTTGTAAGTAAATAGTAAGTAGTTATAAATTACATGTTGATTATTAAAGATAGTCGTCGCGAGTCGTCAGTGTCGGGAGAGATGCGCGACGACGAGGGCAGGAGCTCTTCGCCCGATCAACCGTCCTTGTCCACTTCGGATATCACTCGTGAGTAATACTAAACGTTAATAGCCTTCTTAGTAACGAGTTGATTTTATTGCATAACAATAATAAAACAATATAAAAAATAAAATGTAATTGGAAGCTCATAATAAACAAAAAAAATATATTTCAGATCAAGAATCACCAAGTTCACCTGGTCAATCGGTAGTTGATGAGAAAGCTGCGTTGGACAGACTGCGGGAGTATCTCATCTACGGAAACAGGGCTGAGGCAATTGGTAAACCTCTTGTAACTATGTTTATTACCTTATTTAATTGTTTATAGTCGTTTCTCGTTTAAATTGAATTATACAGTAATCCGTTGATAATGTCAATAGCATTTGGTTAGAATGGACTACATTTTCCGGACGTTCTTAAATACGTATCCGGCTCGAAGGACCATTCGATTTAATTGATGTAGAAGTGTATGATAAACTGAGTGAGTATAGTGTTGCAAACACGTCCGGCGCGCAGAGTGGGCGATGTCGTCGTGCCTGTGGGGCCACGCGCTGCAGCTGTCGGCGCACGGGCCGCGCCGCGTGCGCGCCGCCGTGCTCGCGCGCTTCGTGGCCGCCATCCCGCGCACCGACCCGCTGCACACGCTCTACGCCGCGCTGGGGGGCGCGCCGCCGCCCGCCGCCACCGTCAGTACTCACACTACTCACTACTCACTACTCACTACACACATACCACATTATACATTCCTTCTTCTGTCGTCCTAGTTTATACTTATAGAACATCTCATACAGAAAATATCTCATCATATTTATGCCCAAATGGACTTTGTGATTACGTATTGCAAACATTGTTACTCTTTGCATATAAAACTATTTTTTTTACTTAGATCACTACTAAGTGTGCGTGCTTATGCCATGGTGCTACCCGAATGAGAATGATAATGGTTGTAATACATGTGTATGTGTGCGCAGTGCGTGTCGGAGGAGCGGTGGGGCGACTGGCGGCCGCACGCCGCCATCATGCTGGCCAACGCGTCCGCACGACCCGACCACGACCGACGCACGCTCACGCAGCTCGGTACGACACTCATATGTACATTCATATATATACACGAACGCTTAATTTAAATTTTATTTGTAATTGTTTAACTGTTCACTCCTGCTGTGAAAATATTTTTATTTGATATTTTTATTTCACCGCTTTGGTACCAAAGGATGGAAATGTATTTCGCACTGAGGATGCTATATTGATTCTTGATTGTCTATCGTTGGAATGTATAATGATAATGTTGGTGCAGGCGACAGCTTATCGTCGCGCGGGCTGGTGTACTCGGCGCAGTTCTGCTACGTGTCTGCGGGCGTGGAGTGGGCGCGGCACCCGCTGGCGCCGCTGCAGCCGGGCCCCGCGCCGCCCGCCGCCCCGCGCCTGGCGCTGCTGCTGGCCGAGCCCAAGCCCACCACACTGCAGCAGCTCGCCACCAACCAGGCCATCTTCGCCACCGAGATCTACGAGTACGCGCTCTCGCTCAGCCAGGACTACGTCATCACTGAGCTGCAGGTACATACACGCATGATTTAGCATGCAATTACTTTTATACGATTTTAAATTTTCGTTAATTTTAGTCAGCAAAAAATGTTTTCACGCACGTGGAATATGAATATCGCTATAATTTATTTTGGTTAATTTTCTGTCTTTGACAAATTCAAACATAGTCTCAAGAGCGTGTATACATGCGCATTATTATTGCAACGATTTATCGCACTCACATTACAAAGCTCCGATTTAAGCTACGGACCGTGTATCACAATGGAAGTGACAATAGCTGTCCAGTGATGTTGGACCGGCTGAGCGAGCCCGCAGCATGTTGTGCAGGTGTACAAGCTGGTGCTGGCGGCGCGGCTGGTGGACGCGGGCGCGTACGAGCGCGCGCTGGCGTACACGGAGCAGGCGGCCCGCGCCCTCACCCGCGCGCCGCAGCTGTACTCGGGCGCGCTGGCCGCCACGCTGGCGCAGCTGGCCGAGCGCCTCAAGTACCACGACCCCGCGTTGCACGACGAGCCGCCGCTGCTGGACGACGCCGACAGCGCCGAGCCCTCGCCCCGACACCACCAGCAGTGGCTCGACGACGTCAAGAACGTTGCGCAGATGCTCACAGTACGTATCGCGTTCGACACGCGTCGCTAGTGTGTCTCCTAGCCAATAATAACGTTAGCATTTTATTCATGTTAAAAAATTCTTTCATTTTGGACTAATATTATGAGAATTTCAATTGTTATTTAAAATTGTAGATATCATTGTCGCCAAAATTTTAACGCTAAATCTGCCATCAGTCTGGAACTGGTTAACACCCTCAAAATACTTGTAGAAAGTAATTCTCAAATAATTCAGAAACCAACCTAACGATATCCCAAGCTCTAGTATGATGCCAGCGAGTGTGCCGTGTGTAGCATGTGTAGTGTGTGTGTGTGCGTGTGCGTGTGTAACCGCGAGCGTGGCATGCGCAGGCGGAGCAGGCGGCGCACAGCGCGCAGCCCACGCCACAGCACCAGCACTACGAGTACAGCCAGCAGTACGCGTGGGGGGACCAGGTCAGTGCAGTGCAACATACATATTATACTTGACTCGTTTTGCTCTTATCGCTTTTTGTGTGATTTTTGACGTATTGATTATTGAATAATTCATAAGCTAATCTAATCCCCACCTAGAGGTTGACCCCGAAAATAAATTAATTAAAAGTAAAATACATACCTGTACCACATTGGTCCATTTTGGAGATCTGTCTATTGATTCCAATATAGCCGCAAAAAAACTTTATTAATTCCTCGAAACTTCGTTAGTTGGATACGAGTATCGATTTTATAAATGGAACGATTGCATAACTTATCGATAATCAATTATGTATCCATCGATAGTTGAGGTATCATTGGCTTGTAAAAAAATATTACCAATTTACAGTGAGAACTTCATATAATTAGAAGAGAGCAATGAAGGTCTTTGCCAGGTAACTCAAGAACACCGATGTATTGTCTTAATTAAAAATCGATTTTCGATGCTGTAACCATCAGGCGCAGCAGTACCAACAACAGCCGGTACAACAGACGTACGCCGAGCCCGCCGAGGAGACGCCCGACTACGCGGCGCAGTACTACAACCAGCAGGCGCCACCGCAAGTGCCGCAGCAGCTCACCCCGCAGCTGGCCGCCGCGCCGCCCGAGCCCGAGCCGCAGCCCTACCCCGCCTACGGCGACGACTGGGCCCGCGCCGACGAACACCACGCGCAGGCCTACGCAGACCCCTACTGGCAGGGAGACACCAGCTACGGATATGGAGACGTAAGTGCACGATTAGTACCTTAGGGGGTGTGTCACCGTCAGGCGCCTTGTGATACTTACTTCTCTAGAATTCCACGAGAAGTAGCCGAATAAATATTATATCATACATTACACACCGCATATTCAGAACAGGGTGCCAACTAAACAATAATATTATCTCGGGCTAGGATGTTATAATGTGGTGAGATTTGCAGTGTGCCTGTGTTACAAAATGCCATCCAATACTGATGGTGGATGTGTTGGAAGGTGTGTGTCATGAGCGTCATCAACCACATCAGCATTATGTCCGTCTGTCATAGTATTTGGGTTTGTTCGCTAACGTCACCGCCGCTCGTGTGCTCACCACACGCGCGGCGCCGCCATAGTGCGCGTCCGCTTCGCTAGCCACCGCCACCGCCTCGCAGGCGCGCTCTCTCGCCCTTGCTCCCTCTCGCTCGCGTGCGTACGATATACACCGAGAGTGTGCGCCGCAGCACGCGCAGCCCTCGGCCCGCGCCGCGCCCGCCCCCGCCCCCGCCGCGCCCGCGCGCCTCCCCCCGCCGCCCGCCGCCCGCGCCTCGCCGCGCCCCGCCCCGCTGCCCGCGCACAAGCCACCCGACGCCTTCGAGCTGGTGGAATTCCACCGTTCGCCGGCGCTCCGTCGCCGCATACACCCCAAGCCCGACGCCATCAACGTGGGCTTCGCCGAGGAGAGCTTCCGCGCGCCGCCCGCCAGGCTCCGGAGCGTGTCCCGCGGCAGTAGCGTCGAGTCCGCCGGCAGCAAGTCCTCCGCGAGGAAGATGCAGCTCTCCGACCTCGACATACAGATCGCGCACAGCCCGCAGCTGGGCACGCCGGCCCGCCCGAACAAACCTAAAGCGACGCTTCCAACGGACAAGACCCCGTACGGCCGCGTCATATCCAACACTGTCGACTCCTGGGCGAGGCAGACGAGTCACGTGAAGGAAGGCGCGTACAAGCCGCTCATATTCGGTGGCACGTATCCGATAGAGGTGCCGGCTTCGCCGCCAGAACAGCCCGCCAAACCGTTGTTCGTCGCGGACGTGAAGACCACGCTCGATAAGGAGACGCACCGGCGCGAGCTAAGGAAAACTATCGAGCAAAGCCTCGACAAGTTCGAGGAGATGCTGGCCAAGCGCGAGATGGGCCGGGACTCGCGCCGCAAGGCCTTCTCCAAGCGCTCCGTGGAGACGTTCGACATCGACGAGCCCACCAACCTGCTGGCGCCGCCGCCCGCCGCCCTGCTGCGCGAGCGCGACTCCAAGTACTACGTGTCGGGCCCGCGCACCTTCAACATCGACGAGCCCGTGTCCTTCATATAGACGCGAGCTCGCACGCGCCGCACTCCTCACGCGAAACCTCTGTGATAAATTATTACTTTCCGATTTTAAATTATACACAATTTAAATTATTTCCAAGTTATCATTTTTTCACGATGTTTAAAACGTTAAATTTGGTGACGGTCGCGGAGTTCGTGAAATTTAACATTTGGCACATCCACACACAGCGGCGTCTTCCGGTAAACAAATTCATTATTATACAGTGTAAATAGTAATAGATTCCAATATTAACTCAATATTTCCTCACTTATAGTAATTGCCGTTGCCGCTGTGAATCCGTCACAAATGATAATCGATGTTTTAGCTTTTGTATTAGATTTATAATAGCAACATTAATCTGTATGTTCTCGGTGTTATATCTGTTGTCACGCGCTACGATCTAGCTAATGTTACTCGTAGTTATATGTTTAGAGAAATTTGTCGTTTTTATATAAACTTATTCATACTGTACATATTTATATCAAATTCAAAAATGAAGCAGAGACGAAGTTGATAAATTATGTATTATTAAATTATTATGATCTCTAATTCGTCCAATAATTACCTAGAATTGGCAAGTAAACTTGTACATTCGTGTGAATTTCATGAAATATTTGCCACGCTATAGCCTTGAATTTACTTTCTTCATTTAGAATGAAACTGCGAGCGACCACGTCATTCAAATATTCCGTAGACAATTAGTAACTATGAGGAATATTAAAATGGATTTAATTGCAATAATGGACAGATGCGAAGATATGGACAGGAACATCGGGGCTTCGGGAAGATATAAGAATACAGAATACAGAATAGAGAAAGGCAGGAGAGTGCGCGAGCACGTCGCAGCGAGTCCATACTACATCGCAAAGCATCTGATGTTACACGAACGCTTTCACAAATGTGCTTTATGTGTCGTGACCGTGGTTATGTTGTTTCTAACCGACTCCATGCGTCAGTGGCGACGTTAGAGGGGAGAGGCGGGCGCGGCGGACTCTTCCCGACATTTTATTTATCTAAATCTATTTCATCAAAATTTCTTGCGTGTCAAAACGGTAAAGTAACTTAAGAAAAGATCGGTTATTATGTTTTCTTGTGTGACTTGATAAATGTCTGGTTACTACAAATTATGGTGGGAAATGCTTAGACTCGCTCTAGCGATGCCACTGCGCATATTATATTTTTCGTTTCATTACAATTTTGTTGTGCATTTTGTTTTATTTTATCGACAATATCGTTTTGCAGGCCCTTGTTCAACCCCCACTAACTTGCGCCATTACCTACCCATTCATGAAACTTGAACTGGCCCATTATCTTCTGAAATGTATATGATATTTACAATACATTTAGATATTGCCCGCATTTATGCAACAATAATGTCACACGCAAGTTGCAACCACATAACATGCTGTCTCATGACTCAAACATACTTTCATATTTTGCTAAATGTTTTTGGCACGACTTAAAAAAATAAACTGCTGTCTTATTCAACTATAATATGTAAATTTCTTTGTGAAATATTTTACATGTTTTCAGAAGTTTATGAGCTTTCCTGCTAAATTAAAAAAACCCCTTTCGCCCAAAACATACTTGTATTGACTCTTATATAACCCTGTTGTAATATTTTTTATTACTTAACGAGTGATGTGTGGTGCCTAAGATGCTCAGCATTTTTTGTTGTTTGATTATAATGTTACGATACAGTCTGGAGCACGCTTTTTAACTCGTTTTTTTTCCAAACTTAATTGCATTCCTTCCCCGCCGCACTGACGCCAAGATATCACGGATCGTTTCTTTTGCGTTGTTTATGATTTTTTACTCCTCATTATTATTTATTTATTAGTATGTTTTGCATTTGCACTCTCGCTTGAACGTCGTGTCTCATGAAAGTCCGTGTTATGCATCAGTAGATCTAAATTATAATCTCAGCGGATTAACTTCGCGAAAAGAAAGCATTAGACATAAGAAGCGTTTAAAAACAATTGGAGGAGATGACGTGAATGCTGAAATATGAATTGGTGGCAGCAACACTGCGCCGGCGCGTTGTTTTTGTAAATTGAGAAGGCAAAGTGCAGCTAGTGCCGGGTCGCGGTAGTAGAGTAATGAGGCAGCGTGGGTATCTTGGCCGCGGTGCGGCGGCACGTGAGGGTGTGCGGGGGTGCGCGGGGCGGCGCGGGGTGCGCGGGGCGTGCCTCGCGTCGCGTTGCGTACCGGTGGCTTGCGGCAGGCGGGCGCGGGGGAGCGGGCGCCGGGGGAGCAGCCGCCCGCCATCACCATGCCCGGCGCCAACGCACCCGCCAACCACTACGCAGACTACGACGACGACCGGCCGCCCAGCACTGAGGTCAGTCACTTACTTATAATTAAACTTAACATCACTAAATTCAAGTATCTAGTATTTATTTGTGTTTCCTTGGTTCACAAATTTCACTTAGTTTTTTCTATATTGCCAACTTAAAAGCAGCAAAAGATTAAAAAATACTTCGAACAGTGAAACTTAACGAAAATGAAGGTCGGTAGCCTTTAGATTAACGATACAGTAGATAAGAGCTCAGAGTGGATATGATGCGTGTGCAGCAAGGGGACGGCGAGAACGACTCGCCCAAGCAGAAGAAGCAGGACGGCCGGGGCAAGGAGGAGGGCTCGAAGGCGGAGGGCAAGGGGCGCGGCTGGTTCGGCGGCATCTTCACCAAGCTGTCGCTGCGTCCGCCCAACCAGATGATCCTGCCCGACGACAAGAACCCCACCGTGAGTCTCACACGTGCCGTGCCCGACGTGCCCACCCTCATGTAGCGCTCGGCTCGCACCTTTACTTGCACAACCTTTAAAGATATTATCGCGGATTGGTTTATTTTTAACTTCCTTTATGAAACCTGGAAAGTTACAGAACCGTTGGAAATTTAAAAATTGAACCAAAACTGCGGATGAAATCTTACAACTAGTTTTATTCCAATTTATTCTTGTCTTATGTTTGTCTTTTTCTCTAGTCATTTCACATTTGTTTGTTGTCAAAATCATATACTTATTTGTCTAGATTCATCATTTTTAATTATTAGGATATTTCTAGTATATTATGTGCGCGTATCATTAAAAATATGTAACAATTTTGTAGATGCAAAAAAATATATGCTTAGCTTGAAACATGGTCATGACCATATTAGAAAATATCACTCACATGACACATCCTACAAAAATCTTAAAATAGAACCGAAATTTGATACTATCGATCACAATTCGTGGTAATGAAATAATATATCCACATCCTTTTTTGTGTCCAATTTTTTAGCTCAAGTAATATTATATGCAACTGATATATCATATCAAATCTACGTTCGTAAAGGAATATCCCATATTATTTTGTTTGTCATAAAACGTAAAGCGAAATAGAAAAAATGTTCTCTTTATTAAAATCTTTCCTCCACCGTAAAACACCATAGCTATGAGGGTAGACGATATTTAGAATTTTTAAACGTCATAAAATATTGTTAACGCGGAGTGTTTCATTGTATTTAATCTAAATATTAATAACTTTTGATATTTAAATGTACATGTTTAAACAAAGTATAATATTTTATTTCTTCTTATTTAATGTATTTATATGTGTATTGATATTTATTACAATAAATGAGTGTTATGTTGATCGAGTTTTATTACCGACACTTTCTCACGGTAGTATATAGGCCCCTACAGACTAAATATAATATGTGAAATAAACTACAACGTATTATGTTTTATGTTGGTGACGTGTGTTGTATACTGTGGTATTGTAGATCGTATGGGACGAGGAGAAGAAACGCTGGCGCAATCTAGACGGAGACGCGGATGAAACGGACCAGCCGCCGCCGCCCCCGCCCAAGATGGCGGACCTCGCGCCCCCGCTCAGGTAAGGCGCGTTCTACGATCCACGCATTCGTCTAAAAATACTTGTTATTCTGTGTAGAATGCGTTTTTATATGGGTAGATTTAGAACGTTTCAATCACTGAAGTTTTCGTGATCGAAACGTCTAAGAAACCATAGATGTAGAACACTCGTCTGGTAGACATGTTTTGAATATAAAGTACAGAGTATGGGAAAATTGCACCTGTTCCGGGGCTTCTTAAAGCTATGTATGTTTCCTGGCCATGAAATGCATGTCTCTCCGCACAGATAACAGTTTTTTTTGGCCAAGTACACATAATTAAACATATAAGCCGTGTGTTTGAGAGTAGCATTGTATCGCAGGAGCAGTTCCCCGCCGCTGCAGCCGGCCGCGCCCGCCGCCGCGCCGCCCGCCGCGCCCCTCTCCAACATATTCAAAATGCAGAAAGGAAGACGTTAGTATCCCTTACACTTATTTTAATAAATTGTATGTAGCAATGTGTACTAACAGCTAGAGTTTTTTGGAATTAAAGACATTAAAAAAATTAAAGACGAAAAAAATTACGCTTCGAAAAATGGCATTTCTAAAAAAGTGTTTTGTTAATTCGCCTTGAAAGTTAAAATATACCTTAAGAAGGTAAAATAATAGCTGCATTCGTTTGGTATTTTTTTAACGAAGTTATATTTTTTGTGATATCCAATGATAAAATGTCGAACAAGACAGGCCTTCAAACGAAGGTTGCAAGGGATCATGGCATGTACATTTCATGTACGTAGACATATTTTGAGCTTAATGTTTAACAATGTACATCTGAGGAAAGTCGACAATGAGCGCCAGTTAGGTTGTGTTGTGCGAGTGAGGTGCCAAGTGGCAAGTAGTAACTGGTATGGTGGGTGCAGACATAAAGAACTCGTACGTGGACGTGTTCAACCCGGGCGGCGCCGGGCCGCGCGCGCGCCCGCCCGGCCCCGACCTGCTGGCGCCCGCGCCGCCGCCGCCGCCCGCCACATACTTCGTGCCCGCGCCCGCGCACCAGGTACCGCACTCTCTCTAACTACCCATTCATTCTTCCAATATTATCTTATAGCAACGTCAACTCGTTGATCCTACCTCTATACACTGACATCACAAATGTCAATTAACTACACCGTACTAGTTGTCACTATACTATGCCAGTATGTAAAAACAGTATCTATAATTATAAATGTGATAATCCTTATATGAATTTGCAGACAATCCAAGTGTCGATACCCCCCTCCCTTACACCCACTCCCAGTCCGTCACCTGTCGTACTCCCACTGAGACTAGAGGTAACCTAACCCGATCATGTTGTAGTCATACCGCGTAGTAATTCATTTTAATTAAAATACAAACTTATATGCGCACGCTGCAGGACGCGGAAAATTTACCGAACGGTCACTAACAGGTAAATATATTGGCGATGTAATAATAATAGATGATTATTTGAATCGACGAAGAGTTCAGGTAACTGGTAAAAAAATAAAGACCACGTTTATTCGAAAACAATCTAATAATTTGTGGATTCCAGATCTAATTACATTGCGCGCTCATTATCTATGGATAATGTATTTGCATAGATAGTATGCTAGAACAAACCTTTTGCCAAATTTTATACGCCACCAGTAAAATACATTCCTAGTCTCAGGATTTTCGTTTGTTGACTTGTAGATCAATCACCATCAAGATATTTATTAAAATAAAATATGTCTACTGTATGAGCAGGGCGGGTACGACGTGTCGCAAGGGCAGGCAGACGACGAGCTCTACCACTCCGGCATATAGACGATGACCGCGACACCACTCGATCTCCGACGGACGCCGCTCGCCAACACATATCCCTCTCCAGTCTCCACACTCAAACCATGTACTTGTTGCCCGCTATCTTCACGCTATGTTCTAGCTGAGGAAATAAACAGCAGCCCAATACGTTCCCAGCACCCACTTATTCATTGATATCATAATAATACTGTTTTACATGTTTTAAAATATCTACTTCAGATTTTTATTAAATATTTTACGTCGGATATAGCGTGAAGATAGCAACGAATATATAGATTACGAAAAATGATATTAAATATGTATGAATAGTGTACTATTAGCTGTACGTAGGCTTCGTCTGGAGGCGGTGCAAGCAACTTCACCGACTGCTAGTGTGTCCCGATCTCACGAAGTACGCGCCTCCAGCCGCGGCCCGCGACCACGACGCTCTACTGAAGCTTACCAACTAAGTACCACGTTAGTTGAGGTTTAGTGACGAATGTGAACGATGCGGCTCATGCAGCACTCGGCTTCTACAGAACCATACCATGTAAGTCAACCGTAACAGCCTATCATATTGACAGCGTGATTTAAACAAGCTTTACACCAAAGCGACACCTGCACCTGAAGCATCATTGGTCTATTAGCAGCAGATGATGGTGATTCGTGACGACTTGGGTTCGAATCCCGGGTCGGGCAATCTAGTTTGTGTGAGTTTTTGGGAAAGTCATATCAATTGCCCGGACTGAACTATATCTAGTTAGGTTCCCGCCTGCCACATCTTGGGATGGCAGTAAGCTGGGTGAGCTTTGACACAGTGACACCTCTGCCTGCCTCTCGGGGCTACAGGCGTGAGCTTCTGTATGTATCTGAATGATCACGCGTTGAATGTGAGGCTTGTGTTCTGTGGGGCGCGGGAGTGCTGCACGCCCTAACTCATAGTTAAATAGTTGTGATAAACAATTTTAGGTTTGCTCACTCAAATATTATTTCGTTAAATTATTGAAGGTGCTCGAACTGACTGAAGCCATTTCACGCCTTGACATGCATGAATCTACTATATGAACAGCGGCGAATGTTTCTGTTCCGGTGCCTTCAGAATCAACACAATTTTCTATTTCTTGTATCTATGTGACATGTTTATTCCACTTGATTCTTCACGAAGCATTTTCTTTAGTATTTCATTTAAATTATATTCTCTATTGACTGTATACCGTAATATGGGGTGAATGGGGACAAAATCGAACTTTAGGAAAAGATTGCTAGTATTTATTATTAGGTTTAGTACTGTTTGACGATTTAAGTAGTTGAGTCTTGGTGGTATCTATGTTATCAAGTCTAAAAAAAAGCAGTTAGCATTACGATTTCAGTAAAAAAAGCCAAAATGTATTTTTTCCCTATTAACCTGAAAATTGGGGTTAATCGGGATGACAATCGACTCAATAGGGAAATTCACTAGGGCTGACACTAGTAATTTTTAGTCAGGTCTATTCACTTATAAAAACAAAAAAATATTTTCCTAAATATAAATAATCATTTCATATTTTATTATACTTTAGGTAGAGTAGTAGTCAATTCTGTAGGCTTTAAAGGTATCAAACAATAGGAATCACATTCGAATTAACCATTTTCGTTTAAAAAAAAATTAAATATAATACTCTCTTGCCATCCATTTTATTTAACATAAATCAATTAATCAGAATAACGTCAGGAGTCTCAGGATAACATAAAATAACAAGTATCAGTAAAATATAACTAGAATTTATTTAATGTTTAAAACATGACATACAAAAACTTAGTCTTTTTCATAGCAAAAATTGTAATTACGTATTAGTTTAAAGGTATGAGATCACATGCTTTGGAATGTTATCTAAAAATAGGAAAATAAAAATAACAAACATCTTAAAATTAAAAACGTATAAAATCTTCACGTAAGTAGCATCATATGCATTTTCTTTTACAAAACAAAATACGCTTATGTAGTAATGTTTAGATATCACAATTAGTTGGATAATAATCATTTATACCTTTGCATAATAATCATTTAAATAAAATTTAAGATCAGGCGAACAAACAGGTTATAATTATAACAACTGAAATATTAAAAAACAACTATTCAAAATCTTGTAGATCCATTAGATCTCGAAAAATTTCGCTATCATTCTTGTAATAACTGGGCCGTCTGGAGCCGCTAGTGCATGGCTTGGGTTCCAGACACAATTTGTCATTCTCTTTACTCTTGTATATACTAATTCTTTCATCTGATAAAATATGTATTTTCTTTCCTTCTGCTATTTTCCTTTTTTCGTGCGGTTTTTGAATGTTTCTAACTTCTTTTTCATCGTTATTTGTGAAATATCTCTCATCATGAATGAGTGACGGGTTTTGAAAATCGTCGCTGTGGATTGTGATTTCTTGTGTAACAAATATATTATCATCAAGTATTATGGGCATCTTGTCAATGTCCGTCAGTTCTTGTAAATTATCACATTCTTGTAGTTCTGATTTTGTACCAGTAGAAACTTTCCCTTTTGAATTAGTTTTTAGTCTTGCTACAAGGGCCTTTACGTTTTCTTTGCCATATTTTTCCTTGTGTATTGTTTTTTTGACGGTTTGCTTTATTACCTTTGTTTTTGTTGATTTTTTGTTTATAATTTTTTCGTCAATATCTGATAAGAATCCATTTGGGCTCGAAATATCGCTATCTATATAATCACTATCTTCTACACTTTTTCCTGGCTTTACATTTATTTTCTTCGTTTTGTTAATAGTTCTTGTATTTTCTGGTCCGTATCTCATTTCTTTTAACAAAGAAAGAACTGATTCGTCAATTGCTTTTTTTTCATCGCTAAATTCGTGCCTTGTATTATTTCCTGGTAATCTACTAAGTACTTTTTCTTTATTTATTGGGCTTATTCCAGCTTTTGTAAACCCGGCTATAATATTATGTTTAACATTTGGTTCAATTTTTTCTAGCATCTTCTTAAGAAGCTTAGGGAATACATTTTTGGGTATTGTTGGCAATATCCGGCCTTCTGTTTTCTTCCACGTGAATAAGATGTCACGCCAAGCTATCTTCATCGGCCTAAAAAATGCAAGGTCGAGTGGCTGTGTCAAATGGGTTGAGTTTGGTGGGAGAAAAACGAAGTGCACATCATATTCTAGACATTTACGGATTATGTCTATTGAAAGGTGCGAGGAAAGGTTGTCTCCGATCAATATTTTTCTCCCTGGCTTATTAATGAAATATGGAATTGCTACAGTTTCCACCCAATCTTCGAACGTATTACCATCAAACCAACCCGAGCTAGTACGGTTATATCGACAGTTAGGAGGGCCATTTGTTGTCCATGTATTGTATAGATGAGTGGCCTTGTAAACTACATAGCATGGCAATAGTGTACCATCTGCTGATGCAGCTAACATTAGAGACGTCGACGACTTTGTATGATTCATCACTCTTTCAGGGTATTTGACACCTCTTTTTGTTAATATTTTTTTTTTACCGGGGTCATCGGCTAAATTTGTTTCATCGTAGTTAACTATGTTAGATACATCTACGCCCTCTATCGATTTCTTTAATTCCGCAAAATAGTCTTCTACTGTTTTTGGCGAAACAGCGGCCCTAGATCTTTTGATGTTTTGACTTATGCGTTCCGAAATTTCCTTATTATGTCGTTTTAAAAAACCTTCTACAAAATTTACTCCCGGTAAATTATTGTGAAACCTTTTGATTTCTATTCCCATTCTATCTAAATATCCCTTAATAATGATTCTCAAATCATATGTATCAAGAGGATAGCCCCACTCAGAACAAACGTTAATATATTTAATTATATATCTTTCGGATTCTTCGCTTAGAGCTCGTTGTCCTCCCTGGCTTTTCATTTCTCGAGTAACATGTCTGTGTAAAACCGACTTAGATATGTTATATTCTTTAGCCACGTCAATTAGGGATTTCTTGCCAGTTTCATAGGCTTCTATGGCAGTTTTTAATATTAAGGGATCATACTTTTTATATGGCTTTGAACTTTTTGAAATATACACGCGAGGCATATCTGAAAAAAAAACACATAACATAATTTCTTTTTTTTTTAATACGTTTAATTATAGATTTTTTGTATGTTTATTTTAGATAGGGGTACTGCTGAATCGATTCTAAAAAATATATCTTACACGCGAATGGTAGTTAGAGCCCCAAAAAATAATAAGAATAATTATTTAAAAGACTCGCTGTGAAGGACTATATCTAGATTACAATTTTTTTTTACATAAACACTTAACCAGCACTACATAAAAAAAATCAAAGCTCATAAAACATAATAAATATATTTATAAAAAACTATAATCATATCGCCTTTACAGCGTAGTGATAACCCTAAAACCCAATCCCTATTTATACATAAGTCGTTTCTATTGAACTCATTTCCATCCCTAATAACCTCCCTTTCGTTCCTATTCATTCCTGAGACATCCCCTTTGACCCCAAAAACAACAGAATTTTTATGTCTTTTTTATTTATCAAATAATTTTAAAAGTATTGAAAAATTGTAACTTACCTTTAATGTATTTGATACTCCAAACACTAAATGAAACAGTGAACACTAACTAGCCTTCTTTTACTTTGAAATATTATTTTTAGAGCGAAGTTTTGAGCACACAAAACAATACGGGTCGCGACAGTTTACATTTGAATGCATTTTTTTGATAATTTGCAGCTAATTTCATGCTTATTCAGTGTTGCTAGAGGAACTTTCAATAATCTACTACAACACCGAAAAAAAATAGTATTTATTGTAAAAAAGCAGTAAAAAATATTCTGCTTTGAAAACTTTTCCCAGTTTTATCCCTATTCACCTCTTGATCCCTATTCACCCCAAATTACGGTATCGTTTCAATTGAAATAGGTTCGTAGAATAAATGTATTATTATTATTAATTATTGCAATTTTATTATTTTTGTTATGTGTTTATTTTCTTAGTGTTCGGACGCGAGAAGGCAAAGAGTTAACTTATTGCAAAGGGTATAAACTAATATGTAAAAATATTAATGTGTCGCACAAGGCATTAGAATTAAAGTATAATTTATGTAATTAGATTATTGTATGTGGATAAATTGGTTCATATCGAATGCCTGTACACTCAGTTTTAATTTTCCATAGTGATGGGTTAACGTTCTTCTGCCTTCAGTGTGTAGTGTAACGGTTGTAGGAATGAAATTAAATTTGTCTATTCCATTATTACTGTAGGTGCAATAGAATTTATTTTTACTATAACAGTAGACAATAATACCTTGATATTCTCTGGCTCATCGACATACTTTCCATTGTTTTGTATAGTGAAGCGTGTACAGATATTGTAATGTAGCTGCGGGTAGCACGGACAGGTTGTATAAATGTTTAAAATGCCTTAGTAAACTCGTTAGGGATGGAGCGTATATCTAATATCTATATGTAAAAAGGCTTGATAATGTCTGTATATTTAGACGTCGAACTCGACTACAGTTGATGCACTATTAGTTGTCAATGTATTATAAATGATTCAACGTATGGAATATATTTAAATAAACTGTTTATGTTACGCTTTACACTGGTGTTTTATTTCAAAAGCTACACCACCTCAGATAAGTTTATGTAAGCTGTGTACATAGTACATAGTACGTCATCGTATTTCTGCGTCGTCGTCCTCCTCGCCCGTGAGCGCGGCGAGGATCTGCATGCCGGCGGAGGTGAGCGTGCCCACCACGAACACCGCCATCACCAGCGAACACGCCAGCATCGCCTTGTTCATCTCTTAATATACCACCACTTGGCATATTATGACGCACGGCCACTTCCTCACATGACACTCCGTGACATTTATACTATTCCTTTTTCGCTTTACAAAAATAAAACCAGAGCTAAAAATAGTTATTAATAAATATTAATAAAATAATTCAAAACAATTAGCACTGAAGAACTACCTGTTAATTGTCATGAGCCTCTTTAAAGAAAAATCCAAACTAGGGATACCTATTTAACTGAATGCGGATATTCGTTAATTCTTGGAAGTAGTGAAATACATAAAAAAACTACTCACAGGTAAAATTTACAATTATAATATAAAAACACTCAGTTCATTGGCATGGCATTCATTATTTTGAATACGAACCAGATTATGGAATCTTACATACTTGATTAAGGTTAACGTCACAAGGAGTCGCTGGATGCAGGCCGCTTCCAACATGTCTATGTGGGAGGCCTATGTTCAGCAATGGGACTTCCTGTAGTTGAAGAGAATATGAAGAAGACATACTTGATTTTGGCTTTCTACTATAGAAAAAATAGAGATGCATATCCCATCGATGTCAATCGTACGCTGACTGATTCATGACTACCCACCCGCGCTACTCGTGCACAAAAGAACGATTAATATTTTTGTGTAGACACCACAGACATATATAAGATGAGTAGAAGGCACTACACAGAACGTCACAGATTATTTTTCACGTGAAAATGAGATATTAATTTCTTTTTAGTTCAGTTTTCGAAGGTAATGTGCAGAAAGTGTTAAAGAAAACAATAGCTTAAAACGTGTGTTTTATTTGGCGGTAACATAATCCAGCCAGTCTCTGAGCACGGCGATGTTGACGTAGAGCTGTGGCTCGCAAGCCACGCCGCACTGCTGGTTGTCGCTCATGACGCCGAACAGCACGGAGCCGCGCAGCAGCGGCGCGCCCGCGCAGTAGTTGCAGGTCGAGCCCCGCGCCCACAGCACGCCCGCGCACAGCGCCGCGCGCGCGCACCGCGCCGCCCGCACCGCCGCGCCCGGCAGCAGGTGCCGCAGCCACGCGCCCGAGCCGCCCTCGCCGCACTGCTGCCACGGCAGGCTGTACACGCCCACCTTGTGCAGGCGCCGCCCCTCGGGACCGGAATCTATGGTTCTACAAAAAGTAACAGTGCACACATAGACTACATGATAATACATAGTCTACAAAGCTAATTCATGCCTGAATGCAAATACAATGACTATTTTTTTCCTGATAGTGATATCTGAATTAACTTTATCACTAGCGGCGTGTAAATAAGTCTTCTATTAAAAATTTTCATTGGACATACCTAAATGGTCCGTATCCCAGTAAAGTGAATCTCTCTCCGACAGTTACCATAAAGTAGTCCAGTAATATTGGCAGATCCACTGCATACCCTGACCCTTTCATCAAACTGTCCATACTCTTCAGAGCTGCTATATCATAACTTTTGTTCACACCTTCAAATATCGGGTGTATTTGTACATCCGAAATCACGTGAGTCCTACCCTTTCTCAACTTTCCATAATCTTCCATTATGACGAATGAATCTAAAGAATCAACTTCCTCAATAGATTCTATACAACTAGCAGAAGTTACGACCCAATACTCTGTGACTATGGTCAATATGCAGCCGAAAGTGATATCTTTAGGTGGATTTACTTTGACGAGAGCGACCACATATTGCTGATAATTATCTTCGGCTTCCTCGCCATCGGATTCATCTCCTTCAAGATTACTTTCGTCGCCATACTCATTCATAAGTTGTTTGGTCACTGGTTCCTCTGTGACCTCTTTAATCCCCATTGTAACAGGCTTATTGGAATATTGAATGTCTGATCTGGTATCTGTAGTATCCATTACAATAATATCTGGGAGTCTTATTTCTCGTTCCAAATCTCCACCATCAGTTTCATAATATATCGTGGATTTATACTTTGTCGTCATTTCACTTTTTGATGGTTTGTATGCTGTGGTATTATATAAGTAATATTTATATGCTTTGGTTTTCTTTGATGGTTTCCATGTACATTCACTACTTGGTGCCAAAGAAAAAGGTGTATTGTAAACTACAGTTGACTTTAAAGTAGTTGTACTTGTGTGTGGTGTATGCATTGTTGTCGTAGTTGTAGTTGCTAGTGTGTAATAGATGACATCAGAAATTGTATCATCAGGTTTGCAAGCTAGAAAATGACGTATCAAAAATACCAAAAATACAAACACTAAAACCAAAAGAATACCTTCCAAAATGGACAAAACTACTTCTGTTTTCGTAAATGATTTAAGCCATCCTTTAAATTCTCTGCAACAATCATTGCACATTATTTACAATTTTATTCATTGTCAAACTGTTGCGACACTTCACAGCCTACTAGTTATTTTGAGTTTTCAATAATAATGTCATAAAAATCTGTTTGCTATAAACAGCACTGTCCTTGAGAGTCCTATTAAGGTGTTATATCATTTGAAATTAAGCACAATATTCATGGAAAATGTAATGTAATGAATGTAACTGTTACAATCTATAAAATTATATTAGTTATGTTGTGTGGTTACCAGATTTCATAGGTAACATCAACAAAGCATATAATGTTTGGTGTTGGGATGATACTGATATTGTCATTCATATTTATTACTTAACAAGCTAATAATGGTTATTACTTCTGGCTGACAGTATGCATAAAACTAATTACTAGAAGATTCAGACTTTTCTCTTTTGATATCCATTAATTCTTTCTTTAAGCTAGCTTTTAATATAAAAGGCAATGGTCTCCTGAATGGACGGTCTCTACATCCAAATCTTAGTTGACCGGACTCTTTCAGACCTCCGAAACCTCCTCCCAGCCGCCTGGGCTTCCAGCAAAGCATTGTCCTACCAACTTCCATATCAACAATAATCTCAGAGCCATCAATGGACTCTTTGTTCATATTTCTAAAAGCTTTGTCTGTTTGGTTGGCATTGTCAAATTCTATAAATGCATATCTTTTAGACTTTCCTGTCACAATATCTCTTACTACTTTACATTGTAGTATCTTCCCGTATTTACCAAATTCAGTGACCAGGGTATCCTGAAATTTAAATAACCTATGCATCAAAATTAAACAAATTCTTACCAATTTTATTAAACCCTAAACAAATACCTGTAAATCACACAAATATTTGTTATAGTGCGTGAATTGAACCTGCAGCCTCACCTTTCACAGCCAAGCATCTAACCAACTGCGTCACAGAGGCTCCCAAAATAAACAAGCAAGTCCTTTATCTTGTAACATTTGCTACTCATGTCATTAATTAAACCATTATATGGTTTATTTTAAAGTAAATAGATTATAATATCCACCAACCCACACTAGGCCAGCATGGTGGACTATATGACCTAACCACACTCAATCGTACTCTCGATTGTAAAAGAGACTCGTGCCCTGCAGGGGACGTATATGGGCTAATACAGAACAGTATAGTAAAGATAATACGAAAGAAACATACCTCAGTAGTTCTGGGGTTAAGCCGAGCCACAAATAATGTATTATTCGGATTTCCTTTCAGTGATTTATTTGACGTATATTTTGAGTATATAGCCCTCACGATAGCCCGGTCATGTGGCTCTGTGTCAGTGCCTATTTATTAAGATATTATAATTAGATAATTGAATATATGCAATATTAATATGATCAATGGTACGTAAAATCATAAAACTTACCATCAATAGAACCAATTTTAATTGGATCATACACAAACTTAGCTATTTTACTAAATTCCAATTCATGGCGCGACATTTTTGAGAAATCGTTTAATACTTCAGGTTCTCGAAGAGAAATCTTTTTATAAAAGTCGAACTTGATCTTTGTGATACAAACAGAGAAGTGTTTTTGGTATTTGTGATTTGGCACATACCACAGTATCTGGTACAAAAAACAACTCTGAAGTATGAACCTGAGCAATACAACAAATAATCCGATGACTGTTACTTTATGGTGTTGCAAGCTTAGAACACAGGCTTAGAAGAAGATATTGGTCTAATGTTGCGAGTGATATATATATTTTTTTTTATTCTGGCACGGCATGATGACTGCACTGCACCTGATGTTAAGCGCAAATGCCGTCCAGATAGAGTATCGAATGACATCAGACGGCGGTCCCATGCCATTCGACACAATTATGCCGGCCTGCTCAGATGCTTCTTCACACTACGGCGGAAGGACCCAGGATTATAGGAAGGAGGGAACACGTGTGACGACAAACAATTTCACAGCTTCACAGTGCGGCACAAAAAAGAATTTGCGAACTTTTTTGTTCGCGCCGAGATGGTTTGAACCGTCAAGCTGTGGCTTCGCAAGCCAGCACGCGTGGTTCTGTTTATATTTTTTTACAACGAAAGGGATACCTGATGCCAAACCCCTGGGTAGACAGAAGGGGGTATCAGGTATGCGAGTTTGACATGACTTCCAACCGAGCTTGATTGCGAATATTGGGTCTGGCTATTAGCCATCCTACTTCGCATAAGCCCACTTGGTGGGATATTTATGTAGTTTAGATTTATTTATTATATTTTATTTCTCTTTTTATTACGATTTTGAAGTCTCTCTAATTTCTTTTAAATCAATGTTTGTACCGCTTCTGATGCACTATAGCATCGTTGATATAGGTCAGTAAGAAGATTATGGACTTTAATAATGAACGTGAACGTGATAGCTTCCGGTACGCAGTTGGTTAGACGCCAGCTGTGAAACGAGAGGCCGCGGGTTCGTACCCCGGGCCGGAACAAATGTGTGTGTGTTTGTCCATAGGTATTTGTTTCGGGTTTGGGTGTAAGTCTCTCATGCCTAGTTTCTGATACCCATGACACAAGATTCGATCTTAGTGTGGGATCAGGACCACAGACTTAAGAAAGAAGTCAGAACTATTAAATACTGTTATTGGGTGTATTAATTTATTTAATGTAGGCAGCCGCGTCTGGTCCGTTACCAACAGGCCCCGACGCACTTGGTTCGGTAGGGTCGTTCCATCATGTAAGTTATGTGTGGTCAGTTTTTTTATGTTTTTGACAGCCTCCGTGGCGCAGTTGGTCAGACGCTGGCTGAGAAACGGGAGGCCGCTGGTTCGAGCCCTCCACCGAGACAAATGTATGTGTGAATCACAGGTATTTGTTTCGGGTCTGGGTGTTCGTGAAACCAAAAAGTCTCTCGTAGTTCTTGATACCCACGATACAAGACTCGATCTTAGTGTGGGGTCAGGAATATGTATGTGACTGATGGGTGTATTTATTACTTATTTTATTTATCTATATCGGCTATGATTTTTTGTGGAGTTCTGTGTTTTCAGATTTACTATAAAAAATATTTCGGCGTGCTAAATTAAATCCACATATTATGGTTGAGTCGTGTGCATGATTCATGAGAGTTTTCATGATGATGAGTGTACTATATTTCTTCTCTTTATTTTGTTGTTAAATATTTTTTTTTTACATTTTTATACATATATAAAAAAAACAATATATATATATATATATATATTGTTTTTTTTAAAAACAATATATATATTTACAATATTTTAAAAACAATATGTATATATATATATATATATATATATTGTTTTTATATATATATATATATATTTAAAAAAAAGATTAATCCTTCAGTGGCGAGGCTTAAGACCCAAGCCACCGGTGGTTAGGGATCCAAAGTGAGGAACCTCCTCACTATGCGTGCCGTGTCCAGCAATATCGCCTTTTGAATCTGGCTCTTGACCCAACGACCAATAGAGAGCTTCTGGAGATGTTGGTCGAGGCTCTTTGGTATCAGTCCATGTGCAGAAACAACAATCGGGACAATAATTGTTGAGTCCACATCCCACATGTCAGTAACTTCGTGGGCCAAATCTAAATATTTAGACAGTTTGTCTTTTTCAGCTTTCACGAGGTTAACGTCATGCGGAACGGAAACATCAACAAGTATTGCCCGGCGTGCTAATCGATCTATTATTACAATATCAGGTTTATTGGCAACAATAGTCCTGTCTGTGATAACAGACCGATCCCAATACAGCGTTGCATGACCATTTTCAAGAACTGGTTGGGGAACGTACTGGTAATATGGCACTTCAAGGGTCGCAAGTCCATATCGAAGAGCAATTTGCTGATGTATGATCTTGGCTACTAAGTTATGCCTATGCAAATACTCGCCGTTAGCAAGATACGAACAACCGGAGATAACATGCCTGATTGACTCGCCAGGACGGTGGCATGCCCGACATATGTCGACCGTACCGTCCTTCAGGATGTATTTCCTATAGTTGTTCGTCTTAACAACTTCGTCCATAATTGCAAAGATAAAACCCTCAGTTTCCTCAAAGAGGTTACCGAAACGTAGCCAAGATACAGACGCAGGCCGGTCCACATCAGGCCCATAGAGGGCCCGATAGAATCGACCGTGCAGCTCCTTGCTCTTCCATATTTCCTCGCGATCCTTAACGCTCATTACCAGCGGTTTCCGCCAGTTCTCATTCGCCAATGAAAGCAGAGTAAATCCTTTATCTACTGTAACTACAACCCTATGCATATCCACGTCGCTGTGAAGGAAATAATCCCTGAGATTGCACACCTCGCGATTATGCAAGTCCTTAGCATTAAGCATGCCTCAGCCTCCACATCTTCGCGGGATGTACAATGAGTGTACTGATTATTATTCGTTGTAGTTTATGTAGTTTAGATTGGTACTAGTGTATTATTTCCAAAGGTATATGTAGGGATCATGGATAGGAATGAAATACTGATTTCATATTTATTGCTTTTATTTTTTATTATTATTCTTACCAGAAATCTTACTGTAGTATCGCACATGAACTCTGCTGCTCTGCGTCTGCGGGCCAGCGTCTTTGTTTTACATATCAACTTTATGATTTATGAAAGAAGAAACAACGCTGACGAAAGCAGAGCTCTGTGGAACTTATTTACTGACATGAGTTTGGAAGCGCCTTCATCAACGGGGACGTTTATTCTGCGCTCATGCAGGTAGCCGGATATCGATGGGTACAGGTTGCCGATTGCTGTGTAGACCGTGCGCCGAAAACTTGGAAAGAGACCACGTTGTTAGATCCTGTCAACCTGTCAAACCTCACAGCTAAAGCGGAATGCAGATCTGATGCCTGATCACCCATTGATGTATTTTGAGAAACCGTGTTGAAATTAATCAATGCTTATTACTTGCCAATTGAATTTAGTTCATGTGAACAATAATAAATACATACATCCAACAGTTAGACGCATGGTCCTGTCCTACACTAAGATCGAGTCTTTTGTCGTAACTCGTGGGTATCAGAAACTATAAGAGACTTTTCAGTCTCACAAACATCCACACCTGAAAAAAATACTCGTGGTTCACAGGTGACACAAATATTTGTCTCGGTGGGAGGATCGAATCTGCGGCCTCACGTTTCACAGCCGACGTCTAACCAACTGCGCCACGGAGGCTGTCAATTCATATAAATGTAAGTGTCTTGGCTGAAATTTCTGGTTTTAAAACAATAAGTTGTCGCATTGGCCTAGTGGCAGAGGGAAAGGGTTGTGAACCGCGAGCTTCTGTGTTCGATGGTCGTGCAATCCACTTTGTACGGGTCTTTTAGTTTGAGTAAATGTCAAGTCATCATCATAGATACTAAATTCAAAATCATCATATTTTATCATAAAAGAAATAAAATGCAATTATTGTTTATTTCCTTTTAGTACAATACGATATAATTTATATTTATACGATATATATTACGAAGGCTAAGAATAACTTAATTTTATTCAGTTTGAAAGCAACAGGGCAGATGCATCAAAATAAAACTCAGTTATTATAATAAAAAAGCATGTTACACTATGTTATGTCTACCTCAAAATATTTTTCATTATACTCTTTATAATGTGTTACTAAAGTGCACAGCTATTTTACAAGAATCTGTAATTATAAAATTATTTTCAACCAATGACAAACCAATTTCTAGAAATAAAGCTTTATTTAGCTTCAGAAACCAGACAATTTGTCTTCATTGCAAATTATTGGCTATGTCTGATTACTTAAAGGCAACATTGTAAATTTTTACATGAAAACATAGTACAATTGGTCAGTTCTGTTACCAGTACCAACATTAAAGACATGACTTACATTATCAAGAAGGTACGTTTAGTCTCATTAAGAAATATTAATAAGTACAACTAGAGCTCTTTTTGTAACATTTTATAATTTTAGAATATAATGTACATCAGTAGCATGGTAGAATATTCTATTAAATATGTTTACATTATGAATGTCTTACTGATATGTTAGTGACATCCAACCAATAATAATAAAATAATAGCCAAAAGGAAAATATAAAACAAAAAATTATAATAGCAATTATGATTAAACAAATATTGTATTTGGTTTGAAAAGAAACAACAGAGGTAATGTTTAATCTTATTTAGTGGTACCCCAGTAGGTGCCGGGGTCCACTTTCTTACATCATTACAATATTATTATACTTTAAAAATAAATATTGTAATACAAATTGGATGTTTCACACATATTATTTTATCATTTAAATTATTTAAAAAAAAGATGCTTTTTATATAATGAAATACTCTACCATGCATAGTAAATTTATTGTCTAATATTTTTTATTTCTAATGAGACTAAAACAATTATGTTCTGGCTAATTAAGTGTGCGCCATAAACAATAACTTTAATAAAAAATTTAAAGATACAAAAACTAAATACAATTTAGCAGTACACTGTACCTTGTTTGTGTTATCTTTTCCATAACGTTACAAAAATAGTCATCCATACAATCCATGACATACAATGTATATATATAATAATGAAAACCGGAGAGTTGTGGATATTTGCACATACATTAAAAAAAGACGTCAAAATCATACTTGGGTCAGTAAAGGTGGACAGACCAATCTCCAATTTATGTGGTTATCGATAATACAAACATGAGTGTATAGAATTTAGTGACAGGGTAGTTAATTCAAAGTGCCCATAAAATTAAAACCTACATCATTATAATAAAGCAGTATACATACTGTATACATGATTACTGTCAAGATTAAAAATGTTCCACTTGTAGAGTGTACTATGGTAAACGCAAAGTTCCTAAACAATACAAACTGTGAAATATTAGCAATTGGGTGCAAGCGTGTGGTGAATATGCGGCGAGCGCAAGGCGAAGGCGCGCACGGCGCGATGCTGCCATTGGCGGTAAGTCACGGCGCCGTTGGCATCGCGCTCCACAACTGGGTAATTAGATCATGACCTACTGCACGCGTCATAGCTGATTCGAGTACCGAAATAGACACGTATATCTAGACTCAGCCTCCATATCATCAATTAAAATCCAACTTGGCCAAAAAACTAAACTTGTAAAATTATATTTTACTACACTCTCGTAAATCTTATTGTTTAATTTGTCACAATGTCTAGTGGTGTGGGTGGTTGTATGAGTTTACGAGGAGTTTCCTAATTTATATGAGGTCTGTGAGGCATAGGTCTTTTTAAATTACATCAGGACCACACTGTATCAAATTAATGTAAAATAGCTGCCTGTACCAGTGTGAGATTTGTCTGCATGGAGTATTGACACAATCCATTCAATATAATTTTAATACATAAGTTAATACAATAAAATAATGGAATTTTTAGACACGTCTAAAGGTACATACTCTCTCACTGAGTCACAGTATGAGTTCCGAAGTCCGCAGGAGCACGCTATTTGGGCACGAGCTAATTAAGAGAAGGAGAGTGACCATCGTCCCAAACAACATCAATGCTAGGCCACTTGGTCTGCAAGCATGTGAGCATGGGGTCTGTTGTGGCTGCACGCATGGGACACTCCAGCAGAGCAGCGCGTCCAGTGCGAAACACGACACGACCAGCCGGATTACTGCGCGCCAGTCCATTGTAGTGGTGCAACGTAAAAGTGTCAGGAGCTCCACGTTCACATCCAGGGAAAAATTCATCCATGAATGCACTCAGTAAGATTATTCCAAGATTTTCTGAATCAAGTTTCCGCCTCATCAGCTCTACATATTCAGGCTCACTGACTAGGTCGGCTGCACACAAAACATCTTGCAATGCTGCTGATGGAATAAAATTGTTGCCTTCTGGATCAAATGAGCGGAATATCCGCTCTGCAGATTCTCCAGCCGTCTCTGGCGCTGCCAGCCGCCTTTCAAGTGAGAAAAGCACAGTGAGGTGAGTTTCAGAAGCCAGCACCCACACAGGATGTTTGGGGTTTTTGTAAAAAGAACCCACTGTGCAATATTGCATATGCTCCATGATAGTTAAGAAACCTATGTCATTCTGCCTCTCAATACCTCTTAACCGTAACCCCCCTACCACCTGATCGTGGTCCCACACATGTGCTACGGCTCTTCCAGTAAGCATCAAGTTAATGAGTCCTTGAGAACCATAACCGTAAATGGAGTGTATCAAGGGGTCCGAAAGCTCCGACAGCTCTGCCTCAACTACGTCTATACCTTTGCTTAGTATGACACTGTACAACAGTAAGAGAACACCATATTTGTCCTTCAATATCCGAATATTCCTTGTGTAGAATGCTTCTACTTCAGATAAGGTCTGAAACGAGTGAACTTGAATACACCGATGGAAATGTTCAATAGTATCACAAGACTGTTCGTCCACACTGACGCTATTGCCGCCGCTAGTGTCCGCGTCCACTTCAGTTTTCCGGTACACCGCCACATTGTACTTTGGTGCTAGACACTGGCTTAATATTGTACACACTGCTCTAACAAGCAAAGAATTGCACTTCTCCGAGGTCAAATCTTGAAAACTGTGACCCGGAGTCTCCGACAGAAGGATTTTCAGAAGGAAGCTCTGGACGGGTGCAATAGCAGCGCACGGCCCGCCTTCCTGCTGGATGAGCGCGCTTGGCTCGTCGGGACTGAACTGGAACCCTTGCGCCCAGCGGCGGAACACGTCTTCCTTCACGTGATCACCCCACAGCAGGCGGCGCGTGCCCGCCAGCTCGCGCTCCAGCGTCACACTGCCCGCACTCATATTTTCTTTATTCGTAAGTATTGCTGAACTACTGGTTTCGGTTGCGGTCGAACCGTTCAACATTTGCATATGTGTCCCGAAGTTCACTACACCTGCAAACACACCGTATTATATTATAGACACCTCACACACAAAACGTATTGAAAATGGATAACGACCTTAAGAACAGGAAAATAAATTAATGTAAAACTACGGTCACAAAAAGAGTATAACCACGTAGTACTTACTGCCGATATCCAGTGCATGACTCCGCACGTCTTATAATTATTTTATTATTTTCCTTTGTTGATTGATCATCTGAGTCGTTTCAAATAGCATTATAAATCTTCCATAAATTGTTAATAAAAACTTTTCATGAGAAAAGAAAAGAAAAGCTTACGACATAAAGGCTGCCATTTTTTTTACGCAAAATAGCAACATTTTGAAATGTCATTATCGTCATTTATTTACATAATTTACTTTTAATAAAGAGAAGGAATATGCATGTTAATATAAAAAATAATAATAAAAATTTCAAACATCAAAATTAATTATTTAACCATAGTTAATATTTTTTATGCTGGCAAAATAATCGTGATTTTGTTAGATTTGTCAACCACGTACCTATTATACCGGTCGGGTCGCCCGTAGGTCTGCGCGCGGAAAAAAATTGGAAATAATGTTGACGTCATAAAATGTTGCAGACTTAATGGATTTACCCTTATATTTACCAATAAAGACCAATTTTTTATCTTCAATTCAATGATGGTAAGAAAATAACTTAATTATATTGACAGCTTATACTATTCCAAGTATGTACTAATTTAATGTAATTGAAATTACTTAAAACTGGGTAAATACCTTATAATTGTAACACATTTAAAACTCCTATAATATGACAATATAATAATATTGGCGACTGCGTGATAAAAGAGTTGTAGAGTGTAACAATGGGGATTGTCCCATTTTTATAGAGTTTATATACAGTAACAAGCTATATACAGTACAGTATATAGCTTGCAACATTAGAAGCGCTCGCGTTCGCGCGCACACTTAAATGGCGAGGAGTTTACGTACTATTTATATACCTATAATACTGTTGTTCTTTTTACGGTAAAATTTAAGCCACAATGCTTGCTTAAAATTTGATATATTTTTCAATGATACATATGTGACGTAAGAAAATATTTTTATCATTAGCATGATTTGTTTAACACGAAAATGCATAGTACTTACAATCAACTTATTTTTCTTTTTTTATAATGAGGAGAAGAGCATACCATTCGCCTGATGGTAAGCGATACGACCACTAATGGACAGTAGCAAAACCAAACAACACCATGAATTACAAAGCAATGCTGGGCATTACACTTTGCTTGCCATCGCTCTGGTTGCAATGTCCTTCAAACCGAAACACAACAGTGCATTTACACTGCTGTTTGACGGGAGAAATAAACATTGCGGTGGTACCTAGCCAGGCAGCATCTCACATAATTTAATACTGTAAATGCTCGGATTAGATTTTGTTTCTAAATCTTAATAGTGTGATTATACTCCTCGCCAGATAAATGTGTGCCCCAGAATAAAAACTAATAGCTCTTAGCGCTATTGCGCACTGTCAACCAGTCGCTTGGTGACTGAGTTCCTGGGTAACCAAAACACAGGCGACCAGGACCGGTAGACCAAACCGAGCATAGTGTTTCTTGTACATTCGTGTGGAAAGGTCTTTGAAGAAGCTGCAATTGTAGCGTAACTAATTATTATAAAGTGAAAAAATGAAAAGAAACGTAAAATAGTATTGGCTACATCTTTGTTTTAAAAACGGAGATTATAAGAAATGTTTCGAATATTTTATAAAGACGTTAATTTGATGGATTATTGTGTCTTATAAAACCATTATATATAACTGCACTGATTTTCCGAATTGTATTTCCGATATAAAATCAATATGGAAACACAGCCATTTTTGTGCTTGACGTCCAGTCGCCTCCAAATTTGCTCAATGCGAACGTTTCCTATTGAACCCGTGCTTTTAGTGGTCGCCGCCGACTAGCAGTCGCTTGTGTGTCGCCACTACGCGGCTATGTTGTACGACTGTGCTGCTAACTCTCGGTACTGGTGCTGCGCTTTGTTTGGCGTCTAAATTAACGACTGTCTCCAACATATTATATACAATTATTTTCGATAGAACCAGTATTAGATACCATATTCGTTAGATACCAGCTGTGGATACCAGTAAAGCTCCTTAACAAATTTATTTATTTTTATATCCGTAATAAAAATTCCGTTTGGAGAAAAACTTTATGGTTTTCAGAATCCCGCCACTTTTTGTAAGTGGATTTGTGGTGTTATTTTTATGCTGAATCTGGTGCCAGCAAGAAGTGGGAATTTACATTCTAAATCAATGGTGGGAAGCGACTTTAACTATTGGCAACACTGGTGGTTGTCACTTGTCAGTGCTTGTCAGTCCGTCGTGGAGTTTTGTGATGTTCGGTTGTAGATTTTTATTTTCGTGATATTTTATCTTTGTGTTTTTCGTATGATTTCGTTTAATTTAATTAACAAGACGGAGTTATTGTTAAGTGAATTATGTTTTAATGAATTATGAATAATTTGATGTAGTTGTTTTATATGTGTTTTTATTGTTTCGACACAATGACGGTGGATGTTGTTTGGGGGCGACGCGGCGCTGTTGGACTCGCAGGTTGGTGAAAAATATATTATATTGTTCTTAACTTTTAATATAAACGCAATTTGTTTTATGTCGTTGTTAATACATAATTGCATTTTAGTAAGCAATCGAAGCGCGACACAAGTGCAAAATGTTGCACGAAGGTAATTATTACATTTGTGGCCATGTTAGGAAAGGCTGATTTTTACTGTGTTTTGAATCAACTTTTTATATAGCAAAAGATATTTTTTTGAACTCATTTCCGAATAGAAATGTAACCGTGTAACTAGTTTACATATTATTTCAAAAACTAGTATTATAATTAACAGTGACCTATTTAGGGTAATATTTGTTATTTTAAAATCGTGATTTTTTTCTTTTATTGAAACCATTTTAAAAGTCCCGATAAGCAAATTAAAATAATCAGGTGAATGTAAATTATTTAGAATGTATATTGTTATCATCAACATTATTTATTTTCTTTATTTTATTAATTATGCCTATGAATTAACATCCAATTATTAGTAGAACTAGTGGAATTGACGAGTAAGGAAATAATGTGCATGGCAAAAATTAAAGAACACTAATTCAATTTAAAAAAAAACACTATTCTTAGTAATATAATAAGTCATAATAAATTTAAGGTTAATTAAAAAATAAAAATTGAGTTCAATTACATTAAATCATTTAGTTGTTATCATACAGTTGTTATCTATATAAGATTTTTTAAAATTTAAGTATGTAAATTACAAAGATTTCTTTAACCTTATTGATGAAAAAAAATGTATGAATACATGTAATATAAACACTTATATTGTGAACCAGACACAAATTTTGTAAACAGTGTGCCATTAAAATCTTCAAAATAATTTGTAAAGTTAACAAACCAGTTAATGATCATAAAAAATATAATTTTTGATGTATGAATCCTATAATTAAAAAAATACTAATTTTAATAGGTGAAAAATATGACTCTCATTTACAACAAATTTAAATGTTGTTTATAGATTTTTGGCCTTATTCATAGACAGTTTTAAAACCTATTTTAGTTATTTTACTTGTCAATTGTATAGTCCATTTCTAACAACTTTTGAATTAAGTGTGAGCAAGGTAGACAAAACATTCAATAGCTTAAATAGGTTTTGAAACAGTCTATGAATAAGGTCAATATTGTCTAAATAATTAAACTACATGTTATACTTTTAAAATGATTCATAAGAATTTATTCTTTACCACCACATTGCTGTTGTACAAAGCAGTGGACAGTGTTACTAAATCAATTTTCTTTCTTTCTTACTATTTACATGTTTTCGCATGTAATGAAAATATACTACTAAATTTAATATGTGTCAAATAATATTGTTGTTGGAATATAAAAAACTAATAATGAAATAGTTTTGTTTGACCTCTGACTTTTTAGAGTCAAGTTTGTGTTAATAGTAAATTACCACACACTATAACAGTAAAGGAAACAATGTAGGGAAACCTGCATACCATAGAAATTTTTAATAAATTCTATGGTATGTCCACCAACCTGCACTAGGCCACCGTGGTGGATTATATGGTCTAACCACTCTTAATCATAATCCCGATTTTAGAGGAGGTCTGTGCCCTGTAGTGCGACATAAATGGGCTGATGCAGTACAGTACAGTTGTCTGCACACCTGGAATGTAGGCAAAAAATAAATGTGGATGATTTGAGTGACATTTTTACTCGGTGATCAAGTTCATTAATTAAAGAAAAAAAATGTGGATATTGGGCCGGGCACATCTGCATCCTGATCGATGGGCCAAAACCATTGGCGAATGAATACCGCTACATGGATATACGTGAAGAGGCAGACCCGAAAGCAATGTCTGAATGATCTCGATAGGTTTGGCGTGGTGCAACCCATATACGACCCACTGCAGGGCACGGGCCTCCTCTACAATCGAGAGTACGATTGAGAGTGGTTAGGCCACATAGTCCACCACGCTGGCCTAGTGCGGGTTGGCGGACTTTCACATACCATAGAAATTTATACAAATCGCTATGGTATGCAGGTTTCCTCACGATGTTTTCCTTCACCGTTATAGTGCGTGGTGATTGACTATTCAATACACACATGACTCCGAAAAGTCAGAGGTGGTCAGGTCACCGTAATAGGTTAATTATCTCGATAGGTTTAACATGGATGAATGATTGACTGGATGAAAATTGCTCTCAATAGAGATATATTGAAGAACTTAGGGAAGGCCTTTGCTCAGCAGTGGGAACTTATAAGCCAATATAATAATACTAACTAGTCATAATGAGAAAATGACTTGTCTCCACAAAAATGTATAAATCATATCGAGTAAAGATGCATCCATAATAAAAATGTCAGGATGTGAATGAGGGGTTCTGTGGAGTATAATAACTAAAAGGATTTACGTTCTAAAGTTATGCAACTCTTTCATTAGTATACATTGGCCTTGATACTGTGGGATCATATATGTTATGTTAAAAATGTGTAGAGTGCATAGTTGCCAGATGTGTCATCATATTGTATTGAATGCATGTTATAGTTATCAGTCACTTGTGCTGGTTTAATGGATAAGCATAGATTGTTTTATGCTAGGTAAAGTCTTTGTATGTGTATTTGGTTGAGGGCTGATTTAGTTTGGTCTATTTAAAGAAAATTATAATTTAATATCTGTATTTTGTTCCCAGTAATTTACATAAAACAGTTCATTTTCTAGAGGCCTAGTCTAGTTTTTGTTCATTAAACCCACAATACACATCACATTATAGAATACATTGTTATAGTATGGTGGAATGACCATTGCAGCCCCAAAAAGTTTAACAAGATAGCATTTCTAGTGTTCGCCGTTAGTGGCAGTTTTTGGCAAAACCCAGAACTGTAAATGTTGCCTAAGCTGTGTGAAATGAAATTCCAATATGTCATGAATATTTCATGGGTATAGGTAAATAATACCTGTAGATGTGGTTTATTTATTGCGGACCCTGGCATTAGTGTGCTAAATAATTTCATTACAAGTAAGTGAAGTTATCCCAGAATTGCTCAGATGTGTTTATAAACACAAATACACAGACCAAAGACGCGGTCTGTTAGCCATCCAAGTATTTATGCCAACTTCCAATGGTTTTTCAGCTATCTCTTTATCATGAAATATGATTTATCCACACCAGAGCAGTTAATCCGTTTGTCAGTCGGCAGTGGCGTGTGAAGTGAAATTTCGCAAGTTTCGGTGGCCTCTCTCCGAATCTGAAATGAAAGCAGCGCGCTTTATTGTTTATTTGAAGTGTGTTTGTATGTACGCGTGTGGCGGCCAGTCGTGGCCCGCGGGCCGCTGCTTCTCGCGAGCGTTGGAAAGCGCCATTTGAGTACGTACGGAACTTTCTTCACTAAAATGTCCAAGGTCGATGTCCTTATTCGAAACGCACCTGTTTTATACGTATTGTAATCAGACATTATGACTCGAATAAGTCTGTCGAATCATCATATTTCCATTTGCAGGTCAGCAAAATACGTTTAAAACCGGTGAATATTGTATGAGGTCCGGAAGATGTAATGCTTACTGTATTTTGAGCCTGTTGTAAATGTCAAGGATTTAAAAGTATAATTAGCAACGCGATAATACGAGATTATTAATAGTTTGTCTAAAATGCTCTTCCACGAATGTATTGACTGAATGTATAATGACGATTTATTGGAATTGAGGCTAGAAGTGAAGCGTATTTCGACTTCAATGCAATTGCGAATAAGTACATATATTTGGTTATTCTAGTTTCCATAGTTTAAGTAATCATCATCAACAGTTAATTTCCAGCCAATGTCTTGATTTTGTTCCGGCACACACAAAGAATGTACGGAAGTTACATTTAAATTAATTTTATTTGTGTTTTTCGTTTGAATTACCTTGGGACTTGTGAGTAATTCTATTATACGCGTAATTATGTAGCTGCAACTGTAGATTGGATACCATGCTCGTGTTGTTTCTCGAGCATAACGTATCTACTTTATCTATATCATTATTCCATAACATATTATACGAATTCCATCCATGATTGCCATTTGCTATTATTATTTATTACGCAAGATTTAAGTAGGTATTTTTTAAATAATCGTATAGAAACTTAGACACAATGGTCGAATATTTTTTGTTGTTATTATCTGCTCGTCCCCGCCTTCCTCAAAATTGAACAAATCCTGCCATGGGTTGAAACTTCCCTTTTTGTACGGTTGTATTTTTTTGTTGCGTATGCCAACGGCTCACCTTGGCAGAAGGGATCCTGCACTGTAAACTCCATCTCTATTGTCAGTCAACTAAGTCAACCTTGTGGGCACGAGGGCTTGTCCATAATCCAAAGGCTTTAGTTAGTCATCATAATATAAAAGAATATAATTATGTTGTATATTTGCAGGTAGTAAAGATGAAAATATAATATTAGTATAATTTGGGTTATAAAATGTTCCTATTTCGGTAAGGATGATTGTCAGAAGTCTGCAAGAAGTGTTGAGCTAATATTACTATGTAATATTAATTCAAGGGTAGGAAGACTTATGTTAGCTCATTTCCCCATTTTCAACGGCGCCTTACCACTCTCAATCGTACTCTCGATTGTAGAGGAGGCCCGTGCCCTGCAGTGGGTCGTATATGGGCTGATACAACAACAACAACAACTTACCACATGTGGTCTTCAAATGTAATGGAGATAACTAAATACCTTTAGATATGGTTAGTGATGACCATTTGCCTTTACAGAAACGTATTGCTTAGTTATTGGGTGATGCCACCGTATCCCTTTCGATCTCCCTCGACGTACCGCAACAAAACCTTATACCTTTCCGCTTGTAAAAATGGGAGCCTTTTTTGTTGTCCTATTGCGATAAAAATCAGTATTTGTGAAAATAAGGTGCGGTAAACATAACAGTACGGTGCTAATTGTTTATCGCGAAACACCTGAACTCATTCGTGTCTGACATTGTGCGAGGTCCGCGACCAGCAATGAACCGAGATAATTATGGCTTGTTGTGATAGCATAATGAATAACAAGTAACGATCCTTTTTCACCGCACGCTCGTGCGCGTATTGTGACAAACACTGTTTGACTATTTTTCATTCAAGGACAGTTATATTGATTTATTCGATTGTGTATGATGTCATGACTGATTTTTTTTTTCTATTACTAAGTCTAGGAAAGATGTTTCTATGATCAACAAATATTAATTTTGAGTTTAAAAATTGTAAGATCGAAACGATCGCCTATGAAGGAGTAGCGAAGAGTATGATTTTTATTAGCTTTTATTTATTTCCTGTTCAATCAACATCATCCATCTCCGGTATAATCAGATTCAGAACTTGTTTAATTAATTGAATTGATAGTTTGCGTCCTACGTCCAGTTTTTCTCGTTACAAATGTGCGGGCACAGCAATATATCTCGATATATTTAAGTGTGTAGAATGTAAGGGGATGCCTCAGCCGCCAGGTGTCGCCCATTATGTGCGCACATTATCTCTGAAATGGTAGCACTGCATTCCACACTTGCCAGAAATGTACGTGAATTCTACCAATAAATACTTTGCTTGTTTTTGGCTCGGTAATGGAGGATTTGTGGGCCTCGATAATTTTCTGTCAGTCGTTCAATGATCCTTCAAAAATATTAGTCATAACATACCAACAACATCTAAAATCTGACACAGCGCGTTAGAATATAAGCCCCTCATTCCTAACTCCGTACACACGCTGTTATTGCCTAGAACCTAGATGTTTGGCAAACTAAACATTTGTATTTGGTCATTCTGTAGCGGCAATGTTTATGTGCATTCAGTGGGAAGTGTAAACGGCAAACATTTCAGCTGCAGATTGGCGCCAATATGTCGGTTTGCAGTGGATGCATACCTACTTAGTAACTAACAGTATAAACCAATATTATTATTTTTAATACATTATAAGGCAAACACCTGCAATTGGGTAACAATGTATGATGCACCTTACGTACCACGGTCAATAGGGAATAAGGACCAGGCTACAATATTAATCAGCAATGTGTAACATCTAACCTGCAAACAAAAGGAAGTGTTATTTTCAACTTGTATTAAATGCACTCGACCATTTCATAGACTACGAAGAAAGATTTGTGAATGTTATATAATGTGGGTTAATAAACCTTAGGTGCATTGAGGCAGGTCACAGGTGGGACTGGGTGCGGCCACGCGTGTCGCCCCACTTGATGCATGTTCAAATTTCTCTTACTTGCCTTTTAAAAATCAAACTACATGCACGTTTTTCAAAGTCGTTTAATTAGGTTACCATTTAGCCCCTTTGTTGTTAGAAAATGTTGCCTTGGAAACGTCTGCAGAGGATACATACGTAATGGTTCCTCGAGCTGGATCGATGTCGATATTGTATGAGTATTTTATTGTCAGAAATATTTGCAACAAAATGTTTACACATTAACATAACCCATTTTTATTACGGATTTTATCTCGGGTTTCATTAAAAATTAGTAAAAATTAGTTTTATTTCAATGTGTAATATTTGCGTAAATCCAAGAAACTAAAATGTTTACTTAATTTTATTACACATATATATTTTTAAAATCTCATGAAGTGGTGGAGCCATACTCTACTTGCATATAATTGCACTTACCATCAGGTCAATGGTCAAAAACCACGGTAGTTCACTTAACTAGGAGCGGCTGTCACAACATCTTTTTATGTCCACTATATCACGGTCACAACAACGGAATATTCACGAGGTGATAAAACTAAGAGTATCGTGTGAAATAATTATGATTAATAAGGTCATCGAGCGTGTTAATAACGATTTATAGTCATAGCCGTCAGAGGCATTTGCGAGTTAACGTGGAGTGGACACGCACGCTTGTGTATCCTTGCATTAGTTGACAACATTTCTGCATGGGTGCAATGAACGAACGGCTCATCTAATGCTAAGTAGTCATCGACGTCCAGAAAATACCATAATACTAGAGGTCGGTACATGAGCTGCTAGTGGATGCGTGCTTTCCATAAAATCGAAGGCTATCTAATGCCACCTAAACTATCGTTGAATTTAATATGCGTAATCGATTCATTCACTAATATTTGAGGTGGCTCGTCCGACATCGAAACAAGAGAATTAGGAAGTTTTAGTTGTGAATTTCCTAGGTAAAAATTCTGATAAGTATATATTATAATTCTGCAAATGAAATGTATCTGCATTGAAAAACTCAATTTGAATTGCGTGATTTTAAACGAGTTACAGCTCATATCTCAGTTCGAGTTCGAGTTATAGCTCAGTTCCCACCACCGATGAACATCATCACAAATAAGACGGATGTTTCATGTTAAGCCCAAGGCCAGAAATTCTTGCCGTATCCTTGATTTCTTTAATTACTTCAACTCGTATACTGTATTTAACATTACACCACGTTCAGTCGCGGTAAGTCAGAGGTGCGTGTATAAAGTCGCCCACGTCTCGAGTTTTTTTACAAGTTTCGATAGCCAATGGTAAATAATAATTTGATGGACAGATGTAACCAAGGCACGTATGGCGCAGGTGTGCGTGTGTAGATGTTCATTAGACATTCCCAGTGAAATGGCGTGTCCTGTTATATTACAACCCGATACGGCGCGGCGTCTGCGCGGAACAATGAACCCTGACAACACTCTGTATCAATTTTTATAGTGATCACTATTTTTAACAGGCCTGTAAATAATAGTAACGTACACAGCTTCATATGAATTTTCTACCTGGAACGTAGCTCGGCGTATCATTGAAATACAAAACATAGTAAAAATCACGGATCATCCGATAATGTTTGTTTAGATAATTGTAAGATGATCTTGGAAATTATATAATTATTTCAATCTTACTGATTGTAGTCTTTGCATTACTCCAAAACCGTCACCAAAATAAAAAATATATATACTAAAAGCCATTAGATTAAAAAGGTCACTCTAATTGGCTTTAGTCGGAAAGGAGATCTATATAAGGAATATAGAACTTCCTGTGGATGTGCAGTGTGCAATGACACTAGTTGAACCAGTCTGTCAGACGACTAGCTGTATCACTTGAAATAACAAATAACTTGATTCTGGCAGAATTTCGGGGTGGCAACGTCGCAAAGTCCATATAAGCAAGAACTGAACTGAAATAACAAATAGTGTAGAAACTAGATTTGGGATCTAGAAGGAATCAAGTGTTCTCTGTATGCAAATGAAAGCGGTGCATTAATTGCGTGGATGTGGCACAATGGTCACGCTGGGACATTAGGTAAGAGCGCCGCGGACGCCGCTTGCGTAAATGTTACCGACGGTCATACTGTACTCGGATCTTCTTTCTGTACTTTGTTAGCTTTCTTGATCGGTAAATCTTTAACAACATACATATGTGTTGAAGAAATAAAATATAATCTTTTATTGTTGTTATAACCCTGGTTGTAAGTGAATTTGGTCAATAATAATCACGAGAGAAAGATTCTTAAACCCCAGCAGCATATGATGAGCATTTCTGTAAAGTGGCAATCACTCCAAAGAATCCTTGCACTACCATAAGTGCTTTGACAAAATCTAAAAGATAAGTAAATGAATTATTGACAAGTTTGAAAAAAGATAAACGATAAATAATACTGAAAGTATATATTGGTATGAAAGGTATTATCGATATAGCAAATGACTGTATTGATGCTGGTTCGCCTCGAGCGCTATTCAATCCACCCAGTAACATTGAAAAGGCTGTCCGCAGTGCAGAAGTTCTGTTGAAATACAAGGAAAAAACTACATCCGTTATATTTTTTATTATGCCACACGTTAAATTATAATTAGTATAAAAAGTTAGTAATAAGCCGCGATTGAGTCATGCATGCAACTTGCGAAATAAACAGGTTTCATACGCACAATGGTTTGTTTGCGAAATCCCCGGTGGTGTCTAATTTGCTTAAATAGTTCAGATACACAATATTGATTAGAATTGTTTCTTGTCAAACAACTTACATGCTAACTTGCATGCTATGGGCTAAATATTTTGGCTTTAATAACACACACTTTTTCTTATTCGAGTCGGATGATTGCCAGCATAGTATTGTATGTAGGTTTTCCTTTTAAAGTGCCTTTCCAATTGCAGCATCATTGTAAGTCATACAAAAATTCAGTAGCCAATTTTGATTCTAGCTAGATTAATCTGACTCGGCCTTGTTAGTATCACTCTTCTCAGAATATTAGAAATTAAACAAGAGTCTTACTTTTCCCTTTTGTGTGTTCACTGATTCATAGTTATGTGAAACGGTCCTTCGTTTGTGGGTAATATGTTTACAAATACTACAGCCTTGTACTTTGGGCCTGTAATCATATTATCAACGGTCACTGGCCTAATTCTTCATCGAGTTCAATACTAAACCCATTACTGTATCAGCTGAGTACATTCTAATGTTTTTGATGTACTTGATCCTTAAAGAAGTATTGGAACTTAAAATCTGTAATAAATTATTCTTGCGTATTTAGTTAAATGTTCAGAATTAAAAAGATATTCTACTCACATGTTAACTACTGTATCCTCGTGGTCTAACACATCCTTGTTGGTGTTTCTTAATTAAATATTCCGCACACCGTTAGCCGTAATGTTATCTATATGCATAAATAAATAAATTAGCTTCGCATTGAAACGTCGCACCTAGTCGCTCGTGGGTCGTGACTCATTTGTGTATTATCTACGAAATGCGAGTTTTATGAGGCACGTATGTTTCTGTTATTTAAATCCATGTTAAGTGATGCACTGTGATTGTAACAATAAGGAGGTAAAAGAAGTACACTAGAAAAGGGTGCTGTTTTTTTAAATAATTTATTTTACGACGCATTCAAAAACTTGAAAAAAGGAAACCAATTTTTTGTCTCATTGATTTTGTGGCATTATGTAAAGTCAGAGACCCGCGGATTCCATTCACAATTCGGCCAGACCAATTCTCTTAGTGTTCGGCTTGAAAAATATCAAAAAATCTATCTCCAACTTTGTTTCTTTAACTCGATATTACATACATATGTAAGTAACCGTTAAGTATCTCTTAGAGGACAGTCAAACTAGTTTCCATTAATTTCTCACGGCACTCGTCACAAGCCCTTCTAATGGCTTTTCCCTGTTAACGTTTTTGCCAACGCGGCAATCAAGGGCGCCACTTAGCACAAACACTTGGCCATGATTTACCCATGATCTTACTAATGGAGTAATACATTTTCCAAGTGTTGCCTAGTTCCCACGTTGTTCAATGTTTTTTTCCGACACTTGCGGGACCCGAGTGCCGTAAGATGCTACGAGGGCCCTGGCAGCGAGTGCTTGAAGCCCTAGCGACGAGGGATGAATGGGGTGTCGAGTTTCACTAGCGGTGTGTTTTTTTATTGGATTACGTGAATACCATTAACCTGCTTAAAATGACATTGTTAAGTTGTGCTTAATAGTTGTGTTTAACTGAAATTGTTTTAGATAAAAAACTATGTTTAATTTTGTCTGTAATTTCCTTATACGTACAATTTTTGTTATCGGAAACATTCAGTCATTATAATAATATTTTATTATCCGTGAATTGTAATTGCAAATAGTTTCCTCGTTCAATTAATTTCATTAATTGTAACTGAACAGTACATATCGATTGTTTCCTCTCGTACACACTATGCAGCTGTCTCTCGCAATTTGAATGTCGTTTGTTTGAAAGTTTCGTTTCACGGCCGGTGGTAAGCCGCGTAATAGTGCCTCCATTTTCTTGATGTGACGTCATTCCATGTAAATCCATAATTTTATAGTTTTTTTATTGCCATCCAGGTGTATGAATGAATCCCTTCAAGTACCGTAGAGATTCGGGTGACTTGTTAAGTGTATTGATCCGATTACTCGTACGTATCAGTTATTTTTTCGATACTAATTTGGAAATTCATACATGTTTCACTGGAGTGGATTTTGGAAACACCGAAACATATTACACATAACAATATAGTGCTAATTGCCATTTATATTTTAAATAAGATTATGACTGTCTCGGCTCTGTCTACCCTTTCTGGGATAACGGCGTGAGATTGTGTTTATATGTATTTTAAATATTGGCCATTATCATCTAGTAATGATTTTAGTCGATTTGTTTGAAATTACTCAAGGGTAATGCTGTCTCAAATCGTATGAGTCTGGTAATGGAATGTATGGGAGTTTAAGGTTTTATAAAACAACGCAATAATAATGGAATAGCGGATTATGGGATTAGCTTACTTCTATAGAAAATTCCAATAGCGGCATAGTTGGATTGATGCGGTTTGTCCCATTGTTAAATAATGTAGGTACTTACTTTTCTATTTAATGCGCATCCCGTACTTTATACTCTAGATAGGTTTTAGACTATGCAAGAAAGTATCGATAGTTTATTAATTTAATTTGAGTCTTCTAGTCTACTGCCTCGGTTGCGTAGTAGTACTACAGTACGAGTACAAAGCTTAGGTCTCGGGTTCGAATCCCGGGTCGGGCAAAGTGATATTGGATTTTTCCATTCATTATCAGTCCGGAGTCAGGAATTTGGCTCCCTATAACATTGTGGTACGGAACATACAAAGTGAAATGTGGGTGTCCTGGTTGCACCTCTTCCTACCCCTTCTGTGATAAAGGCGTGATGTACATGTATGTATGTATGAGTCTATTAATCATTATTGATATGATGTACATTGTCTCGCTCGGTGTTTGTTGTCGTCTTATGAATAGAGTTGGCGTGCAACAGACGCGTCGTGCAGTCACGCACAATGCGGTATTGCGCGTGTGTTTTGTGCACGCGTCTGTACTCGTTACTTTCAACATTGTCATCTTGTCAATCTCGTTCGGTGAGGGCGTTTCTTAGTTTTTATACGCATAATATTATAGCAGTAGTTACCAAAAGTTTACTTGATACTTGTCAAATTTTTTAGCACATCTAGATTCTAAGCCTTAACTTATGGTATGATGCGAAAGTGCTGTTGTGTGCAACAGCTTTGTAAGATTAGTTGGTGGTGTGGGGATTTTCTATGCCTTCAGGACCATACAGTTCCTTTCAGACAATTCCCGCAAAAATGACCGTGGCAAATGTGTCGCGTTCGTTCGCGATTAACAAGTATACGTCTAGTTTCTAACAGTCTGGGATGATTGTGACGAACGGTGAGTGGTATTTATCCTCACAATCCTGCTCTTGCCCTCATCTGTAGTGTGGTCATTTTGCTGTGCTGATTTAAAAATGTACAACATGATTACGGTTAAGAGAGCTTTAATCACAACCTTATCGTACATGTATCATGTGCGTGCTGTCCCAATACGAGTGAAGTTTTCGATCTGTTGTTGTTTCTGAATTGTGTGGTGGCCTATTGGTAAACGCTTCAGACGCGGCTGTCAATATGTTCACGGTGGTCGCGGGTACATCCCAGGGTACATATCTGGGTTTTCGGAGTCATTTGTGTATTGATAGTCAATCACCACACACTATAACAGTGAAGAAAAACATCGTGAGGAAACTTGCATACCATAGTAATTTGAATTTCTATGGTTTGTAAAGTCCGCCTTCCCGCACTAGGACGTCTTGGTGGACTATTTGGCCTAACCCCTCTCAATCGTACTCTTGATTGTAGAGGAGGCCCGTGCCCTTCAGTGAGGTGTATATATGGGCTGAACAGTACGGTTTTGGCCTGGTCGCGGCTTGTTGCCTGTGGCTGAGACAATCGCCACCTGCCACGATTATTCTTAGTCTCACTGTATTAATTACTTAATACGTAATTGTTTTACTAGTACTGTAGGAGAAGTGAAATATACATTATAATACGCTTTCCGTCAGTAATGTTGAGGACAATTTAAATATCTTGTAGAGTTTCCTTTGGCCTGTCGTTGGATTTTGCCATTAAATTCAGACAGTTAAGGATGTCATCCTGTGATTATTTTTGTAGTAATATATAAATCTATACAGTTTTATTCGGGTTATTTAATATTTACAAAACGAAACTACCGGTATTGTTCCAGTACTGTAAGATAATCAATTATGGCCGGTACTAACGGTGTAATTACAATCGCAACATTAGGCAACAATTATTTTTTATTGGCCAACTCGTTAGCGGCCACTTTCCAATAGTTTGGGCAAACACGCGAAAGCATCTCGCGTAATCGACAAATAAAACGAAGCTGTGGGAACAACATTTATTTACTGTACAAAAATATAAATGTTAGTTTTACTTAAATGCGTTTATTGAATTATGTAGAGATTTTTATTTTTAACGATCGATGTAACTTTAATGACATCTGTGCATTTTACCACTAGTGTGGTGATTAACTTGGTAAATTAATACGGGCGGCATTACTTTAATACAATAATTATTTCCAGTCTTATTCTACACTGTTACATAATTTGTGGTTTTCCCTCACCACAGTAAAATCCTTTTATACAATAATTGAAATAGTACGTGCCGGTTGATCTCTGTCCGCCCGTCACTGCGAGTAAGGTTGGTAACCACGGGTGGTGGTAGACCGGCGCGGCCGCCGTACCGTTAGGCGACGCTGCAGCGGCGGATTAAGTCGTAGGCTGCAGGCGACTCACCTTGTACCAGCACGGTAATATCTTAATACCATTAACACGAAGGCACAGCAGTAAGTGTGAAAACAAGCGCAGGCTTCAATAAATCTTCTTATTTTTATACAACCCATATACTGTACTGTAATATATCAGCCCATATACGTCCCACTGCAAGGCACGGGCTTCGTCTGCAATCGAGAGTATGATTGGGAGGGGTTAGGCCATATAGTCAATCACGCTGGCCTGATGCTAACCCATGGTTACTGCTATATAACAGTTGTGATAATAACAATGCCTACTTGAGGTTTCTGATTTACCGGATTACTACAAATGATTAATTACAATTCGCAACATTAGGAATTTTTGGATTGATAATTACTAATGTAGTAAAATTAATAATTCCCGCATACATTTTGCTCATCGTATTATAATTTGGCCGATAAAAAATTATAAAGTGTTTATAGAAGGAAAAACCAAAGTGGAATTGTTGATTACCGAGTCAATGGTCAGCCGATAATTTTTTATTGTAGTTACAGATTATAGAGAAGTAGCATGTTGCAGCGTCGCTCGCCCTGTACTCGTATGCACTATGCACATTGGCGTTGATAATAGTGAAGATGACGAAGTTAATACCGCTCCAATCTGTCGCTTGGAGTGTACTGCTGACTACATAGCCACATTTCTCTTTCACATGATTGAAATTTTTATACTAAAGAAGTGTAGCGTCGTCCATTGTTCTCGGTTGGTAGTGCGGGCGGTCGGCGGGACACCGTCTTCACTCAGAACGTGACAATTCGTCACACGATGTGATATTGTGCACATTATAATAGTTATTTTATTGTCCACCTAAAGGCCAAGACTGAAACACTCAATCACTGAAATATAAGATAATGAGAAATATAAGATATAATCACTGAAAGACTTACGTTTTCATTTAAAGTACCTATTGAAGTAAAGTTAGGTAAAATGTGGGTTTAAAGACCAGCACGTGTGTTGTGCACTTGGTTGATTGGTCGATTGAGTCTATAGCTAACTGCTGCGCTTTGTTTAATAACCTTGCCATTTATTTTTTAAATCGTATCAATTACTTTTCCGTTTCTATTTCATGAGAAACTTAAAAATGTCACAACTTTCAAAAATTAATCGTGAGCCATTCTGCGTCATTGCATTACTTAAGTGAAAATTAACAAAATATCTAGAGAAACTAAAATAAGTGAGAATCGGATTACTTTACGAGTATATGTGTATTCTGAACGTCCAACTTTATGCAGTTGCATTTATGCAAATATTATTTAATTAGGTATAACGAAATACGGTACCGAAATGTTGTGAAAATGTTTATATTATATTTTCCTTCTATAAAATTTTAAATCCAGACTTCATCCAAAACTACTACAACTCTAATTTAGTGCAAAAACCGTGTTCATGGTTGACGAAAAGTTTCAGCGTCCGCTGTGAATAGTTGCGCCGACCTAACCTAACTGGATAAAACTTGTTTTTTTTTACCCGACTCGCGGAGGCGTGTCATTCTGATAGGTACGGTTTTTTACGGATCAGTGGATTCGGACCTCAAACCATTGCTTTAATGCGACTTATATCTGCATGACCATTGCAATTTGCGAAATATCTATTTGTCTCGTCACAGATGTTTTGCTCGTCGAGCAGTCCGACGTAATTGTATCGAATATTATCAAATATTATCTTTCGCCTATGGACTGTGTTAAACATCAAGTTGGTAAGTGAAATAAAAATCATGATGTGTCTTCTTGGGGTGACCGTTAGTCATGTAATTCGCATGTTATCTACTTGCTATTGTTTTGTGGTGTTGCCTTGACAATATACTTATAATATAAATTGTTAATTGTAGCAACACGTTGTAAAATATCAGGTTTTATATGTCCCACACATTCAATTTCACATCGGTTTTTCCGTGGTATTGCCAAGCTACGCTGCCTGATATCGGCTTCTTGCTTAAGCATACACCAGACTTTACACCCCTCTAAGCTATCACAAAGAAACCATAAATGTCATTCAAAAACCGAACCTTGCCATATTTTTTTACCTGCAACTTTTTTTACGAAATAATTTGTATAGTATATTCTCAGGTAAATGCTTGATGAATGAAAGTGTTCCAAAACTTAGTCATCCCCAACGCGCGGTGTTCTACGAATCGCGGTGGTTGCCGGAAGTCAAAGACCTGCGGTGAGTCACCAGAGGTGGCCGCTGTGACGTCATCGCGCGGCAATGCGCACGCGCACCCGTACTACCAACTACCGCCAGTTTATTGTTTATGGCTTTATGGATTTCTTGCTGATGGCTCATTAGCGACGTTCATTGTTTCTTTAATTACTTTCTTGTGGCTGTGTGGGGTATAGAGTTATTATATTTATGTGCTGCTGGACATTTTTATTTCAAAGTAGTTTTCAGTTGAGATGATTAATTTTCCACGTGTTTATCTCAACTGAACGACTTCAATTATTCTTTATCTGCTATATGGACAACTTAAACTTTAGTGTGTCACTCCGGAAAACTATGTAATATTTATGTCCAACCCAATTATATTAACCTTTTTATGCTGAATGAACACTAACTGCCCAATCAATCATTGATTTAAATATTTTGAACTATCATTATTAATGCGATTTAAAGTATAAAATATATTTAACGTCACGCTTCGGATTAACTCACTGTATACTACGAAACCCTTGTACAACTTAAAATTTGGAGACGGAAATGCCTCTCTTATATTAATATCATCATAAAAACAAAATACGGCCAGGTTGCGGCTGCGGTCCCAGAAAGTAATGAGTTCGGTTCGATATCTGGCGTAAGACGGTTTTACAATAGCTTAACCACCAGATAAATTATACAGGGCTGTATTTAGTAACATGTCGATAAAGAAATAGACAAACGAGTTCTGCTTCATTTAGTGGTGATTTCTGTGAAATACTGTTTAACGATTAATAAAATTGATATTGTTAAATTAATTATCTCGTAATATTTTGTCGAAGATAGTTTCCTTGTGTAATTACTTCTTATATATTTACCCGTAACTCTTAAATAAAGAAAATCTAGTGACTAAATAAAAACTGGTAATGACATAGCGTACAATGTTATGTTAGGTAACAGTTTGGAGTCTTATAGAAATAGTGGCGGCCGATAATTGTTTAATTCGCTTTGTGCTAGTTCATATGAGTGAAAAAATGACCGATAACTGGTGATGCTTCATAATGCCCCCGAAGGGCTCTAGCCGATGTGCAGGCGCAGAGTCATTAGGGGACTAGCCCGGTCGTCATAGCGACCCACATAACGAGTATCGCGTTTCTGGATTATTCTGTGTATACCCAGTTACGATCAGGCAGGTATAACAGTGTATACCTGTGAGAAATAGAGGTAGTCGTCTCTCTTCGGGTGTTACTTTTTGGATTGCATTGCCCTTACAGTTAGTTTTATGCTTGTATAACAAAGGATGACATCACGTAAATGGCCCGCCATAAATTCATAGTCCAATCCCTAATGCGTGTAAATTATGATTCGACATCCGGTAATTGTGAGAACAGGTAGAAAATGGGGAAAGATGTGCTGGTACGTCATTTACAGTTTACCAATTCCATTTCTAATTGCAATGGTCTACCATGGTAGCTGCAAATGCTAAGTTGTTAAAAAATATAATGAAATTGAATGAAGCAGGTCATCGGCAGCGAATAATTTCTTAAATATGATTTCACAGACGATAGTTCGACCTGTCGCTTGCCTTTACGTTTTACTTTAAGAAAATATAAAGTCATCTCAATAGGAAAGAAGACCAATGGAATGTACTTCAATAATTATTATACAGTACATATTAGAACTTTCCGACGCGAATAGACGGTGATGTTCTTGGAAACTGACTTTGAATTTGTCATGATAATGCTAAAATGTTACTCATCGTGTAAATGTATGTCAATATTTTTTAAATGAAAAGTTGTGGATCACGATAAAACCTTCGAATCCGATATTCTTGAATAGGTTATTAGTTATTGCCGACAATATTACTTTCTGTGTCTCGGTATTTATATTCCGCAGTGCAATACCAGTAGAAAGGAGATCCTCAAGTTCATGAAATTAAAAATATCCTGTCGAATACTTTTCAGTGGATGTATCCTTTTGTTTGTAAGTATTGCAAACTAAATTGCCTTGTAACCATTTTTACCAAAATTCTTCTTCACGCTCAACGTCCATTGAAATGCTTGAAGTAACGGGCTATTGTTTCAACCTCACTACAGTCACCGCTCGCCGTCACCACACGATTGTGCACCTTCGCACTTTTTGTTTAGAGCGGTTCTTTCCAAATCCTCCAAGATTCTCACGTACTGCGATCGTATCGCTTATCTCGGCAATCAAATTTATACTCTACACTTATAACTATAACGCGTAATTTGCTTTAACAATTTGAATGGGGTTAACAGGTATTGTGATTTTTGCTTAAAATGTTATGCGATTATGTGTCTTCCCTAGTTGCGTCAAGTGTTGTATTGGGTTGCGGAAGTAAAGTGGATCTGCCAATCGGTGAAGTGAGGTGTATCATGTGTGTGACGGAGCGTATATTTTTTATCCACAATTGTTATGCGTGGCGGTGGGCATGTGTTTGTAGTGGGATGTTGGTCGTGTGTGATTTACGTGCTCGTGACATAATCACAAGCCGGGCCCAAAACCAGACAACTTTATTGGCTATTTATTACAGAGGAACAACCATTGATAGCTATGTTTTTTGGTATTACTGCGGATTGAACTTTTATATCGTCTCACAATAAACAAAGACCGCATGGATGTTGCGCAATGGAGAATGTAAAGTAATTATTAATAAGCTTATGATTATGGCATGCAATATAGAATTTCATTCCTTCTCTGTTCTACTGTCATGTTGGGTTTATGATGATCCAGGTTATTTTGAGATAGAAAAATTCGATTGTTCGGAAATGAACAACTCTCCGCATGCTGTTTACAACGTATGATAACTAATTATGTTTATTGTTTAAAAATCAACTTCAATTTTAACGTGGTTTAATGAATACAAACCTGACTGAAATACGTATTCTATCATAGCATAACTGGGGACAATCAAGCAAAAAGAAAATCAATACAGTACCAACTGCTGTAACTAACCGTTATAAATTCAATTTGCCAGTAAAACACTTTCCATCAAACTGTAAAAACAGCTCTATTATTGAAGACTAAAACAGCCAATCAAGTGCATTGTAAGTGGATTAAGTTGGTTCTCACCGCGGCCGCTGCGTTGCACTTCGCCCGCCAAGTTCCCACTCTGGGTAATTCAATAGTGACACTGCACACTGCAGGTATAACGGTGACAGCACCGTTGCACAGTTGCGCCTTTCTGTTGCATTCGACATGGCTGATGACCTGTCGCTGATGGATGACAGATGCATATTCGTAGGCGCGGAAACTTCGCTATTTTTGTCAACTTGTCGGAGCATAATTATTGTGCATTATAATAATTACATCCTGAGTAATTTCGAATTAAGTTATTTGATAGTAATTGAAACATATTTACCAGGTTGATTATGCGAACATGAAGGAATAAATCTTTATACTGTGTATTTTTTTTTCAAAAATTAACATGTTCTACTTTTAATTTTTTTCAATGGTTCACCACTTCGCGTCAATAAGGCACGGCTTTGTTACAGCTGTGGTTACAGCCAAGTTCGATATTCTGCTAAATTGATTGTATCTGCGTAGGATTAGTGCAAGGTTGTTAAAATTCTAGTATTGGCTAATACTTTGCGTTAGACAGACAACTCTTATAAGGTGTTTGGTGTGCAAGATTCAGGAATGCTGGCTTATCCTTAAACAAAACTGCGTATAACCAAACCTATTTAAGTCGCGATGTTGCATTAGAAAGTTGCACGACCCTAGTAGTATTTCCTTATTCGTAATATTATACCAGACCGATCGGCTGACCTGAATCAATTTCACTGTTGCGTCACAACACCTTTTTCTTAAGTCATCGTTATTGTTCAATGAACTATTGTTTATAATATGAACTACAAACATTTGGTACACACTATCGATTGTAAGTTTACCACTACATAAATATAAGATTTTAAGTAGAGTGGAATTTTAGGTTAGTTTTCTTTAATTTATTCGACAATCCGCCTCTCTTCTGTCCCCAGCGTTCTTATGATCCTTAAATATCGTGCATTTAATAACCATCGGTGACCATTTACCATGATTCGATCCGCTACTCATTGGTCCGATCTATGTACAAAAAATGCAGATTACGTAGCGGCTAGTATTTATAGCGAATTGAGCAGAATTGGCGAGTTCGGTTAAGGTTTAATTGTATCGAGCGATCGGCCTACATAAAGCGGAATCCAGGTCATTGCAAGCGCTAAGCTATCGACCACGCCACGTGGCTATTTACATTCGAGATTATCACGCTGCACTGCCCTGCGTGCGGCTTACATCAATCATAACGTGTCATTGCCAGTTTTATCTCACATCAACAGAACACTTTTTTTCAAAGGGTTGGTTTTTGTGGTGGCTGCTACTGAAATTATTAGCCGCATCAATTTAACATTGACAGTGAGTTATGCTGATTCGACTCCAGGTAACTGTGTTTGAAGCAAAGAAAGACGGGAAATAGCGGAACAAATTTCTTAAACTGAATGTGAACGTATGTGAATTTGTAACTGTTTGAATACTGTTTTTCATGAATCATCAGGTCATTAGAATTGTATTAGGAAATAATTATTCATGACTTTAACCATTTGCATAAGAGAGCCTTAAAGATGGATTTTTTCGATACAAGGTGAACAGAAGATCTAAAGAAAGTCGTTTGAGTCCAATGATGATAATTGTATGACATCTTGATAAATTACTTGAGCTTGCACAGCCGCGTATTTAGCAGTTTAATGTAGCAATTTGCAGCAATAGATTGTGAAATTTAAGCGTATTTCTTGATATTTTAATGCAGATCTGAACTGATTTGTCTACTTTACTAACTTAAATGATTCTTAGTAGCGGAAGTTGTATTTAAAATGACCACCTGTCTTCACAGAGCTGCATCCAGTTTGGGTCCCGCCAATCCATTTAGTTGATTGCAAAGGCTTCAATTTGGTACGCCATGATGGCGCGTCCTGCATCAATACCAGCTGCACTCTTGTAATCAAATAACATTCGCACAGCCAGTAGCCTCCGCAATGTTTGTCATTTTATAGCACAGGTGTGAGAAGTGTATTTCATTGGATTTGTACGGATATTTAAATGTGTTGTATTGAACAGGGTATAAACTATTATATGCATGTACATATATTAATACTAGTACATTCAAATAATACCCATTGATTCATAAGCAAGTTGACATATACGTACACACATACTCCTCACAATAATATGGTGTTTTGTGAAGTAAAATATTTGCTTTCTCGCCTTCCATAGTTAACTTTTTTCTTACTGCAACAAGCACGACATGCAGTATCAAACGTTTTGTTGAGTCGTAAAACGCCCATTACCCGATAAAGGCGTCTCCTATGGACGTATACAAAGTCCTCGTGCTATTTACATACAAATATACGTAATATAAATATACATAATAAAAATATTAGCTATTATGATTGGTATAACCTTCCGAGTTACAGCGGATGAATACAATTTCATATGACATTGCCGTTGCATAATTTCTCTCTGGAAGATGAACTATGGTGTCAGGGCGATTATTTTAATTTTGTAAGATTTGTCTTGCATTGACAACCAGAAGATTTCTGTTAATATCTATTTTATTAATAGTACTTTTTAAGGTACTCATTTGAAGCTAATTTTGATCGCAATGGTGTACTTGGTAAGGCCACTGTCTAATGAAGACAGCTGCTATCAGCTTTAGGGACCATTTATTGTAATGGTTCCCTGAATTAGAACCTTATTTTGACCCAGTACGTAGTAGTAGTAGTATTAATTTGCTTAAAACAGAATTAGCAAGCTAAACACCTCTATTTCATATAGTTTATTCGTTCCAAAAGACGTTGCGCCTCTATTGAGCTGTTCAGTAAATAAATAAACACATCGACAGTGCACACTGTATGGAATCTGCTTTTGCATACAATAGCATATTACCCGTGTGTTTCTGTAATTTTATGCAAGCGACCGATTGCGAATTTCTTATTTATCTTCAGGGCCGTCGTGATGAAATTTACTCACCTTTAGAAGCGTATTTACTCTCAAAATCATTATGATCCTCATTTTGATCAACAGTACGTGTCCCTGTACAATAAGAATTTGCGCAAAAACTAAGGTTTTTACGTTAAAGTTTGGCAACGGTAAATATGTAGAACAGTTCTTTTTCTATAGCTGTAGCTTTTATAGTGGGGATTTCAATCAAGGGGTTGATTTCGTCTTAAAAATATAATTACAAGTATATCATAAATGGCTCATACATCTACATATAAAAATGCAAATTTGGCGGTATGCCTGGATTGGAACGCGCGACAACTGTGTCAGTAGATCGCGCCCGGTTCGTTTCTAAATTAATAAATAATAAATAATCTTTATTATACTTTCTTACTTACACTATTCAACACAAAGTGTACACTATCATATAATATTATTAATTTAATTAAACTATAATTCATTTTCATAATTCTTTCATAATAATTAAAATTATATTAAATAATTAAATTTCATAATTTCAATAATTTTAATTTCTAACATGAATAATCTTCTGTCATTCGTAAATACGTCACACGGTGGGTTTTGGTCCAGGAATCTGTTTTAACTATGGCCTAATATGGCCACCTCTCACTCAAATTCTCAATTGCAGAGGAGTCCCGCGCAGCGTGCTTACAATTTGGAGATTATGACATGAAATAATTTTTAAGTATGCCGTAAGTTCTTTGAATATGAAAGGCTTACGAGGATTGAAATATATAGCAAAATGATAAAACAAACTTCCCATCCATGGTATAATTGTTGTAATCTTATGATTACATGTGATTGTGAATTACGCGCCGCGCCGTGGGTGCACAATGTGTGGGATGCATTCGAGACTCAAGGCGAATTCTCGTGTGTTATGTGTAGCTTATGTTCATGTTAGTTTCGAAATATGGCCTTATATTACACGATACACACGGTTACAGAATTAAGCCTGTAAGACTTTGTATGACTCTTTAAAGATATGATCGAATATTTTAGTATCTTTACGGTTTCTATGATTTCATTTCCTACTAGATTAGTATATGTAAATTAAACGAGCTTAATGGGATCTTTATATTTTTATTCAGTATTCATCGCTTAAGACGCATCTATTAAGTTGTTTTTCTCATCTAACGTATTTAACTAATTTATTAGAGCATGCATTCAACTACTGTCACCTCTAATGTGGACTGCGTAGATTCTCTTTATAATTATATTTTGATTTATACTTATACCTTCGGCACTGATTCGAAATATGCTATGGCTGATGCCAATGATAGATGATTCTAATGATATGTTCCACGCTTGTTCCAGGCTGCTACCTCCTGCTGGTGGCGTACGCGTCATGGTCGCCGCTCGCGCTGGCCGCCACGCCCGTAGGCCCATCCGACAGACCCGAGGCCTACTTCAACGGCAGCTCCTACATCCGCCTCTCCAGGCCCATCTCGCTCAAACAGCTCGTCGGACTCAGCTTCAGAACATGTGTCGGTAGGTGTCATAATTATTGTCCACCTATCGTGACACGAGGATGGCTAAAAAAGTAAAGATTATTTTCGGTCACATTACTCGATTTAATAAGAAATAGGATGATGCCTTTGTCAATACAATCACTGTCATATGAAAGTGAATCATTTAAGAATAAAGACACTAAAAATGGACGAATTCGAGGATATTTTGCAGGTTGTGAAACTGTAGCTTTAGGTTGGATACAGCTAAATAGATAGAATTAAGAAGAACGAATTTGTGACGATTCTCGCGCTCGGTTAATCATAACTAATAATTCACAACTACCCAACAACAACTACTGTTCTAAACCTTGAAATTACTTTGCGTGAAATATTTTGAAATTAACCTAAAACGTTGCAATTCCGAAAATACAATGAAGAAATAGCTCAATTATTATTTGTAATTTGTAATATGTGAGCAATCAAATACGCGTCGATTCAGACATGTTGCGTTTCTACAATGATCTGTAGTGAAGGTATAAAGTTGCCAAGCATAGTTATGTGATATTTCATTATTTACATATGCATTAAATTAACATTGGTCAGTTTGAATAATGCCAGCATTGAAGTTGAAGACAATATAATTAAAATAATGTTCCGGATCCTGAGTGCTCCGATATAAAGGAGCTGAGATGTATTCAGGGCCAAATAATGAAAACATAATGATCCCTCGCAAAAACCAATCATTTTATGATTTATTCGTCTCTGCAAGGAGCACTGGCCTTCTATACGAAATGTCTATGGCAAGGGACAAGTTTAGTAAATAAAAACCCCCGGACACCAGGTTTGTGTGAGCAAGAACTGGTCGAGGGCAGGCAGACATCAATCAAGTAGCGTGTCGTAAGATATTTGGTGAGAGCGCTCGACGGCCGCCGTTTTTGCAACGCCATTACGCGAACTTACGATGTAACTGGCTATGCTGTTCCAAGAAATATTAATTGATGATAGATGTATTGATTGAAAGTTTTACTGCAAATACGATTAAGCATATTATAGAACCTATAGACTTTTGTAAAACACGGTTATATTAGTCCAAACATAATATGTGCAAAGATTTACGAAATACATCTATCACACTGTATAACTTGATAGATGATGGTACGTTATGGTATGGTAAATTGGTAACATTCAGTGGCGGTACTTCCATACAAGCCCAAAAGCCCGGCTTGCCCTACTTAATACGTACATACTCGATACTGAACATAAACCATTACAATAAATACAATACATTCATTTATTAGAAAACATCTACAATTTTTGAATTTACCGCGTCCTGTCGCGGCGCGTCTAAATACAGCGCTTGAGACGGAGCGCCAAAGCGCCGCGCGAAATTCATTCCATAGGCAATGATATTAAAACTCAAAAAACGGTGGCTCCACGCGCTCCCTTAAAAAGGCGGCACAACGCACATATATCTATCTTTTTCTCTCTCGTGTGCTTTTACGAGGCTTTTGGCAACGCGGCCCACGTATGGGTGAAATGGTGTACAAGACGCTACGAATGTATAGGTATGGCTATTTTTGTATAGCTCTCAGTACGAGACGAAATGCCCGGCTTCGTGGTGAACATTTCACGGTTGTCACGTTATTATTTGTTATTGTTGTTTAGTAAATATATTTATTGTTATTAAATTAACTTGTTTCGCATTTAAAAATATTTTTAATAAATTATAATTGCAGTTTGTAATTTATAGTAATGTTTATATTTACGTTTCGTTTCGCAATTCTGAACGAATTCGTACTAACTTCATAAGTATTTTGACATTGTGTAATTATTGTAAATAGGTTAATTATTAGTTGTTTTATGTTATTGAAGCTTTTTGATACTAAAATGAGTTGTATTGTTTCCTGTGATGGTTTTAGTGTGATGATGAAAGTGTTCGTTGCCGGTATAAAGGTAATTTAATTCAATTATATTGAATTAGAAACTAGAGCGAAAACAACGCCGGGTTTGTGTATTTCTTATATTCGTGGTAAATCACGAGAGGTATTTTATCAGTTCAGTTAAATAAACTACGCAATTTGATTTCTACATGCTTCCCTTTGTATAGGATATTAAATAATGATGTTTCATATTATGTTTTTCAAACGACACTTGTGTATTAGAATAGTTTGATAAAATATAAACATTGCAATAAATTAGGTGGCTCTTTCAAAAAATATGTTATTACTTGTAATTCTTAAAAATTTAACGTTAATGAATTAATAACAATAATAATTTATGCCGCATTTTCGGATAACTGCGAAGTCAAACACGGCACCATAGTAGCTATCGTTGTGCTAGCGGAATGTCGGGTGTTAAAAATGAAGTGCTCAGCAGTTATTGCAATAAACAATTACGGTTGCATTTCCACAAATAATCTATATTTGTATTAATCCTAATATTGTATAGATTATGTGTTAAGTCTGCTGACGTACATTCGTTTTCTTTGTTCTTAGTATATTTTCCTTCTAAATCAATATGCATTAAACATAAAACAAAATATTGGGCTTGCCCTACCCCAAAACCCTAGGCACGCCACTGGTAACATTATCTAAGTGCAATCATAAATTACCTACGATAGAATAATTTGCGGTTACATCAACTTGGAACGATGTTCACGAGCTATGAACAGGTATTGTAGAGTTATATGCACTATAATGTCAATATTGTGGGGAAAAGAGAGGCTCTCGAGCGGCGCGCCGCCTCCACCCACCGCCCATGCGGGTTGCCAGCCTAGGCAGCTTCCCAGATTGTTGTGAGTCTGGGAATTTGTAGAGATTAATAGAGTTTTGCTATAAGATTGCTTTTCATTTAATTTATTTGTATCATCTAAGTAGTCGATTTTAATTTACTGAATAGTAGTATTTAAAGAAAAAAATGAACGGATACGTCCTGTAAATGGAAAAATAAATGCCCATGTACATTTTAATGTATTCGCTTTCCGTCGATTAAATTCAAAGGCATTTAGGCTGGCCATAAAATATTCTGCAGACCACAATTTTGCAATCACATGTACATGTAAATGCTAATGATAAAATGCTTGTGTGATTAAACCTTGCCTAATCAGTATCACGTATCAAGTATTCATTAGGTTTTTGTGTGGAAATTGAGAGTATGTTCTGGCAACAGTGCGGTTGCGATGGGCGGGATGCACGCTCGGCGCTCGGCATGAGCGCACTCCGCCGGCCGGCGCGCCGCTCCGCCGGCTCATCGATTGATTTGCATCATGTTAGCTGCGAGAAAGGCGTCGTCGCATTAACAATTATGCACGCGTTGCGCGGTACTCGCTGTGCAGCGCAATACAGCCATTACAGCGCAGTAAGGCGCAGCGGCCGTCGCTTTGCACAGGACGGCTGGGCGCGGGCCGTTCGTGCGCCTGGCGAGATGAAGCCTTTTAGTTTACAGATCTTTTGTTGCACTTAATAGGGTTAATTTTAAGAAATAAATAGTTAATTATACGTATCATTGAATTAAAAATACTTAATATAAGTTTTAAAGTAATATCATTGTCACATGTATGTATGATTTTGTGTTGTGTGCGTTATTGTTTCATATCATGTCATGAATCACATTTTGCATTGATCGCAGACTCGGACACGTCGTGTAACGCAACTGGTATTTAACATTCATTCACATTTTAGTATGCTAATTGATTTTTTCCTCTCACGTTTGTAATAAAATGCACTGATTTCCTTATTTTAAACCATAAATCACATAAAAAATAATATTAATATTTAAATATCCATTATGAAAACGAGTCGTGCTATTTATTCGGAATGCAATAAAGACAAACCCAATAAGTAATGACTGTAATAGACACATTTATACCATATTTTTGTAGTCTCTTTTGTAATTTCAAATATGCCCATGATACAGTTAAATTGTTTTCTTTACTTCTATGGTTAATTTTTAGCATATTCCTTTGCTAAAGCGTGTAGTATGTCTGAGCCGCTAGGTGTGTAGAAAGATGTCTCTATGTAGCCTTGTCCCGTTTGCGTAGTCGTTCCATTATCCTGGTTTTGTATTGATTGCCCAAGCTCATATAGTTATGATGTTACTTCACCGTGTGTAATATTTTGCATGTAATAGCAGTACTTTCTTGAATCCAAGTGGTTCAGCCATGCTTTAGCTTTTTTAAATGAAGTTGTCCGCAGTGGTGGTATTACTAACCTAAAATATTGACATGGAGTAACAACTAAGTGTAAAAGAGCTCTAACAAACAACTTGACTGCCTCGAGCGTGATACCGTCCCTCTTCTCAAACCCAGCGTTGCGAATAAAAGCATCAACGTTCCTCCTTCCAAAAGGGTCAGTAGTGGACCTCGTCTAGCTAAAGATGGTAATGACATAGTGACCACTTTAACTGTTAAGTAGACTGTAGAGAAAGGAAATTACAATGCCTAGACATGTAAATGTGTATTTGTTTATCTCTGTAACAGTATTTAAACCAAAGATTTATAAAATAAAAAATAAATAAAAATAAAAAATAACAATTGTTTATGTGTTGTATCGAAGATCTGATGTTTACACCTGACGTCATTGTGCTGTCTAACTTATTATCTTGTCGAAGAGATTCTAAATGAGCAATTTCAATGCATTTTATGTTTCCTTGGTAATTCAATTCAATGTTTATCTCATTTTGCTATGTGATAGTCCTTTACCTGTCAATAGAAATCTTTCAAATAATCAACACATTAATTATTCTTTACTTTCCATCTCTTACATAGCAACAGTTATTTCATCAATTGAAATCGAATTCTTTTGTCGAAGGTTATTAGTTACAACAAATTATGACCCTTTAGTATCTTATTGTGGTACAATAACCCATTTTATACTGCTAGTTCCAAAAAAATAAATACTATAATGTGGTACAGTTACATGTAGTTCGTGCAACGTCACCCAGGTATTTCCAAGCATAAAGAATTAACTTCACTTGTAAAGGTGTATTGTGCGCTGTTAAATGGGGACATTTTAGATTTAAGTCAGATATGAGCATGACTCATATAGAATTATGTCGATTTAGATTATTTTAATTGATCATTAAGGCATAACGTGGGCTACATTTTGGTTTGTGAATATGTATGTTTTTGAATTTATTACTAAAGGGCGGGGCAGTTAAATTTGTGTTTAAAAGAATTGCATAATCAATGTTGAGTGACTGTACATCTTTGTGTGATAACGTACAAATCACCGCAGCATTAGGTACTGCATCAAGTTATTACCATGGTTAGATAGAGTGGCTGTCGTTTGAAAAAATGTAGTCAGCTTATAGTGTTGCCTGCACTGTCACTTCGCCGGTCTCACGTCTCCACGGTCCGTATAGATGATTATCTCGAGGAGTACCGCAGGTACGCCTGCACCAGACCGTTACATCATTTTCCACTTGGCTCGAGATTCGCCGCGTCTCGTACTACAAGCTACCGTTACAACGCCACTTTCCACCATCACAGATCATTTACCATCTGTACCTTCGAGAACTTCACATTGTACGTTTTGATACGGATAATATGGTTAAATCTTCGCTATTTCTTTGTACAACTGAGTGGGTGGCAACGTTTTTTGTAGTTTTAGATATAATCGCTAGATGTTTGATCATTACGTTTGGTACTTGACGGAAAAAATATAATTATTCTCAGTATCTCTTCGGTTTCAGTACCTACTACTTACGTACATTCTATGAGGAAATCTATTATGTTAGATTTATGTTTATAATTGTCGAGAAAAGCACAATTTTAATATGAGCGTGTCTTCTACCACATGTACAGATTTGTTTATCTTCTGTATGCTTGTTTGTAGGTGGCGAGCTGTTCTCGCAACGGTTCGAAGGGTATACGCTGCACGTGACGGCTCTGTTCGAGCAGGTGGTGGTGTCGTGGGCGCGGCCCATGCAGCCGCACCGCGAGGTCGGCCTGGCCAAGGAAACACTTGACAACCGATGGCATTGGGTCGCGCTGCGGTACAAACCAAACCCGCCCTCCTTGGTGCTGGAGGTGGATCAAGACACACAGGTAAGAGCCAATTTGGGAATTTTGATGACCACTTAAGTATTATCATCTTCATTGTCCTCAGGCGCAGTCTATAGATGCATATAGGTTTGAAGGATTTGATTTTAAGATTAGCCTACCCATATCCCATACTAATACTAGTAGTGATAGTCTGAACTATAACAATATTGATATAAGCTAGTTCAAGTGATTTGTGTAAGAGACTATCGATAGGCGTAAAATGATGATATTTAGATGCTAAAAATGAGTAAATTGCTATCGATAATAAGCTCAGTACCGAGCAGCAACACAATTATAATTACTTATATTTTTAACGTTCAACATGTCCATGTGTGGCTGTCGTCTTTTCTCTGATAGTTGCTGATCACCTTGGCTACTTATTGGCGAAGATAAGGAAACTTTTGCTTAAATCATGTTTTAACCTTGTTATTGAACGTGATGCTTTTGCAATGTTGGTTTTCCTGCCTCGCCGTTTTTACTATCATTCATCCGAATGTAAAAAAACGATGAGAAGGATATATTTTTTATTAATGCTGCGGTTAACATATCTGTAAATATCAAGCGTATAAGACGTCGTAAGTAATTACCATTGAAAAAATATTTGTCAAGTGCTCATCATGTAGTTATAAGACTGTATTCGGTAATTCCCTGGTTTTGTTGCGGGCAATCCATACACCATTAGTAGGATTTTAACACATAGTTTTTGTTTTATTCAATAGAATTTTCCTTATCAAATAAATCGTAATTAATATATTTAATGTAAATGGTTTTTGCATGATCCATGTGTTATGCAAACAACGCCACTCCTTCCGTGTAACTAGATATGTATCAGCCTCGTATCACTGAACACAGGCCTTCTCCTCGATCCATTCGAGAGTTCGTTTGGTCCATAATCCACTACGTTGGCTTAATGCGTCCTGTTTGTCCGACTTCAGATATCCCCGTGTTATCGTTTACCTTACTATTTCCACACTATTAATTTGTTCCGTGGTCAGGTGATCTCCAACGTAACGTGGAACCCGGAGTTGCTGTCTCCGGGCGCGCTGGAGGCGGGCGGCGCGGTTGTGCTGGTGGGCAACCAGCTCAGCGGCTGTATCCACGAGGGCCCGCAGCTGGAGTTCCACGCCGCTGGCTCGCAGCTCAGGAACGTCGTGTTCGGACACTGCCCCCTCACTACTGACGAGTGTATGTATATTTACAGCTTTTGAGTCTTTTATTAGGTGTGAATCTAACAAGAGACACTTGCTCGATAATTCATTGATGTATTGCTGGCATTTGGAAGGCCATGAAAAGAGAAATATAAAAGAGGAAAAGATTGATGGTTAGAATTTTTTTGGATAGCTTAATTACTGAATAAAATGGAATCAGTTATTTGATTAGCGATAAAGATATAATTCAAATGTTTTGGCATACCTATTAGTTGAATAAATATTTTGTTGTTACAGGTAAAGACAGAAAAGACGTATTAAGAATACCACCAAAGGACAACTGCTACAACGAACCATGCATGAGGCACGGCACTTGCATCTCAAGACTCGACAGGTGAACACCAATCGGTTTTAATGTTGTTCAGGAAATGTTTTAAATGACATTCATTAAGTATCACATGATGTATGTGAAGTATGATGATAGGATTTAAAAAAATGTAATACTAACACCCGTATTGCAGTTTTAATTTTATATCCTGTTAACACATGATTGCTGACACCAAAATTCATAACAGCAGATTGAATGGCGTCACGTTTTTTCACTAGTTTATTTTACTAACGAGCTTCCATTCTGCTTGGTGGTAGGCATTTAATGCTACCCATGGACTTTGGTCTTACCAAACGCAGAGGCATGCCAATACCTAATGCAGAATTGACTACCTTTTAATATTGACATCCTCCGGCTAAACGCCGGCTGGTTAACCAGTCTGCCCCGGTTCGATCACCGGTTTCGGTACCGAGACAAATATTTGTGTAAACCACAATTTGTTTCGGGTCTCTGGTTTGGGTGCTTGTGAGATCCAAAAGCCTCTCGTAGTTCCTGATACCCACGACACAAGATGTTTGTGGCTGTTGGGTGTACTCACTACCTGGTGAAGAGTACTAGATTCATAAACTCCCACTGTTTGGAAGAGTAATATAGTGTTGCGGGTGCGGCGTAGTGTAAGAGCAAATATGAGATGAGTACAGTTGGGCGGGCAGGTACGAGTGCCACTGCACGGCGCGCTACACGGGCAACAACTGCGAGGTGGACGCGGGCGACCCGTGCGCGTCGGCGCCGTGCCAGCACGCGGGCCGCTGCGTCGAGGACGCGCGCGGAGACTACACGTGCGAATGCTCGCCGCACTACCACGGTACACCATACTATTATTTTAACGTATTACTACGTCAGTTAGCAGATTATTTTATATTTATAATGCAAAAGAAATTGGACTGATCACGCAGTGCAGTAATATATTTTCTCCTTAGCTTCTATTGGTTAGACAAATATAATAAATAACAGTTGTGAGAATCACTCAGGTTCTGTTGTTAGTAGCGTAAATTATCTTCACGTAGTTGACTCTTACGGCCATTTAGTCATTTAAATTCTAGCCTGTAAAATTAGTATTTCTTTCCTATTTATTTACGTCTTAATTGTTCAAAAAATTTGTGTGTCTGTTATTTTATAATGTCTCGTTTCTATCGATGATTTGTGTCACCAACAGATTCTTCACATTTCAATATAACATAAGTTACGTATAAAGGTGCAATTCCATCACGCACATCTGTTACAAGTGCTGTAATCAATTTGTGACACGCAACTCTACTATATTCTCCTTTAGGCATATAACAACCCACTTTCTAACTCTTATACTTAATTACTGTATTGAAAGTGATGGGTTGATAAGAGACATACCTCGAATCACTAAACTGCATTCTTTTGATATTTACCCAATTTTTATTCAGAATATCTTCCTCCATTACTATTTTAGCGGATTCGCTTCTACGTCAAGCAACAATCATTTTAGGAATCGATGAATTATAAATAAAAACAAATAAATGATTGCGTATTATCTCTAAATGGAGAGAGTAGGCGCGGCGTTTTGATGTGTTTTATAAAGGGCGTGGTGGTTCTGTCCACTGCGAGTGGTCATGTAACTGTGGTGGTGTGTGGTGCAGGCACGTACTGCGAGCTGGAGGTGTCGCTGGACCCGCTGTGCGTGGCGGGCCCGTGCCGCAACAACGGCAGCTGCAGCGTGCCGCCCGGCGCGGACACCTACGTGTGCGCCTGCCCGCCAGGTACACACATTACCTTCATTGGCTGTTCTGATTGCTTTTGATCGCACAAATATGACCAAAAGTGAATGTGTGTGCGTGCAGGGTACACGGGGCGCAACTGCGAGACGGACGTGGACGAGTGCGCGTCGGCGGCGGGCGCGTGCCTCAACGGCGGCCGCTGCGTCGACGCCGTCAACAACTTCACCTGCGACTGCACCGGCACCGGTAACTACTGCGCTCCCGCTTGTTACTCAATGCTCAATTATACTCGCCTCTAGAGTGCCCACATTATCTGGAACGGATTGCGGAACTGTATTTATTTCACACTTCTTGACTACAGTTATAATAGACCAGTACATCAGATTTTGTTATTGTCTCATAAAAATCCATTTTGAGGTAACCAGCTGCTGCTATGATCGCGCGTTTTCCCTTCCTACTTGTCCTTTTCGGTTTCGACTCTAAAGCGATGATCTCTTTACATAATGGGGTATTATTTGCCGTGTGTGCAGGGTACAGCGGCGCGCGCTGCGAGATGAACGTGAACGAGTGCGAGGAGGAGCGCAACATCTGCGGCCACGGCGTGTGCTACGACACGTACGGCAGCTTCGTGTGCGCCTGCCAGCCCGGGTACACCGGCGAGCGCTGCCACAAGGTGAACATCTCATATCACATGCACATGTTTGTAGAGAGAGATAGGCGTGGCGCCTGCTCATAAACAGGACCAACCTCACGCACATTGCGAAACTGCTATTGCTAACATTAAGTGTGCATTTAATGTTTAGGATATTCACTGGCTATAATGTAGTTCAAATTGGGATACAACAGTGCTAATACACTATTGTTAGGCGGCAGAATAGACAAGTATAATGTTTGCTAGTGCACGGTACATGAATGCGTGGTGGTTCAGATGTCGGCGTGTGCGTCGGGTCCGTGCGGCGCGGGCGGCGCGTGCGTGGAGGAGGCGGGCGGCGGCGGGTTCCGCTGCGTGTGCGCGCGCGGGTTCGCGCCGCCGCTGTGTGCGCCGCTCGCGCCCGCGCCCGCGCCGCACGCCGCGCCCCACCCCGCCCCACACCCCGCCACACACCCCGCCTGCGCAGACCTCGCCTGCCCGCCGCGCAGCCACTGCGACAGAACCGGTATCAATTATATCACTATCACATTCACATTGCTGGTTTGTAGTACTGATCATATACTGAGTAGCGATGAACGACGTCTGTCTAAACTCTACACGATGAACAGACAACCTAGTTAAAGTTGCAAGAAGACAATGGATGTACGCCGCATTCAACAGGTTATTCTGTAAATCCTTGGAGGAGGCCTACGTTCAGCAGCGGAGGTCCTGGCTGAAGAGATAAATGTCTTCTTAAACTTTCTGATTTTCCTTGTTTGATGTTATATCAATGCACGCTAATTTTGGTCTTTGATTTCACAATTATACAAGTGAGCGCTGAGTTGGGATAACTTCCAAAAAATACACAATTTTCTTCTTATATTCGAATATCTTACATGACAAATACACTAAAGAAATAATTCCTTAAACTCGTCATTAACAGGTATACCGAGCGTAGTGACTGGCGTCGTTATATCGAAACAAGTGACTTGCATTTGTGACGTCGGCTACTATGGTAAGTTTTGTTAATCTTTTTTTTTTCCTCAACCAACATTACATATTACCAGAATGCAAAGCTAAGCGATTTTTTTTGGTTCCCAGGCGCCCCAGGCCCCTCCCCTAACTGCACGACCCTGGATCAGGCGTGCGAGGCCGGCGTGTGCCTCAACGGCGCCACCTGCACGCTCGCCGCCGACCACTTCAACTGCACCTGCGCACCCGGGTTCAAGGGTACGTCTCACCACTACACTACTGTCATGCCTTGCTCGTGTTGCATCCGTGTTAGAGCAGACCATTGAGATATTACCAGAGGGGACACTGACAACAAAATGTGTAGCAAAAAGAACCGTCTGTTCTGTTTCTGTCTCTTTTACTCCTATGAAGTAAATATATAATGCCTCTTGCTCCATTGTATCGTCGTTGGTACATGCGTGAACACACAGATATTGTTTTATCTTCTACAGTGTAATACCTCAATGGGTGAATGTATATACTGATAAGGAATCTTTTCATTCCGAACCTTAATGATATTTTCTTAAGCAATTTGATGGATTGTAGAATAATCTGTAAACTATCATAATTGTGGAAAATAGGACATGGTTTAGCAAGTGTGTCGACCTGAGATGAGAATTATTATTGTAGTCATTTTGTTGTCCCATAGTGAAATAAAACAAATATACATGTCATCAAAATATATCAGGAATTAAATTAAGATCATTATTTCATTGGCAAGCAAATACCTATTCATGTCATGGATGTGATATGTTTTTATTATGTTATTGTATGTGCATGTGAAATATTATTTGGACCGCATATTGTGCTGAATTGTGTTGTAATATTCTTTAACAGCTTTATTCTCGGGTATGCGATGAAGTCATACAGTTTTGGGTTCGATTCCCAGATCGGTGTTTAGATGCGTTGCCAGGAACTGCATTGTAGATGGCTTTACAAGCACCTCTGCTTGTAATTTCGGGCATGTTAATGTTTGTCGATGAAGACGTTCCGTGCGGTGAGTGTTGTGAGCTGTGTGTTGTGGCGTGTTGTGACGTGCGTGTGGTGCAGGCGTGTACTGCGAGGTGTCGCCGGGCAAGGCGCTGTCGGAGCTGAAGCCGGAGCGCTGCGCGTCCGCGCCCTGCCTGCACGCCAACAACTGCCTCGACCTCGTCGTGAGTACGCTTTGTGTCGCTTACGTCATGCATCATACATACCAGAGCGGACATAGCAAACTATGTCTATCTCTGCCGCTCTTGTATATTCACGCTATCTTTCCTCTCGCTCATTTTGTTCGCGATGACCGCTCTGGTATAAAAAGTCATTGCGTCCGCAATTGCAACGGTTTGCAGTTTATTATGCTCTTGTTTGTGTGTTCATAGCTCGGTTTATGTTTCAGTTTTATTATAACACCATGATATTTTGCTACACTATTTTTACTCTAAAATATATTATTTGATTTGTCTCCTATGGAGTTCACTTTGTAGTTAAGAATATTCTTTAATGTATTATCATCTTCGATTTTTCGACGGGTATGCTATATATAGTAACCGCTAATTGTATTTAAACAGCTAAAAGAGGTTGGTAGTGTAAAATATATACTTGCTTGCACTTTCGAAATTTACTGTCTTAAATCTGATGAGATTACAATTTTAGTTTATTTCGCTGAGTAGTATTGTATCACATTGTGGTATGTATATTTTTTTGAGTTATTACATTTTCATGTAATTGTATTCAAATGAATAACCAATTTAAAACGGAAAATAGAGTATGTTGCATAATATTAAAGTCTCAGAATATTTATAATATACAGAAAGCGCTGTTATACATTTGCGTCTTCAAAAACGAAGGTATTTTCTTATTCGTAATGTAGCAGTGCTAACACTGGTACATTAGTGAAAATTGAATTAATAATTTAACAACAAATAGCTATAAATTCCGATAGTATTCGAAAATATATTCAGTTAAAAGGATCATCCATTTAAAAGGAGTTTGAGTGGAATTCAATAGCCCTAAAAGATATGTTTCATATAATTTGTGTATGTTGGACAACCTGTCAAATGTCAGTCAATAGGAGGACAGAAAAAGGTGTTCCGGTACCACTATTTTATGTATTTTTTTGAAGTACCAGTGCTCCCTCCATATTATTAAAAATACTGTTAATATGAAAGCGTAATGTTGTGCGCAGTCCGGCGGGTTCCGGTGCGAGTGCGAGGCGGGGTGGACGGGCGCGCGCTGCGAGGTGGCGGCGGGCGCGGCGGGCGCGGGCGGCGCGGCGGGCGCGGAGTGCGCGCACGCGTGCGCCAACGGCGGCACGTGCCGCGACGGCGCCGACGGGCCCGCGTGCGAGTGCCGCGCCGGCTACGCGGGGCCCGCCTGCGAGCACGCGCTGGACTGCCGCGCCTCCTCCTGCCCGCACCACCAGGTGCACACACCTTCTGTTACTATCAACTATCAACGTACATACATCACCTTAAGAGGCCTCTACGACCCTATAATCAAACGTTTTTTTGTAGGCATCGTTTACTTGTCTTCCTTAATAGCTTTACGTTATTACACCCGTCGCCTTCAATGTTTGTTCAAATATCTTTAATTTCTTCAATATTCATCTTTGTAATTTTTAACTCTGAGCAACTAAAACAGCAATTATGTTATGTGGCAGGAATGTGTAGAACAAGGCAACACATGGCGCTGCGCCCCTGCGGCATCGGACTCCGCGTGCGCGTCGTCGCCTTGTCATAACGGCACTTGCCTCGCGCTGGACTCCGGACTCTTCCAGTGCCAGTGTCCCCCGGGAAACAACGGTGAGTACATCTTTGAGCAGACTGCAATGCATGTCTCCGTTTAAACAGGCATGGAGATATGTAACTAATAAATAATAAATCCCAATATCACCCAACATTATTAGAAGGTATTAGAAGCTACGAGAATTTCCGGTCTAACAAAGACCTCACACTCTCACCCACGCAAATATTTGTGTTGGTGCGGGGATCGAACTCGCGGCCTCTCGTTTCATAGTCCGTCTCTAACCAACTACGCCACGAAGGCTGTCAAACTGACTTTTATTGTGCCATTATGTTTGGTGAAATAGCTAAAGGTTGCATTAATCGTTTTGAATGAGAAGACAAATGAGGCTATGGGAAACATCACAAGTAAAACAACATTATATTTCCAATGGATTATTTTTGTATTCTTCTACATGTTTACTGGACGTACTCACATACACTTTATGCACATGATTACATTTTATCAGTCTCAATTATGCTTGACCATACTCGTATCACAAAGTATAACACTTACACTTGAACAGAGTTTATTCCTCGTCTGAGAATACTTTTCCCACCATGTAAGCGGGCGTGTCGCGCAATCTCTTGCCCTTCAAGTTAACCGAGTAAGGCAGCAGCGACGGGTATCGTCTGTGGATCCCCCGACATTCCGGCGTCCACGCGTGCACCTTGCACACTGTCCCCCTCTTAGCTGCCACCGACACCCACGCCACGGACGATAACACGATGTCCCCGCAACACCACCTAGGTCCTTCGCCAGAAAACTCCAACACTTTGTCGCTTTGCTTCAACCCCGGCCATTTCTTCAGTCTCTCTGACCCACCAGTCGGTGCTGCAAATAACTCCGTCCCGAGGAACTTTTCGTATACTTCATCCGCGTCTTGTGTCTTGGTCACTGTGATGGGCAAACTCTCTGAACAAAATATAGTAAAGCGGCAAGGGTTTGAACACTCTATGTGGTCGATTCGCGCTAAGCCACCTATGAAAATTGTCGATCCCTCGTGCAAATAGTAAGTTTGAGGTTTAATCAGCTTCTTAGGAATGACTAACAGCAATTCTTCAGTAGTAAGTAGTGATAGTACTTGGTCAGGATGTATGACTCCAGGTGTGTCATAGAGCCATTTACTACGAGCGAACAGTTCATGTTTTTCATCCATGACCAGCATTTTCTGTTTTTCCAACTTTCCCTCCAATGGATCATCTCCAAAAACGGAGAAAGATCGCCCAATGTGACTGATCAAGGCTGGTGCTTCTGAAGGTTCTTTTCCCATAAGTTGCTCTTTACGAATTTCCTTTTCAGTTTGTAATAGTTTAGCATCAGATTCCAGTCTTTTTGTTCTCTCTTGTAACTTCCATCCAGAGGGTCTATTGATGGGAAATTTGAGAAGGTTTAAAGTGGTCCCCGGCCATGCGCTAACTGTTGCCCTTTTTACTATATCCACAGCATGCACTTTGCAGTAGTCAGATTGCAGAAGAGCATTGAAAAGTGAACTTTTCCCAACATTAGTTGTACCAATCAAGAACACGTCGCCTTTATAAAGCCACACTTTGAACATGGCAGATATAAGGTTTTCCACTCCATAGCCAGTTTTAGCAGAAATCAGTGCAATGTGTTTGATGTTTGCTTCTCCTAATTTTGTCTTTTTTATTTCTGTGATAAGTGATTCTTTGATTCTTTTCAAATACCCAATACTGTCACCTGGTAATAAATCAACCTGTAAAATTAAAAACCTTTTATTAACAAAACATACTTTATGCAAATAAATGTCCAATTTATTTTGATTGCATTTTATTTCAAAAATGAAGCAATCGCAGTGAACATTTTGTTTATAAAAATAAATAACAATTTAAAAAACAAATACCTTATTAGCCACAATAATGATGGGTCGGTCTGTGCCGATAATATCAACAATGCCAGGCCATATTGAACATGGGAAATCAAGTAGATCCACCATGACTAGCACTAGGGATTTAATACGCCTGAAATTAATAAACCAATAATCAAATAACAATCAAATTATTCTTAGCATCCTTTGTCAAACATTTGTCTCTCTCTTCATTTCTACATTGCACATAACATTTATTATTTAATCTTGCTATTAAATATGTCAAGTTTTGGCTGAAATGGTAAAGATTGAGTAAGAAAGCAAGCAAACCATGCATTTTGGTATAATATTAGATAGAACAGAGTGACAAACTATTTCAGTCATAATGTAAACTACACATTCAGTGGTAATATAATATTGTTACAGAATTTATGTTATAAAAGTAATAAGTTTCTGTTACCTTATAGACTGTAGTAGCTTCTCATATTCCTCTGGTTTTACACTCACATCTAATGCGATGTTATACTCTTTGAGAAAATGGCAGCGCTGACATTCCATCATTTTCAAATCCACTGTACTACTTTTCTTAAGAATCTCACTCGGTAAATATCCAGGTATGGCTGGGTCGCTACAGTGCAACAGGGCTCCACAGCCTCCACATGGCACTGATGTGACCCTGGCTGAAGGGTCAGGAGTGCCGTAATAATTGTGCCATTCGACATCCTCTTCGTTTTCTGCCAATAATTTGCTATCATCAAAATGTTCATAGTTTGTCATCCATTTTTTGATGTTCGACCGATCAAACTCTTGTGATTCTTCATCATTAGAAGTACTTTTTGCTTGCTTTGGCTCTGAACTATTTTTAGAATTTTCGTCATATTTTATATCCGTTGTGGTGGCGAAAGGTAACTGGTAAGGATTCTCGGGCTCATCGACCATTGGTTCATGGGCCTCTTTTAGTAACCTGTCTTTGTCAACATAATACTGCAAAGATATGGGTAAAGGAGGCAGAGACTTTTCTATAACTTCGTTCGCACGCAGCCGTTTAGCCCTTTTTATTGTTTTCAGATGGTATTTGAAATAACCCAATTCCAATTTCTCGTGTTCCAAGTACGAGTTAAACGTGATTTTGTCTTTATATTCCTGTAGCAAATACTTCAAATCTTCGGTTTTGTTCTGTTTTTCATCATTTCCAACAATATTTGTGGTGCAATAGCCATGAATTCTTGCATTATGAAAAACTTTAGTTCTCCGACATAACCTCAAAACTTTATACGATGAATACAACATGGCGATGAATCACGCACTGCGTCAATTATATTATTCATGTAATAGTCCATTAATACAACAAAACTTGTTCATTTTCGTTTATTATGTTAGAATTTTTCGGTTTACGAGAAATAAAAGGATATGAATTGTTTTGACATACTTCACTTTGTTTCTGCGGGTGTCTGTCAATTTATGTCAAATTGTGAATTGTCAATTGTGTGGGGCCGGTTTAGTGATGAGAAAAATACCGGTTAATACTTTAATTGATTCGACATTGTTAATCGATGTTATCTTCTATTGTTTTACCCATAATATTCATAGTATTACTTCTCGAATAATTATTATTTACCGTTTTTAATTAGATTACGCATATTTATGTTTTATTTTTCCTGGTAGATCACTATACTTTCAAATATATCAGTCTATTACGAAGAAACCTATTGACGTATGTTTTACAAATTGCTGTTATAATAAAGCTTTAGTATTGCTCATAGCTATCACTGAAGGTGATCGCGTTTTTAGTGTTTAGATAAATACATCGCTGTTTTGTTATCACGGTTTGGTTCCATTGTGAATTGAATTAATGTCTGCTGGATCATTTTTGAACAACTCAGTTTCAGTCGCTTTCTTGACAACTGTGTAAACTTTTGCGAACCATGAGTGAATAATAAAATCTTTCGGTTGATATTTTATTGAGCGATAACTTGAATTAACTTCGTGAATGAATTCGTTACACTTAATTATGCCGTATAGAATATTGCTTATTTTATTGTTTGGTAATTTTAAACTTGTGAATTAAAAAATAAGTTTTACTGTTCAATGCTTCATTTTTCGTGCTATATGTGTGTTTTATTTTTAGGAAGGTTGTGTGAATCGGACATTGACGAGTGCGCTTTGAAACCTAAAATATGCAATTACGGCGTGTGCGTAAACGTCCCTGGCTCTTATCAGTGCTACTGCAGGCCAGGTATGCATTTTTAAACGATTTTATCTGCCGTATTTCGACATTGGTTATTTTATTCAGTTTTCTACTGAACAGGGTATACGGGCGACAGCTGCGAGCAAGATATAGACGAATGCCTCTCGTCGCCGTGCAAAAACGGCGGCACCTGTCAGAACTTGGAGAACAACTACGAGTGCACATGTAAGGAAGGGTTTGAAGGTCAGTAAATAATTATGTCAATTACATTACACGCTGTTTAAGGTATTGCAATAGTTTTCATGTGTATTGACGTGGGCGCAGGGAAGGATTGTTCGATAAATATAAACGAGTGCGAGACGAACCCGTGCGCAGCCGGCTCGACGTGCGTGGACGGCATCGCCAGCTACTCCTGCGTGTGCCAGGACGGACTCACCGGCGCCAACTGCGAGATCGACATCGACGACTGTGAGGTGCGGCTCGCTTATTGGATATTGCCTTCTAATTTCTATAAATGAAATAGCTATTACAATGTCTATAATAATTTAATTTAATTTACGCTCTTCAGAAATTTCAATATCGCGAATAAGTCTAAAATTATGTAATTAACGGTTAGTGCTATCCGATCACTGTAATTTTAAAATATTTTATGTCATTCGGCAAAATTATAGCACACTAGGGATGTGAATTTACATTTCTTCCATTATCGATATAGTTGATCACCAGGAACAATTTCGCAAGTCCGCGTTTCGCTTAGTAAAATAATTTTCGAATGTTAGTTTGAACGCAGACACAGGAGATTTTTAAAAAATGTAATAGCAAAATGTTTGTGTGTAGTCGCAACCGTGCCAGCACGGCGGGCGCTGCGTGGACGGGCTGAACAGCTACACGTGCGAGTGCGCGGGCACGGGCTACACGGGCGACGACTGCGCCGTCAACATCGACGAGTGCGCGCCGCAGCCTTGTCGCTACGGCGGCACCTGCATCGACGACGTCAACGACTACCACTGCAACTGCTACGCCGCCTATACTGGTTCGTGGACTACTAACTAGTAACTTTACTCACACACATGCATCTGTTTGCAGTGTTATTAGCTTTGGATGTTAAAACTTATAAACTACCCCGGGACATTACCTATACCCACGCCACTGTGACTCATGAGTTTTGATCGACAAAAACGCGCTTTTTACAAATACACTCCGAATTATGATCTCATATAAAAATAGTTGTTGTGAAGTGGCTATCGAAAACCGCGAGGATATTTGTTGACCGCATGACTCAGACCTAATTTGTAAATCCCACGAATATTCATCTTAATCTTGGGACTGTACCGATAGTTTTTATTTGACATCCGGCTTTTCACTTCGTCAATGATTTGTAACTGATAAATTGTTGTTTAGTAGTTAGTACTGTTGAGCGATACCAGCGTATCGATTGCGGTCGCCGTGGTTAACCAGCGTTTGACACCTCCGCTCATAAACGGATGACTGCGCATGGGTCCAATTCATACATATAACTGTTTAAGGAAATTCGTTTGATGTTGTTGATCGTCAATATGCTGAGTCAGAATGATCGTGCCTCTACATTTTCGATAGAATTTTGAATTCATAATTGTAGATTTGATGTGGTGGGTAGTGTGCAACTATTTTTGAATGAAAGTGTTTTCTTTATACATGAAAACTTGTTCTCCATCATGAGAAATTTAATTTAAAGAAAAAATATAATTGCGTTATTTTTAGCCACTGTTCTTCATGACAAAACTAGCAAATACGCCATCCTAAGGTATATTAATAATCACCTGTGTTATCTTCATGACTAATTCAAGACACTGATTGAATATTTATAAGGTTGAATTTTCTCAGCTGGCTCGCGTGTTTGATGAGGTTAATTAAGCACAGCCTTGTGCCACAGCTGACGGCGATGTTTGTTCGTGTTCCCCTGCAGGTAAGAACTGCGAGGTGGTGATCCACGAGTGCGAGAGCGAGCCGTGCAAGTACGAGGGCGTGTGCCTGGAGCGCAGCAACTCCAGCCTGTACCTGGCGCACGACGCGCCGCCCGTGCAGGTGGGCCCGCAGGAGCAGATGCTGCTGCCCGCCGTCTTCTACCAGCCCTTCTCCTTCGAAAATGCTAGTGGGTCAGTGAATCACATTGATTTCATTTTTATTCACATTTCAATTAACATATAAGACAGTCTTCGTGGCGTAGTTGGTTAGACTACGCCTGTGAAACGAGAGGCTGCGGGTTCGATCCCCGCACCGAAACGAATGATTGGGTGATCCACAGGTGTATTTATTATTTATTTTATTTTTCAAAAAATCTATAATCGCCATTAGTTACGGTTTCCAACGATGAGTATCGTCACTAGCATATAATGGCGGGAATTGTAATTGTCTCATTGAAATTCCATATTTTATTCACAGTTCATCTCTGAGGTTATTATAGCTGTGTTATCATGAATTCTTTTAGAACGTTATAAATGGATAAAACAATTAGGTAATCGTAATTTTCACCGATGCGTGCTGCATCACTGACAAAGTGGCGGGAAATATTAGATTATGTGAAATGATTTTGTACACCGTTATTAAATGTGGTGGCGTTATTTGGTGTTAGTTTCGAGTGCGTGTGCGTGCTGGGCACGGCGGGGTCGCGCTGCGAGGTGAACATCAACGAGTGCGCGTCGCTGCCGTGCGGCCACGGCAAGTGCATCGACGGCATCGGCGGCTACACGTGCGACTGCCACGCCGGCTACGAGGGCGACCACTGCGAGATCGAGATCGACGAGTGTCAGAGGTCAGTTCAGACGATATCGTGATGATATTTTTCTTTGTACCATCCGTCTGTTCATTCATACAAAAATAATATTTATATTGTTTTGTTAAGTGTAAATAAGCAAAAGAGTGTGGAGTATTTAAAATGTTGCGAAATAAATGTATTTAGCTGTAATTCACCGTATATTTTATAATTAGCATAATCAAATGCAAATAAATTCAGAATGTTGTGTAATTGCCGCTTATTAAATGTATGTCGGTGTATGTTTTAAAATATTTTAAACAATTGTCAATGTATAGAAGCCCTTTTAGTGAGATAAATGTCTTAAGCTAGATTTTTGCTGAAAATGTCGTAAACATTTATTAAATAGTTTTGATATGGTAGAGTTGTGGTAATGGTTTTGGTGACGTTTGCTCAGATACCAGCCGTGCGAGCACGGGCGCTGCTTCGACGGGCGCGCGTCGTACCACTGCCTGTGCAACCCGGGCTGGGGCGGGCGCAACTGCTCCGTGGTGCTGCAGGGCTGCCGCACCGAGCCCTGCCGCAACAACGGCACCTGCCAGGCCTGGCTGCGCGACGAGACCGAGCACCTCTTCAACTGCTCCTGCGCGCCCGGATACTACGGCACCACCTGCGAGAAGGCACTGTCCCCACTACACTAGCCACTGGCACCCACTAGCACCGCCATAGCGACGTTATGCCGCCCTGTTACTATACCAGAGCAAAGGAAGGAAAAATTACTGGTGCAAGGCAATTGGGCCTCCAGTCCTCTCACTGACTTACAAGTATAAAGAATTGATGATTGTTCATCATTTGAACAAATCTTTGCTCAGTTTTTCAATCATATTTTTGTATTAATTATTCTGAGAGTTAATTAAGCGCATTTTTGCGTAAAATTTAAACCACATTGAATTGACTTCTACAATGCCAATTATTTTGTAGATAACCACAATGTCCCTGGAGAAGAGCAGCTACGCGGAAGTGAACACGTCTCGCGAGGAGGGCTACGACATCTCGTTCCGGTTCAAGACGACGCTGGGCAACGGGCTGCTGGCGATGGGCCGAGGGTTGACGTACTTCTTCCTAGAGCTGTCCAACGGAAGGCTCAACCTGCACTCCAGCCTCTTGAACAAATGGGAGGGAGTGTTTATAGGATCAAACCTCAATGACAGTAATTGGCAGAAGGTAACTCACAACTACAAGTTTTCTTTAACTTATGATCGTGTAGTGTCGAAACTTTTTTGAAAGATATGAAATCTGGCTTTTAAAATGATATTACATTTTCATGATCTTTACAATCCAGTCCAATAAGATATTTTATTGAAATTAAATGAAAATATTTATTGAATCCTTAAAATGTCATACATTATTTTGATTCAGTAACTTGTATTCCATTACCACCCGGTTCATAAGGCGGTTTACGCCAGAGTTGAACGGGCATGAAACTCTAGCGTTGCTCTTTTCATAACAAGTTTACAATGCAATGATTATACAGGAGTCGCAGTTTAGTTAAATTCAGAAAAAATATTAATAATGTAAATGATATTCTCCAAATATTAAAACGTTAACTACGGGACCAAAACAATGAAGTGAAAATGTGAAGCCTGCCGTGTAATAGCGTCACAGTGAATGTGTTAAACACCGTTATAGAGGAAAATTACGTGTATAATTCAAGACGCAGTCATCGGCTAAATTACTTAGTTTGTAACTCATGTTGTCTACGTCCCCAGGTGTTCGTGACAATAAACTCCTCGCACCTGGTACTAGCGGCGAACGAGGAGCAGACGATCTACCCCATTAGTCAGATTGAGGCGTACAACTCGTCCGTGACGTCGTTCCCCACCACGCGCCTCGGCACCGCCGGCTCCTCCTTCGCCACGCTCACGCACGGACCCAACTTCTTCGTAGGGTGCTTCCAGGACGTCGTCGTCAATGGACAGTGGGTGAGGACAAACAATCGATTAAGTGAAGAATAGTCTAAGTCGGAAGTAGACTGGATAACTAAGTTGACAGTCACGTATTGGATTAAAATTTACCTCTGTAGAAATGTGTCTTAGGTTTGATTTTGAGTAGTATTTAATGGTTCTTAAAAATATTGTCTGTAAAAAATATGAATTCGAAAACCGAATCAAAATTGGTCGTAAATTGACTGAGATACTAATATTTTTTATAGTCCGGTGGGGACACTCGCGTTCTCTTTCGCACGTTTGCACTTTATGGAGGATGACGTCATGTCGTGCATGTTGCATCCTTTTCTATTGCTCCTACCAACAACTTTTATATATATGTAACTTGTTACTAAACAGATTAATTTATTTTTTCCTGATTATGATTATGCACAACGTAACCTTTCAATATAAACAATAATAAAAATGAGGACACTAGCCTATTGCGCACTGTAATAGTGAATGTTGTAAGTGTGACTATGCGTGTGTGTGACAGGTGCTGCCGGCGGACGCGAGCGGCGCGGGCGGGGGCGGGGGTGGGGGTGGCGGGGGCGGGGGCGAGGAGGGCGCGCGCGCCGAGCTGCGCGGCGTGCTGGCGTCGTGTCCGCGCACGCCGCAGTGCGAGCCCAACCCGTGCCGATCGGGCGGGCAGTGCGAGGACGCCTGGACCAGCTTCGTGTGCACCTGCCCGCGCCCGCACCTGGGAGACACCTGCCAGTACGGTGAGACAAATCTCTTTCAAATATTCAGCTAACGGAGGTAACTTCACTTATACACATTGAAGGTGTTTGTAATGAACAGGGACCAGATTATATGCATTTTCAATTACATTATTGCTGGTCAAAAGTTTATTAATGTAAAGGGTACGTTCTAGTATTATGTTAATTTAATTATAAAATCTATTATAGCATACTTTTACTTTTCAAAAATGTTACATTTGTGTTTATTTATTTATTTATTTGGTTCGCCAACAGCGCGACATATTAATACACTCTTAAGTTACAACAATAAAGTTATAAATCCGATATGTGCGCCAGTTATAGGTGAACACATCGTTTACAAAAGACAGCAAGTATAATTAAAAATATATTTATTACATAAATCTAGTCTAATTAAAATTTGAATATATAAAAAAAAATTGGAATAAGAAAATAAAATTTAAATCTTCACAAAAAGCTATATAGTAATATACAAAAAAAATAATAATAGTAATAAACAAAACAATAATAAACAAAAAAAACAAATACATCGTGGCATACAATAACAAACACAACGTAATATTCTACCGCTCAAACAGGAACAAACAGAAAAAGGATTACAACAAAGTAAACAATACATTTTAAATTAAATTATTGAAAATTAAGAGACAGTTCTTTAAACGTTTTTGAGACATTGCAGAAGTTTACCCTTAAATTGATTCGTAGGATCGTGAAATATGTCAAAATTATTTTTTTTGTTAATATCATTGCACTGGGCAAGCATTCGAAAAAGCGGTGCATGTCGACCTATGTTAGTTTTACAAGTTGGAATTTTAAAAATATCGGTAATAGGTCGCCGAGGTCTATTGTACGGGATGGATAATTTTACATAATCAAGGAGGTGGACACATGATATTTTATCGTTTACGAGTCTGTGTAGAAACACGATATCATGTATTTTTCTACGAACGTACAATGTTGTCATATTGAATTCGGTGATGTGTTGGTCATAAGAGCAACGGTGAGAGATACCAGGTGTTATATAGGCCAGACGACGGGTAAATGCACGTTGAATGCTTTCCAGGCGTTGCGAATGTACACTGTACACTGGGTTCCATACAACACTTGCAAATTCCAAGTGGCTCCGAACCAGGGAATTAAATAATAAAATACAAGTTCGCGATAACTCAAAACCTCATATGTTGTGTTGCATATTTTACCAATTTTCCTTGTTTTTCGTGCACATTTTAACAATTGTTCATGCCTATTTTGTGCTTTTTATATTGCATATAATTCAGTCTCTAAGCAGAAGCAGCAGAAGACATGCCCGATGTAATAGAATGTGTGAAAGCAATGACGCAGTGTGGTGGTGTGTGGTGGTGTGTGCGCAGACTACACGGCGGCGACGTTCGGGCAGGAGGCGGCGCGGCCGCGCTCCGTGGTGCGCGTGGCGGTGGCCGAGGCCGCGCGCCGCGCCGTGCTGGCCGCGCTCGACATCTCCATGTTCATCCGCACGCGCAAGCCCACCGGACAGATCTTCTACCTCGGCTCGCTGCCCAGGTACACTCGCACGCTGTGTTCATGCTTATACACTACTGCTATCAAACATTAAATATCATTATTATAACTAATTAACAATGATAATATCTGTCCATAGTTTACGAGTTTACTTGTGTTACAAGCCTGTCAACTTATCGGAGACATTTTTTGAAAATGTAGTTTAAGATTGTGTTTAAATAACAAATACAATTTCTGATATTGATGTATTTAACAAACACGTACTGACGAATAAGTATTGTACGCGACAAGTCGATATGGCACTTTTCTAAGTGATGTAGTATCACGTTCCGAATAGATTATATCGATATTTTATTGCAATATCATAAGAATAAAAATTACTAAGTGAAGTATATTATATGTTATACGCCAAAATATTTTACTTACAATTTGTAACTAATCGATGTCTGCATATGGAAGATATATGAGAAAAACTATTATAAGGGGACTGTGCTCTCCCTCACGCCTCACATCATACCCCGATAGCCATCTCGACCTGTCGCGTACTATACGTACACGCAGTTGAACACGCAGACGTTAGCAATGAATGTGTGTATCCGCGTCAGGTACGGTCAGACGGAGGAGACGCAGGTGGGCGCGTCGCTGGCGGGCGGCGAGCTGCTCGTGCACCTGCGCTTCAACCAGACGCCCGAGAACTACACCGTGGGCGGCACGCGCCTCGACAACGGACATCTGCACCTCATCGAGGTCACTGCGGTGTCCCTCCACTCCAACACACTCATATCTTGACAATTCCTTCTCATATTCAAATGAATTGAATTAAAATAATTTATCGAATCTGTAAAAATATTTAACATCATTTTGATTCAGTCATTTTTTTATTCTACCATCCGGTTCCGAAAGCGGTTTTCACTAGAGAAGAATGGGCAAGAAACTCTAGTATTGCTCTTTTCAACACCAGTTTACAATACAGTGATTATTATCTACAAATGTTACAAATTGGTTTAAATCAGAGCAGTTCAGTTCAGTTAATGCTCGTATTATTTATTTTCTTGAGATAAACATAAGTGTACCATGGTATCTAGTAATTTTGGATTCCTTGATATTGATGTTTTGTTGCTTGGTACGGTCAGGTGGTGCGCAACTCTACTCTGGTCCAAGTGAAGCTCAACGGAACAGAATACTTCCGCAAATCTATATCAGGCGCTAAACAACTAGACGCAGAGGTAAGAGTTATGGACTAAACATATTGGACTACATTTGAATTGTCTGTATTTAACATAATAATCGGATGTGTATCAGGGAGCTCTTCATGACTAATAATGTTATTTTATTAAGCCATATTGTGTACAAAAACTGTCTAGTGTTGTAATAAAGTTAATGAATGTGTTGTATGTTCAGGTGCTGTACCTGGGCGGTCCCCCGCCGCTGCCGCAGGCTCCGGAGGCGGCAGCACTGGTAGCGCCGGGCTCGTCGCCCGCGCTCCCCGCCCTCCCCGCGCCGCTGTCCTCCGCCGCCTCCCAACCCTCCCTGGCGCCGCTCACCCCCAGCACGGCGCTGTCCGCCCCCCTCCCGCCCTCGCCCTCGGGCCCCGCGCCCCCCGCACTTCCCTCGCCATCAATGCCCACACCGCCGCAGCCAATCACGTCTACGCCCCCAACTACACCTGCCACTGTCGACCAGCCGGACGACTCCGCCTACTTTAAGGGTGTCATTCAGGACGTGCAGGTATTTATTTATTATTGTAATCAATATGATCAGATTATTTTGTATTTAGATTTGTTTACACACCAATTTGATTTTTGTTGGAAGTACGAAGTAAAAAAAAAACAAGTACAAAAAATACAATTTTCGTTTTACTTACTAATTTGTCATAGTTGATATAAAATTGCATTACTCGTATTGATCAATTTCATGACCGAAATGATAGTTATTCAATTACTATAATTTTTTATTTACTTTTTTTATTGATAGCCTCCATGGCGCAGTTGGTTAGACGCCGGTTGTAAAACGAAAGGCCGCGGGTTCGAACCCCGCGCCGGGACATGTTTATGTGAGCCACAAACATTTGTTTTAGGTCTGGGTGTTTGTGAGACTGAAAAGTCTCTCGTAGTTCTTGATACCCACGACGCAAGGCTGTATTTTAGTGCGGGGTTAGGACTATGTATGTGACTGTGGGGTATTTATCAGTAGCGCGTGCGCGAGGGTTAGTGGTGAGTGGTAATGTTGGTTGGTGGCAGGTGTCGAACGGCGTGAACGTGACGGTGGTGGAGTTCTTCCCGCTGCACGTGGCGGGGCTGCAGCTGCCGCCGCCCTTCGGCGAGGTGTGGTTCGACCCGGCCGGCGTGCTGCAGGGCGTGGTCTCCGACGACGCCTGCGCCTCGCGCCCCTGCCTGCACAACGCCACCTGCACCACCACCTGGAACGACTTCACGTACTTATCCACCCTCACATGCTTATAACACTTCATGTCAACACTCAACATCCACTGCGGACGATCGATGTACGAAAACAAATGCCACAGATCAATACACACGCGAGTATGATATACTAAAAATATTGTTTACTCTCAACTCAACAAAGAGAAGAAGGCGTTTTACCAAGACATAATTTTCTTGCCGCAAATCTAACTTTTGCCGTCTGTCTCATAGTCTCACACCCGTATTCACAAACAATATTGTGAGGATTGAGGACGCATAGTGCGGTCAAACGCATAGAGTCGCCAATTTCAATTCAACTATACTGATAAGGTATCTACCTATTTCAGGTCTAAAAACATATTGTAAACACAGTTAGTCACGCAGACAAAGTTGCGGGTAAAATCCAGTCCTTACATACTCGGATAACTTAAATTCAAGTGTCTGTGATTATCATTATTTACACAATACCTATATCGAAACTCCACTTTAATAATTTTTGTTTGTCTGTCGTTTTGTTTGGACTTTCACTGCCAGATAGGTTACTTTTGCGAAAGTCACTTAGGCTTTAAATTTGGAGAACAAATTAGGTTACCGCACAAAGAAATATAAAACCCTTAAAACTAGAGGTTATTTTTATAAAGATGGTATTATAACATGCGTGTGGCTGATTTCATTAGGTTTCCTCGATTTATTTTGATGTCAAAAATATTAAGGCTTTCGTAGGTACAAAAAAATCCTTTAAAAATTGAGCCTTATTTAAGACTCAGTCTCGAACAGAGAAAGCAATATTTAAAACGTAACTGATTTCGTAAGTGGTTCATTGGTTGTAGAATTGTACATTTACGGGAGGGGTGCGGGGAGGGCGGTATTGAAACTATGTTTGGTAATATCGGGTTTATAAAATATGGACTTTAAAATTGGAATTGTATTTTCTTATCACTAATAAATAGAGGGGTGACGGACATTTAATGAATCCATAGGGTGCCGCGCAAAAAATACTTATAAATAAATATTGTAAACGGTTTAGGGTTTTATAAATTTTATATTTTGGTGGAGGAAGGGAGTGGTGAAATGTTGTACGGGAGTGCCGACTTTTTAATAGGCATTTTAAGTGTGTTAAACATAATACAAATAAAATACCTAAATAATGCAGACGAAGTTTGCACAAACCAGTAAGCAGTTAAGAAACGAGTAACACATGAGTTCACTTAAAGTGACCCTTCGGTAAAGTAGCTCGACAGCTACATTACAGTAGTGTCAGTTGAAAACATGCGAGTATCAGAATATGATGTCATGTGAATTTGGATTATTTCAGTTTTTATTATTCTCGCAGAATTATTTTCAACTAATTCGCGCGCGTCAATTAATTAATTCACGTAAATAAATTATTATAAGCATTACAATAATCAGAAAATGTTTAGGGTCGTAGAAATCACTTAGATTAAATAATGTCTAAATACCAATCATTAATTCGCGTCTTCAACGACAGCCCATATATTTTGTTGTTCGTAAAATAAATATTCCGTGAAATAAATGTAAAGAAAATACAGCGCTGTATTTTTACATTTAACTGCCGTAGAATAGAATAAACTCGGATAGAATACTCGTTTGTGTGTAAGTGGCCTATGATTGATGAATTGATCTGATGTTTGCGTCAAATAAAAATGTTTTGTGAAAACTTAAAATGTAGATATCTCTAAATATATAAAGAATTATGGTGAAGGATGGAATAGGAAACTTTAATGTCGTTTCTTCGTTTTACAGGTTTGTGTTTAGATTCGTGTCAGTTATTTTGTGTACATATATGTATATAGATTATGTTTAACAAATAATAAAAATCTTCGTTTTTCAGAGGAACACAAGTTTATTATTTAATTTACTATTGTCATAGTAAATGCTTCGTTTATTCATCATTCTTGCCTCGTCTTACTCATGAAGTCTGCTATTAAGGGAATGGTTGTGGTTTCGGTACTACAATCTTGTTCAAATCTCTGAAGTCTATATTTAGTGTTGATGTTTTTCTTCTTTTTCAAACACCAATGTGACAGGTGCAGCAAATGGATTGCAAGATTCTTCTATAAGTTTATTATCTAATAGGTTTCCTATTTGCTTTTCTATTTCATTTTTTCCTTCCACAGTGCATCTGTAAGGCTGTTACTGCAATATTGGTATACCAATAAATATATTCTGGGTTTATATCCGTTAACAGTTCCAATGTCATAATATTTATTTCGAAATCTTCTTCTTTTACATGTTCGTTTAAATTAATATTTTATTATTTCTATAGATTGTTGTTGTCTGTTGTTTGTTTAGCATTTGATTTTATATTTGTGTAGGCTTCTCTCACTTTCTTTATTTTTCTTCTTCAGTAGGTATATATATTAATACGAGATTTATATATATTAAGATTTGTAGCGCTATCTGATGCTTATTCTTTATTCAAGTTTGGTTTCTGGGTATTTTTTACGTCTTTATTTTGTATCAACTTAAATTCATTATCATGTCTAATCCAATCAATAACATATCTGTAATGTTGTTCATCTTTATTGTATGCTTCAACATTATCTTCTACTTCAAATATTTTCATTTTAAGTTTGTCATACCGCTTGTCTTTTTGACACTATAATTTGTTACTAATCTTGCTTCATTCCAAGCAATTCCTATTCCTTTTAGTTTTAATAACTGTGAATGAATCAGATATACATTGGCACCGGCATCTTTTAGTACATAAATGTCCAATGTATCATTTAATAGTAGTTTGACATTTTTTAATGGTGTCACTATTAGATTTTTTGTCCAGTTTCATGTAACTTGGCTTCTATCACGGAGTTATTTACATGTTTTATGTATTATCTCTTGTTTTATGATCTTCTCTTGTTTTAAACCAGCAAGCAGATTCGGGATAGTAGCGAATTCGTTTATATGACTTTTCATAAGTTTTACATGGACTTTTATCTTAATTTGTATTGTTACCTCTTAAGTTTCCATATTTTCTGTAGTTTGAATAATTCTTTTTATTTACCAAATGTTTCGTTTTCGTTTCATTACTTCAATAACTATTGTGAAGCAGAAAAGTACTGGACAGTGATACATTTTTCACGTTACACCTGTGTGAATGTAGTGAAATGGCCAAGCCACTTATTTTGTCTAATGTATAGAGGTTATGAAGTTAGGTTTATACTTCTTTTTTTATTAACGGAGAGAACTTAACAACGCAAATCAACCAATCACAGATCTACATTCGACGTTTTGCATTCATTTGTGACCTCTATCAGAAATTCGTTACTTAGCATAGCGTCGCTTCAACACTGAGTAAAGTATTGTTTGTGAATATGGGTGTTAATGTAAATATTTTAAACTAATCGCACGGTTTTTCTCCATCTGTGATTAATTATCATCTGAGACGATCTGTTGATGTGAGTAAATGTTTTGGTACAATGTAATTGCGATGTTATTTGAATGTGTTCATGTATAATGCGTATGTGTTGTTGCAGATGTGCGTGTCCCCGCGGGTACAAGGGCAAGCAGTGTGCCGAGGTGGAGTTCTGTCAGCTGCAAGGATGTCCTCTCAATTCGCATTGTCGTAATCTTGACGCCGGGTGAGATACCGTCTTATTTCAATATATTTCTTTTACATTAAACCAATGAAAATAAATTCACCAACGGTAGATTTGAAAGCCTCCGTAGCGCAGTTGGTTAGACGCCGACTTTGAAACGATAGGCCGCGGATTCGATTACACCGACACAAACATTTGTGAGGCCCACAAGTATATGTTTCGGGTCTGGGTGTTTGTGAGAACGAAATGTCTCCTAGTTCTTGATACGCACGACACAATGGGGACACAGTGGGGACTATGTATGTGACTGTTGGGTGTATTTATTTATTTTGTTAGCTTTTTCCACCGCCTTACAATGGATAGGGCCGGAGAATAATATTTTGTACCTCAGTTTCATGAGATATAGTTTTTGAATGTTTGATGTTGTATTCTCGTCCCATATTGGCATTTGGTATCAATTTATTAAATTGAATTGTAAGCCCTACTGGATTTTCGGATATTGTATATTTTGTAATGTAGAATAATTAGTTTTATTTTGATACGACGTGCGTGTGAGTGATGTATGTGAGGTGCGGTGTGCAGGTACGAGTGCGTGTCGAACGCGACGTTCGACGGCGTGAACACGACGCTCACGTACAAGCTGCGCGTGCCGCGCGCCGTCGCCATCCCCGCCGACGAGACCTACTCGCCGCCCGACACGCTCACCATCACCTACCGGTACGCACTCACTGCGACACTACATACTACTGCTCATATTCTACACTTTGTATTCCTCCACTTCGGTATACTTTGTCCATCTCATATTGATATATTTAATTATATAATTTTCACTAATATGTTTTTTTTTTGCATATCATATTCAAAATAAATGTTGAATTGGGTCATTAAATACTATTTCTTGCAAGGTGCCGTTTATTTTTTATGGTCTTTGTCCCAGATTTTGATCAGCGAAATATGAATAAACATAAAATTAATTTGTCGTATTAGAAGTGACAAGTGTGATCGTTTAATGCAGAACGAAAGCTGGCGGCACCGTGTTCCGCGCGGAGAGCACGGAGGGCGGCTCGAGCGCGGAGGGCGGCGCGGGTGCGGAGGGCGGCGCGGGCGCGGACGCGGAGGGCGCGTGGTTCAGCGTGGGCGTGTTCAAGGAGCTGGTGTCAGTGCAGTGGCGCCTGGGCGGCCGCCTGCCGCGCGCACTGCGCATGCGCGCACACCACTCGCATCTGCGCTGGACCACCGTGCGGTTCACCTTCCGCAGGGATCAGATCACTGGTACACGTCATCACTTTTATCCATTAAGTCTTGTGTACTCGGTACTTGCATCGTGACGCGAAAGAATCTTATTTATGGCCAGTTAATGCTCCGTCTGAACGGTTGTGTCCACTGTATTTACTACAAAATCAACATCTAAAAATATTTTATCTATACTGTACTGCATCTATTTAGTATTGATAGATTTATCATAGATGTAATACTTTTTTTTAACTGACATCTAAACTTTTATAAAATAACTTTTTTATTTGTGTTCACGCTTGTATGAACACCGAAGCATCATTAATGGGACAAATTGTAATGTTGTTATAAGGAGTCAGAACAAGGAACATTTGATTGTATCAGGTGCGTTCGTGGACGCGGAGGGTCGCGAGGAGGTGGGACTGTCCGGTGCCATCGACGTGCGCGCGTGGCAGCGCCTCATGGCGGAGGGGCGCGTGCACCTGGGCGGGGCGCCGCGCACGCACGCGCTCGCCGCCTCTACCGTGCCGCCCACGCTCGCACCCACGCCGCTCGTACGTACTGCACCACAGTTACACACTTTAACACGAGTCCATGTAACATATCCCTTTTATTTTGTCAAATTCCTCACCAAAATATTCAAGCCGAATTGTTGATGAGTACCATAGGTTCTTCTCGTGTCATATTTTAGTCTATTTATAAGTCATTTTTCAAACTAAAATCACTGCTTTTTCATACGGTAAAGACGATATGTTTTTTCTTTAAATTATTGTTATGATAATATATTGTTTCACAGACCGACGGCTCGACAGATCCTAACACCTGGGAATATACTGAAGGCGAAGACCTAGCCGGCGACAACTTGGAAGGCAAATACTTCAAGGTATGAATTTGCTAGTTTTGTAACTTGGAAAAGGAATTTATTAACACTTATTAAATTCATTCACTTTGTATTAGTTTGAAGTATTTGCATTACACGTAGACCAAGTCTTAGATAAAAGTAAATTATTTTATGTTCTAAAATTGTCCGACATTGATGAATGTAAATTGTGCGTGTGTGTGCAGGGGTGCGTGGGCGCGGTGCACGTGGGTGCTCTGCTGCTGCCGTTCTTCACGGAGGAGGAGTTGTTCGTGGGCGCGGCCGCCACGCTGCTCGCCGCGCAGCCGCACTACGCGCTCGTGTCAGTACCACACACACCCACTGCTCTATACTGTCTCTCGCTTTCGTATGGAACTGGACAATCATTTATTTCCAACGCATTTATTTTAATAATTCTGTCACAGTTTTAAGATAAGTTATATACTTTCAGAGATTAGTCGAGTTTCAGTACTCGGTATAAATTAAATACGGGCTTTCTTTCTTTATCCATAACAATGACTACGATTTTATCGTAAAAGTGTAATAATATGAAGGGTCTATGTAACGTATGGGTTTGTGTGGTCAGGTCGGGTCGCCCGTGGGGCGCGGCGCAGGGCGTGGGCTGCGTGCTGTGCCTGGAGTCGGACTGCGCCAACGGCGGGCGCTGCGCCGACGTGCGCTCCTCCTACGCCTGCGCCTGCCCGCCCGGGTACTCCGGGGACTACTGCCAGGTATACGAGTATACAGATGTATATACATTACTCACGCCTTATTTCACAAGTGGTGGGCGGGATAACAACAATGCATCATGAACATTGTTTCATATACTGTGATGTTTATTAGGCATTAGGTGATTAGCAAGATTGCGTTAAATTGATTGATTTTGAAACAATGGGTTGTCAATATGTAATCATTGTTGTAAAATCATGTTTAAATTCATTTGTATTGTTTTGGTATATAGATCGACGTCGACGAGTGCGCATCCCATCAGTGTCAGAACGGTGCTACGTGTCAAGACGGAGTCGCTTCCTACACATGTATTTGTCCGGAAGGATTTGAAGGAGAATTGTGAGTTTTTTAAAAAACTTATTTAATTCAACATGTAACTGGCAGTTCAGTTTGCATTTGCACAGATTTAAGAGGCTAATTTGAAGGTTCCCTGGTCCTTTGAGCCAGATGTGTTGTTATAATAATTGTGTGGTCGTGCAGGTGCTCGGTGGACGTGGACGAGTGCGCATCGTCTCCGTGCGCACACGGCGGCACGTGCGTGGACGAGGCGGGTGGCTTCCGCTGCGAGTGCGGTGCGCACTGGCGCGGGCCCGCCTGCACGCTGCCGCACGCGCGCTCCTGCGCACACCGGCCCTGCCTGCACGGCACCTGCACCGACACCGCGCCAGGTACACACATACTATACTTCCGCTGCGAGTGCGGTGCGCACTGGCGCGGGCCCGCCTGCACGCTGCCGCACGCGCGCTCCTGCGCACACCGGCCCTGCCTGCACGGCACCTGCACCGACACCGCGCCAGGTACACACATACTATACTTCCGCTGCGAGTGCGGTGCGCACTGGCGCGGGCCCGCCTGCACGCTGCCGCACGCGCGCTCCTGCGCACACCGGCCCTGCCTGCACGGCACCTGCACCGACACCGCGCCAGGTACACACATACTATACTTCCGCTGCGAGTGCGGTGCGCACTGGCGCGGGCCCGCCTGCACGCTGCCGCACGCGCGCTCCTGCGCACACCGGCCCTGCCTGCACGGCACCTGCACCGACACCGCGCCAGGTACACACATACTATACTTCCGCTGCGAGTGCGGTGCGCACTGGCGCGGGCCCGCCTGCACGCTGCCGCACGCGCGCTCCTGCGCACACCGGCCCTGCCTGCACGGCACCTGCACCGACACCGCGCCAGGTACACACATACTATACTTCCGCTGCGAGTGCGGTGCGCACTGGCGCGGGCCCGCCTGCACGCTGCCGCACGCGCGCTCCTGCGCACACCGGCCCTGCCTGCACGGCACCTGCACCGACACCGCGCCAGGTACACACATACTATACTTCCGCTGCGAGTGCGGTGCGCACTGGCGCGGGCCCGCCTGCACGCTGCCGCACGCGCGCTCCTGCGCACACCGGCCCTGCCTGCACGGCACCTGCACCGACACCGCGCCAGGTACACACATACTATACTTCCGCTGCGAGTGCGGTGCGCACTGGCGCGGGCCCGCCTGCACGCTGCCGCACGCGCGCTCCTGCGCACACCGGCCCTGCCTGCACGGCACCTGCACCGACACCGCGCCAGGTACACACATACTATACTTCCGCTGCGAGTGCGGTGCGCACTGGCGCGGGCCCGCCTGCACGCTGCCGCACGCGCGCTCCTGCGCACACCGGCCCTGCCTGCACGGCACCTGCACCGACACCGCGCCAGGTACACACATACTATACTTCCGCTGCGAGTGCGGTGCGCACTGGCGCGGGCCCGCCTGCACGCTGCCGCACGCGCGCTCCTGCGCACACCGGCCCTGCCTGCACGGCACCTGCACCGACACCGCGCCAGGTACACACATACTATACTTCCGCTGCGAGTGCGGTGCGCACTGGCGCGGGCCCGCCTGCACGCTGCCGCACGCGCGCTCCTGCGCACACCGGCCCTGCCTGCACGGCACCTGCACCGACACCGCGCCAGGTACACACATACTATACTTCCGCTGCGAGTGCGGTGCGCACTGGCGCGGGCCCGCCTGCACGCTGCCGCACGCGCGCTCCTGCGCACACCGGCCCTGCCTGCACGGCACCTGCACCGACACCGCGCCAGGTACACACATACTATACTTCCGCTGCGAGTGCGGTGCGCACTGGCGCGGGCCCGCCTGCACGCTGCCGCACGCGCGCTCCTGCGCACACCGGCCCTGCCTGCACGGCACCTGCACCGACACCGCGCCAGGTACACACATACTATACTTCCGCTGCGAGTGCGGTGCGCACTGGCGCGGGCCCGCCTGCACGCTGCCGCACGCGCGCTCCTGCGCACACCGGCCCTGCCTGCACGGCACCTGCACCGACACCGCGCCAGGTACACACATACTATACTTCCGCTGCGAGTGCGGTGCGCACTGGCGCGGGCCCGCCTGCACGCTGCCGCACGCGCGCTCCTGCGCACACCGGCCCTGCCTGCACGGCACCTGCACCGACACCGCGCCAGGTACACACATACTATACTTCCGCTGCGAGTGCGGTGCGCACTGGCGCGGGCCCGCCTGCACGCTGCCGCACGCGCGCTCCTGCGCACACCGGCCCTGCCTGCACGGCACCTGCACCGACACCGCGCCAGGTACACACATACTATACTTCCGCTGCGAGTGCGGTGCGCACTGGCGCGGGCCCGCCTGCACGCTGCCGCACGCGCGCTCCTGCGCACACCGGCCCTGCCTGCACGGCACCTGCACCGACACCGCGCCAGGTACACACATACTATACTTCCGCTGCGAGTGCGGTGCGCACTGGCGCGGGCCCGCCTGCACGCTGCCGCACGCGCGCTCCTGCGCACACCGGCCCTGCCTGCACGGCACCTGCACCGACACCGCGCCAGGTACACACATACTATACTTCCGCTGCGAGTGCGGTGCGCACTGGCGCGGGCCCGCCTGCACGCTGCCGCACGCGCGCTCCTGCGCACACCGGCCCTGCCTGCACGGCACCTGCACCGACACCGCGCCAGGTACACACATACTATACTTCCGCTGCGAGTGCGGTGCGCACTGGCGCGGGCCCGCCTGCACGCTGCCGCACGCGCGCTCCTGCGCACACCGGCCCTGCCTGCACGGCACCTGCACCGACACCGCGCCAGGTACACACATACTATACTTCCGCTGCGAGTGCGGTGCGCACTGGCGCGGGCCCGCCTGCACGCTGCCGCACGCGCGCTCCTGCGCACACCGGCCCTGCCTGCACGGCACCTGCACCGACACCGCGCCAGGTACACACATACTATACTTCCGCTGCGAGTGCGGTGCGCACTGGCGCGGGCCCGCCTGCACGCTGCCGCACGCGCGCTCCTGCGCACACCGGCCCTGCCTGCACGGCACCTGCACCGACACCGCGCCAGGTACACACATACTATACTTCCGCTGCGAGTGCGGTGCGCACTGGCGCGGGCCCGCCTGCACGCTGCCGCACGCGCGCTCCTGCGCACACCGGCCCTGCCTGCACGGCACCTGCACCGACACCGCGCCAGGTACACACATACTATACTTCCGCTGCGAGTGCGGTGCGCACTGGCGCGGGCCCGCCTGCACGCTGCCGCACGCGCGCTCCTGCGCACACCGGCCCTGCCTGCACGGCACCTGCACCGACACCGCGCCAGGTGCTGTACATGCATCACTCTACCTGTAGTCGCAACTGGAAGAGGTCTTTTGGATTCAGTGTGTTCACCAAATGTGGCCTTGGAAAAGCGATCGTTTTTGCAGTCGCAAGCGGGGCCAACGATCTTCCAGGAGTTTATCGTAAAAGTTGTAATTTGAATATAACATAATAATACTGTGTGCTAATAATGTAATGCGTTCTGTTTAGATCCCCCGACCGGCAACCCGTTCACGTGCACGTGCACGGAGGGCTACGAGGGCGTGTACTGTGAGCACGCCTTCTGCGAGCTCACGCCGTGCGTGCACGGCACCTGCGTCAACGACACTGAGGTGCACAGCGTTTCTTATTTTTTCAAATATTATTTTAAACATTTTCTATTATAAATAAATAGAGACAGTAAAATAAGTTAGTTTTCAGAGAGAGTTTTGAATGCTTGTGGTAGATAAGTTAGCATTCGGCTTGATGGTAAGCGGTTACTATTATTCATAGGCAATATGTAGGTGTGTATATGAGGCACCTACATATAGTGATAAGTGACATGGTGTGCAGGGCGCCTCGTGCTCGTGCGAGGCGGGGTGGCGCGGGCGGCTGTGCAGCTCGGAGCGCGACGGGTGCGCGGAGGCGGGCGGCGCGGCGTGCCTGCACGGCGGCCGCTGCATCGCGGCGCGCGCGCACCTGCTCTGCGACTGCGCCAACACCGGTCAGTGCTTCTACCTATTACTTCTAGTTATATGCTCCAACGAAACGATTGCATTTTTAATATAAACTACACTAGAAATCATGCACCCATCAACAATGCTCCATTACAACATCCTAAACAATTGTTATAAAACAAATCATCGAGCGCACAGTAAACATCTGCGGCAACATAAACATGCATTGTAGTCGGCAGTGCCTGTAGAAAGTGACAATTGATAGCGGCGGTAATCTTATCGCGGCCGCGCCATCGAGCGCGCAATCTACCTCCACTGATAACCATTGATTACGGGTACACGTCACCAGCGGTTCTCAAATTTTACTCCACGCGATACAATTATTAAGTACCGAAAAAAATCCTAATTTTCAAATGCAGAAAGTTCACTAATAAATCTTTTCCTATAGACATTAAAGGTCACTTCCATCCAAAATTATGTTGGAATGATCCCTAAGGGCTTAAATAGTTTTACTTTAAAATTTGTGGATAAAAGTTAAGCAGCCACTTTAAAACAACATTGCAAGTTAATCTAAAGAAACCGCCGTGCGTTTTGTCATGTCCAATGTAATACCTTGAAAAAAAACACGACGTTACCTACAGCTAAGCTATTTCTCGTAAACGTAAGTATTTATAACTGCAAAGTAATTTGGTAGTTTAATACAATGTGCTTCCCGATGCGCATGCGTCATTATTATGAATGCTAGGCGCATACACCGCGCATCTCGCACGCCTTATTTGTATACATAATGAATCATCTATGTCGTTTATGTACTGGTGTACCGCTGTTGCTATTCCACGGTCTGTTTGTCTGTAAATCAGTCGAGTGTATGTACATATTAAAATATCTTGAAAATTGTACTAGAAATGATAATAAGGTATTTTACTATGATCGATTTTTTGTATTATTTTGTGTGCAAACATAAATACCATTAAAATAAAACATTTCTGTCAAAACAGTATTAAAGTAGCTTGTAACACGACGCAAATATTAGTTCTTTAAATTAAAGAGTGGAAGTGTAGTGCGGATATCTTCCGTCTCTTTCCATGCGCACATTAATGCATGTTAAGCGCAGTGACGTCACTAGTATTTGTTTTGTATCCCTTTTCTTTTACTCCCATAACAAGATTTAAAACGTTTGTGACTTGTTTAATTCTGAATGGATTTACAAAATTCTTTGTTTATTGGATTTTGGATATGGATACCTTTTAATAAATACAATAAAAAAATGTAGTGAAATAACTTTTAGATAATAAAGATAATGAAAATGGAGTCAACTAGCCTTTTAAAACAATTAATTCAATGTGATAAAAATTGGATTCATGAGATATATTCTGTACTTTAGGCAATATATGAATGATTAGGATGAGTAGTGCGCAAGCAAGAAACGGAAAAGTCAATCGGTGTATGTGTAAAGACCCAAAATTAATTGATTTAAATAACGATGTTTCCTCATTTGACTTGTATTTCCTGTTTGTTTATTTGTAAAAAACCCTTTTCATTGTTATTAATACAAAAACACATGCGTAAGCTAGATTAGGTACAACTTCAAGAGAAACCTAACGTGTGAAAATAATTATTTAAAAAAGTATTTTTGGTATTCTGCTTCGTTTTGAGTAAGGCCTTAGATTTGGGAATGCCATAAAAAAGTTTGAATATGGAAACAAAAAAACTATTTATAATTCGTCAGAATATACCGTCACCGCCAAAAATGTATGAGTGATCAACAAGTACAAGTTTCGATTCTAAATTGTAAACGGCCTAAAAGTCTCTCGTAGTTTCTGATGCCCACAACACAAGGATTGTGACTTCATGTAAAGGACTACCTATGTGACTGTTAGTTGTATTGGTTCCAATAAAAACAAGGCAAGGACGTCAGGGAATAGTAGCACACGTCACGAGATAACGTTCAGGAAAACTGCGGCCGCAAGTTTGTGAATCAGTGGCTTCTCGCCGCACTGGGCCAGTGGGCGCGCGCGTGTTCTCCGACACAATATATTCTATTCAACATTAATTATTTGTGCAAAAATGGACACCAAAAGGATAGTGTGTGAGTGATTGTGACATGTGCAAACGAGGATGTGGACATTTCTCACTGCCATTATTATTATAGGTAAGAATGTTTACAATTGATGTGAGTGGATTTAATGACGGTTCCTATCGATAATTGTTGACAATGAAACCGATCAAATAAAATCACTGCCGATTATCTTTTTATTAAAATGTAAACGTCTCAGTTTGATACAAACTAAATGTTTGTTATTGACTTACCCCTGAGTTCGTACTATAAAGAGTCAAATACTATGGTATAAACACAAATCAACATACCATCTTTAGACTTCGTTTATCGTTGGTCTTCTCATTCGATGGTTATCAATCTCGTTGATTATCAGTTCTATTTAAAGCCTAAAGACCGATTTTATATCATATATCTACATCAGCCCATTCACTTGCCATTGCTGGGCACGATGAGCATAACATACTTTGGAAAATATTGTAGAAATATCAGCTGTGTACTGTGTAGTTTTCTTCAAGACATTTTGCTTTAGCTCTAGAGAGATAGATCATACATTAATATTTTTATTATCATTCATACCTCAACCATAATTGCAATGTGCAATAAAGATGCACTATCTTGATGATTTAGTCAATGTCAAAATTGTAATCAATACATTGTTATATACATCATCAATACATTGCTATGCACGATGCGTCACACGCGCCGACAAAAAGATTACATTGCGGACATCACTAATTGATTCCGCAAGCGCACTATGTATATGCTTTTTCTATATTTACATTATTATTTGCTATGCTACTACACTTGTTAGTATCACTCAAATGGTATGCATTCAAATTCATATTTCGGATTGGTAGATAATGTTATAGTATGTAGAATAAGATCACAGAACCGTCACACCTCCGTCAGTTTTGCGAAGATGGAATGTTGTTGATATGTAGTTTCAAACGCGCATAAGAAAAGAATTAAGTAAACTTTTTATTTTGTCATTTATGTTGTCTTAGTTTCAAGACTTTTTGTAACCAGCCAAACCAATCTGGAAGGCCAAACTTTCATCAGACACTAATAAAATGAACCAAATTACAATTTTGTTAAAATATATTGGGTGTTGTTGCTAGTATCATGGACTATTATTGTAATATTCCTCTAGTAACTAAGAAGTTCAGCATGCTGTATATCGGTGGCCTCCTAAGTTCATTTACCTAGTCTTGGTTTATCTTTAGGTGAATATTCTCAACTCGTGGAGTTTCCCTGATTTTGTCCTTACAATTATTGTACTACTGTGCGTTATCTTAGCAAAACTAGCCTAGGCGGCAGGCGTGGTTACCGTAGGTATACGACCTCGCGATAGAAATGATGAGCGTCAGAACTTTGAGTCATACAGGGGACTTTGTGATGTAACCCCGACTAGTACTGAGTTATGACTAAATCAATACTGTTTAAAACCGATGTAAAATAACAGCTATAGTGTAGAGTTTTGTGTGTGATACCGTCGGGTAATTGGTAGGATATTATCATTCGATTTGATGTCAACCATGACGGTGGATAATCCGTCGCAATGATTAACTAGCGTGTGTTTAGGTTTTAGCCTGTCTACTCTCTAGTTTAGAGCAGACAGGAACAATTGTGTCGAACAGTGAAAAATAATCTCTATGCGATGCTTTATTTTCATTGCATTGAACTGACTATCAGATGCATTGTAGCTTATTTATTGTGTCATAAAAATAAATAAAAATAAAAAAAGTCTTATAATTCTTGCAGAAAATTTAAATACATGATTTTTTTTACTTTTAATATTACATTTAAAAATAAATTTATAATGCATATGTTTATTTACTGTCTAAGTGTGTAAGAACCCTTATTTATTGAAAGTGAAGGCCTCCTCTAGAGATTTCCAAGTCTCTCAGTTCTTTGCCACCTCCATCCACTGTTTGTCAGCGACTTGTATGATATCATCAGCCCATCAGACAACTGGTCTGCCTCTATTCCTAGTGCCTCGTGACCCGTTCCAAGATGTTACCTTCTGAGTCCGTCGATTATCTGTAATTCTAGCTATGTGACCAGCATAGCGCCATTTAAGTTTCTTACTGTGACTTAGAGCATCAGCAACTTTTGTCTTATTTCTAATAACTTTATGTGGCATTTTCTTAATATTATGAATTTTTAACATATTTCGCTCCGTAGCTCTTTGACAGGATCTGATTTTGTATTGTGCCATAATAAAAAATAAATAATAATATGTATAACGTTACGCATGTCAAAACGGCTATCTCAGTCGCCTCAGATATTGTGTATTTAGCCTACTTGTAAGCTCAACAAGTTTGACATAGTTTCCTATTACGGAGAGAGTTATATATTCACTTTCATATTGTAGTAGAAAAATGAAGGTCTTCCATATAAACGTGAAATATTTGAAATATGTTTAGCTCAAAATGTAGGAATATTAGCGCAAAAGGTCCTATTTTGCAACACGAATTGTGGTTGGCGCTTAAGTTTATTCACATGAATACATTGACTACACAATTATTAGTCATCTTACTACCGTAGCCTACTTTTGCAATAATTTCTACATTGACTTTGCAAAGTTTTGCACTATTATTGTACGCGACAATGCTACTTGCTAGATAACTTCATTAGTCACGCGTGTTCAGTGGCGAGGCAATTATTTTATTGCTTTAGTATTTATTTGTAAATCCTCTTAAGATTATTAAGGTGTTATTGAGACATGTTTATTTTGTAAGTGCATATTATATCAGGCATTGACTTATAAATTGTAAATGAAATAATTTATTAATTATAAGAATTACAATTTTTAACTTTACGATTTTTTTGCTTTCTATTTTGTAGTGAATGTGCCATCGGTTCTTTAGCATTTTTTCATAAATATCATCAATGTAGTTAAATAACACATGTTACTTGATTCAATTATTATCCCAAACGAAATGTGTATTAAGAAAAATAATTTATAATCGTAAGATAATAAGTAATTGTGTTTATTTATGTATTTGGTCATCTCAGAGAGTTGTAGATAATTACAGGTAATGACTTGTAGTAATGTGTGTGTGTGTATGTGTTGTGTTGCAGGATGGACGGGCGTGCGGTGCGAGGTGGACGTGGACGAGTGCGCGGCCGGCCTCGTGAGCTGCGGGCCCGGGGACTGCGTCAACCTGGAGGGCTCCTACACGTCAGTATACATACAATATTATTCACTAGCTACGGATAAACAAACAGACACATAAACCTTATGTTAATAAGAGAAACTGTAGATTACACAGTTATATATATTATATACCTTGTTTAGGTTTGTTTTTTTCGTATGAGAGTTTCGTGTATTTACGTTAATGTATAAAGTATGGTGGTATGTGATGATTGCAGATGTCTGTGCACGCCCGGGTACTGCGGCCACGAGTGCGCGCTGCCGGACCCGTGCTTCGAGCCGGCGGCGGAGGCGGGTGCTGCGGGCGCTGCTGGAGACAACAGCACGGGCCCGTGCCTGCACGGCGGGCGGTGCGAGCAGCGCTGCGGCGCCGCCACGGACTACGTGTGTCGCTGCGTGGACGGCTGGGGCGGCAAGAACTGCTCGCAGCAGGGCGTGGCGGCGGGCGCGGCGGCGGGCGGCGCGCACGCGGGCGTGGCGTGGGGCGTGGGCGGCGCGCTGCTGGCGCTGCTGCTGGCGGGCGCGGCGCTGCTGCTGCTGGCGGCGCAGGCGCGGCGCAAGCGAGCCACGCGCGGCACCTACTCGCCCTCGGGCCAGGAGTACTGCAACCCGCGCGCCGAGATGATGCACCACGCGCTCAAGCCGCCGCCCGAGGAGCGCCTCATATAGCACCGCCCAGGTACACTCTGCATATTTATGTACAAGCTCATGTTATTACACCAAAGTCCGATCTTACTAGATTCATTTTAAATTTAACACATTTTCATGTATTAAGAACATTTTTCTGGTTCATTTCAGGTGGTGGCATACGAAATTTACAAAAATTGAACAAATAAACGAAATTAGATGAAAAACACGAAAATAGGTTGCATATCTACCAAAACGAGTGTGAATGTCTGTGTGTGTGCCTGCGTTGATGACGAATGTGTGTGTGTTTGTGCGTGCGTCGATGCTGTACCTGGACGAGTGATGTTAAGATGTATTGACTGTGTGAGATTTTAGTAAATTAATAACGTAGCTTTAAGTTTTGTAACACGGACATTTTTACACTGTGAAGCATAAAAGTGCGGGTGGAACTCACGACCACCACCCGTCACAATAATGGTCAACTATTATATCAACAATCAACGACTACTTATTATAAAAATGTAAAAAATGTATACTACGCGGTCATTGACCTTAGTATCAGCAAATAAACACTTTTCGAATATTCTAAACTTCTTAATATTGTATTTAATAATCAAAATTCTAAAACTATATCGACAATTTAAACTTGAAAATACCGACTTTATAATTTACTTGACATCTTTTTTAACTATTGAGTAGTGATTTTTATCGACGGCCTATACGAATTAATATCTTATATTTGTCTGTATTGTACTTAAAAACATACTTACTTGTAAACTTATGTACTTATCAAATCTTTATATAGAACTTGTATTAAAGCGGGTGTGATACATTCCACGGCGAAGTCGCAACTATTGACTTTTTATGAAGTGACATAATGCTCGTAATAAAATACATTCCACGATTTTTTACACGAAACTTTATATATATTTAGCTAATTGTTTTTTTTGACATGATAAGTGTCGCTTGGTTATATAGTGATATATTTTGGTACGAGACGGCCGACGCGGCCATTTGTATTGTAATTTATATATTAGTGTAAGCAGTGTCTACAAACACTTATAGTATAAGGATATATAGTTACAGGAACTTGATGAACGCCGTCCTGCCTGACGCGACGAGCCTGCTGCAATGTGTCTGCGTTGCAATATCGCATTGTTACTAATAGATCACTAGAAATCTTTTTATACTCCTAAAACTATTCATCTAAGTTTTATCTTAATGTTACTTTCAGTGTTGTTGTTTTGTTTTCATACATTCGTTTTTATCAATTATTTTATATCGTAAATGACTAGTTGTTATGTCACGCAGACACATTGCGAAGAGAGCTCTCCGCAACGGTAATAATATATCGGTATAATACGGGACATATTATTAGGTAGTGTTTGTATGTAGGCGAGGCGCCGACACAGCGGCGGCTCCGAGCGAGTGCTGCATGTCGTAGCGTAGGGTAAGCAGAAACGAGTGCCTTCACAAATATTCATATATTGTACATAATGTGGCTGACTTAGTATGTAGCATTTCACCTTGTCCAGAAAGGGCGAATTACGAATTCAAAATGCAAATCTAATCCAATCAATACACCGATTGTACTTTTGGAAATCGCGCGAATTTTAATAACTTGCTCATAATTGGCTCTTTTATGGCCTCGGTGTCCGCGCGCAGCTCTCGTTGTGTGGTCGCCTCGCACGCGCGCTGCACACGATGCCGACTTGTGCAATTTACTCTTCCTATAATTTCGAATAAAACTCCTGTTTTTATTATTTTATTTCCATAAGAATTGCAGTTCTTTTATTGCTGGAATTTTAATTAAAATGGAATTGGGTTAATAATGGAAATCAATTTAACTTGCGTGGTATTTAGATTTGTTTGGTATTTTTTCTCAAATGAGATAGTATAGTATTGTTTACATTATAATAAAAGAAGATGGCACAAGTCTGTGGCGTGTCCCAGAGTGCGTGATTTAGTGTTTAAGAGATTAGCTAGTAAGAAACGAAAGCGTGCAAGATTCTAAATTACATTGTAGTGAAGACGATCTCCGCCGCCACAGCGCCCGCCTCCTCGCACCCCCGCCCCTCTGTGTCTCTATACCTCTCTTAGTGTATATTGTGACTACTTATTCAATTGTTTATAATTATTAATTACAGTATAATTGTGGTCGCTAATCAACGGTAGAATTAAGTCAATCAACTTTCAATTCCTTGTGTAAATAGACTGATGTTAAAGTAAGAAATATATCGTTATAGAAGCTGGATGTTTAGGTAAATATAACAGGTATTGCATTCGGTTGCTTGTACATAGATATGGTTAGGTAGCGGCGCGGGGGCGTGCTGGAGGCGCAGGCCGCGGGGGGACGTCCGTGCCTTACATACAAGTCTGTATATTGACTTATATACTAACCCTATGTATCGACTATATACAAAGTATTAGCTAGCTGTAAGTTCGCGCCATGCTCCCAAGGCCACTATTAATGCTCAGTGTTGTAATACTTTTTATGGTGAATTTACGGCCTTCGGAGTGGCGCGCCGAGTGTAAAGCGTAGAGTAGTTAATGTACCAGTAAGAGCTGGACAAAGTGTACTTAATCACGCCGCGATTTATAAACGTCGTGGCGCAAGTGGTCGATTTTAATGCTGTGTATTTGTAGAATGGCTTATTTATTCTAAAAGCTTAGTTGGTAAGGTGTTCTGGTCTTCGTGCCTTCACCCGCGCGTCGATGACATGATTATTATTATATCATAACGTGTATTGATAGAAATGTGTTCCACTGTAAATAGAATAACTTTCCTAAAGTCATAGACTTAATATTAATTTTTTGCAAAAATATGTAATCTTACTTAAAATCGACCCTATTTTATATATTTCTCGTGTATTATAGTGGTGTAACTTATGAACTGTACTTGATACTTATCATGTAATGTGAAACTTCTAAGACTTAATATTATACATGTGTATTGTGACTTCTAATATTGTATTAGCGACGGTGATGTTTGTACATACTTCATCATTTTTTATTTAACTTTTTAAGTACCTACCTACATAATAATAAAGCATGCTTTACAAGTAACGCAAAAACAATACATGACCAAAAAACGATTTCTATATAGTTTCTTTTAAAGGAGAATATTTAAGATTTATGTTTTTAAGTAAGAAAGAATCGAATAAGTATTTCACAAATTTAGTTTTTGAATTGAAAACAGATGGATTCAGTAATGAACTAATATAAATTGTAACACATGTGTAATGTTTAATTTTGTGATGTTTTTATTATTTATGCAGTGATTCAAACATTGATTTGCAGCAAGAAAGTCCTATTTATTATATATTCCAACCGTCCGCTAAATTAAGTTAAACTATTGTACAGGCCCCAATCGATTTAATTTCTCACTACTAGAAGTAATTTGGAATTTAAATTGTATACACGTTAGCGTGCAGTATGAACTTACGAGTTTTATTGTATACTATATTAAACAAGTTCGTACATTAAACTAGATCATTTGTAGAGATTTGGCGTCTTTTATATGGGCCGGCTGACCGCAAGAATTAAACCTAATTTGTTAAATTTTCAACTTCATATTTTGTAGAGGAATAGAATTAAGTCTAAAAAAACATGTTGCTTAACGTGTTTTATCAACTAATCGAAATGTTCAATAATATGTTTGACGTTCTCAAGGACCTACTTGTTATAAAATTACCGGCATGCGGTCAGTCTGGTGTTTACTTATTGTTAAGTAATAATTTATATTGTACATATAGTATTAGTGCAGCTGTGTCGCGGTGAGGTTACCTAACGTTACCGTCCACTACACATTTACGAACGGACGAGTTGTCATCGCGAGCGGACTTACAATCAAAGTTATGTGTACATTAATATGCACCGAAAATATTCATATTATTGCCTTTTCATAAAAAACAAATTTACTGTGATTCCATTCACCCTAATTCATATGCGTTGAGATATATTGGGCGCCATCACATCGCGTCTCACACCCTTTTAGAATACTTGCCCGTTGTACGTCACGTACACAACTTCGTACTTGATTTGCCGCCTCTATGGTCAAGGTGTCCATCACTGAAAGTAATGTTGAATGGTAGCCTGCTAGCAATGACAACGCGTCTAAGTGTGACAGTACTGCGAGTTGAACATTTTCTGTGTTTTACACAGCACTTAGCCTATTGGCGTTTACTCAATAAATTACATAATCGTACTAATAACATGTTTTATTTCGTACCTATGTCCTTCCACCGCCTGCTAATCCGCAAGAGTATACACATACATCTACTCGTATATAAAAGAGGCATGTAGTTCTTAAGGAATTGGAAAAATATGCTTCGTTCACACTTAAAATAAATGTGAGGGTAGGAGAATGTATCTGTCATATTGCGCTACATTACCAAATTATATTTTAATTTGTAGGTAGTCCAAAAAAAAATCACGTCACAAATGACCTCTTAGTTCTAGGTTGTGAAACATTTTAATTATTTATTTACCCTCGAAATATAAATAACCTCTTGTCAGTTTCTGCTCCCCTGGTACTTTTTAGCTGAATATGTATTGGTTGTGAAACAGATTTTACATCATCTATTTTACCCTCGAAATATAAATAACCTCTTGTCACTTTCTGTTCCCCTGGTACTTTTTAGCTGAATCTGTATTGGTTGTGAAACACATTTTACATCATCTATTTTACCCTCGAAATATGAATAACCTCTTGTCAGTTTCTGTTCCCCTGGTACTTTTTAGCTGAATCTGTATTGGTTGTGAAACACAGTTTACATCATCTATTTTACCCTCGAAATATGAATAACCTCTTGTCAGTTTCTGTTCCCCTGGTACTTTTTAGCTGAATCTGTATTGGTTGTGAAACACATTTTACATCATCTATTTTACCCTCGAAATATGAATAACCTCTTGTCAGTTTCTGTTCCCCTGGTACTTTTTAGCTGAATCTGTATTGGTTGTGAAACACATTTTACATCATCTATTTTACCCTCGAAATATAAATAACCTCTTGTCACTTTCTGTTCCCCTGGTACTTTTTAGCTGAATCTGTATTTGTTGTGAAACATTTTACATCATCTATTTACCCTTACCCTCGAAATACGATAACTTTTGTCAGTTTGTCAGAAAAAACTTGATGGGATGCGAGCTAGATAAAAATCAAACTACACGATGTATATTTCTAAACACGTCCTTTAATCAAATACTGTATGTACAGGCTGTAAGACATAATATGATACAATAACAACGCGCGCGGCTCACGAGCCGAGCGCACGCGCCGCACACAGGCGCGGCTCGTGGTTATATATTCAACTATATGACGCGTGACCATGCGTTTGACGATCAACCCTGTTGATTACACAAAAATCTCTCTAAATAAAACAATCACTATATATCATATAACCCTGGAAGTGTTTCGAGTAACAGAGTTGTTACTTTTAGTTCATCAAACGCAATATCACACTCTCGTTCTAAATTAAATATAGGATATGTGGCGCGAAATCTTGAGAATCAATCAGCCATGCGTTACCTCAACCGTCTGAATATAATTGAGGTTAAACTCACTAATAATTATTTCCATACATCGTTCTACGGCGTAAAAAAATAAATAACAATAGTTGGAAGACTTTTGGAAATGTCAACTTTCTCCAGCGTCTTCCTCATCCGGCTATGAGTAATGGAACAGCTGCATAACGTTATACACTAGGGTAGGTACTAGAACACTAGACATATCCTATAAATTAATCTGGAACGCGATAAACACTATCGCCGGCAAGCCACGCGCTCAAGCTATCTATGCAAAGGAATGACTTAGATTTACCTCCTCGCACTGTCGACAAGTCTGCGGCTCCGAGGGAGCGGAGTAACGGCTACTGGTGTCTAGGTCTAGTTGCTAGTTGCTAGTTAATGTCTAGTGTTTAGGGCGACTTCGCGCAGAGCTAGCACCATCTCGTGAGCACTTTGTAGGCGCCGCTGCCGGCCACACGCGGACGAGCACGTCACAATTATAAAAAACATTACAACAACAATGTTTTCTAAATTGCATCTATATCAAAATACTACGTTTACTGGAGGCCCGGGGGCCGAGTGGCCGAGGTTCAGGTTGGAGGGAAGTTTGCGTTCACAAACTGGAATCAAACGTAAAGTGGAGGAAGCACGGACGCTACTCAATATATAGGAACATTCAGTCGTCGTGTAGGTCGTCGTTCATTTCAAAGTATAAAGAGCCTACTTACAATTAAAAACAAAATAAAAATATTGTAAAATCATACAAAAAGGTTGAGCACGCGCGAGCCCAGTCGCTCGCACCTTGCTACCGTACAATTATAATAATAATCAACATTATTTAGTTATACATTGTAAAACAATCTGTTTTATGGCATAATTTACATTACATTAAAAGAAATAAATATGCATTGCATCGTCATCCGCAGCGGAGACATAATATAAAAAGCTAATACGTGGAGAGCGCGCATCCCGTTAGGAGGGGGTGCGCCGCATCAGGTATATCACTCGCCAGCGCGAATCTCACGTTAATACTGTCCGCATACACCGAGCACTCATCACGTCTCACGGTCCACTCTGCGTACACCACGAATAAATAACTCCACGACTCATCACACGCGCACGCGAGCCGACGCACACACACGCACGCGCGCCTGTTGCCTCTGCGAACCTTGCGTCAGCGCCACGGCAAAGTTTATGGAAGAGAGCTAAAATAACACAAATCATAACATGTGGCACCGCGAGTGACTTCTCGACTTCTGGTCCAAGTTCTAGGCTGCGTGCGCGTGCGCGTGTCTGGCGGCGCACGTCATGCGTCGTCCGGCCTCGCGTCGCCGCTGTCTCACGCCGTTGGCTACCTGCAATTTAATAATACATTTAATTAATAATTTGATTTAAGATAGTTTTAAAGAAAGTGTGTAGTAGTGTGTAGTGTAGTGTACCTGTTGTCGTGCGGGTGCAGCACGACGCGCTGGTAGTCTCGGCGCGCGAGCTGCTGGCGCTGGCGCGAGCCCAGCTCCGCCGTGCCGTCGCGCGTGATGAACAGCTGCAGCCCCGACGCTGCGCACACAACCAACACCTCACAACACTTCATCACCACCACTGTTTACACTCCGGCCGCTGCCAGTCACTACAATACTCATATTTCCGAATACGGTTACTACTTTAACATTATTTTCTACTTAACTACGCAAGTCCCGCTTAAATTAATTTAATACCTATTAAGTAGGACGCGAGTAGTTAAGTGGAACTTAATATTTACATCACATCTCAAAGTAAATGCCAATGATACAATATACCGGTTCAAGATAATAAGTAACTCAAAGGAATTGGGTACAATAAAACTTGGGGTCGTTAGGACGAAATACGAGTACTTTTGATTTTTTCTAATATTGTTTTTTACAATATTTATTGTTCGATTTTTGTTAATGCGTGTAACGAAATTTCCAAAACATGCCATCGCTATTATGCTCTTTCAGATAGCCATTAATGGCGGTCACTAGGAGCAACTCATGTATATTTGTTTATTGTACACCTAAATCCACAATTCTTTAGGGAACTTAGAAATGGGCAACACTTACTTGCCATTAGAACTATGAATGTATAAATAAATAGTCACGTAACTATACTTTGCTGTCTACTTTTCATTTTAAAAAGCATTCTCGGATTATTTCAATATCTAAACGAATAATGTAATAATTTTGGATGAATTGAGATAAGATTTGGAGTAAAACCGTTAAGTTTTATACAAAAAGCTACTGCAGTAATGCGCTGCTCATGTGGTACGTACTCTCGGCGGAGTCGTCGACGGCGTGCTTGAGGTCGGTGGCGGCGAGCAGCTCGTCTATGAGCGAGTCGGGGTTCACGCGCGTGTTCTCCACGCGACACGACACCACGTGCTGCAACATTACACCACATACAGTGATTACTTATACCCTGTAGTGATGACACATGCCATAATTTGAATACAACATTTATAAGGTTACTTTTCAATTGCAACAAAGGGAATTTCCAAAGTATGTATTCAGATATACAATAGGTATTTAGCCATGACATATGAACAAAGCAGTGAGCAGTGAGCGGTGTACCTGCGCGTCGTCGGGCGGCGGCGGCGGCGGCGGCAGCGCGGCTCGCTTGCGGCGCTCGGCGGCGGCGCGCGCGCGCTCCAGCGACCCGCCCTCCGACGCCGACGCCGACGCGGAGCCGGACGACGGGTTCCTGCACACCACACGCGCTTGTACACTCTACTGCACCAGCCCCGCACTCACACACACTATACACGTTCACTGCGGCCATAGCTTACTCGTGTCATCGAAGCGCACTACACACTAGCCACCGGCGACTTATCAAAACACGATTCTAGACATACTTCATTAAGAGCCGTGTCCGGCACCGTATACAGCTTGTACGTTTCGATCAATATACCAAAGCTTGACATGTATTTTTTCGGACGCAACACATTTGACGCTACAACACGCCATACAATTACAATACGTAATGCGCTCGAGCCACATTGGTGGCTAATTTGTTTTGTAGCCGCAGTCAACGTGTTAAAACTACACATAACACACAGTAAACATACCAATCATCAAGTTAAACATGCACAGGACACCAGCCAAACCGCACACCATTGGAAAGCCCCCGGATGCCATCATACTACACTTGTCGGTTGCATACTTCAATAGTACTTTGTAACCGAAGATACTTCTAAATTGACATAAGGCCCGGCAAACCCGTATAAGCGATGACAAAGCGGGGGTCAGTCAGCCAGAGATAAAAAATATCATTACAATAATTTATTCGCCAAATATTCATACACCAAAAAGCTATAGTAAAGAAGCGAAATTTAAAAAAATATATGAATATGATCATGCAAGAAATTATAAACATTACACAAAAAAACTTTATTCATAACATTTCTTTTCATAATCGTATTAAATTTATATATTAAAAAGTTACACCTAATTACATTATACTATATACAAACATATAAATGTATAAAGAATTGCAAGATTTACACGTGCTTATTAAATTACAATTTTATTTATTCATTCATACAATAGGTAACAGAAAAAAAAATTTAATTAACACGTTGTAACGCACAGACTTTATAACTTTTTAACAAAATAATTACTAAGAAAACAGGTAAAAACTAGCTTGTAAATAGATAAAAACTTCACTAAATATAAAGATAAAGAAGTTCGACCGAAACGAGGATAATTCTAGCCGCAAAGTGTATAAAAGTGAGTGTTTTTTTAAGTATATTTGTGTCAAGTGTGATCGCGCACGCCCACAACAGACGACAGACTAACAGCGACACGCGACAACATCTAACGCGCACGCACGCGGCTCGGAATCACTCACAACAATTGATTTTATTTTGGCCGGCTCCAACGTCAATGTGTAATTGCAAAAGGCAATGCTCGAGCCAACGTTGGAGCCAGTAGTTTGGACAAGATCATTACGTCGGATTCGCCGTGTGGTGTGATGCAGTCCGAGCCTCGTGCGTGGCCGAGTAACCGTGAGTGTAGACTAACAGCGCGGAGCTGGGGCGGCGCGGCAGTGAGCCGGCGGCGAGGGGCGGCGCGGCGGGGGCGGCGGGGGGCGGCGGCGCGGGGGCGGCGTCCCGCAGCGCCGCGCATGCGCCGCACTCGCCCGCGCCCTCCGCGCCCGACCGTCTGCGTCACGCACACACCACTACTACTCCACACGCTACTCATACTGCACACATGTTGCACGTTGCAACCAATGACCCTTCATTGGAGGTATAGTAACAACACTTGTTATTCACATTAATATAACACACACGCAGTGAACCGTATTGACACGAAACATACAACAAATACAAATGACAACAACAACTTTTAACAACGTGAATAAAGTGTCACCTAGTATATTGTACAATACATACATACACATTGTTACAAGTACACTTTGACAAAAGTAACAGTACAGAAGTGATGAGATGAGAGACAGAACTAAAGAGAACAGTAGACAACAGAAAAGAAAGCCCGAGGTCCTGTTAAGCGCCAACCGCAACCACATTAGTACGCCGCGGGAGTTAGGACGTGGAGGGACGCGGACGAGGCGCGGGGAGGAGGGAGGCGGGAGTGCAAGCAAGCCACGCAGGGAGGCACTCACCTGATGTGGTCCGTGTAGCTGTGCCGCAGGGAGGGCTTCCAAGCCTCCTGTCGGCCGCGCGACGAGTAATCGTTCCTTTGCATCACGCCATCTACCACGTCCGCTTTGGGGGTGGAGGTCAACACTTTTTCCTCGTTAAGGGCATGGTTTGAGAGACTTCGGAACCTATGTCGGATATCCACGGGCTCGGAGGCGCCCAGCTCGGCCTCGGGGTCGGAGGGTATGCAGTAGAACTCGTCCTCGATGCAGCCCGACAGTCGATTGGCGTTAGACACGAGCGAGCACTTCCGGTGCGCCAGCGGTGTGAGGAAGGGGAAGTTGTTGAAGAGCTCCTCGTTCTTCTTGTTCTTGTCGAGCAATGCGGGGATGGTGTTGAGCGACTTCTGCTTGAAGATCTGGAAGTTGGTGAGCGGCTCGACGGCGGCGCTGATGACGCTGGCGGCGGTCTTCTTCTTCTTGTCGAAGTAGGTGGGCATGGCGAAGGAGTTGTCGAGGCCGTTGTCCATGAGCGTGGAGTCTGGCGTCTTGTACTGGTCGGGCGAAGGCGAGTGTAGCGCGTGGCGCGGGATGACGTCGGGCGGGCCCGTGAGCGTGGTGTTGGGCGTGAGGAACACGTCCGAGGTCTCGCTCACCACCGTCTTCTCGAGCAGCAGCTTGGCGAGCGCTCTCCCTGTGTGCTTGCAGGTTTGGGAGGGGACATATAGCGTGGTGGTGGTGGTCGTCGTGCGCTCTAACCGTACGCTGCGGGCGGCGGCGGCGGCGCGGGGGGACGGACGGGGGTAAAAAGAAAACAAAAATTAATAAAGCAAATAAATACGCCGCCGCGGGATACGATATAATAGAGTTAGTTACGTGCTGACACAGTCATTGTTAACATACAAGCGGGGTACTGTACAGGCGGGCTCGGCCGGCAGTCGCGCACTCGACGCTGTCTCACATCTCCTGGTGTGACGTCACACCACTCGGATGTTTAGGAAAGACCAACCCTCGGGGAAAGATTTGTGCGAAGAATTACCAAAACTCCACATAAAGTAGTTTTACATTTTCCAAATCTTTTTACACAGTACCATAAACTTAGGCCACAAACACACATAAATTAAAATCTCGTTTGAGATTTAATTGGCATGCAATATTTGACTTCATAATGACTTACGTTCGTTGGCACAATACTCATTGCATATTTGCAACGCAAACTTTAACACACTCAATACACACCACACGCAAACTTCTCAATAAAAATAAACGGAAACAAAACAAAAGTATCACACATATTCCTAGCTATGTATCAACTACAAACTCAAAAATAACTAGCGCTTACTTCGGTAATAATATCGACGTCTAATCGCATGAAACTTTAACCAACAACGCAAAATGATGAACGCGGGAACGTATTCATATCCAGAGCGGGAACAAAACATCTTCACTATAGACTTTACGTATATACAGCGGACGTTGACACGCACGCGTTTTGGGGCAAGAAGGGAAGAAGGGAGGGTCGAAGTGGGTGGTAACGTACCTGTTGTGGTGGGGCCTAGAGTCCCCCGCGGAGTCGCCCTCGGAGCTCTGCCGCGAGTGCGCCGACGCCGCCGACGAGCTGCCGTAGCCCGACGCCTGCAACGCACACTTACATCTCTCAATTGTGCTAATTGTGCCACGTTGCATGGGCAGCTATCCCTAAATAAGTATACCTGAGATACCTATATAGTCCCGACTATAAAAAGACTACATTGTCTTGTATCAAAGAAGTCCGGAATCAAATAGTTATGGGTCAAACAATTTTGTCTCTGTGCGGAAATCAAGGTGGCCTCGGGGTTCACGTCTCAGCTATATAACCCAGGTCTCTTTTTATGAAATTCATCAGGCCTGATTGCTCAGGTGACCTCCTTATGATGAGTAGTCACCCACGCACTTGAGCACCTTTAACATCTATGCTTTATCTTTTTTTATATATAATAGTTGGCAAACGAGCTTACGAATCACTTGATGGTAAGTGATCACCGCCGCTCATGAACATCTGCAACACCACAGTGTATAGAGCTGCGTTTCCGGCCGTCAAGTTGGGAATCGATTCGTTTTTTTTAAGTTTGCCAGGTCGTATTTGTATTAATGTAGGCAGGAAAGCTTGTGGCCCGCCTGATGATATGGGGCACAGTCAAACGCCTCGCAGTGTCGCCCTGGTGATATATTATGAAGTGGTGGCGCCTCACCTTGCTGCTCATGTCGCCGGAGGTGTTGGAGGAGTTGCGCGAGTGCGTGTGCTGCTGCTGCAGGCACGACGCGCACGACGTCGCCACCACCGTGCCCGTCGTCGACACGCTCACCGTCAGACCTGCAAACACGACACACGCATTTAACATTGTTAATTCAATCAAGTTCCACTTCAACACCAGGAGAACCAAAGATGGGTGAGGAAACCGGACCTCGCATTGATCTGGATACCGCTTACTAAGAAATAAATATCTTGACTGAATAAAGACTCTTTTATTTAAGGGAATCAAAATAAAATGTAGCGTATTTATTGCCTCAATTTCAAAACATTAACTATAAATAAGATTCACACTTCACTTAAACTTCTAACGTCACGAACTTGACGCGCTATCAATAGGAATTTCTCGGAAGATAGTCAAATTGACACATGCTGGTTATCACATAATAATGTACAGAATAGTTGGAGAAGTGCTCACCGGGGTGATCAGGTATGGAGGGGGCAAGCGGCGACTCCTCGGAGTCGGGAGACGGCAGCTCGCACGACGGCATCAGCGTCAGCGTCTGAGACACGCTGCCCTCTGTAATCAACAAGCTATATCATCACTAAATGGTTCATTACTTATTAATATTATATTCCAATTGCTTTTCGAAAAGAGGCAATTTTGTTTGTTTTAATTATTTACATATTTATATAGCCCACAAACATTGTAATAAATAACTAAATTATAATCATACAAGACTCAAATAAAAAATAGTTTAATCACATTGCATATGAATCAGAAAAACGTAAATTTATTTTGTCCTGCATAACTTTCTTACAATGAAAATTAGCTTGATTTCATTGGCACAAGACGTAACATCCTCAATAAATCCAGGCAAAAAGTAATGAGCTGTACCGTAGTTCTTCTTCTTGGTGAGGGAGCCGAAGCCCGAGCTAGCAGTGGAGGAGGCGCAGTCGTCGTCGGGGGCGCCGCCGCCAGGCGCGCTCTCCGAGCCGCTGTCGCCGCCGCCCTTGCTCTCCGCCACCTCCTGCTTGCGCTCCGGGCTGGAAACATAACCCTTTCCATTCAATATTCATCAAATCTAAACTATCTTCAGTTACTATAAGAACTCTTCTGCTGGACATGAGTTTCTTCTCACAGATTTCCACAAGCAACACTTTCAAAGCGAAAAAAATAAACAAAAAATAAACAAAAATAAAGCACTTGGCGTCCGAGTCAGTAGTATCTATGCTGTTTCAACAACATCAAGACTAATTGTTTCCTTGGTGTAAAACAACCAAAGTAGCTCATGATCACTGACAACATCTAAGGTAACCGTGTACGTAAGGACCATTATCGGCTTGTGAGGATGTAAAAATTAGGACAAAACGAGATAAATACAAACTAACTTATTAAAGGAAACGCTATTATATGGATTTTCTGCAAGTTATACCACGCTATGAAAACTCTCCTATTGATATTCTTCAACTGGTACCACTTAGTCATATGCGGAATATATCTCACTACTAGATAATGTTATGGTTACTCTTACACTTTAAACAGCGGGTCGCCGGAGATCATGTTCATCTTGATGCGCAGGCGCAGCACGGAGTTGTCCTGGCGCCGGCGCGGGTCGTAGCCCTCGAGCAGGCAGCGCCGCGTGGTCTCGCCCGCGCCCGCCAGCTCCGCCAGGTTCACGTCGCAGAAGCCCAGCTTCTGGTACGACCTGCCCCCTGGAACACGAACCACGTACTGTGACAATCTTTCATACATCTTCTTTACTGCGCCAAGCTACCATTTCGTGATGTAAAGCAACAATAAGAAACATGTTACGGGAAGTAGTTATTTAAGAGAAATACTAAAGAGAGATTATAAAAAAGTATATATTGGATTTTATTAGATAAAAATCTCTTAAAAAAATAATTCAAAATAGTCAAACCATAATTATTCAAATAAAATGCGTAGTATCCAAACTGAACTCAAATAAACTGTCATAATAATTTGCGGCTTTAAAGTAAATCATATATTAAATAAATCTAATGCTATTACCTTGAACAATCTTATACCAAGTTCTGTAAAATTTGTTTTCACGTAAAATTTACATAATGCAGATTGAACTCAACTTGAACTGCATCACAAAGTGTAGTTTGAACTGAAGTCGGAGGGTAGTTGAAAAATTCCACATCTCGGCGTCGATGCGCGGAAGTTAGCGACGTCCAAGTTGGAAACTTTACCAAGATGAAGGCGATTTACAACTTGCACGTCTCACCCTTGGACGTGATAAATGACTTCCTAACTACAGTTAGGAATCGACTTTATATTATATAACTTGGACTATTGTCTATTTGATTTCCTGTACGGCTTTTAGTTATGAATGAGATAGTCTGAGTAGTATTTATGTTACATAATAAAATGTCACGAGTCCAGAATCGTAATTTAAGCAAAATAACTGTAAAATGAATTTAGTGTAAAAATATATCAAGATAGAGGTTATTTTAATTGAATTACACAAAATAAAAACATATAACCGTGGCTAGATATCACTCAAATTACTTTACCGACTCCTCCGAAATGTCGAATATTTTCAGTGTATGATGTAGTATGTAATATGTAGTATGTACCTTTACACTCCTTCCTCACAGAGACCCTGAGCAGCGCCGGCTCGAGCACGCCGGTGCTCGCGTTGGCGCACATCTTGCACATGAACGAGAACTGCGCGTTCCACCGCACCGCGTGGTTGCGCACCTCCTCCCTGCGGACAAAATAAACTGTCAGACTACGAGTAATATCCATCACAAAACATGTTTTGATAGTTAGGAAAAAAATCTACTTAAGGGTAATTATACGATACAAAGGCTTATGATAAATTCAGACCATTGTATTCCGGATATTGTTCGAACAAAAATAAACATACCTATTTAACAAACAAATGGCGGAAACCTTATTATTATTTATTACTTGACGCTTCACTTCTTACTATAATAAGTAATAATATATTGACATATTTTCGGTAAAGTATATTTTAACACCATGTTACTGAAATTGCAGACAAACCTGTAGGCTTTTAAAACCTGACTGGGCTTTATTATCCTTGCATAACAAACTACTCAAATTGAACCTGACAGTTGTACTGTTAAGATATAGTACCTATCTATCGATTTTTCGTACTATAACGGAAAGGTAAACACAATGCACCCTGACGGTAAGTGCAGTAGTCCTAACAGATAATCTACCAGCGAGGTCTATCTCTATTTTCTATCTATTACCTCATTTTACCATGTACTTATAAAACACCATCTCACAGTAAGACCATAGAACGCTCAAAGACACTAAAATGAAATAAAGAAATGAATGATTTTTCCCCTATACTAAACATTGGCAAGGTCAAGTATAACTTGAGCACCACTCGGCACGGTAGTTTAAACTGCTTAGTGCTTGACGAGGCATTGACCCTACACGTTGAGCTATTGTCGAGCTCGTTAGATTGTCACACGAGATAGACAGGTATGCGACAGAGATTCCTTCGGTATTTCATCACTAGGCCAGTGTTTTATAGTAGCATGTATGTCCCACTGTTGAAGAAGAGTCTCCTCTGTGATTAAGAAGAGTTAGCCCATATTAAATAGGCTGAACCCGATTCATGACACATTTACGTGCGTGACTTTAAGGGATCTTGCATCACTGTGTAAATTGTAATTAATAAAAATTATACCCTCAAGGATAATCGAATGTCGATGAATTAAATTGCAATACCATTTGTATGATTACAACGTTAATCTAAATTACAAAGAGCAAAGTGGAAATGTGATAAACTAAGAGAGCAACGTGCTCCATTCGAGTCTGCCTGACAAACACTCGCGAGACTCCCGGGCGAGTCTAATGGATAGTACCTCCAAGGCAACATTGTTTGCACGGAGGTTCGCGAGGGCTCCGCTACGTGGGACAACCGCTGCACTTTATGAATTGAATTAACACACAATATCTCTACGTATTGGTATTTTTGGTCAATTACTTGGTATTTCGTGTCTATTAATTATTTTAACCACACAAAAATTACTTAAAAACAAATGTAAAACGAATTGTACCACTTTTGTACACGATTTTTTTACGAGGGTAGTTAAATTATTAAACGCAAATTTACTCCCAATAGTAATTTAACAAACAGACTGAAACATCCTATTCATTATTTTGCTTTCAATATAAATCGCACACAATTTTATAGGGCGAAACAATTACAATATGAAGTAAAGCAATTCAAAAGCAATGTTGTGTTACGCCGCAACTCGCGACGGAAAGCGCAGTGCAATTACAATAGTGTACACATTGTAAGGAGGGCGACAGACTTGTTCCTCTTTTCTGGAGCTCGCTTTAAGCATCGCATTTTTCATATGCTCCCTTGGAAATGTGTACGAGTCGAGAGAGCTTCACAGTTAAGATAACATCTCAGTGTCAAAGGATTCAAGTTTTAATATATTTATGAAAACATAAATATTACACATATTTGCTGTGTAAATGGATACGCCTTTTGGTGCATAAAATATATTGCAACACAAAATGACAGCCTTTTGTGTCACAAGATATACTCGCCTCGTAAACACATAATTATTTTTTCGACATTCATTTAAAGCCCCTTGTATAAAAACAAAAACTCTCGCTCAGTAAATTTACACAAATCCAACCCATTTTTGTCTTTCCAGCAACTGTCTTTTTAAACACTGTATTAATATTTCTTGCTGCATGAATTTTAAAACCTTTTTCAAATGCTTTGTTACAGAATACAAGACAGGCATCTAATTGTAAGTTACATTTGGCAATAAACAACTATACTTGGGGATGGTATATGCACTGAAGACATTTAGTAAATGCATAGGCAAAAGTAAGAATATAAAAAAGAGAATAGGATATTTGACCAGTCAGCAAAGCTGATATTGTAATTTTTTCTATAGTCTTACTTACCTATATCCATCAAGCAGTCCGAATCATACCTTACATTAAATTTACTACAACTGTCAAAATTGTCTCTTATCATATCCTTCCATTACAACAAGGCCTACGCCGTTTTGTGCTGCTGCCTTGCCCTCAACTGCTGTCCCCGGGCAGCCAGTGCGTGCGAGGTGCACTCGGCATTAAACTGCGCACTCGAGGGCGGAATGGCGGGAATGCGTCTGCTCTGATAACACTCCACCGCGCTAATTGAGCTAATTCATTGATTAATTGCGTGTCTCGTCTCCCCGAGCGTGGAGTGGGTGGATTTATTTTTAAAGCCATTTAAAGTTGTAAAATGACAGGGTACGGGTCTGACCTTATTCGTTATGAGTTTGTGTATTGTAGTAGGTACTGAGTAATACTAGTTATTGCTTATATTATTTGTTAGTAAGGTAAATATAACAAATTGATAACAATATGATATAGGGAATTTTCCTAAAACTCATTGAAAACAGTTCTTAGCTACAAAAAAGTAATGAATTGTTAAAATATTTCAATTTAAGAAATCCTAAAATCTTGTTTCTTTCCCAGTGAGACAAAAAATATGACCCTATTTAAATTCCCAAGTCTATCATAGCAACAAGTCCACTGATTAGTGTCCAGACCTAGTCCAATAATAGCCGCCGTTGATTGGCCAGTGTCATTTACAACTCAAAGAGGCTGCCAGCAGCGCAGGACTAGTTGATTCAATCACTAAGCTAGATTGTCTGGCGTGTCTTCCTATTTGCTGTGGCTAGGACGGATTTGGACCTTCGTATGGGAGGCTAGTAGCTAGGACAAGTCTGACTATTAATATATACCTACGTGATTTAAGTCAGGCTTAAATAACTTAAATAGTGAATGTGCTATTATAATTATTTGAAGATAAATACATTTAAAGATATGTGTTTTCGTTAGAGAATTTTTCGTTCTTCAGTTACAATGCCAACACTTTTTTGTTTATTATAATCTACTAAAAATACGTAATTCGGATTCTTTCTCATATCCATTACCAAAATAATCTCGAGTATTAAAAGTGTGAGTACTTTCACACAAAATTAAACGGCATTGGTTGATGAAGGGGTCCAGATCTCTTACCTATTTGTCTAAATCCACCCCCTGCAGTCGTCGAGTGCGGCACACGTGCACAAGTAAGTCTGAATTGGTGCTAATTCACGGCGACACGTGTTCAGGACCCAGAGCACATACCAGTCTGCCGTGTACACTATACATTGCTGTCAATGTGGATAGAGACTACACGTACGTGGCTTGATTAGGCAGAAACTGTGTAATAGGATGAAAATATATTTTCACTTTGTAAATTAAATGAGCTGTGTCTGAGAACAACCAGTGTACATTTCATTTAGAGCAAGCAGGCATTATCATCGCTTGCCAGTATTTTCTACATTCTAAAGTATCGACTCTATGTGAACCTTTATTTATGTATCGCTTTTCTTTGGCAGTACACAAAAATATGGTCGCAATAGATGCAGATTATGTTCGGATGTGGGTGTTGAAGGACTGAAATATTCACTGTACTTTCTGACACCCACGAAGTAACACTTATCTGATCGTACAAAGGGTTTGAAACTTTATGTGCGGGTATACGAACAATATAAATTTAGGTAATACGCGTGTCTCACATTCGCTGAAATCAACGATTAGTCAATCTTAAATTTATAGCACGGATGAGTTTCAAACGGGGTAACCCTGACGAAATAATCACTCCAATAAATATATTAAAATATGTATTCTGTTGCTTAATTTTGCGCAACACGTGCATTAATAGGAATGTCATCAGTGCAACAATAACGTATTGATTACATTGAGAGAGGAGTCGCAAGGCGCTCTAGTGTGGCAATGCGTGACCTCAGATATTGCACATCCGAAAGTGATTTCCTTGAGGTTAAACAGCAGCTTCTTTTATTTATATTTAATGTCATTTATATACATTCGAATATTTGAACGGACGAGCTTTTGCCGATGGAATTTGCAAAAAATAGACGAGTTTTAACAGCACTGCCTTCTCATTTCTACAAGGGTAACCTAGAATAATCGTAAAATGTCAGAAGTTTCTTTAGAAAAAAAATATTATAAGTTATTTTTTTTTAGGATAACACCCATTAAATTAAAGAATAGTAGGAACTGAATGTATACCCAAATAATATATTTTTCACAGGCTCTCACTAAGAACTCTTTGATTATAACATCTGAATTCATTTAAGAATGTCTTGAATCGCAATTTCTAGTCAAAACACATTTCCGTCGGCTCTATTCCCTCGCGTGTCCAAAACCATCGCGGCTGGCGATTAGTTAACCTGCAATGGTGCACATCAGATAGCAGATACCGACGGTCAATGGAGGTCGGTGGTCGGATAGTCGCCGACACGCATTTCCGCTGTTGGACCACCGCTGATAACATAACTACTATGATCACGATAAGCATTTCCAAGTCATTTTTTGTGTCTACGAAATTCGGGGCCTAAAGTAATTACGTTTAAAATGTTCTTACAAAAAGTACTCAAATTGCGTGAATACATAGCAGCAAATTCATATTTAGGTATTGTACAAATACAATTTATTGTTTAATAAAATTTGCGAGTGGATTGGTAGACTAAGATCACAATGTAAGCAATCTTCACAAACTTCACAGACTGAGTTTAAATTGTTTGAATTTTGTAGTTACTTTTCGTGTAGTCATTAAAACTTTAACGTTTGGCAAAGAACTAAAGAGAGCACTTATGATCACTCAGTTGTAATTTGATTCAAGTCTTTCTAGCTAACTAGTTAAGATAGTAGTCTATAATAGAATCCATCGGTCCGCCGGTGACGATAATCATTATCTTGAGCCAAGGGAAGTCGGCTGCTGAACATGGAACGATTTCCTCAGCAACCTCTTGGTAGCAGACAACTATAAAATGTCAGTCTATCGTACCCTGTAACTCCCTTATCATAGACAGCTACTTATTCGCTAAGCACCGCGGATAGTAAATATAAAAAAAAACTGATTAAACATTCGAATTACAACAAAAAATGGTATTTTTTGTCTTCCATAATTTTTTTATGTATTGTGATGTCACAAAAGCTCTTTTCCAGTCCCCAATTTATGTTAATCACCGATATTACTTTATTTTGAAACGCTACCGTTCAAAATTGGAAACATTGTTGTCATTTTTAATGAAAACTCAACGAAACAAATAAAGCTGTGTCGGGGTAGTCGCGCAATTGTTACCGGAAACAGATATTCCTCATTCCCACAAATGGATTAAAGTTCCCTGTAATGTGTTTTGGAGGACGTTATTTTTGCATTTTATATAAATAACCTCTAGTATAACATTTAATTATCAACCGATGTGAGACGGCTAACTATGATCGATCGACACAATTTTGAAGTCCTGATTGTATCCGGATACACTGGGGAAGCCAAGACGCGACGCATTTAATGTCTCTACGTCGGAATTTTAACTACCGTGTATGATGGTCGCTATCCAGGATACATATCCTGGCACTAACAAATAACTTACGCTTGGATAAGTTTTGTACCTGTACGTGCATAATCTCACCTCACATTGTGGGGCGAGAATAACACCGGAACATGGCTGTCTCACTGCCACGAATATAAGAAAATATAGTTCACGGTGCAACGATTTCTTTGTTGATACGCAAGCAGGCCCTTGCACGCATCAAAAACCAGCCGCCATGGACACGCTCCGCCTCTCTGAGATAACGAACTCCATAATTATCTGCCATAACGCATAAACATATTTTAATAAGCGCTTTAATTACGTGTAAATAAACCTTTTTCATCAACGAGTTTGGAGTTAAAGAACTCATAAAGTAGCTATCATCGTAACACTACCTTTACTCAATTTTTATTTTAGTCTCTTGGCAGTTTTCAAACTCATTCAGTTCTCTGAACTCATACAATAGACTAGACTACACAAATATTTGTTTTAGGTCTGCAAGTTTCGAGGTCAAAGTACAAACGGTGTCTGGAACACCTTTCAAATATTTTTTAAGTAGTAAGTTGTTTTCTTGCCATTTTCTTGAGGCCGATCGAAGCGACCTGAATCAAATCGAAATAGTTTTCATTAGATAGAAATCGATAACTAATTATATCCTATGTAGGTTTATGTATAACAACATATAACACGATACGGGATACATTTCGCGTATACATCGGCTTTTAACAGCGGACGTTAAACCACATACAAGTAGTTATCTCATCCGCCCAACAACACGTTTGTTAATCATCAGTATCAAATGACGATCATTTCCGTTGCCAAATAATCGCTAACAGGAATTAAAACTAATCATTTTAGTATTTTGAGAGCATGTGTAAAGGAAATTAGTTAAATTATTTAAAATATAGATAAACGGAATAATATTATAAACGCAATTTTATGTCATGATTTTGATGGAGCCCTGTATTCAGCAGTGGAATGTAGTGGACATCCAGGTATTGCTGTGTCCGAAGATTATAACGATGATGATGAACGTTAATGTCATTCTTCATACTACTTTCGTAGGTGTTACTGAAATCCCATTTTAAGCAATCAAGACCCTTTGCCTAATGCTGATGTAATGAACTGAAGTTAAATGTTAAAAGTCTATGAAGATACTATCCTGTACTGCCGAACTTATGGCCTAACCACTCGCAATCGAACTCTCGATTGTAGAGGAGGCCCGTGCCCTGCAGTGGGACGTATCTGGACCGATACAATACTGCCGAACTTACGTAATTTGAGGGGTTGGACCTTAATCCACGACGACCAAATGTTAGTTTAATCACCTAAATATAGCCTACAATTATCTTACATAACCCATTCATTACCTATGGCGAGTAAGCAAAAAAGGTCCACAATACATTCACATCTTTTTCCTTTTACAATAGCAAACAGTGTGTAACATATAATCACGCGTTATTATATGAAACAAAAGTGAAGTATACGAGTACATGAAGAATGACCACATACGTGTGTGGTATCTGCCATCTCATTAGAGCGTCTATTACGAGATGAAACCGCATCTGCATCTACGCTGTAATTGTTACACGACAATTATATAAGTTCAAGATTTATTGCCCGTGCATTCGTATTTGTTACAAATTGTGTTAGTGCAGTTCGTACGGGGAAGTAAGCAGATTCAGCTGGTTCACTTGTTGAGGAAAAATATTGTTACGAAATCACAAAATCATACATACGCTCACGCCTGTACCCTGAACCGATACGCAGAGGAACCTCCACTGTTATAGTTCTGTGAGCTTATTTCATATTTGCATGCAAATATGAAAGGGTTCGAGAGTATCGCAATACCGAAAACCAATTTTAGCCCGAGCAACTCATCAAACTTTTCAAACCGGAAAACTCATACTTAGTGCATGACTCAGGACTTCATAGTCCACCGCGTACATCCGGTGCTACTACGCAAAATCATTGTATATGTCTAACAAATCTCGACCCTAAAAGAAAAAACACTTCAATTCTAAACTGTTTTCATATCTAAAAAACAAGCAACTACATCACAATCCCACCAAAATCATAACATATTCCCCATCTATTTCCAACGCACGCCCACGATTGCAAAACATGACCGGTTCGAATTCATGTGAACATTGTTCGATGGAATTCCTGCTGGCGGATTACAACACGCGTCCCGATGGAACGGCCCCATTCCTGCGGGTTTACGAGCGACGGGAGCGTTGTTGGACTACCCACGTGTGGTGAGGAACGGAGTCAGGGTGAGCGGTGTTATCATACGGAATGTGATCGATGACACCAACATTATTGGCTACGGCTTTTGAATAGCAGGAAGTTTAAATTACAGGTTTGAAGATCATGTTTTGGCCATTTTGCTATTTTTCCTGGATATAAGATTTTTATACTGTCATGGAAAAGTAATGACGTTGTATCTGATGGTAGTTATTAACATCGAAATTGAATATCAACAGGGGCAAACATAGCTTAATTACATCTTGCCATTCGAGGCAATTATCCCGAGGATATTAATAAATCTAAAAATAGCAGTAGGTGGATCATGTCAAACCCAGCTTTGTATCTTTGTGAAACACAATTTCCTCCAGACAACGTTTCACAACACACACGTCAATTACGAAGAAAGCTGCTTTTATGACGTGCTAATGCTTTCATTGAAAAACAAATTCTCGTACGCTGCCAGTCAGCTGCCGAACTATATTTGTGTAAGACTATAAAATTTCGCAGTAAAATCGTTTGAAGTGCGTCTGGTTGGACGATCTGAGATATGGTAAACAAACTCATTAGGTATGGGGAATTAAATCGGGTTGCGTTCGGGGAAACTGCTGCATGGTCCGCCAAAAATAAAACGGTGTCACTAGATCAAGTATTATCGGTGATGTATATTGTTTTATTACTCGTAGTTTGAATATGAATCGGTCTGTCAGATTGACGGCCTTATTCATAGATAGATTTAAAACCTATTTTAGTTGGTCTATCATGTCGGTAACATGGAAACTTAAATCACACTTCACAATAAAATAAAATAAAATAGAAATAATTTTACATTGGAATCATCATTTTTCTAGATTATATTGGTGTTATTAGTACGACTACATCAAGGCCGTGATATATAGTTACACATGCATATTAATATGATAAATAATGCACATCTGTTTTAATATATTATAACGAATCACTAATATATTAGATTACATCACAGTGGTCTATAAATTTCATCTAAATATCACGAATATAGAATATTTCAATACCCGCTACAGAATAACTGTTTTAATATAATCAGGGAACATACGCCTTTTGTTTGCCTTTTACTTAAAGTGGAATGAAAAAGTAGCTTGAAGTTCTTTATACCCACGAAGTAATAATACACATAACAACTTAACTTATCATAAGATAGAGATTGTGTGTTGATTATTGAATGTATTTACCTAAAAAAAGTACCGATGTGCATACATTTTCCAAAACAACTCGTATCAATTTCCCCACTTATTAGTAGTTATGAATAGTCAACATAATAGTCGAGGCCGTGTGTGTTCCGTGCGCGTGTCCGAGGTATCCACAAGGCCGGCAGATGCGGCGGGCGGTGTCGGGTGTCGCGCATGGCCCCGGGCCACATCTGGCCTATTGCCTATAGTGTACACATTCCACGCACGTATGTAGGAAGTTTCATGTCCTCAAACGGTACACACGGAAAACCCTTTTTAGGCATCAAAGGCTGTTCGATTGTAATGGGATAGCGTTTTCTTAAAGAATGACATGACGTGGCTTTTGTATGTCGTGCTACGGATGGTTTAAACAATGGCTTTGCTTTTTAATTTGGGCATAAGGAAGAGATGTATCAAGCAGACTACGCTGTGGACTTTATTAAAATCGATCACCAATGTCTCAGTTAGCTTTGTGACGACCATTATAAACAATGGTAATTGACCATCATAGTCCTAAAATTCCCGAAATCGTTTCCTAACAATACTGGCCTTTCAAAATGTGTAGTGAACATACGGGAGAAAGGAAGGGAAAATTGTGGCTCATAATGCTTCCGTGAACACAACCACGGCTTATATTAGGAAACTAATTAATCTTACTCCACCTAGGTGCAATGGACAATTAATGACACGCTAATGGCAATAAACATTGTGTGCAGGCGTGGTTCCGCGAACGAGGCCGGTTCCTGGACGCTGTCAGCTTGGCAGCAGCGCCAACAGGTGGGCGCGAGGACTCAGCGTTGATTCATGGGAGAGCTCAAACTTCACCTTGATGTCCAATCAAGTGTGGTTTCATTGAGGCAAATTATAATAAGATTCACTGAAGTTAATTTTGCTTTTTAGAATACTATAAGTTCTGGTGATGGTGTTATTTATTTATATTTTAAAGTGCACATTTCAAATTCGATAAACAAGAGCCGCTCCCTACAAACATTCGAAACTGCGTAAAGGACTACACTTAATATTATCTGAGGTGTCCTGAACCAGTAGATATTCCTACAGTCTGTCTTTATTAGTATGTAAGTAATAAATAATGGAAACAAGCGCATAAATAACACCACCACATCCCATACAATACCCAAATCGAAAAAGGCAAAGACTAGTCTCCAAACTAACGTAGGATGCAGATATTAATCTCGTCATAAAACAAACGTCTGGCTTATGTTCGGTTGTTCGCACAGCACTAGATCAAAACGTAAACTCATTATACACCGACCCCGATTACCTTAATGCGATAGGAAGCGAATATTTTCACTCAAAATGGAACCGAAAATTGAGTAGTATAAGGTATAAATTGGCGAGGCATGTGTTGTAGATAATTATGGGAGTAATGGTAGCGCGCCTGTCCTGACAGGGAAGCCGGGAACGGGGTCTCCCTGTAGGAAGCGCTGCAACCGCAGGATGCACGCCGCAAATTGCTTTATTGAACACTGCCGTGCGCGACCGGGGATTCTTTTATGCTGACACTGTTTCATACATTCTGCGATAGTATACTGGCCACGTGGAATATATTTGATATTTAGATAAATATTTAGACCAGGCATTATTGAAATACACATTAGAACCCAAATCTAATTGGCGTAACTAGCGGGCATGGACCCAACTAAACCACATCGTAAATGTTCGATATCATAAAGGTTTTCATAAATACGGTCCTAGTTAAATTGTACACGTAATACTTAATCTTATTTAGGCAATAAATCCTAAGAACCTTAACATAATTTGCAAGCGGTACACTGCTCTGTTATTTTTCGACAAACCGATAATTTTTTGACGCCTTAGCTTTCGACTCGACCAAATAATACCAAGAAACCCTTCCAGGACACGTACATACAGGCAAGTATAAAATGTACATTTAGCTAGCCGGCCGCCACAATCCGCATGATGTATCGGGTCGTCGGTTCCGCTCCGTGTGGAGCACTATACTCGTGGTAGTGGTGCGTTGATGCAACCACTTTCCTTATTACCGCTCCAAATTGTTCCAGCGCATTTATTGCGGGGAATAAATCATTATTTAACGCGCACACGGGAATGTTTAGGTGCCCGATAGTTCCCGGTTTAGGAATACCACAGCTCCATTAGTTCGCGGATGTTGTTAATTGTTAAAGAAGACTACTTTTTTACACTAGTAAAAGGCGGGTGGTAACTGGTACGGTACCCGACGAGCTAATTACTGAAAACAACTGAATGATGTCAAAATGGTAATGTTTAAGTATGATGTTAATTTTGACTATATAGTTTAGTTTAATATTTATTGTGAACCATGAAAATAGTTTGGTTCTGCAAATTACAACTTCTTTGCTCTCTGTTCATAAACTAAATAGTGTTAACAAATTAATATTATATGGCTCAACCATTCTGATAAGTATTACACATGCTAGAAGCTTCTAGAAATTATGTGCAATACCCGACGGGTAATTATAGTTTTAAACCATCAACTAAGGTTAACAGAATTCAATGCATCAAACATCGTCAAAACTAAAGTTTCCTAAGATTATGTTGCAAAATCTTTTTCATTATAAAATCGCAGCCATTTTATAGAGCAGCATGAAACTCGAAAACCATCACCAAAACACCTGTAAAACCACATAGCTTACAATACGCTTTCAGAACAGATGTGCAGTCATTGCTCCGTGTAATAAAAACTAGTGGCAATTTCCCAACAGTGGTACACAATGATCTCACCACCGCTGATTCACAAGTTCAAATAGCAACGTACGAGTACAACATTCACAGTTTAATGCTTTTCAAACATATTGTAAACTTGCCAAACGCTTGCCAACACATTTTAATTTTTATTCCACTCGTTGTGCTGCTGAGTTCGGTGTTTTAGCAAAATAGGTTTGAAAGAAGCACATCCGCGAGATTATGCCCTTCATTTGCCCATACTAATCTAGCATCTCATTTGTTTTAAAATGCTAATGTGTTTAAGTAAACTTAATGCCTAATACAATCTCTACCCATATAACAACGTTTTTAGGAGAATCCATAAAATATGGCTGATTTTATTTATCGCTATAAAATTTGGTCTTTTAATGTTTGTTACATTATGAAATCAAAACTGTAATTACTTCCGTTGTTACAGCGTTGAACTATTAATGTGAGGTCACTGGGCCACGCGGGTTATCATATGCATTATTAGTACATTGTGATTTGGGTTTTAATTTTTTATTATACGAAACAGTTTTTGACTCACAATGTATTACTAAATCACCACTTTACTACTAAAATTAGCTCAACTAAATGCCTAAAAGAATATACCATGACGAGAACATGACATCACTCTTATGAGTTGTAACAGCTGACTAAAAAATAAAGTACGCGAACTGGTCCCAAAACCTAAAACACAAAGTCATTGTATTGGATTTTCCAAATAACAAGGAACTTTTTAGACTAATTGCATGAAGTCACTACTTATCGCGCTTGAGGATGTTGTTAACAAAAATGTGGTGAGAAATACTAAGCATCTTGTAAGTGGTAAGTAATGGTTTAATGACATTTGTCATTATATTACCGTTGCTTACTGAGAAAAACTATTCCATCTAGTTATATTACAGACATCGTAACTGTCTGCGAAATATGAGAAAAAACCAACCATTGGCTTTTATACCTTCTATGTTGTAAAACATTTCTAATTATATTTCTGGAAAGCAAATTCAAACACTTTCAAGCCAAAAATGCAGCTCATTAAGAACAATTGATTTTATCTTGAAGAATGCACATGCAAAATTGTATTAACCAGTATGCACAAAAGCGAGAGTGGATTGGTATCACATCAATGGGGTCAACACGTGCTTTTAAGCTTTTCAAGAGATTAAATGCGCTTTGAATTAATAGTCTACAAAATGTACCATATGTGGCAAATTATAGGTACAGAATTAGTAATAATTCATAAAAAGCAGGCGTCAGTACATATTTGTAGGCACAGTTAGCAAAATATTTATAAACCGTTTCCCTGTCTATCCACGCTCAACGGAAGATATTACGTTGACGTTTCCCCAGACATTGTGGGTATTTAAGGGCAAACCCTAGATAAAGCCAAGAGGATGATTAATTACTATCATATGAACTACTTATTAATACTAAGTTCATATTTGCTTCGCATAAAGATGATAGCTACGGATCATTAGCTAAATTCCGCGTACTCTAACACCCGTAACAATCGCTAAGGTATACAAAGCATAGATAAACAAACCTGACCCATAATAAGCTAATTTCGTATCGAGATGAGCCGGCTGTCGGCACCTGTGACGTGCGATTTTAATGGGCCGCGAGCGTGACGTGCGCGTGGCGCGGCCGTCGCGAGGACGTGGCGAAGTGCCAGCCTCACAACACGCGGCATTTCCGATGGACAATATTTTCCGGCATTTCAAATGTGTTAACATGAAACCAAATGTCAACATACACGATGAATGGATTTTCGTGAAACCATGCACTCCGTGAAGCGTGATAGAATTCAGGACTAAGATAGACTAGTAAAATCTCATGTGACTCCGATAATAATCTAAAAATAGTAGCCATGTATATTTATACACTAGTGAGTCTTTTGTTTTGTTACCTCCAGCGTCGGTAAGAATAAAAATTATATGAAACTTATTGGCGCCAAGGGTAATCCATTCTGTCTTCAAATAAACTTCAAATCATCTGTCCAAAAGATTTGAAGTCTAGTTTTAAGATTAATTTCTCATATCTTCCAATCCGAGCAACAGAAGTCCAAACTCAAGGTTTGTCAACGAGCAATGGAACGCAGCATGGTGGGTGTGAAACGACAAGATCGTGTCAGAAACACAATGCTGCGTTCTTTAACAAAAGTAAAAAGACCGCTAGACTCAAGTGGGATTGGGCCGGGCATGTTTCCAGAATGCACCCTGATCGATGGGCCAAAATCATCGGCGAATGGATGCCGCAAGACGGGTTTAGGCGAAGAGGTAGACCCCGAAAGCGATGGCGGGACGACCTCAATAAATTTAAGAACGACTGGAAGCAAATTACTCTCAACAGAGATTTATGGAAAAATTTAGGGGAGGCCTTTGCCCAGCAGTGGGATCTTTAAGGCTAGTATAATAATAATAATAAAAATCTTCCAATTCAACTTCCCGAACCTATTGTTGCAAAAGTTTGCGTGTTATCAAGTGAACTTCGCGTCCCTTGAAGAGCCACACCCACAACAGCCACAATTAGATCAACGGCCACGCATGACGTGTTAGTGACGATGCATGCGTGACGCGTGGCGTGGTAGTGGCGTCGTGCCAGGCCACTCACGCCACTCACGCCACAAGGAAACATCGCAGTTCTCACGTGGGCTGCTCTTGTTGTTACCTTTGTGATTAATTTGTTGGGTTGTATTTGCATCTGCTGGTTAGTGCCAGTTTCAATTAGCACCTTCTGAGAAACTACTAGTCATTTTTTTATACATTGAAGCATTACACAGTTTTTCTAATTTGCGAATCTTTAATTTTGTACGCGTCCAAATTACTTATTGGACTCAGCAAAGATTTAGTTTTATTGGTGAATATAAATATTTTCATTTACCCAATGAAATTTATATTAACGTTTACCTAGCAACACTAACTTTCCCTGTGTGGATTTTGACTTCTAGTTTGTAAACTTAATTGGAATCTTTAAACTGACCTGAATCAATTGAATGGACTAAATCAGAAAATACCCAAAACAAAACAGTTCTAATCTAATCGACGTAAACAAATGAAAGCGGCGTTGTTTAAAAGCGAACTAGATCACGTCTGAGGGCAATAAAGAAGCTCACAAATGTTTACGGCGTTCGGCAACAAAACAAGCATTGATATAAGAACTAGCCGCACGTAGGAGCAACGCGATCCAACTCGTAAAGAACGCACCACGCAACTGGGTCGTCTGACTCACCAGCATGAAACTAACAGAGGACACTGACTCTAGTTCAGGAAAACTACACACAATCATTCCGAAACAAACACAATCGCCCAATTAACCCGGATAAGGATTTATGCTTGTGTGTTCATATGAAATGTACAAGTGAGTCTGAGATTGCGTATTAGATCTGGAGATAAGGATACTTGGTTAAAATTACGCAGAATCTACTCGTACTCGTATAATAAATCTTGATCAATCGCGCAATATTTTCGAGAAATATAACCCTATGTAAAGGATTACCAGCAAACTCTCAATAAATAAATTTATACCAAAATCAACAACAATATATCAAGGGGATCATTTTCTTCAATTTATTAACGACCATTAACACTAAATGAGGGAACTCAAAAACACAATTCTGTAGACGATACACAAGTTGATAAAATCAGAACAACCTTGTTGAATGACGAATCCTCCTAAAATACGAGTAACGCTTCTAAAATGAGCGTGGTAAATATCGATGATATTGTTGTAACTTGTAAATGCACAGATGACGGCGCGGCTCAGTCACAGTGTCGACTGTCGATGTCGCCCCCGCCCCGCGTTACACGCAAACAACGCGGCAACGTGCCAAATGTAAAGACAAGCGCATACGGCTCACAAGGAATACTATGGCAAATATGTACTTTGATATTTCCAAAATATTACAGTTAAATATTGCTACCCAATGGGAAATGTTTAAAATCGTAAATCTTCTTAGTGTTTTGATTCATAATGATATTTATGATTGATTTTATTACACTAGTAGCCAATTTAAGGGTAGAATGATTAAGATACGATTACAATATTAAAATAGAGCCATTAAGATTTTTCGACCGAAAAAGGGGTTCATAAATGTTCTTCTAGGCATAAAGAAGGTATTTAATTTGTAATCTGTTTCGGAACAGCTTTAGATTTAACTCCAACGTTAATGCATTCTTACAGAAAGGGAGATTATAATGCGTTTGCCAGCGTAAAAACGAACACGTCCTGTATATTGTTGCATAACTCCGGATGATGTAATAAGATCAAATGTTTATCACTGATACAAGGAAATCTAGGCGACAATAAGCCTATTTATACTCGTACACCTTCGCAATCGCAGCTGTATACTATGAATATAACTGAGTTAAAGTTAGACACAAACCACGTAACCACAAGAGGCGATCATGTGTTCGGTCGATTATTGTAATAACAAACTATTAAATCATCGCGATGACCGATCCGTTTTCCTGAACGATGATAATAATAAGTAAAATATAACAAGAAAATCTTTTTGGGAATTTTATTTTGGGGTGATGACTGTATGTCTACTCAGTGTGAAGTATATTTATACAATTTGTAAAGCCACAAACGCAGCCTGTTCTTTCAATTTGTTTAGTCTATGACGCTTTCCATGATTCCTAATATATATTATTAAATACGTTATAAAAATAATTTAACAGTCTCTTTTGGTTTTATTCCCCCAAAAATGTGTCATTTATAGTATGAAAGTCATGACATCATCAAATAAATGATTAAAATACTACACACTATCAACTATGACCTCAGTAGAAATAATATTTATTTGACTAAAGGAATTGTACATTTGTCAATTCCATCTCTGTGTTCAGTTTGCACACACCTTTACGCCGGCGCGAGGTGTTTCCCGCGCTTCAACAACGCATTTGTTTAATGGCACTTTTGCTCAAGACGTTCTTGGAAAAGAGGAAAAACATCTTCCGAAAACTGTCGATTTATCGTCATTTTTCTTTCTATATGAAACAAGGTTGTTGTTAGACAAATTACTTACTTCAAGGTAGGGTTTGCTGTTTTTATTAGATGTATATGTCTAATCTTTGGAAAATAAAGCTTGTAAAGATTCTTAAAGCGTTTCGTATTTTCAATATCCGGTTGTTTACTAATGTAGGAAACAATGTTGTTTATATTATTAATGAATTTAGAAGAATTTTAATAAAGGAATTGTAATATGAAAGCGTCTGAATATGATCAGAATTATTGGAAGACTATCATACCATGATATAATCTCAGCACTTTTTAGGAACAGTTGAAGTACAATCTAAACAAAATTGGTTACATACAAGTTACAAATATACCAACTAAATCCTTCCAAGTACCTCAAAGTCTTGCAACTTACTAACAGGCTCAAAAACCACTGAAGAGCAAAATCCAGACATCTGGTATTCCCTTACTTGTGAAGTTTCCGTCTCGCGTGGAAAGTTGTACGTATCCTGTATCCAGTGAATGAGTGTGCCGACTGCGCGAGACTCTTACCTGGAACAAACAACAACTTATATGAGCAAAGTTTACGACTAGCCCGAGGGAACACGGGGAACATTTTGAGCGCGCACGTGGCTCGGGTTTAGGCAAATAATTATCAAGATGTTTATTTCGTTTTAAAGAGGATTTATTAAATTAATTCAGTAACAATTTCAAATTATTTTAAACCTAAACACTTGTAACAATGAGAATGTATGTCATTGGCGCTATTATCTTTTCGTTCATTGTATTTTTAACACCGACATAAAAATTTGCATCACAGACAACAACATTGAGATACAAACTCTTTAAACTTAATGTACGAGTAATGGTACCTTTGCAACGAGAATTTTCCGTATTTTATTACATCCATAAAATACATACATAGTTAGAAATAAACCCGATACAGTAATAATACAAAACAACGCAACCGAACGCAGCATTTATCCGTAGCATATATTTGTTTTCATAGTAGAATAACGAGATAGTAACAAATGTAGTAATCAATGAACGTTGTTCCCCCGGGCGACACGCCGCCGAGCGAGCTAATTCATAAACACTAGCCTATTGAGCTAGGCGTAATTACAGCCTGTCTGCAACACCTAGGACTTGTAGCGGACAATGCAACGCGACAGCTTTAGTATAACTTTAGGAAGTCATTGAACACAATAATTTACTGGAGCGGAAAGTTTTAGAATTATATTCAAATCAAAATTGTTGTTTATTACAATGTTTGTTGAAATACTTTTATTGTCGCTCTACAGTGACGTGCATTCAATGAAGAGAAGTAGACATTGTATAACCTGGCATAGGTCACTTCTCATAAGTACTTACTATCAAATTTAAATGTCCATATTCATAAAATGGATATATTAGATGTTCCATCGGACACTTCTTTTTTAATATAGAATACTTAACTAATTTACATGGAGGCTTTGGTAAGTTCTTTATCAGCCCACTCTAGAATACTTCTGTGCATACATAACCACGTCCGTCCCATCGCATTTAAGCTTTTAATTTAAATATTTCAATATTTATAAAAACACTGTATATTTTACTCATATACATACTCGTACATGCAAATAGCATGAATATATGCAAACTGTAAAATTACCATCTAAATATGTCGACGAGGGTTTTCTCACAAGGTCACACACACGCGCACACGTGTGGCAGTGCGTTTTCACGACCTTCGCGAGTCACTTTCATCTCGTCCTGCCACAACAAACAATTGGAATAACGACCGTTTATCTGCACAATACAAATTGTGTATCACTAGAGAAGAATTTTAACAATTATGTATCCTCGGATTACCTTCAGTCATATGGTACTAATTACTTACGACTTAATTAATTCACGAAGAAAAAGCGTTGATAAAGAAGAACGCACATGAGTAATAGGTATTACAAAAAACCTTTTTTTTTCAAGGTGTGCAATAATGCTTTGTAGAGCTGAGTATACCGCCAGACTTGTTTGTTATCGGAAAACTTAAAACTTTACTTGATTTCGTCACTAATCCACAACCAGATTGGAATATGTCTCGTAGATGTTCACTCGGGTCTGGTCTACCTATCAAGAAATATCACGTCTTACGAAACGTTATAAAGTTGTTACTGCTTATAACTTTTATCTAAGTAATACAGAATACTTGAGTGTTACTTTATTACAATATTCATGTTTTATTCAACAGTGGCTAGAGAACAGATTTGCCATTTAATATAAAAGCAAATAAGCCGAAAAGGAAATAAATTTAAGCTTTAAAATAACACTCAAAAACCGGTAAAACTAGGGAAAAATAGTAGAATGTTGCAAGTCGGCGAGTAAATTATGTGGGTCACTGATTGCCGATTAGGATCTGCAACTGGCGCGTGATTTACGACGCGTCCGATTATAATCACATTTTGTAAGATGCTCGAAATAGTTTCAAAATGTTATGTAAATGCATCAATTATGCCACACAGTTAGGTTCTCGCGTTCTAACACTTTTCCCCTAAAAGAGACGTCTTCGTGGTGGAGTAGGATCGAGTATTTATAGTATCAAGTGTGTCGCAAATCGAAATGTATGCTCAATTCGCGTATAATGTGAGTTGGTAAAACTATGCAATTCAATTTGCTGTGGAATAATGAAAATACACAATGGACTGTTGTTTTCTCTCCAATATTTTCACTTCAAATATTCCAAAGCTATAACCATTCGTAATGGATTCCTAAGCACGATAAACATCTGAAATATTTCACATCTGGGAACTGAAACCAACTCTACATCTCTCAAAAGAACAGTCGAATAGAGTGACAGATATCGAGGAACTGCACTGTCGAATGATTTTTCACAGGTATTCACAAAAGGCACGGATACAGTCCGAAAACTTTTCCAATTACCGAGTTCCGAATGCAGGTTCCTCTCTTGGCACCTGCGCCGCCATTTATTTCCGGTGCACTCGCCTATAGAGTGGCACTTTCTGTTTTTTTGTTAACCGCAAACGACATTTCGATTTATCTGTCCGACTGTACTTTTACATACATAATGTAGTTTTATTTATTTACAATTGTATATCGTATTCATGGAGATTACGCGTACTTTACGCGCAAAGAACCAGTTGTGTGTTTGTTACGATATTCCATCGCTAACCTATTTAAAGTTTTATAACAATTCCTCGGTTTGCAACTTAAAACTTAAACCCTGTACAAACTTTTATCCCAGAATCAGGGACTGAATTATGAAGAATGGTCTCTAAGTGGTCATTAACGTTATCTGTATAAGGAAAACGTGTGTAAGATTGAATGGTTCTGATTAAGGATGTTTGTTATCTCTGTTATTTACTATGCAAATATTTAAGTAACATTATACGCATGTGGAAAAACATTAGCAACTGTTATAATGTAATAAAATCAATTTATTACTACACATTTTCCAATTAATTTGCGATATTCAGTCATCCACCAACACAGTGCAACAAGCCACAGTCGCTCCTTACAAGATAATTGAGTTGAAGGCGTCGGTGCTTTCCGCGAACCACGCAGACGCCACATTTCATTACCTAGTCGTGTACGTTTCTAGGAACTATGCAGAACAACCGCGCAATTATCATCGTGATGTCACTGACAAATACATCTCAGACATCATCGTAGCAAGTATTTTGCACACATTAGTGAAATAAAGAAATACCCAACGCTCACACACAATCTGGACCATGCAATAAGACACAAGTGTTATGTCGCGGATATCAGAAACTACGATCAACTGACGACACCTAGAACCAAAAGAAATATTTCCGGATTACACAAGAGGCATCTTATAGTCTGCGAACTACATTTACAATACAGTTCAGGATGAGACGTCAATTTAACTTGTAGGGAAGAACTCGTAATAAAATTCACAGTTAGCCGCAATTTTTATTTGCAGCCCATCACTTCAGAGCTCACAAAGTACTTTCAACAAACCGGGACCCAATTCCCGAACATTCGCAATAACAAAGCTCCGAATCATATTTCTCAATTATCAAACATGAAGCGAAGGTAGCGAATCAAAATCGCAACACATCGTCTGTATTACCGGCACCGTGCGTGGTGTCTCAATTGCGCTGGTGCGAGGTCGCCACTCCACTTGACCTCCGGGAGTGCCGGCGACGGTGGCGACGGTGAGGCGACGGTGACACCCACCCGCCGCTGGTTTGTTGACCGTTGACCGCAACGTCCTTGCCACTTAGCCGCCTGATCATCGTAGTCTCACGTATGAGTATTATCACTTTTGCTTGTTTCTATACGGATAGTTATATGTTGAGAAGTGGTGATCGCAACTAAGAAGCAATTAAGTTAATATTGACCACTGATTGGCGTAGAAGGTTGTGTCTTCGATCTCTGTATTGGCAAAAAAATTCAGGTCCTAAATATTTCCGCGAATAGAATTATCTAGTGTTTGTAATACGAATTCAGGATATAGTATACAAAAAAAAATTAAGATACTTGTATCCCTTCCGAAGATCGCCAGATTGATGGCGGATACGTCAACGCGAATAAATCCACGGGCGAAAATTAACGCGCAATAAATTGCGCTCATTTCCCGTTGCGAAGGGACTCTGCTCTTTGATGTTTCCCTTCGGATATTATTATAAATCAGGTTACGTAACATACACGATACATTTAGATAAGCTGAAAAAAATGTAGGCATAATTTATTTCAGCAATTTCCGTTTCAAGATTGCAGACCGACAAAATATGAGTAGTAGATAAATATTTTACTAATAACTAGAAAAAATAATTTCCGTAGTGGAATCAAATATGTTGTAGCGGTAAAATACTAGATGTTCAGCCCACGTCGCTTCACAACAATGCTAACAAAGGGAAGGGCGGATAAACAATTGCTGGACATGTAAGTTTGACAGTGTGTTGTAAAATTATACGGTTGAAGGTAAGGTGGCAATTTAAGGCAATTGTTTCAAGTGGAAGATGACGTGAGGTCAAAGACTGCTTTGTTATTGAAATATTTTTGAGGGGAAACACTCGACTCGACAATGGATAGCGTGAACATCTAATCTTCAAAGTAAGTTTTTATAAAACAAAAACGTATATATTTGTAAACAAACTCGAGCTGACAACACGACACCTTGGAGGAAGATTTGTGTTGGCCCTGGCAACGCTTGACACCAGGGTCACGATTAATGTTGCCAGACTTTATTACATCATAGGGATATATTCCAGGAACTCGAAAAAATATAGCTATTGGAAAGATTCTAAAAATACTGCACCTTCATTCAGATGTTCATTAAAAAATAAAACATTCGTGTCTAAATTGTGATTTCCATTTCAGCTTGGCCCTAAAAATAGCAAATTATTTCCACATTGACTTTTGAATATAAAGCAAAAAAATATATACTCGCGCACTAATTACAAATTAGAACGTTATATACAAAATTTCAATTGAAACGTTCAGAAATGTAGTTATTTTGTATTAGTTGGGCAACACCAGTCGCCCCAGCCGGCAACACTAATGGCTTCAGACGTGTAGCCCTTGACCCGCGCGCGGTCACGAAACGCGGAAGTTACTTCTAATTGGATCTGAGTTGAGCGCGGTTAGCCCCGACACAAACTACATACATCCCTCCGTCCCTCCGACCAGCGACCGACTGACACAGATCCACTGATCAAACTATTTCACTACCACTAACTTATTAAGGTAGGAAAACAGTCAACTGCAATATAAAAAGTTACAGCCTGTTTGAAAAACGACAGCAACAATATTTCACATTGGTTTTCTATTTCCTATGAGTGGTACCGCCCTTATCGAGCCGACACATTCGTGCTACAGTAAAGCTTTGGTAACTTTTCGAGCAAACAACATAAACGTTGCACAATTATTTATTTCCAACTCTATTTGTTTTCTTTTTTTTTTGTTTTCCTTGGAGGTTAACGATAAGCTGAATAGTATCCTGGTGAACATCAGTGTTCAGTGTCAATTCCTTACGTGCCACTGTTAACTATGGCTTACAAGAGTTGTAATGGTCGGAATCAGCTACCACGAACCTTTAATTTAGTCTCAAACAAGTTACACTTGGATCTATCAGACTGAGTCATGGAGGGAAGCTACAATAGCCTAAATAAAACTACATATAATTAAATAACATCAATGCTATTGTCATAAATAGCGTATGACAGCGAGCGTGGGACCCGCTGATTCACACAAGTCCGTTTAGTTATGTCATTTGAATAGCGCACGGTTCCGAATGCGCCGGAGTGACGTCACGAGGCCGCGCACTCATCCGCTACTCGCTATAAAATTATAGTTTATCTGAGATTTTACATACGGATGCGATAGTAAATACGAGTACTAGATACTATTTCTGTAAGTTATCGACTATCATTTGTTTTGTCGTCCGATTATCACATAATATAGTCATCGAAATAGTAAAGAAATACAAAATAGTAAGCGTTTGCAAATGTTATTTTCCGTCTGAGCAAAACTTGCCAACCAACATAAAGTATGTTCAACCGAAAATTATTATCGTTACGTGTACGAGTATTTTCAATGTGAAATTTAAATGACAATAGCGCACTCAGCGGGATGCCACGATTTATTTTTCATATTTATTTACATCAATATCCACATACCGTAACAGCCCAACCACAAATGACAAAAATAAATATTTTAAAATAACATCTCATATAATATGCCGTGAAGTGAATGAATATACTCGTAAAGTGGTATTTTCCTCAACATATCAATGGAGACAAATATATATTTTTTTTTATTTATGAAACAAACGATTTAAAGTTCATATGCATCGAAAATTTTAGCGCACTACCTTCTTAAAGTTTGTAAATATTGCTTTTGTCGGAGAATAGTCTTAGTACATAAAATGCTATTTCATGTAAAAAAAATGGCGCATCGTTGCAGTAACATGTAAATTCGTTGGGCTAAGAAGTCGTGACGTACAACAGCAATGTAGAATAATGTTATGAAACAACCATTTCAACGGCCTTTCGTCGTACAAATATAGACAATCACCATTTTGAATATTTGCAAGAATATTTAAGGCATGTGAAGTCCACGAACACAAAATAGGCCAACGTGATGGACTGTGGCGGAAGCCCCTGCAGAAGGGGCTAGGGAACGATTAAGGACTGATTCAGTACGGTACAGTACGCAATATCTATAGAACTTTCCAGCGTGCATCCATTCACGTTGGTCAGTGAGCGCAAGGTCGCCAAGGCTATGCGACTACCGTGACAAGAGACAAAAAAATCGGTGCGCTCTTTTTGGCAATTTGTATTTTAAACTGCCTCGGTGGCGTAGTTGTACTACGGTACGATTGCAAAGCTGAGGTCTCGGGTTCGAATCCTGGGTCGGGCAAAGTGATATTGGATTTTTCCATTCATTATCAGCCCGGAGTCAGGGATTTGTGCCCGATATGGCGATAGGCTCGCCCTCTATCACATCGTGGGACGGAATATACAAGGCGAAACGTGGGTGTTCTGTGTAGCACCTCTGCCTACCCCTTCTGGGAAAAGGCGTGTGTTTATTTATGTTATTTATTTTAAACTCAATTGTATCGATATTTATAGCAGCTAATTGGAGAACCTCGCCACACATTATTATTTAGGTTTAATTCACGACGCTCATTGATTAGGAGTTGGTAGAAAAACGTTGTTAAATAATTATCAGTCTTTTTTCAAAATTTGATGCCATTCATTGTATCGGGGAAGCAATTGAACGTCTATTTTTTTAATTGTAACAGCAAGAACCGCAGTTTTAACGTGCTCTTCAGAACAAGAATGCGCTTGATATTTTTGCTTCATTTAACACAAGAATGTGTTCTATTAACTGACCTACGAGCCCGTCTCGTAAAGAATCAAAAACCCGTAAGCAACGAGCGTAAACATTAGTTAAAGTACGCTCATAAAGTATCACAAATAGTCGGTCTGTGTTAACGTTGTTTATAGTTATTGTGGAGGCGAGGCGCAAGGCACGGAATGGCCACGTTTTGCAACCGACGCAACGCTCGCCAATTGTATAATATAACATTGTTACGTAAATGAAATGCATTTGTTACTACATGTTAACCGTAAACATTTTACACAAAAAACGCGTTGCGATATATGTTTCTTTCGATAACAGTCAAACAATGTTTTTGTCAGATGAAGCATAAATGTTTTATGTTAATTATTTTGTTCGATAACTTGACTTTTATTTGAATACATTTAATTATTAGCATCCTCTCCAGCTTTGGGAAATTTATTACATCTGCAAGGATTTCCCCAGCCAACCTCTTGGAAGTTTGAATCCAAAATACATTTAAATTTATCTACTTTTATGTTACGATATAATATTTTCTACTAAGAAGAACACTCCAACTTTTGTACCTTTTCTAGCAATCCCTTCTATGATGATAAACTTTATGAAAAGTTTGGAAAAACCTCAAGTTTAGAAAGTCTTCTTATATTTCTTACTGGGAACGGGCGAGCTGTCCCAACACTTAAAAACTTGTATTAAATTTATGAAATCCAATTACAAAGGGAGACGAGGCACTAGCGCGACTTGGAAGCCAACGCTCGCAATAAAAGAAGGAGCAATGCCTTGCTATAAGGAATAAATTGAAACTCCACAGGGATATCAATAAATGTCCTAGGTTTTGTACAATTCTTACGGTATTGAGTGAATTATATCTGTTTTTTCACTGGAATGAAAGTACTCAAGATGTCTTCATACAGTAAAAGGCGAAACTTATAATAATAATTTAAATGTTAAAGTAACTTAATGTATAAAATATATCTTAAGATGTCTTTGTAGAAATGTTCTCTGCTAAGTATAACCATAACTCGATTGAAAAATAATTAATAAATCAAAATTGGTTGACAGTAAATGTACGTCTGTCATTACATTTCATCACAGTAAGTAGGTAGTAGGTGCTGTTGTGCATTCCATCAAGGTCATGCCACTTAGATGATCATTGACTCTGTCTTATGCGATCTGCGGCTCAGCGAGCGAGTGATTGTCATAAAAATAAAACCAAATAGATTCGATTACCACATCACCAAATTGAAGCGAACGTTAGAGTTTTATTTTTATTTGAGAGGAAAATTATGAAACTCACACAAAATGTATTATTACCCTAGCAATAATAACACACAAAAAATGTAAACAACGACTCCCTTCATTCAAAACATATATTTTGTTTTAATCCGTCAATTACAAAGGGAATATAAATAATTCATATAGAATCGAACTCCGGACAGCACGGCTTACATATGCTGCTATTAGACTAATCAGATTTGCGAGGTACACTTTATTATTAAAGCACATTTTTGTTTATCTCAGAAAGAGTTCACAGAACATTCTTCGAGCTCATTCTAATAACGAAACACCACTACACTTTTATCTAGTGAGCGCAAATGAAGGGGGTAGTTTCAGGGTGCGATGAACTCTCCGTTCTCCCCGCCGCTAACGTAATAATCCCCCCTTGTTATCGCAAATCGTCGGCTATGTTTCAGAGCTAACGACGTCTCGTGTGACACAAGTCAACCACACGTTTAGTTTGATATACTGGCACCAACTTCTCTTTTTTAGAGATAGACGATATACGAGTCGATTTTCAGATTTGCGTCTCGGAGAATTACACCGTACCCTCCAGAATAAAATTAAGTCATCACTTTTGTAAACCATCAACCACTTACGAGTTCGTCAATCACCGCGCACTTTAACAAAAAAGGAGATGCGAGGAAACGTCCATACCATAGGGTTGGTTGGTCTTTAGCCTGAACCCTCTCATTCGCACTCTCGATTGTACGGGTGTCCTGCACTCCCCAGGGGACGTGTAATTCAATAAACCGATGTTCATTCATAAAAACTCAGACTTTAAGGTGCTAAAATCTTCAACAGATTTTGTTATCATTGAAACAATTTTACCAGATTTTAAATACAACCCACGGTAATCTTACACTAACGGCAGGTTCAAGACGCGGATGTTGCAGGGGCACCCGGCGGGCGTTCACTCGCGTGCGGGTTCGAAGCCGGCGAACGTTGACCCGCCAATTCTGGACCCATTACATTCTCGAATAATTTAAATCTCATTCCGGTGCATTAGAGACGTCGTGTCGGGTTAAATATATTACTGGATTTTTGATAAGAACTACGACGGAAATACAGCTTAAGCAATGGTGCATAAGATAGAGAAGTGTCAAACCAGTTTCGTTTTCGGGTTTTGAAATATTGTCAATATGATGGCGTCTTTGATAGAAGTTGCAGCTGATTTAAAATATATATATACCAAAAGGAGTCAGAATGAATTCTTGACAGACATCATCAGGCATAAGTAATTTTACTTACTATATAACATCTGCGAAGTAGCCTTACCCAGTAGATATTGTGAACAGGAAAGCGGTAGGCGAAAATCTTCCAAAATGGATGTATGCAACTAGGTCAATGGCAACGCGGATATTGGCGCAAAGGGATAACTTTCAACATTTATATCGCGAGGAAACCGCCTTGAATATCTGCTATATAATCATACATATGTACTCGTGTATCAAGACGAGTACTTATATTTTTCATTGCGCTCCACATACAGTGACAATCTTATTTAAAACCACGTTTTTGTGAACGCCCGTCATTGATAAAACTTAGGTTAATTCCCAAAAAACAATTATCCCTCAATACTTAGGTACTATTTACAGATTCACAAAAGAATGCAGTCATCCCAAAAATGCACACAATACGTGCCATTCAAAAAGACTGACGCTGACAGTCAACCTTTCCCCAATTCAATGAACCGCACTCTTCAACAAATTATCACCATTAAAAACCACTAGAGGCGCACCACGCCGCGGCGTCGCCAATTAACACGTACGCAGCCCCATAACCTGATTAACCCGCGCCATGGCATCCATTCACCATCAAAATAAACACCGTCGACTGACGACGCAGTAAGGAAGTGTTTCATACCGGCAAGCTTTTATCGTGTGAATGACGGAGGGATGGCTCTATTTTATGTTTAACTTAACATCTGCATTAAGAACTCCATATTACGTTTAACTTATTATCTGCTTTCTTTCTATTTTGACTGGAGTGGTCTACACTGCCCATTATGACAAGTGCAATTTTGACAAGATATTTGGCAACAGTTGTCTGCTACCATTTGAAATAATATGCCGGCATAAATAACTGCTTGTTGATACAACCACAGCATCAAGGTTTATAGGGAAGAGGAAACACAAGGGACGAAAAACTTTCAGTTCTGCGAAAAATAAAGGAAAATTTAAAATAATTTACAAACGGATAATAACTATGAAAATGTATTCAATGATGTTCAAATCTCATAGTGACTCAACGTTTACGGTACAATCTAGCCTTCAAGATAGATATAATACTTTTAGAATCTAAATAGGGTCGCTCGTCTGCTAAGAGTATTTAGGTCGCGGTTAATCTGTTGATTTCGTTGATTCAACAGCGGTATGAGCAACACGTGGGTAACGAAGGTTGATATTAATTATTGCCGTTGATTAGCACGGTATAAAACGGAATGTCTGTGCCTACATGATTCAAACTTCAGAAATGCTATATTGTTTGTTCGATAACTTTTCTCTTCACCGTTCTACGAGTATAGTACCGCCAATTAATTGTATCTCTACATCACCTTATTATCAACTGATAAAGAACATTTTAAACACCTGTGTTTACTCCATACATTAGTGCTTCAATAAACAATATTTTGCAACTTCAACAGACATAATTTCCAACAAGCATCAGACATAGCATACGCCTATAATTTACCTACAAAATCGCGGTCACTACGACTTTGTACAAGCTATATATCTAGTAGTGGTCGAGTGTTAGTTCATGCGAGTCCAGCACACAACTTTGTAGTGTATACTATAATATGTTATGTGGAGTACATAAACACGAGTGCACGTGGTCGCCGCGTCGCGTCGTGTCGCGCCGCAGCAGTACTCAGTAGTACGCACGCCATTCAACTCCGCCCATTCTTACCTCCGTGGAAAAACCGTGTCAAATGAGTACATACCTGCAACAATGAAAATACATTCTTACTATACATATTTTTCTGTGAAACTTATTAAGTAGTTAGTACATTTAGTTAACACATGCAAGAATTAAATATTATTTAAAAATAGTATCTATTAGTGCTCAACAAAAAAGTAATGGTTTTATGTTGGTCATTTGGTTTGATAAATACCACATGGGTTTGAAATTTACAGCCGGCATGGCAATGTTCAACCCTATCACATCTTGGGCCAGAAGGAATTCTGTCAAATTTTTGGTGGCATTTATGCCTACCTCTTAGGGGATTCCGACGTAATTTTATGTATGAATGTAAGATTAATGTAGAAGATTTTTTATTTCTTCGAAATATAGAAATATTTTAACAGCGAAGCTAACAAAAGAAAATAACATCGACAGTTTCTACACAATTGTACAAGAAGAAAATGTTCAGAGCATTTTAGTGCGTGTTATTTACCACACGTCGAGTCGATTTAAACATCCCCTAGCCACCCCTCGGCAGCGAACACGGCAGTTTATTTCCTCCCCAGTCGTGGAGGCGGGCGAGACATGTTCCTACCGCGACGTCAATATGAACCGATTACCGGCGAAGATAAACTTATCATCCGGGACTCGAGACGCTCTGGTACATGTAAAATAGCGACTACGTGCTGAGAACCATATTGCGTTTTAATACATTATGCAGAGTTTATGAAAATATAAAAGGAGAGACAAAGATAAAATGAAAGAGGAGATAATGAAAAGGGATCATGTAGGTAATCAAGTGCTTGGATTGATTATGTCACAACGCACGCAGACCGTGTTAATATGATCTGCGCGGTGTGAATTACTACAATGACTCGAAGCGATTACGAGATAATCGGTGTGAGATTTCAACTGATATCCTTCAAATTGACGAATTTGCAATGGGTATTATTTATACTTTATATGCAAAATACCTTAGCCATTTTCTAAGAGTTAACTTCTACCAGCCAACTTTTGAAACACCCACGATTTTTTCCAGTTCCACAAAGAGTTTTAAAATTTATACGAGCACATTGCCACGTGTGGAACAAATTTGCATCTATCGTACTTTTACAACATTGAAATCTCTTTACAGGGCGTGCTATTAAGAGTTTAACACATTGTTTCTTCAGGATTCCATATTAAATTATTGTTTACCACGCTGAGGTCTCTAATGATAATTTTCTTTGATAATAATTTTCTTTAATAAAAAGATAATGGTAAAATTTCGTAAGTGGCAGAGCTTCACTAAACCTAGTCTTGTTTACAACATGAAACGCCACTAAAGGTCTTACACATTTCCTTCAGTAATTGTGCTGTACCGACGACTAACAATCCCCATTTTCTCTTCTTCCCATCACCTCCATCTAACATCCTTTTCATAAACAATAACCTAAAGGCACTTACAATTCCTCAGTTTAACACGCTTGCTTGCTATTAGATAGCTCGCTAGTTACCCGCTCCTAGTCTACACAAGTCAATCTATCGACCATAATATACCTGTATCTAGATAGCGTAGGTACTGTAGCTACGTGGTCCATTGATGCCGAACACCTACGTCTGTGGAACAATGCGTCGTTCTCACGCGGCGGGCACGTGCGCGCCGCGTCTCAAGGGCCAGGAGAATTAATATGACTAATCATTACATTCATTAACGTACCTGACAATGGACTGTCTACTGTCTTGGAAATAGGTGAGGTGAGATGTAGTTTGTAGACAGACTATGTCAGGCAGTCCTGATTGGTCTAGATGTCGTACACTACTTAAGCTGTAATAAATTTAACTTAGTTCTTAAATCTATAATTGGGACAGTAAATCGTTAGATCGTGGCTTTGATCGCCGCCTTCTGTGGATTTTACTACGTGAAAACACGTTATCAGGCAAGCGAACATTCTTATAGACATATAAACATGATTTTAACATGTTTATTTAGATTTAAGACCCCAACCTCATGCAGAAGAAGGATACCACTTATTCCGTATGAAAACTTGTTCCAACTCACATAAATATAGATGTTTTAATAAATGAAATGCTATAAACGTCCATCATGTTTCCCACAAACAAATAGCAATCTCACACCATTCCGTAAGCGAAAATAAAACTAGGCAGAGCAGTAGTTTTGCCCAATAACAATGTTTATAAATAAGCCAGCTGTTTTGGTGTGTTTATTTACGTCCTGAAGGATTTGGACGGTAGTTTACTGCAGCGCGTCCGGTGCTAGCAGACGCGCGGGCGCGTGCATTATATTACTAATGTGTCAAAGTGTAGTTGATAAGGTGCCGGATGTTGGTGCTATTATAAGTCTGGTAACGAATGCGCCGCGGTGTTGGAGGTGTGAACGTAAGGCCGGGTATACGCTTCCGATGCTCCATGCTGTGACTTATTTTACTAGGCCAGTATGCTAAACTACTATGTGAAAAATGTATCAATCGTAAAACAATCATATCTGGCAGGACAAGAACAGATTTTTTTGTAAATTACTTTTCGAAAAGGAATGAGAGTTTTGTTACAATTACTATAATATTTTATAAGATATTATATTAATTACTGCTTAACTGAGAGAATAGAACATACCAAACAAAGACACCTACCTTGTGTCAGATAGTTAGCAAAAGTTCCTAGAACAGTTTTCGAAACTATCGATTTTAGAACGAAATTCCGGGCGGTGGCATAGCTCTCTTAATTTTCCTCACTTTTTGCAAACTTATTTGACGGGCATTCTGTGCCAAAGGGGTAATTATGATTCATATTTAAACAAATATTCTATGTCCACCGAAAATGCAGCCACATTTTGGTAGTATGGTGCAATGACAAACAAAACTACCAAGGAATGTCGTTATGCTTTCAAATCTGCTGCAGTTCTGTATACAAAACAGTAAATCTGTCGCTGCGACGACAGCCTTACTTTATTATTATAGTTCTTTTGATCTATTGCACGTTTACACAAATTAAAGTAGGGACATCGTAAATGGGTTGATGTCATAGTTTTATTTTTAAATGTGGCCGCTTTGAAAGCATTCAATGCGCATTCAAGTATTTATGTCGAACGGCGGCTGGATAATTAAACGGGAGATGGAGATTCTTTACAAATATACAGGCTTTTATTACATTTCAATGGTGAGTTTTCTATTCTGGACGAGATCATAGCGAATATATTTTTGTAGTAATTAATGCTGCAATACGCCTTAAATGCAATGCTGCTATTCAGTATTAAAAACTGGGCCGCTTTTAATATATTTGAAGCCTCGACTTTGTGATTATTAAAATGTGCATAGTAATAAGCGACCATTCGCCTCGTTGCTGTAAAGACTGTATGGTCTATACTTATTTGCATCTGGATACAAATAATAATTACATCTATATCATGAAAAGCATGATTAACGCTGATCGTCATATCTAAATCAATCAAATCCCCTTGATCTTAAACTTGTAAGGTACGAACATATCCAAATTATAACGATTTTCGTTAACATCAATCTCCGAGTCATCATAAAACCCGAAGGTGAAGAAACATCATGTTATGATGCAGAGCGGCGCGTAGACAATATAACGTAGCCGATACAGATCGATAGCGTGTCGTGTGCCGCTTCCCTCTCGGAGTGACCGGCCGGGTCGCTGAACTTGGGTTTCACGCATTTCATATTAAAAAAAACTTCGACACGAAAACATTAATCAAATTGTTTTTATGCTTTTATAAAAATAGTGGATGTATTTGTGAATATAAGTTTGGAGCGGTGATTTATTTGTAGGAAAAAACTACAGCCATCTCTTGGTTTGAGCGTCACGTTAATCCCGTCAGCACTAGTACAAATAGTTTATACACCGTCAGAATCACTAGTGTTAGCTATCGCATTTTGATATGATACAAGGGACCATTATTGCTATAATGCTTTTGGCCTTAAGTCTTCTATTATATAATCACTGTGTAAGAGAGTAAGTAAATAAATAATTTCAAAACCTATAACACTGACCCTTCTACTATTGTGAAATTGTTTTAATTAGCGACAAAGATATCACACAGGTCGCTTCGGTTAGCGTTATGCCAGCGCCCTCGCCTAACCACGAGAAACACCACTTAGAACTTATCAACCATTCAACATTTAAATTCCCAATAACCCCATTATAAAAATGCAAGTCAATAAAAAGTAATTTGCGTTTAATATAAAGCCGGATATTGATTCCAAGCAACCATGGAGTTCCGTTCCGGGGTGCTCTGATCGATAGGCAATCAAGGAACGTTAGCAGACCCTTGCATTACACGCTTTGCAGACGGAGCAGCTGTCCGACTAGAATGTACGGGGATTAGTACTCCACCATCCAATTAGGCTGGCAGCGCTGACTTAGCTAATGTAAGACCTGGGTTTTGATGTAATTGGATGTCGGGACTGCGGCTGCAAAACTAGACATATCTTGGGGTAAACTGTATATAGGATTAATGCATAATTGCTCGATGCAAGGCACTTTCTACAGGTCGATTCAGGATTCTTTGGAGGGAATCTCTATTCAACGTTGGTCAGTTCATCAATGTAACGTAACTTGAAATGCTGAGATATTCTGTAAATTTATTAATGTATACCTAATTATTTTGGGATTGGTTGAAGATAATTTAATAAAACTAGCTTCTAACTATAGTGTGAAGTGTCTATTTCCTTACTCAATTTCTTATTGAATGAATTTATCACACTGAGGGTTCCATCGTTAGTCAGACTGATTGCAATTTATTTCGTGGCTAAGGCTCTTAATCAGGTTAGCCAAGTTATTTACACGAAGGGGCCAAGCAAAATTGAGGTGTTTTGTTTCCTCGTTTTAACTGGACAGCATTGGGAGTGAAACGACGATATACGGAACCAGAAACACGTAGTTTAATGCCTGGGCGAAAAATCTTGTGTAGGTGTTTTTATATTTAATGTAAAAAAAGATTTTATAGTTTTGTATGCCATAGTACACATGGTATAATATATCAACGTCACGACAAGTTCCCAAGACAAAGCCAACGCACAAAGACAAACGAGTTGAGCAAAAATAATCTATAAAAGCATTGCCTAATGATGGATCATTAAAGATAGTACGACGCCACGCGACCTACACTAGACAATTATTTTGCCGTCCAGCATCAATCATCGGCTTTGACGTACCACGCCGATCGTAAACAAAGCCAGCGGATCGACGGACACATAGACAATGTGACGTGTCATTAGTTTTTGGAAAGTATTTCAGTTATTTTCCTGTATGTGGTTCGAAAAATCGGCTATTTGTCTTGTTATAACAATTAGTAATTACTAAAAAAAATTCTGAATATGATATGTAAATTACTTGTAATGAGTATTTTTAAACGAAATACCATTTTATTTGTGTTACGGCGGAAATCCTGTGAGAATAATGATAAGGCCCTTAATTTATACCAAGGTTTTATGTGACAAAACAAGTTTGTTAATATTTTACAATATTCTCTTTGATCATTCAAAATAATAAACATGAATAACTTTCCTCAAAGTTCTCGTTTGATTTTCTAGGAGCTTAAAAATCATCTATGAATAAATTCACCAATAAAATCACATTTCATGCGAAATCGCAAATTAAAAGATTGTTAGGTGTGTGAAAAACTTTCGCGTAGTGAATGTTTAATAGCGCTGCGTATCAACATTAACAACTAGACTTTTTATATTTCGTTTGCAATTTTAATTACGAGTATTCGGCGCGGTAAGAACCACATTTAACTTCAAGCTTACGAAACGAGCCGCATTTACAAAGAGTTCCGGGAAAAAAATGTTATTTCCTAATTCAATTTCGTTAAAAGTTTGAGGATATCGTATTTCACGGAATTCGGTCCTCGGATACAGACAAATATTTATAGAGGTTATTACTTCATTGGGTTTAGTCACGTTTTATTGCTGCATCGACAGCCAGTCGACTTTACATTGGTAACTTATAAAACACACATAAATATTCTGAAACACAAGAAAAAGTAAACAATATATATTTTTATCAAATAGCCAACAAAATACGTAAACAAACGAACGTGGTGTGCGTAAAAACCACCCCAGGTGTATCGCGTCACGTGCAGCCGAAATGTGGTTACACCCGTCAACCGGGCGCGTGATTCGAGCAAAAAGAAAAACAGGTAAAAACATGAAGGTTGTTATAGCATCATTCTTTGTCAACATAACGCAATCTATTTGAAAAATGTTAGTGTGAGTTTTTAGGGAAAACTATCTATGAAAACTTTGGGACAGAAATAAGATCCGCGAATTGTCAATATTCACTGGTTATGCCCTGCCTATACCTTTAGTATTACCTATATGAACTTAAGTACAATGTACATATGTATTTGAAAAATTACATACATAAACACACGCCTTTTTCCCACAAGGGGTAGGCAGAGGTGCTATCAGAACACCCACGTTTCGCCTTGTATATTCCGTCCCACGATGTGATAGGGGGCGAGCCTATCGCCATATCGGGCACAAAAATATGGTATTTGAAAAATTAAGCAAGAATATTACTAATTTTAGAACCACATACAACTATACCAACCTGTATTTGTAAGACTAAGCTCGTATCCACAACACCGATGCATGTCCACCTGACCGCACATCGAGTGCCTCGTGTTGGCAACAGAACCGGTCGTGTTTGGAGTTGGACGTGAACCGCGAGCGGTTACGAGCCGAGTAACGCAATAACTTGATTGTACGTCAGCATTTTTTAAACCACTGTCCCTAATTATGCTATGTGCACTGTCGGGAAATAATTGGTCTAGTATTAGTTGTTATGTTTGGAAATATTATTAGATTTTTTATTCAAGAGTTATTGTACTTTAAGACGAAGTGAGAATATTTTAGTTTGGGAAGGAGAGCTGGAGAGCTGCAAACATAGTAGTTTATAAAATCGTTTTTATGTTAGTTAAAATATCAGAAGTTACTCGTTAGAAAAACACATCATTTTCCCATGAATCTATTGAGTTATTTACTACACCATCTTATAATATCAATGAATATAAGAAATTCAAAGTTACCTAGATACAACTGTGTACATTTTAATTAAATAAATAAAGACAGATTTCGTGCCGGCGGAGTTACAGCGATAGTCGTCGCGTGACGTAATAACGTTTATTGGCTTTGCTGTGTATTCCGTGAAGAAAATGGTGACATTTGAAAATTGTAACATCACGCCAATCGCATTGATATCGGCAAATTACTTAATTCCATTTGAAGTTTGATATTCCGAAGTACTTATAACATAAATAGTAATTACTAATTAATATTGCTTTTTTAATGTAAAAATGTGTCTGATTCAGTCACAGCCCAAAGATTATTTGGATATAGATTAGTTTCTAATACAATAATTGTACAAATAAAAACGATTATCGATCAATGCATTACACTTAGTGTAATCAGTTATTCACCTGTCTACGTAACACTTATCAATATTAAAAAGCTTCCTAATACAATGTCTAGGCGTAAACACAAACCTACATAAAAAACTTGACTAATCTGCAAACTCATCGGAGCCAGACATAACAAAGATTAATAGCAATTTGTTTGATATATGTGTAGCCATTCCTAAGCTGCAATAACAAGTTAAAAACGCTCCGAGTAAATGGTTCAACAACACCCTGTTGTTTTTCAGCGCCGCTCGAGTTTTTTTTTCTTTAAGAGCGATATACAAAAAGCCACCTGCGCGATTAGAATAACAAGCGAAGCGCCGGCGCATGCGCACACGCACGCTACAATAACACAACTGATTGTCTGTTTGTGTCTGTGCCGTGCGCACAATTATTATTGTAGCCAAATATGGATGTCTCAAGTAACATAATTTGTTTTTGTATTACATACATCAATTAGTCACTCTGGAACTGTGCAAATATACACACATATTATTCGTGTTGGTTGTTGTCATTTGTGAATACCCGATCTAATAAAACTTGGACGCCCTAACACCCTAACTGGCACATTGGTGACCCCGATACAGAATAACGCAACCATTTCGTCGTCATGATGACTAGCAGAAGCTCACCAAGTTCCCAGGGAGAAGGACAGGCCCAGATTGACTCACACGGGTTAGCAAGCATAACAGTGTCTTCAAGGATACCAGAATTCTGGTGTGATAAGCCAAGATTATGGTTCGTCCAAGCCGACGCGATATTGGGACCGCAAAAACTTAGTGACGAGGCGAAATATAATTTAGTCGTCGCTAAGTTAGGAAAAGATGTTGTACAACAAGTGAGCGACATTTTACTAAAGCCACCCGAAACAAAGAAATTTGACGCGTTGAAGGCTCGCCTGTTACAAGTTTACGAAGAATCGGAGATTCGGCAGTTTCAAAAACTGTTAAGCGAAATGGAGCTCGGTGACCAAAAGCCTTCACAGCTGTTGCGCCGCATGAGAGACCTAGCTCGCGAGAAGATTCCTGACGAGACTTTATGTATTATGTGGCAAGGTCACCTACCAACATCAGTGCGTGCTGTGTTAGCGGTCACTGACGTTAAAAGTTTAGATAATTTGGCCACTATTGCCGATAAAATAATGGAGACTTCAAGGCCGCAGCATATCACAGAAGTCCAAGCAAGTTCTTCCAGTGGCAACCATATAGAATTAATATTGGCCGAGATAGCCAAATTAAATCTAAGGATGAATGATATGGAACGACAGCGACCAAATTTTAGAAGCCGAAGACCCAGTTTTCGTCACTACCGCTCGCGATCTGCTTCTCGCGACCGAAATCGGAGCCGGCGCACGCCGGATAGTGCTGACTGGCTTTGCGCTTATCATTATAGATACAGAAATAGAGCAAAGAAATGTGTGGAGCCGTGCGCATGGAATAAAAATAATCAGGGAAACTAATTGAGGTGCAATCGGAGGCGGCGATATGCACCATTTCACCGGTACCTCGCCTATGTGTAATGGACAGAAATAGTGGATTGAGATTTCTCGTGGACACAGGTGCGAACATTTCAGTGCTTCCAGTGCCAAAAAGACCTTTCAATGACTATAAGTGTAGTGAAAAATATACCCTGTATGCAGCCAATGGGACCGAAATAAAAACTTATGGTGTTAAGGACCTAGAACTAGACTTTAAGTTGCGGCGACCTTATAGTTGGTCATTTGTGTTAGCTGAAGTGAAACAACCCATTCTTGGTGCGGACTTTTTAAGCCACCATAAATTGCTCGTAGACGTTTATAATAAAAAACTAATTGACGAAGTGACTAATTTATCAGTTATTGCTACAGTGACGATAAACGAGCAGCCTGCCGTACGAACAATAGACTTAAACCATCAGTGTAGTGATTTATTGACATTATTTCCGGATATTACAAAACCTATGTGTTTCAAGGATACTCCACGTCATTCCGTTTTCCATCATATAGAGACGACCGGACCGCCTTTATTCGCACGCCCGCGTCCGCTACCGCCTGATAAATACAAGAAAGTTAAGGGTGAATTTCAGCGGATGCAAGAAATGGGAATATGTCGACCGAGTAAAAGCAATTGGGCTTCCCCGCTCCACGTAGTAGTAAAAAAGAATGGCGAACTTAGGCCGTGTGGCGATTATCGGCGTTTAAATACAGTTACAAAACCCGATAGATACCCAATTCCTCGCATCCAAGACTGTACCTATCTACTGGCGGGAAAGAAAATATTTACAAAGTTAGATCTGCAAAGAGCATACCACAACATAAGGATTGCAGAGCAAGATATTGAGAAAACGGCAATTACTACACCTTTTGGCCTTTACGAATTCACAAGAATGACATTTGGACTTAGAAACGCAGCACAAACGTTCCAAAGATTTCTTAATAACGAGGTTTTTCGCGATCTAAATTTCCTATTTAGTTATATCGATGACGTCATAATAGCGTCATCATCAGAGGCTGAGCATAGAGAACATTTAACCCTGGTATTCGAACGACTCAGCCAATATGGATTAACCATCAATTTAGCCAAATGTGAGTTTGAAAAATATGAATTGGACTTCTTGGGTTTTCATGTTTCTCACAAAGGACTAAGCCCATTAGAAGATCGAGTAAAGGCTATCATAAATTTTCCGAGGCCGCAGACTGTTGAGGAATTGAGACGCTTCATGGGAATGTTGAATTTCTATAGAAGCCATTTACCAGGAGCAGCAGGATTACACGCAAAATTAAACATTTATTTACATAACACCAAGAAAAAAGACAGAAGTTTGATACCGTGGACAGACGAAACAACAAAAGCTTTTGAACTGTGTAAGCAGAACCTACAAAGTGCTGTTACACTAGCTTTGCCAATCGAGGACGCTCCAATTGCGATCATGACTGACTGTTCCAACACCTGCGCCGGTGCAGTACTACAGCAGTGGGAAGAAAACTCATGGAGACCCTTAGGTTTCTTCTCTAGCAAGCTCAGTGATGCTCAGCAGCGATACAGTACTTTTGATCGAGAGCTATTGGCGATTTACATGGCAGTCAAACATTTCAGATATCTTATCGAAGGAAGATCTGTAACAATTTATACTGACCACAAACCCTTGGTACATGCGCTTAAGAAAAACACCGTTGGAAAAAATGATACCCCCAGGAGATTAAGGCATTTAGATTACGTCATGCAATTTTGTTCTACTATTGAGCATATAAGTGGTTCGGAAAATATAGTAGCCGATACACTGTCCAGAATAGCTACTATTAACATGCCATATTTGATTGATTACAATCAATTAGCAACGGCACAAAGAAATGATAAGGAGTTAGAATATCTTTTAAAATCAAAGAAATTAAACATCAACAAAATAAATATTCCTAACTGCAATAGATCGATTTATTGCGAAACATCGAATGGAAAGATCCGTCCATATTTGCCTATGGAATTCCGAGCATCAGCTTACAATGCGTTGCACGGAATTAGTCATCCCGGCATTCGATCGACGCGAAATATGATGCGAGACAGATACTTTTGGAAGAGTATGAATAAAGATGTTGCTATGTGGACGAAAGCTTGCTTAGAGTGCCAGAGGTCTAAGGTTCAACGCCATACTGTTGCACCCTTAGGAACATTTACACACGGGGGCCGATTCTTGCATATTCATATCGATATAGTGGGGCCATTGACTTATAACAACGGATATCGATACTTATTGACAATGTTGGACCGTAGTACTGGATGGCCGGAAGCTATTCCATTAAAAGATATCACTGCAGAATCTGTTGCAGAAGCCGTTTATTCTGGATGGATCTCAAGGTTCGGATGCCCTTTGAGAATTACTACAGATCAAGGACGTCAATTTGAGTCCAATCTATTTAGTCAACTCGCCAAAAGAATGGGTATAAACAAAATTAGAACTACGTCGTATCACCCACAAGCCAATGGCGCTGTGGAAAGGTGGCACCGAATACTTAAAACTTCGTTGATGAGCAGAGGCAACACAGATCAATGGGTTAATGAGCTACCGACCGTGTTGTTGGGATTACGAGCAAGTCTGAGGGATGATACCCAGACTAGTTCAGCGGAGATGGTTTATGGAGACCCAATCCGATTACCTGGAGATTTCTTTCAGCCGCCAAAGCCGGAAATCTCGGGAGACGAATCATTTTTACAAAATCTAAGGCGAAAAATAGTCAATATCTCATCAGTACCAAGACGAGGTATACGTCAAGGAAAGTTTTTTGTTCATCCAGAGTTAGAGCATTGCTCACACGTATTCGTCCGTTGCGATAAAGTGGTGAAACCTCTGACTCCACCTTACACTGGGCCTTATTTAGTTTTATCACGAACAGACAAATATTTTAAAATTAAACAAGGAGATACGGATAAAGTTATTAGTATAGACAGACTAAAGCCAGCGTTTATGCCAGAATATGATGACACAGCAAGCACGCCGAATACGGACAGTAAGAATATAAACAAGGGGCCCATAGTAACTAGATCGGGACGGATAGTCAAACCTGTCGTGCGCTTCACTGCATAAACACATTAATTGCACTGCGTAAACTCTGCATAGTATATATTTTTTTTTAAAAAATGGGAAAATCTGAGAGCAAACAAATGCAAGAAGAAATTATTATCGCACAAAATGGTCCTGGAAATAGTGCCGCTGCCTCAGAATCAATCCGGGATAGCACATACTACAGCCGAGTTGAAATATACATACTGACCGTACTGATCATAATATTGATAATGATTGGATATATGTTATGGAGACGCTGCAAAGTCCAGTATGGACGTTTCATAAGACGGGAGCTGCACGAGGTTCCTGCTGTCGTGATGAGAAATGGCGAGTCCGACCAGAAGGGATGTGTCAGCCAACAAATTATAGTGTAGTGAGAAGTGATTAGTATGATTAGTTCTAAAGATGTGAAGTGAAAACGAATTAAAGTGTACTCGTAAGTTAAACTATAGGTAAAGGAAAATTGTAATCTTAATTATTATGATTTGAATATTTAGATTTTTATACACTTTTTATTATATTCTTTAGCCTTATTTTTATATTCATATTTATATATTTATATTCATTGTGTTATTTTTTTTCAATAAAGGGGGGTATTATGTGCCGTGCGCACAATTATTATTGTAGCCAAATATGGATGTCTCAAGTAACATAATTTGTTTTTGTATTACATACATCAATTAGTCACTCTGGAACTGTGCAAATATACACACATATTATTCGTGTTGGTTGTTGTCATTTGTGAATACCCGATCTAATAAAACTTGGACGCCCTAACACCCTAACTGGCACATGTCCTTTGACTTCTGTGGGCGCCATTAACAATAAGTGAAAAGTGTGAAGTAAGTCTAAACGCTTATCTGAAATTAATTCAATGACGTTAAAACCCAGTTTTACTTCTTATTCACGGCCGTTCCGTAATCTAAAAGAATACTAAAATGTTAACTGCTCTCGCGACAGGTTATTTAATCAAATAATATTTATCGTCCATTAAAAAAGACCAACTGCTTTACCTAACGACAGTATACATTACAAAGAATTCGCGAGGCATACCGCGCTGATGTCGTAGTATTCACATAGACAACTGATATAGCGAAACTTCAAAGGCGCGGTGATGTACAGTGCGCAGACGTGACACGGCTTCGTGTGGCGTGCGCTCGGCACTGTTTATACGTTCTATAGTAGTTGTTGAAAGGTAAAAATTCGCGGCGCCATGGCCACTCTAAACTAGAGTATAGATGCTATCTTGGTAACAACAATTTGTGAACTAGAAGAAAATATATCATGCCGTAATCCCCGGATTAGATTAAATTACCCTGGTGCTCAGACGATCTGGTAAAGATCGCGGGACGTCGCTGGATGCAGGCTGCCTCCAACAGGTTACTGTGCAAATCATTGGGAGAGGCCTATGTTCAACAGTGGACTCCCTTTGCCTGATGGATTGGATTGGCTACCACGGATTTGTATAATCGTAGTCGAGAAGAGAATAAGAAGAAATATTGTTAGTCCAAGGACTAACTTGCTTTGACAATCAACGCTTGAATATAGCTTAGTACAATATAGAGTCGAATAAATCCGGCACAAATATTACATGAACCCACAACAAAACTAGAATCCCGTGTAAGTGAAAGTAACAACAAACACACAACAAGTAGTGTTAGACCGTTACACATGGTACCTACTACCTAGTCGGGTTACAGACTACAGTGGGTTGCGGTAGTGCTATGTTCACGCTTCGCCGGCGGCGGGGCAGACTGTGCGGAATGCCGCCGAACGCTCGCTAAGGTGGGTTTACACGGACGTTTGGCTATATTACGATATTCGCGTCGCTCCACTGGTTTGTAATTGGTTAACTTGCTCAGTGGAGTTCATCGTTGCACTGTATTTATTGGATACTTGGATTGGTAGAGCCCCGCTGTTGTCAGCCATAACTCTGCATGAATGGGCAGGCTCGTCCGGGGTGGTACGACTGTCTCACAAGAGGACATAGATAATTCACCAAAGTTAAGGCTATATTAAAATAAATTATTAGCAATATGTTACATAGATTAAACTATTTCATCAAACACTTCCTACGAGCGATCTTCTCGTAATTTTCTCAGTAGTAAAGTTTACATGAATAGTTATCGGCTCACCTTTACCGACCTTAGCCGTGGATTCAGTGACCTCATTACAAGGCTATATTCGGAGGCTGCGAAGTGACCGCGATGACCTTTCAGCCCTAAACGCTCATAGCCGTCCTAAACAAACAATAAAGCTTGCTAACTCAACTGTTTAACGTGTTATTGATGTGAACAATTTAAACACATGTTACAAACTGTTTGTGTATGTTTTGTTGACCAGTCCGTTTTCTATTTTGCCTTGAGGTACAGACGGGGTTTAGTGGGACTAGCTAAGTATGGATATAATAATAACAGAATAATAATGATATACAAAGCCAGTATCGTAGTTAGTAGAGAATTTTGCAAGATGAACAAATTTCAATACATCTGCACTATGTCAGTTTAAGAGGTGATTGTTTGGGCAACGCAACAGTTTTGACGTCACGTAGTGTGACATTGCCGGAGAGTAAACAGCCTTCAAAAGCAAACAACAGGTTCTTTGCAGACACAATCCTCGGGATATCACTTGTAGGCACTGTTGGTATAGTACTCGTAGTATAATAAAAGCCGCTATATCTGCTAGCGTAACGCCCCCCGTTTCACTTTCCACTTTAGTCGCGAGCGTGCTCCGGCGGCCACAGCGCGACGCCGGCGCCGTGTTTACAATCAATTAACAACTACACTGATGAGCGCCGTAATCGCCACCGACCATCGATCGACACAGATAACGTCATGTACATCGCTTTTACTCGCTACATTACCTCCCTATACACGTGTTTTGTTATATACTTACATATAAAGAAACATTTTAGCAAGTTTTATACTCATAATACGCATATGCAAGACAGGAAAATGCGTGTTGCTTTTTGTTGTTAGAAACAAGGTTTTAGATAATATCAAATTAATTAGTCTAAAACACACGAAATTCAGGAGACGTATGTAGTGCGTCTCCTAATGAATAGAATTGACTTAATTCATGAGCATACAATAGGGAGAGAATTTACTGGAGTTTCCTTGAGTACAATGAGTTAATAACAAGATAGAATTAGAACACGGAGTCTATTCGTTTCACAGCTTCTACTCGTACTGCGCCACAAAGGCTGCAACAAGTTAATAATTTAAACCATCTAAAACCAGTGTTGTTAATGAATGGCACCCAGTCCGCTCCGAGGCAGACACATTACCGTGCGACGTCGCAACTCGGTGTCACGAACCGAAGACAACGAACGCTTTAATGATCCATCGAGTGGATGAAAGTGAGGAGAAAATGAGCGAATTGGTCGCACTTGCGGTCGTCGAAAGTCCCCGCGGTGGTGGAAAACACTGGGAGCCAATCACTTCGGTGGTTGGTATATTTACTCGTATATCAAATATAACGATCCTAGTCATTCCATTTGCTAAGTAACAAACACAATGAGACATATTTACAACGACTGCATGTTATAGTAATAGGATCCTATTTTTAATGAAACTATTTATACACATTACCACTAAACAAATAACACACTGCTTAGTTTTTCTATCACAATAAATATCCATTGCTATTACTACCGAGCAGGTATATAAGTTTCGCACAATATTGTCTTGAGAATAAAACGTCCAGGCGGCGCCGAGCCCTCGTTACCACAGAATAAATAAGGGTAGCGAAACCTTAGCACCGGATTACGACCACGAAAAACAATAAAACGTGGCAAACACACGACAATAGTTCTTTATATACTAGTGGATATTACGGAAACGTAATAAAAGATACAATTTATTCACTTTTCTGTTACTTTTTTATATACTGAAGATTGAAGAGGCGAACTCGATCTACACCTAATTTGAATTACAACGCCATCAAAAAATGTATCCACTATTGACAGATGATTATCTCTAGCCATTTCACAAAATAATAAGAACTTACTAATTGAATGCTTCTATTAAAAGATTCAAATTATATAAACAACAACACGTGGGCAAACAGCAAAAACTGAATATTTTTTATCAATAACTAACATCTAATAAGAGAAACTCCAACAGATGCAACATGCAATCAGACAATTCGACTTAAGTAATTACTCCATGTTAAGCATAGAGTATAGACACTGATACAGAACGCTAGCCTGCAAGATAATGTTGGTGAGCGCACATCGGCAAACATCGCGTGATCTCGTGCCGCAACGTAACCATCACACGAGGCAAGAGGTAATTGCACTTGAACATCACTAATTAGTGCCATCCTTTAGTTTCACGTGCGCCATACCTACTACCTTGGCACCGAGCGGTAACACGTCACCAATGCTTTACGATTTTAGATCTGCTTATGGAGATTTGTGCCTTTTAAATTGTTTTGGGTGATAACAAGCTTCGTTCACGCGTTCCTGTGATATAAATGTGATAAGAAATCTGCGATCGTGTTATGATTTTGTAAAATGTGGTCATATACACTTTGCCTTATATGTGAGTTATTGGAATGAGTGATAATTGAGTTTAGATACTTGTAGGTGCTTACATGGTACGTAATATATTTGGGGTACATAAATTAGGCATGCAATGATTACGACGCCTGTGCGTTTTATAATAAATGCATCAATCACACTACTTATTGAAATAGAGTATAAAATTTCTGAACATTATTAAATGTTCAAATGATTAATTTAAATAATCTGTGTACATATAACCTTGGAACATAAGACACTTACATAAAAACTATTAACAAAAACCAGTTCCAGCAGATATGAACAATTAAGTAGGTTTACAAAAAAATCATTGCAAGAAACAACTACGAAAAAGCTACGAAATGTACCCAAATTAATAATATTAAAATAAGAAAAATGGTCACGCCTGACAGTTACAAATTACACGAAAATATTAATGAACAAGGTACATGTGTTGGAAAGTAAAAGTGCTCCGTTCCACGGACCACGAGAACTGAAGCAGTGTACTAAAGTAATTAGCCAAGTACGTCGCATACTTTCCTTAACCACATTCTTGGATGATGGAACCGATGGATGGACAGTATTCCAAACATCTCTTAAGTCAAACATAAATTCTTCGAAATGACATGATTGCAGCAACAAAAAATAATGCGATCTAAAAAGCCAACTTTATTTGTTATTTTAGCAACATACAACCAAATCAAGTTCTCCATTTAAACGTATTGTTCACGTGTGTGCTAACTGCTATCCCACGGGCAAGCGCCCCGACGCGCGAACAAAACCCGCGAGTGAAAGTAAAGCAACGGTTCGGCAACCACGCGGCCACGCCGGCAGAGCATGCCTGACGCAGCATCTCGCGAGCGGTGCAGATGCACCCACATGCAACAACCTTCTATTGCACCCACGCGGGCGAAAGTTATTGAGGTACACGTTAAACGAATGCGAATTCAGTTCCAAAAAGGGTATTATTACATCACACGAAAACGATGAAAAGTAAAACTTTTGAAACTAAACTTTGTATCAATACAAAATGCCGCCAGGAGAGAATTAGTCAAAATTAACTGTAATAAATAAATACACCCAGGACAAATCTGATCCTCAACCCACAATGTAATATGAGTTTTATGTTGTAGCTATCAAAAACTTTGGTCTCAAGAGAAACTAAATAAATATTTGTGGATCTCACAAATATTTATTTCGGCTTTAGAATCATATCCGTGGCATCTCACAACAAATAGCGTCTCAACTTACTGCGCCACAAAAACCATAAAATATGGTCAAGTACATACAACTGCAGCGACATTCAAAACTATATTAGCAAAATGTATCGAGTCTGGCAACCATACCGACTTCCGCCGGGGGGCCGACCCTGGCCTCGCGGTGACGGCGCGGCTCCGACCTTTGTCACCACGTGGCTGGTGCAAAGCGGGCGCCAACACGTCCCATCTGATTCCACTGCACTCTACAGATCCACTGACTATAAATACTACTATATTTATAGACTTCATAGAACACTGCGACATTGCTACTGATAAACAAAATACGCATTTAGCATCCTCCATTGAAGACCAGATCAAATTAAAAATCGTGTCCAGAATTTCTGCAGATGGTGCCAAAGGAGATTTAATAAATCAATTAAAATTGAATGTGTCAAGTATTTAAAATATAATGTGTGGAAACAATAAACATGAGAAAAATATTAGTTCCACATGCGGCTGGGTCGCTGTTAATAGACACAATGTGTGAAATACACATGCGTTCAAAATATTCTAATGCATTCTTTAATGGATCTCAATACTTTGATAGTATGAAACATCTTATGTCCCACCAGATGGTACATATGACGTATTAATTTAACAATCGTTAATTACTTAATTTCAAATTAAATTTTAAACAATAGTCAACGAACCTATAATTTTGTATGTTCATTAACAGCGGTTCCAGTTTTCTCTCAGATTATACACTTACATATCTACTACAATATAATACTTTTACTATATGTACAACACAACTGCTATCACTTCAGAATAAATCCACATTCCACTTCACCAACCTCTCACAATCGATCCACTCAATTTTCTAGATTCCTGCCGGATCGTCCAACCGCTAACAAAAGATCATGAATGGCAACAATGCGAGCCGGTATCAGCGCGTTGCACCGCACACAATGCCTGGACGCACGCACGCTTGTTTGCTTGTTGACAGACAAACAGGCAAACAAACACGGGGAGCGTTCATTGTTTACGTTCCAATTTGCTATCGAAACGTGCTGGATACCACTTGTGTGATGTGGCAATGCCTCTGGGAATGTTCCTGTCAAACCGCTGCTCATGGGAGTTTTACTTATAGTACTTATATTTATAAGAGGAGTGATAATAAACTACTAAAAGGTATTTCTTTAATATAAAACAATATTTTAAGAATCAGAATATGGGTTCCAATTAGCAAATGAGAGAAAACTACGCTCAAAACTTATTTTTGATGCCCGGAAAACATAAATATTTAATTAATCTGCCAAAATTTCTTGAATTCCCGTCAAATTAAGGAATCTTGCTGGATTTAGACCTACGGTTGTCTGATATAAGGAGGCAGGTGCCCCCTGCGCTCATCGAAATGAAATGAATGAACTTTTCACAAATCCCTAACCAACTTACACTTTCGAACAATGTCCAACTTAGTAGACTATTTGAAAAGCAGTTGTATGATATGAAAACAGCGTTAGCGTGTCAATGAGTGTATTTATAGTGGTGGTAGAATGGTGTTGGTGGTGGGGTGGTGGCGTGCGTCACCGCGGCGTTCACCGTCGAATTCCTTATAGCGATGTTAATGGCCGCTTGTATTTGCATATGAAAATTGATAAGTTATTAGCACGACAGCTTCGTTGAACACGTTACGCTCTGCTGGTTTGTTATTGATTTGTGAGCGGTCGCGGTGCGCTTCTCCAATCTAACCATACTGGTTTTAATGTTGAGTGCTTCCGTGTTGACTTTAGTTTGACTAATTATATTTTGTTTTGGTCATGTACATCGTTAAATCATTAGGTATTCAGTCAATTTATTTATAGCATTTCCAACTAACCATTGCGTGGAATGAGCTTGCTTATTAACACGTACGTACTAGAATGTTATGTGACTTAATGGAAGCGAGTACATAAATTTAGGACTATACCCGGCCATCTTTCAAGAAATTTAATTACTTATAGCTTACATTGCCTTTCAAAATCATATTTTTCATATTTCAAAGCGTTGCTTTTATGTGAGATTATTAAATTACATTCTATAAACGAATAAGTCGCTAAAAAGCTTTCGTAGTCCATTTATCGCTCAAACCTAAAGCGACGATAATAAAAACTGTTTGCGACAGAAAAACAATATCGTATTATTTCCGGCCAATCAGCCGCTAACGGAGAACAATTTAATCAAACTGTGCAGAGTTCGGGACAGTTCCTTCCACTCCAGTGACGGAGTAATCCCCGAGGAGAAACATTACCGATGTCAGAGCGGTTATCGTACGAACCAATAGTTTCTAATTCGTTCGCAGGATCTTCTGGACTTTGCTAAAGTACTTTACGCAAGACGAGTCTATTTAATTAGTTACTGTTTTAAGTTAATCTCATTATTTTGGATTTGAATCCACGACCCCTTAACGCAAAATTAAAACTGATTTTGTTTTTATTACAAAAATCTTAGTTGCGACTACATAACTAAGACTGACATATAAATACATGAAATATATTTTCACAAAACTATTTGGACTAATTTGGTTGAAATAGTAGTACAAATAGTTTATATTCCGTATTAGTGTATTAGCTTGGCAGAGTTCCAACCGCTCCATACTTCCTACACAGCACACACACACTTTACGGCAAGAGCACTCATTATCAATGTAAATAGACACAGCTTTCATTGCTTAATCTGTCAGCGAAGATGCATTTATTGTCTACTCGTACATTGCACTGTCGATACAAAATATACGGGGGCATAAAAATATGCAAATTGTTTTATTGCCTCAAAAGCTTTCAATTCAGTCTGCAATTACAAGCCATCTATAGATCATATTTTACTTGCGCAAATAAAATTCTTTAAACTGGCTCCGAGGCTGGATTGCTTTACTGCGCTCGAGATATGATTGACGCTCGGGTCTGATTCTTGCACCCATCACGTCATGTGTAATTTCTACATGCTGTATTTGTATTAGGGCACAAACAAAACACGAGGAATCCCAAAGTATAAATACAGATTAAGTTACTTTCAAGTCGGACGTAAGTCGCCGCCGTCGCTTTCTGTATCCCTAAGGATTTATATTTTTTTATAATTGTTTCCTTTCCTTGAATAAATAAATAATATGCCAAGACGTGAGTTGACGACCTACAGAGTTATTGGTGTGACCGGCGTCTCCAAGTCATCTCCGCGACTATCTCTATCCAGAGGGAATTCTAAGACGTGGCTCCAGCGTGTCCGTTGACCGGAGCTGCCAGCTAAGTTGGTGTTTCCAATTCATTTCCGCGTTTATCTCTACCCGGAAGGATTTGTATGATGTGAGATTGTAGCCATGGCCCGGAGTGCCGGAGCAAGGCTACCGGTGTGGCCGGTGTCTCCGGTGCGGCCGGCGTGCGGCGGTTCCATTAGCGCACAATCGTCGCGCGGAGACGGCGCGGTGCCCGATGGCCGGACGCCTCCGCATTCCATCGGCCCCTGCATAGCTAACCGCTTCCCCCCGCGTCCGTCCAACACATTTCCACGTTAGGATGCATTCCGTTTTCATGTTCAGTGTGTATAATGCTACAAGTTTTCGTATCGTCGACACTCGTGAGAAAAAGAGATATTGCCTGAATTAATGCCTATAGTAAGATATTTTTGTTACAACATTTTTTTTACTAAACAATTTAATAACAGGTAAATATAAATTCAGTTTACAAAAAACAATTTTAATACTTCAACAACGATAACGCAGCATTTACCAAAGTTACACCATCACGTAATTAACTGGCAATCAAAAAAATTAACACGTTACGTATGGGCGGGGCCGACAAACAGCAATTCATCCAAAAAATATAAGCCAAGTGCGAGCGGAAATACCGCGGTAGTGCCGCATGGTTTACGCAGCGTTACTTGTTCATTTTATTTATTTATTTAAAACATGAAAAACTTACGACTAATAACAATAGAAGTAGACAGTAGTATGTTATGTTATGTTTGATGTTAATTTTAATAGGAGCAACTGTTTTGAAGACACGAGCCTATTCGACAGTATAATCACAATACAACATTGTGATTCGTGGGTCTCAGGAAGTGAAAAAAAATTTAGATCCATATAGAGAGAGAGAACTCAAGACCGCAACAAATTTTTTATCACACAAACATTAATTATATCGTGACGATTTAGCAGCCTTAGATTCGTAAGACTATTCTTGCTTTCTTCCTTAAAAAATAACTGATTCTAGACACAAAGCTTGAAAATCTTTCAGCCACTTCTGAATTCTAATTTTGCTTTTGTACCCCTTAACTCGTGTCTTATGTGACGCAGTCTGGTCAGCCTATACAATCATGCAAGCCTAACATCGATGGCATTTGCGTTTCGTCTCGTTATAGGGAATTCTGAGCCGGCCATTTTGCTCGAGATGTGGCTGAATGATTAACGACGGCGAGTGACCGGCGACCGGGCGCTTCGCAAATTGTTATACGCTTGGCTAGTACATGCATAAACTTATTCGCCTTTTAAGTGTCCTATTTTGAGATAATCGCGAACATCGCCCCGAAACGGTTATGTTTATAAATAGAAATATAAAATTTGGATACATGAGTAATTTTCTTTGCTTTAAATATATTTTAATTACAATTTTATTTTACACAAATTGGATAGTCAAACTATGCCCCTCAACACGCAGAAAATATAAAATTGTATCGCAAAATCTGTGCTTAAGTTTATCGGATCGAAAAAATTACCATCTATCACGTCTGATATTAAAATAAGCTTAAGAAATTGTAGTTTAAAAAAGAGGTATATTTGTAAATCCTTAGCAGAGATATAAGCGCAATTTCATATACCTTTGGCACATTTCATTCCACTTAAAGATACTAAAACAAAGCATACCTAGACAAATAAAACACCAACAATGGCAAGAGCACTTAACAGTATAATACAGAACACCCGAGCCAGACGCGGCGTCTGGGCAGAGAATATCCAGCGGAATCGAATTAAACCGAATGACATTAGCACGGGTACGTTTAGATGTAAAGGGGCGAGCATCCCCGGGCGTGGCGCGTCTAATTGAGTGGAACCCACCCGGCCGTCAAGTGAAACGGCGACTGATTAAGGATAAGGCGACGCTATCGGCGCGACAGACTTCATCGTCATCTATTTCGGGTTGAGAATGTTGAGGTCACCGGGCTTCCTCAGATAGTGGAATGTCATTTCTCAGATAACAGATAGATGTTACAAACTACAGTTCCAAAAAGTTCGCACTATAATGTGAGATTTCATTTAGATGTAATTATTACAGACATGACACGAACGAAAATAAATTAGTCAATTAATCAAATTAAATCCAGATATATTTCATGAATATAAAGGAATCTGCGAGTAATTAATAAGGCGCCTTCCCATCGGTCTACGCTAACCTCAATTAAATTGGGAATAGGGCAAAAGGATAATGATAACGCATTTGCAATCAATTCATTGCTCTAATTATACACGTCTTATGTTCACACAGGCACGTGTTGTTATGTAGGCCAAACAATTTACTAAAACCGCTATAAACACGCTATATTACTGCAGTCGTAGGCAGACGTGTCACCAGTTAATCACACCTCGTCAATTGAATGTACAATTTGGTGACCGACGTAATCTCATATCATCATATCAAAATGTTATCGTAAAACGTACGAGTATAAACATATGTTAACCGTGGAGGTCAAATCTATATATTCAAAGAAACATCAATATCTAAGTGATAGCTATAACTCACAGGCCGAAATTCCTTACATAAACGAAATAACATAAAAAAACGGCAGAGTCAAAGCGAATGGGTCTAGCTGGTGCTCTCAGCTCGCCGTTCAATTTCACGGCCAATAACTCTCGGGGCTCCGCGACTCTTATCACTTGATGGTCAGATAAATGACCATACGCTGCCGTTTCTAGGTCAAATTCATAAATAAAACTTTACTGACATGCCGCTTTAATTATTTAACTGTATGTTGTTGTCGTCTTCGCAGTTGTGCGTAAGTACGATCTTTTGTGTTGCCGATGGAAAATTTAAACGCCGCGCTATTTCATTCTAGGAATTATAGTTAAGAAAGTCGAATATGAAATTGTATGATACGTTTCATAAGGACGGGATATGTTTCGTTTGAAACAAGTTCAATAATTAAATTGATTTTTTTCCGGTACGTATTTTACGTAGGTAATTAGTTTTATCACAAATATTATTTTATTTTCGATTTCCCTGTTTCATAAAACTGTATTATACTTTATTAACATTTTATACATAATATTTTCGATAAGACAAATTAAAAGTCATCAAAAATAGGTAAATATTTTAATGGCTCATGAAAATCGTTAATTACCTATTTTCATTGTGTGTAAAGTCCTAATTAAGATAATCTAAAGAAAAGAAAAATCAATAAAATAATCTCTGAGTTTAACATAATTATGTACATTCTGTTTTCCAAAGAGGATCTCATTAATGATGAGTCTTGACAAAGCTCTTTCCGACTTGATGACCCCCCATTTTCTACACAATTCGAGCATCAGTGGTCTATGTATAACCCCTTGTAAATATATCGGTCTAATAGAGCGTGCTTTATAACTGGTCCGTCGCGGGACCGAGGCGGCTCCGTTGCGTCACCGACACGACCCACTGATATTGTGCACCGATCGAGTTTTGTAACGTTATATTATTATGACGTAAGCTTCACAATATGAGCAGTCTGCGTATCGGCACTATCCCTTGAGTATTAGTTATTGCAGCGTGAAGGGAAAACACGTGCCTGATATTTGATCCTGGTTTTGTAAGAATATAAACACTTAATAAACACCATACAGATTCAATTAAGATTGTATTTTCTGTGTGTTTTGAGAAGTTTGACTTCAAAACAAATCTATTTTTACAGCTATAAAAAAACTTACGATTGTTCGATATTGTTAGCAGACTTGTAGGTTATATTGGGTTTTAGTTGTTTCTATATACGTACCACTACATATACAAAATATTTCGTCAAATAAAATGAAATAAGAACAATTTATGTACAGTGCATTGACGTCAATTACCAAATTACGGTTTAATTCCTAGAAGTCTAGATTTAAGTGGATTATATAAGCTCAATGACGTTCGTGATGTTTGTGTTGACGAATTTTCGAGATGCCAACAACCAAACGTAAGAAGAACTACCCATTGTACTTAAATATAAGTTATTTTTGTCAGGCTGCAACATCTCTGGTTTTATTAACTTAACCAACAGACTTGAAAAGAAGTCAAAAATATTCACAAAGGATAACACACATAATTTAAATTAAGTAACATTTCGTCTATAACCAATATGTACGTGTTAAATACGATTTTTCAATTTGCATTTGAAGTTTTATATCCAATCACTCGCCCGCTACACAATTAATTAAGCAAAACAAACCTAACTAAAAATCTTTACATTTTAATATTGTGTGCTTTAGTGCGGGTAATGCCGAAATTCTGGGGGAACCAGTGCTGATTATTCGGTACTAAGCGCTTATCGTCGAGAACGCTCATGTCAACGGTATTCAGAGATGTAGCGGGACGCGCGCTCTTTATCTTTACAAGCAAGAACACCCGGGCATAACTCGCGAATTTGCCATTACTGTTATAATGATGAAAATCCTGCTGTGTAACTCGAGTACGTGGATTCATTACACGCATTTCAGTGCTGGGATTTTGTGAGACGAAAAAAATCCTTAGAAATCGTGACATCCACGAGTCTCTATTTGTTAAGCTCTGCGTATGTCTCAAAATAAAGTGATTTAATTTCGATAACACGATATTTTGATTAGCATAGTTCCTTTTATACGATCCTTGCTGTGTCAACAAGCTTTATAAAATGCCTTCTAGTCCCCCCTGTTTATCATCGAAATTTAAATATAATAGTTAGAAATTGATTTTTCGTACACAATAACCGTGACACTTTACCAAAACACACCGTTATTAAACTTGTAGTCGGCCGTAATATTCAAACAGTGTTATCAGCTACAATTTGACAACACGCCGACTACACCGACGCAATTTTAATTATTATGCAGCCGAGGATTCCGGCTCATGTGTTATGTAAAATAGATAAAAATCAGACCGCCAGACCACGGCTGCGGCAAATTATCATATATTCTGTTATCGTGGAATAGGCTCGGACTAAACCAGAATACTCTTATAACATATCTTTAAGAAATATTAATTTAAATTTATATTTAACGGCGAATTAACGCAAATCCCAGAAGATAGCTATCAGAGTGTATCGGATGGTACTCGCTTACACAGATATCTGTATAGCTTTCTGGTGTTTTAAAAACGCGTAGTGGATACAGGAATGCGCATCTTTAAAAAAGCAAAAGAAGAATCATATTCTGCACCAACCTGCTAGAATGATCCTGGAAGTTGCCGCCGTCGAGCAGGCGCACCTTGGCGAATAGCACGGCCGACACGAAAGGCACCTCGGTGAGCTCCTCGAGGCTGCACTGCACCTCAAACTTGTACCGCTTCTTCTTCATCATGAAGGCCATGACGCCGCGCACATGGGGCCCGCGCGCCCGGCCCGCGCACTCTCACTGCACTCACTACGCACTGCACTGCACTTCACATGTGTGTCCACGTACACTATACTATCCCAATTATATCCGGAAACTTATGTGGATAAATACAGCAGTGGCGCGATCTGGGCGTCAGCGCGTCCGCTGCGGTGCGACGTCTGCTGGCCAGGCCCTGCGTCGCTCAGGCGCATAGCTGCCGATGTCATTAGTCTAGAAAAACACACTTGATGGTTAGCCACATTAAGATAACGCCAAAAAAATGTTCCGAGGCTTAGCGCTTGATAATAACTCATTCCACTAGATATCGACGTACTTTTGCTTCTATTAATAACCTGTTTAACATAGATTTTCATCACTAGCTCGGTGGTTGTAAAGAGGAATACCTTGCATATCTTACTGCGTAGTTATCAATCATAGAAAAATATTATTCCTTGCACGCCGCGTATGCGCATTTGACACACAATTAGGTAACAAAATTGGTCATAAATTTTGCTGCGCCGAATGTGCGCATGTATTAACTGTGGCTAATAACTAAATTGTCAAACATGTCGGTTTTAAAACAAACACAAAAACTTAAGATAAATATTAATGATTGTTCGGCTCCCATGCGATCTCGAGTAGTTTGCATGGTAGAGTTGAACTTCTTTATATCGAATATCGCAATGCAAAACCTACCGACGATTTTTGTAATTAACCTACAATTGTTGATAGTGTAGTCACAATATTACATACAATATACAGTACACAATATACAGTAATATTTTTATGGAGATATTACTTATCAAAATTAAAATTCCTATCGCAAATAACCCTTAAACTTATTATACCATCCCTATCTAAAAGGGGGCATTGGAGTTTTCATACTTAGACAGCAATACAACACGTCATTAGTATACTATAAAATTAACAAACCACACTTCAACTTTATAACATCGAAACGCATTAACGAATGCCATCCGAATTTACAGCCAACATAAACTCAATCGAAATGCGTTTTTGCGACACGTTTTAAAACGGATGAAACCTTAAAATCGCCTTGGCCTAGTGAAATATTGCCGGCAGATTGGAGATTAGCGGCAATAATGAAGCCGGTGCAATGCTATCGGGCTCTCGTACAAGGCTCCCTGCACGGTACACACGTGAAAACGTGCTGATACTGGATAATCACTCGCTCAACTCGTAATTAGCTGCTTTTAGTACGAGTATATTCACTTACAAACACGCTAGCTTCGATAGTCAAGATAAAAAACATAACTTCAATGTGTGAGTCAGACGTTCGTGTTAATTATTTGAATTGCAGATTTTCGTGATTAGATGCAAAATGACTTTTGTGTATTTATGCATGACATCATCTATTAATCTGCACTGATGGTTTATCACGGTAAGATATATTTTCATATTTCTACGTTAACATTTGGTCTTATCAGAACTGCAGGTGTAGACAGACACCCACCCTTACTGGTAAAGGACGATTTTTCGACATTTTATTGTAACTAACCTACTCTATTATTTTAAAGACATAAAAATTGTCACTAGGCTATTCATGTCATTTCACCTAGCAGGGGTGTATTACTAAGGGCCAGTTTCACCATGTCCCGATAAAGTCCCTGATAGCTATCTGGCACTCATCTGTCAGATAAAATACAAAATTCAGAACTTGTAAAGCCGATTTTTCTATTTTATCTGACAGATGAGCCAGATAGCTATCAGGGACTTGGACATGGGAAACTAGCCCTAAATATTGTTTTAATTGTGCAAGCTAGTATTTCAAACCTGTGCTGCGAATTAAGAATAAATATGAAAAATCCTGGACGTCAAATTAAATACTTGATTTAATGTAAAAATATTCAACAAAAATTATGTTTCGACAGGAAAAGATCCAAAACAGAGAGGAACGAAAGTCACGAACACAAGTACACACAAGAATAGTAACAAATGTGGTTCTGACTAAGTAATTATGTACAATTCAATCCTGTGGAGAAGTGACGGAGATTTATCTCAATTGAAGCCATAAATCTTCCACTTTAGATCCTAGACAAGGCGGATAGCGAATCTATCTCAGTCACAAAAATGAATGAGTGTTTCAACCAACGACTGTATAGTGCTCCTCACAAAAAGCAAATGCTCCGAAACTGAACTACGTTTTTTTTTAAATTACAAAACAAATTCATTCCCATTTGGAATTTTGATTTATCTCCGAATAATATAATTGGAGCTAAAAAGAATGATATAGGCATTGATAACGTTTCAAATAATGTCATTAATAACTAATAATCTTTCGTAACGCCCATAACCCTCCTTGAGAAAATTGGGACAGTAAAACAACGTATACTAAGGATCTAACAACTAATCCACTTCAAACAATGTCATCCGTATCATACAGCATACCTTACTTTTTCATTTACAACTATTTATTTTAAGATTTTATTTAACTTCAGCATATTAATAATATCAGCGCTTGAAACAATACGCGATCCATTCTCAGCTTCGACAATACTTTAAAATAATTCGAGTACGTGAGGTGTCGGAATGAAACAGGGGACAATACAAGCCGAGTACCGAGTACCGGTGGCAACACAGCTCCATTGAATGCAGTCGGTTTAATTAAAACATCCTTTTAGATGGCAACGGTAACCGCGACACCAGCCTGCGAGCACGTGCGCACTCACACATCTAAAACGTCGTATGTCGCTATTTTATTTGCATTTATGAGATTAATATACCTGTAGTTGCAATACCAACTAATTCATATTATTTTCGTCGTTTATGTATTCGCACTTCCTTCACACTGGGGTAATGAAAAGAATTTATTTTAAGTTTGTACATGTACAGACTAAATTATTGCCGTTGTGTATAACAGTTACTACTCACTACAATTTCCCTCAACCTAATTACAACAGAACACATTAACCCAATTTTCTCTTACGCTCAATAAACACAGAATCTTACGTCTCCCGGAATCTGGTAATCCATGTGCTATTTCGGCGAAATATCGATTATAGATTAGAAGCCGAGCCAAATGCGCTAGGAGCTGGGTGAAACATTGAAAACTGGTACATAGGCTAAGTGAGACATAGGAAAAAAACTCACATGTTTGCCAAAGGTTGGAACGTGGAACGGTGCCAGCTTGAGCACACCCCACCGCATCAACGGAAGACTTTTACATTGCCTGAAACAAACAGACACATTCATAAACATCTACATAATATATAGACAACAAAATAGAATGCCCTGTCTTCATCGCAGTTCGCAGAGTCAGCTCGAATTAAATTATGGAGAAGGAAGAAAGATTGCATTTATTACCTGAAATTTACTTTTTAGTGCAATAATTCAATTGCTGTCCATTTCGTCTCTTCAAAACATAAATATGAGCCAAGGCGCAGTCATAATTCACTTAAAAAAGAATAGTATACCTTTTTTCTGATATTTATGATGATCTATTACTACTACCGCTGCCACGTGAAGATAAAAAAATATGGCCGGAAATGAAAGGTATTCAACAGTTTAATTTACAACTTGATCGCGAGTGCAATTACTGTTTAGTAGAAAGGCATCAACATTGAAGAAAATTCAGTTTGAATAAATCGTACACATTGCTTTTGATTTAATGTTTTTTTTTTCTATTCTTAAAACATTACTAATAGTAAGTATTTAGTCTTGTGAAGAACTATTTTATTAACGAAATACGATTATTGATATATTTTTTAGAAAATAGTATATTAATTATACATATTTATAATATCGTCATATAATTCTGTAGTCATTTTTCATTCATTAGATTAATGTAACATTTTCACTTTTTGGACAACTTAAAGAAATGAATATCTTTGAATGGACGATACTACTCGTAGTCCGCGTCCCTGAAACTTTTTAATAATGAAATGTATAGTCGTTAACAAAGCAGTTAATGAACTCCCAATAGAACTCTAACACGTATTCGCGTTCACAAATAAGCAAATTGAATTGAGTTAATTTCCCAGAAGACAGTACATTGCTGTGAGATATTGAAACATTCTGCGAATTACTTTCATTCCGAGTATATAGCTACAAAAAATAAGTACGCTTTACGTGTATAGTTTCATCTTTGTTTTAGATGTAAGTGTTGAAAAACGTATTGTACAATGAAAAAAATCACTGATAGCGATAAATATTGTTTCATTATTAATGCAAGATGTACAATAAATTGAATCATTAATAAATCACATGTCCTGATAATTAAAATAATAATGTTTTCGAGTTCTTTTATACAAGGAAAATCAATTATTGATAACGAACAATACAAGGTATGGAGTACCTATATACTCAAATTATCGTAACCTAATAAAAAGCTATCATTAAAACACGCCTGCAACAAATACTAACATTTAGATAAAATAAATTTATGACTGCATTATCAACAAGTTAAAACAGATTATAAACATGCAGTATTTTATTTCATGTCAATACAGATATTAAAATGAATCATGGGACTTTACCGTCATAGTAAGCACACCTAGTCGAGATGAGGATAAAAAGCTAATTTTCCAAGAGACGCTGAAACCCATAAATAATTCCACTGGTAATGCACTTTAATCGCGATAACCGGTCATTAGTGGCTCAGCTCAACAAACATAAACAATTACACGAAAATACCGCATGCAAATCTGTAGAAATCCAAGGATATGGAATGATCTCCGCGCTCACGTGTATGAGGCGAGTAAAATCGGGAATAATTGCGTGGAATTACGCGAGATTGGGCAATTGCTGGCGACCTTCGCGTGTGGAGAAGTAGCGCGATGTGCGCATGCGCCGCACCACCCGACCTGAGGGGAGCGTCTGCGCCTGCAACACTTGTGATACATAAGACGACGCGCACCGAGAGGGGACCCGATCCAAATTGTAAGACAATTACACGTGCAAGGCCGTTCACTAGTGCCGTTATGTAAACCCAACATCTCACAAGTTCCAAGCGATTTGTTAACCGTTTCAACTCACTATATTGTTTCAGACAAAAAACAATGCACATTTCCAAGTCTAAATGAGCCAAATGTTCTTCCCAATTTGGTAGTAGTTAGGTGGCTTGCCAAATTGTTTAATAGTTTGTATTTTTAGGGAGTGTATTGTTATCAAATTAAGTACCAAATCCGATTCCCAGACGAAAACTTTCGCACAATTCTTAACTAAGATACAAATGGATCTCGAAAATAATTTATTTGCAACTCCTAGTCATTTCACTATGTTAATAATTTCGTTGCGAGTAAAGTTTCGCCGAGTTTTATTGCTGTGTTGTCGTCTTACAGGAATTGCAGTGGCGGCAGAATAAATTTCGTTCGAGCCTTGAACTGTACAAGCGATTGCTGGCGTTCGGCTATTTTAGTCTCGCAGTACTTAGGGCCCCTGAGTGGTGAAGGCGAGGCGCGTGCACTTACCACCTGAACCCCTGGCCGGCTGCCAACTGCTGGTCGCCTTGGACCGGAGCGCGCCCATAGGGCCCCATGAGCATGGGGAATGTTATGGGCCATTATGTGCTAAAATTAGAAGCATGTGCCGTTTGCGAGCTTGGCTATGGTAAAACACTAAAATAGTGTGTACTGGCTAGGTAAAATTAACTAACTGGATGGTAATGCTATCTAGATAGAGCGTCGATTAGCCAAAAACAGTTTTTATCAGGAAATTGGTTGAGCTGCAATATTATAATTAGAAAATTGTTAAAACTCGTTGCTAAGGCTTGGCGCCTTAGCGAAAAATCCTAAGCAATGCAGTTTAAATATGATCGAACTTGATTCCGAGTTTTCTAGGTTTTGAAGTTATTTTTATCGATTACTTTCGCCCTCTAAGGATCTGTCAAATTTTTAGTTTATGACCTTTTTATTGTTCCAGATATTTCTACATTTTTTATTATGCGTTTGTTTAACGACACGCAACACGCAACTTTTATAATTATCCAACTAATTAATTAAAATAATAAAATTGCGTTGTATATAACAAATATGAAGTAACAAAACAATTATGGGAAACGCGATAACATTATTTAAAGCATACATACTCGGTTATTATGAAACGTATTATATGACTTCCTGACAATTTTTATATCTTATCTAAAACAATGTGCAAAAAGTGTAGGATTTTACTGTGCAAATCTTGTGGTTATATTGTTTCCTATCAATGTTCTTCAAACATAAAAGACTTATTTACATCCACGTAGGTTAATACTCTACATAAAGGATACATAAAGTAAACAATTGTGAGACTTCAATAACAATGAAGTTAAACAAAGGGATAATATATCACATTTGAATATATTGTGTTGTTCCCTTTAAAGATGTGAACTGAAGGACATTTATTTTTATAGTGTCACGACAAAAAGTTTGCAATGCGCCTGATGGTCAAGGTAATGGGGTCCAGAGTATCCACTGGCAAGAGAATGTTTTAACTTGTCGATAGAATTGTACCAGCCTGATTGAATTAAAATATGAAAAACCTGATTAATTTAACTTTATGATTGATTTCACTGCGAGTCAAGAAAATTTAGATATTTCCAAAGACTCGCTGAGCTTCAATGCTCGGTGTCGTTAAAATGCGTGCCACTGATTGATCCTGGCTTATCGCCTACAGGAGTTGCAGTGGCGGATGTGAGGGCATGACAGTAAAAAAAATACACAAACTGAATTCGAAACATGACGATATTGCGTGGATTACTATGACATTTTTTTAAGCTGGTGTATGTTGGTCACCAAAACGAAGGATATGAATATTCCCTACCAGCAAAATAAGGGTACAGATGAGCAATGATATGCATTTCTTGCATACTTCGTTATAACTGATAGTTTAACCTATAGGAGTTACTTAAAGCAACCACTATGAGTATAAGGATCTCTGGAACAATATTTATTTTGAAATCATGTAGGCAATTGTAAATCGAACATCAAAACTTCAATAAAACAAATAACTCACATTAAAATGGTATTAAATCAATAGTAATGTGAAAATCATGTGACTGCAATGTGTATTGTGTGTATGTGGGCTATGAGTCAGGCTATTATCGTACGAGGATCCCGGCTGCCGAGGCGCCACGGCGACTGCTGATAATAATGCAAATGTATTGCTAATTACTAACCAATATTCACACATTCACAACTCGGTAATTTCACATTGTAGCTGATAGCTGGGAGAATCCAAGACTGGGGCAAAAAGGGCTACAATTCTGGATAGGGATGAACCAACGACAAATGTCTACGGGCTTCGGAGAACACGTTAAACATATGGTCTTGTTTGTAACCATTTGACAAATTCCAAATTCCATAGTGGATGATTGTATACACCATAATAGCTCAGTTGGTACAGATAATTGAATATGTAATATGATCACATTTACTACAAATATATAATTAGGCGTTCTCCTAGACATATTGCTGTTATTCCCAATTACCAATGCCAGCAATCACTTGTTCGCTTTAGAAACCACGTCGGTGTTCTGCAGAATTCACAATGATATACTGGCAATTTATTATTACAATAGTTATTTCACTAAGCGAATCCAAACAAATAATTACATTTTCACACGCAAATAGAATGATGAAATCCTCAATTATCCTTCAGATAAAACACATTCATAAGTACCTTTCCTTCTTACAATGGTCAATTTAAATATCTAATTATAACATCAAGTTAAATATTTCAAAGGTAAATATTTTAATAAACACTAAATTCGGTATTTGTAGATCTAAGTAAACAAGATCGCCAAAAATGTTTAAATAACGAAAACCCACAAGAGGCAAGAAAAACAATGACGGCGCTTGGGCATTAATTTATATCGTGAACCGTGCGACACGAACGCGATATTTATCACCGAGGAAAACCAGACAATGCAGGTCCTTTTTCCTCCAGCGTACCGCAAATAGATTGGATTCCCCGCTATATATAGTTGTATACACGCACAATCATTTGCACTAATTGCGAACAAAATCATCAGCCGCCCTGAATACATTTCCGCTGCGATTGCATTTTTACAACGCCCACGCGGACCTGATTTTTTATCAACACATCGGACCATTGAGTAATCATTGATGCAGCATCCTTTCTAATTATATTTTATGGCCATGTCATATTAACATTACAAAAGAATTGGGAGTAAAAATAAAAAAAAAAGAACACGGAATGTTAAACTCCTTATCTACCACAAATAGCTGCTGTAAACATATTCGAAACGCTATTGTGTGCTTTGTATAAACACCTGCATTGAACCGTAAGAATAAGTAATTATGTTCATGGACGTATCTGAAAATAGAACCCGCTTCGATTACCATGCAATTTCTAAAAGCGTTTATGCTAATACAAATTTCAAAACAAACCGCATTATACTTCAATTTTTGCATAATAATATTCTTCTATCAATACACCCGTATATCTATTTATTTTTATATCTAGTGAAAATAAGATCAATAGCAGCGAATTGACTGGAATTTGGATTAGTGTAAGGTGGGTCAAATCACTATAAAAATAGAACAAGAATCAGGTTGATTACCGTTAATTCTGTTGCTAAACGATTTCCAGCAACCATATCGGCGTCTGTCAAAACGGTGGTTGCAACACCGCGGAATCGGTGAGGCTCAATTTCTCAAGGGTCACAGGTTTGACATGGTTTTGCCAATCGGTTGCTACGGAGCCGACACAGTTTTTGTCATATAACGCTATTATTTACGCACGCGAGGTAAACACCCTTTTTTCACTTTTTTTTCCTGTTTGTTGACTTTGATGTAAATAGGGCTAGCTATGGAGGAAGCGGGAATATTTATTGAAAAAAGTGTTACCTATCAAGATCAAACTGGATGGTGCTATTTTCTCATGTTAAACGATCTGATGTTACAATGAAATACTGGAACATCGTGGGCACAATATACTTATTGTAGGTACACGTCAGTTCCATTTGCCAAAAACCTCTTCTTATTCAATGGGAATGACAATTATACAACTTGTATGACGTCACTTTTTTTTACTTCTGACGGGTATTACCCATTGGGAAGTAGAATGCAGTAAAAAGTTATAAATTCCTGGTAAAATCATATCATTACCTAAAAAAAATAATTTCTAAATACTTTTATTTCTAAATACTTGTTCCTTTCTCTAAATAAGATACTGCACAAGCAGTCTCCCGTGATGTCACCGGGAGGGTCCATCTGTTGAGCAGCGCCTCACGTGACGTGGAGCTCGTGATGTAATCACCAGCCGAGCGTGCATGAGGCCAATCGATTACCGCGCTGTGCCGCACGCCGCGCGCACAAAAACGCACCTATGAGCGTGCGCTTCAGATAAGAGCAAAACTAAAGGCTTCATAAATAACTTTCAAATTTTCCATAACATGACTATGAAAATGAAATAAATTGTACAATATTTAGGAAACATAAGGAAAAACTTCGTGCATGTATGAACGTTGTAACAAAACGATACCGACCGACTGGGCGCCCATCAGATCCTTGAAATCATGATGTACGAGCAATAGGGAATAAATCCAGAAGTTCAATGAAAACTTAATAAACATTTATAAGCCGATAGACAAGACGACATAGGCTTTAGAATAAAAAGTCAGGTTGATAGAACAGAAAAGATGGCATATTTCTTCAAAGTAATTTGCAACCAGGGCAAACGTTTTTACACAGTTTGTTCATAATCTAAGAAGGAAACATCTCGTACGTACAAACATATAATTATGAAGTAATTGCTAAGCAAATTGCTTCCGATGCGAGGGCTCTCAAACGATTTGCATAAATGACGTTATAAAACTAACATCACCTACCGCAATTACCTACATATTCGCGCATAAATAAGAAATTGCTATGAAAACTGTCATAAAAAGCAGATTACTTAGTAAATTATGAATATATGAGGTATATTCTATTGCTTTATTGGTTTAACGTATGCATGCGGAAGCTATGCCTCGTCGTTATATCATTTTTGAATTTTGATACACAAGTTTTGAGTTCACTCGCGATTTGCAATGGCTCTTAAACTGATGATATTTTTTTAACTACTCTTTGAAATTGAGCCTACCCTTTGACGAACAAGTTATATGTAATGTTTAATAGTGCAGGAATATTTAATATAAAGCATTCAACAGCCGGCCGAACTCTTCATGCTCTTTCACCGTCCGCTCCGTTAATTCTCAATTAAACCTGAGATTATCCAAAATAGAACCACGAATTAAAATCCTAAAAAGCCCTTAGAAAATAAAAACCCCTTTCAGTTTGATAAGCTTTCTAAGACAAACGCTGACATTTGGCAAGATAACGCAATGGCCGTCGTCTGCGCGGACTTTGCTGCCGACGTTTCTGACAGATTTACTTTCCTATCACCCTTTTACTTAAGACGATATAATCTCGATGCCATTGTGAAAGGGGTGAACTTTAAGTTGTTTATTTATTGTATTCTAAGTTCATGTAAAATAAACGGCTATACTGATACTGTGATGATTCTATGGGATCTATTATATTTTAACACAGTCAAAATTCCAATATGTTTTCATCTGCCCTCGCTACTTAAATTTTAAAACACAACGCACTTTTTGATAATTTAACCTATTCGCCTCACAAACTCTATGCTAAAAAGTATTATGAACAAACTTTTAACTGTTTTAATTCAATCCATCCTCAGCTGACATTGAAGGAGCAAAAACTACTGAACACAACTGCAATCAACATCGTATCAAAACTATTTCACACGTCAGAAGCCCTAGCACGAATCGCAATAATTTACATAAACCTTTTGCCCACAAACCGGTTACTTGTAGCGACCAGTTGCACCGTGCACGTCATCGATCAGCGGCAGCTGTCGAGGGGTGCTGCCCTGCGCGGGCCGACGTCGCCTAATGTTGTGTGAACTCACAGCTGATTGGACACTGATAAACACTGCTGCCAGCCGCGACCACCCTGCTGGTACCATTATTTTATATATTTATGGAGTTTGCTTTAAGATTAGCTGATATGCACCTTCGCCTGAATCAATGTAAAATTAGTATATTTTCATTCTATAAAGTGGCACCTAGCCTGTCGAATTTTTACTTTAAGTATGCACAAATCAAAATAAATTTACTCGAATTCATAACATGTGAATAACGGATTACCCACTCTGAAAATTTAATCAATTACCTGATAAATTGCAGACTGCTTCAGAACTGCAGGCAGAACAACACAATTAATCTTTGATGACATCAATCATGTCCCAGTCCAAAAAACTGTTTGTAAGAAGATTATACAATAACCTTTTTTGAGATTAGATCTTAAAGTGACTGTGAAGCAACACAAAGGTCATCTAGTAATCATCCACAAAGCGAAAACACCATGAGACGCAACTTGGTACCTCAAATTGCGACACTAACAAACATAGCATCATAAAAAAGTAATTCGCAGCGTTTAAGTATTGCACGGGATGGTAAAAACAACGGAACCGCTGTGACCAGCGGAGCGACGGTCATCACGCCGCTACTTCATGTCAGAAATTGGTTTGAAATAGAAAAAAACGTGGATTGACGGGCGTGCGAGCGGTGGTCGGAGTTTCGGAGCGGCGTTCAACCGGTGCGAACCGCGCCGCGAATTATATGAGCATGTGGACTGGAACGGGCTAATGTGGTGGAATGAGGAATTATGACACTGGTATTAAGTTTGGAACCGTTGGAGTTATGTTCCCACATTCGGCTCGAAGAAACGTTACGCTAAAGCAATTTTAAATGGGGATGTAAGAATTTATATTATGTTTACACGTGGAGATGTAATAACGAAAACATTTTAACACTGTTATACCTTGTAATAATTTTAATTAGTTTGTCAAGACTATAAACTAATAAAAGTTATAACACATACGTAAAACATTCAAAATAATTACAACCCCGTCGTAATCTACACCCACTACTAGGAATCAAGAACGGATTTTAGTTTAATATATTTTTTCCTAGGAAATACACATTTCGACGAACCAATTTTATTCTTAATCCGGGAAACGTCACAACAAAATGTTTAGACGAAATTCCAATAGCAATATATTCACTCACTGGCTTATACTTATTTAGTCTAAATGTCCAGCGCGCCCCAATAAAACTCTCTCTACAGATTTACGGGTATAAATTCGCCATTGATCCTGGCGGGATGACGTAGGCGTGAAGCCGGGCCGCCATAACCGTCCGTTCGGAGCGATTGACAAATAAACACGAGTTACGAGGGTCCGCACTCCGTCCTCCGTCCCCTCTAAAGGCAATCACTCCGGATTACTGGAGCTTTTGCCAATAAGACCTGTCACTGGACGTCACTAACCGGCCGCACTGAATTCTACTATTGTATTGAATTGCATGTGGAGGATTTCCGACGATGTAATACGAAATTGTCAGACTACATGTAAAGGATTCCATGTTTTTTTAGAAAGCATTTTAGGCCATCATAAGGGAATTCTATTAGGTTAATAATTGTATGTGGTGTAACGCCAAACCATCACGTTGACACAAGGTGATCTAGAATCCCGAGACACATTTAAATCGACAAGTAAATTTAAAAATGTACTCAATAGGAAATCATTACATGCCTGTATCTTAATACCAATTAGCAGTCCATTAACCATATTGCACAACATATCCAACTACGGCCGTTATGTCAATTACCCTTCAAGTTAATTGGCAGTATTTCATCTTCAATAGTTTATCGAATAACTGTCTTCAAAACTTACATGGCCAAGTAGTCTGAGTAAATATTAGAGACTCAAAACTATCAAAATTAATTCGTTAATCGGTTCAAAACTATGGAAATGATGATGATGTGATTTCTATTATGTGAACTCAGTAGTCCTGTGTACGATTCTTGACTGCATTTACCAAAGATTCAATCAATCTGTGTAGTGCTTTTCGTTCAGTTCTATTTTTCCAGAATTTAAATACTGCCTACCCCGCTGATACAAAATGTTACAGATTTATACATCCTAGTCAAAAAATTTACCCATAAACGAAACGAGTAATAAATACAGCGTTTACGGCGACACACGACACGAGCGCTGTTACGTCGGGACTAAGTACGTGAGCTCACATACAAATGGGTACTTTTTAAAAAATGCTGCGAAAACACAACCTTGTAATTAACAGGCGAATTGTTCCAACTTCACCCGACTCGTTTACCATGCTGAGTCGGAACCGTCGCGTGGTCGTGACTGGCCGAAACTTCGCAAACCGCACACGAATTTCGGTCACAGGGAATTTCGATGCAACTGGTAATAGTCTGGTTTGAACTATGCTTTTGTGTGAGATAGAGGTTTTGTGTCAGCGTAAAGTTGATTTCTACTACCCACTCGAAATATTTAACGGTTCGGGAAAAACCGTGAGAAATTCTGCATACCAAAAAAGAAAGAAATACAGGATTTTTATGGTATATGAAGTCTGCCAAATAGCAATAGACTAACGTGGCCGAATAAGTCTAAACTCTCTCAATCGATCTTTTAATTTAATAAATTTGATGACCAATTAAGGTACAAGATTATGTATAAAAAGTTAACTTCACACAAAAAAAATGCCTTACCCACAGATATTTTGCCGCTTATGGTTACATAATTATGTTATTATGTCTATACACACAACCATAACACTAATAATTATTATGGTGGCTAGTTTAAAGAAATACTACACACAGCGACCACCTGCTTGTAAAAACGAGCAAATCCTTTCAGCCGTTAAGAGTTCCTTGCAAACTTTCGAATTTATAAGTAGTATAACGTATAAGTGTAAGTATAAGTGGAAATTTTGATTGAGTCACCAAACTTTACACTTTCATTAAGATAGATTAAGTTCTATAATTACTTATATACAGAGGTAGAGAGTCTATACTTAAACAAGAGAATGTTTCAAAAAATTCTTATAATCTCACAGAAACACAAATTTCGCCCGAAAGGCACAGCCGAAAGTGTCTGAAAGCCGAAATATTACCCCGCGTTACATTAATTCAGGCCGTTTGCAAGCAAATTGTGCAATAAAATTCACGTACGGCTGGGAGCAAGCTCGATGTGATGTGGGCCGATATCGCCCGCGTGCTTGAGACTTTCCATTGCTAACACGGTAATTTTCTTTAATCATAACTGTCTAGTGTTAAACAGCTTTTTCTGCACAAATGTCTGTACTTGTTAGGTAATAAAGGTAATTAAGATGTAGTTATGTGCCGATACGAAAGCAGACTTATTGGAGATAAGTTTTGCTTCGAGTATTAAAGAGCGCATAGACCGCATCTTAATATGCTTTATAAGGACATTATAGTCATTTTAAATCTGATTGTGTGTTCTATGAAGAATAAATGAAAGAAGCCTGACGGCAGACAGTTTCAACAGTTTGAAAAGTAACACTAGAAAAGAAAACAAAAGTTACGACACTCATCTTAAAACTTGAGGAGATTGAAGAAAAACGCCAGCGCATTGTATAACTAACAAATATGATAAACTTCGTAATTCTAGTTTCAGTATAAACTAGCTCCTTGTTAGCAAAATGTTATATTTATATTATTTACCTATATTGTACAGTTGATAAATAAAAAAACAAATTAAACGTCAAGAATAATTTATACGTCACAATATGTTTATTACATATGTACATAAATCAATTTCACCTTCAGTATTATTTACAGCCTCACATAACAAAAATATAGAACTATACAATTCGCAATTAAAGTTTACAACAGCGACAAGTTTCGGCGGCCCACGCGGTGTCATTGTTGATAATTGCTGCGAATGCCGAGGACCTGTGGGTTTCCCAATGGATGTGGGATGAAATATAGATGGCGCAAGGTGCGCGTGTGTGGTACGTAGGACGGTAAGCGCTGACTAATGTACCCTGATATTGTCATAGATAGGCTAAATATTATTTATTGCCTACATTGGAATATCGTTTAAGGATCTGGTGAATTATACTGGTTACTTTGTAGAATAATTGAATTTCTTGCATCTGTGGGTAGACAATGTAAGTAAGGAGAACTAAACAGTATTTTTTTAAATAACGTATGTGTCATATATCGACGATAAAAGCAACTGGCGGTCACTGGGACTGACGGGAACAACGTTGGGTAAAACATCTAAAGAAAACATCTCTCGCTAGGATATCATCAACCACAACATCATATAAATTTCTCATTGGAGTTCAGTCACTGACCGTGGTCAGTGTCCAGCAGGGAAAGTGGCAAGTGATCTGTGACCGCCGCAGTTAGCGAGACCGGCGCCAGATACTCTTACGGGAAGTTACATGACCGTTGCATCTCAAGCTAATTACGAAGAAAGTTAGGGCATAGTGATTATAAAATATCTGTGCTTTCCTTGGGTTATTGCAGGGAAATAGCGCGGTGGTATAGCTTCGTGAGATTTCATTACCCACCGGAATTAAACAGTCAGTGCTAGTTTTATTACTAGGCATAAAAGAAGTCGCTGTATTTATAATAGCGATATACGAGTATAGAAAATATAATTTTTTAATGGCTTTTTGTAAATGACTCAAGCGTTTAATATTACAACATATAAATAAAACAGTCATAGGAAAATATGCATACTATCTGCAAAAAGCAAAGACAGATATTTTGTTTGACGTGTTGCGTATCAGCTTACATTATCAGCAAAATGTAGCAATAAATTACCTGAACGACGCAAATTAAAGTGAAGTCAGACAATACGTAATACTGGATGAAACGGAATCATAACACACATCCAATGTCGGGCGGGATTGCGCCACGCGGGCCGCCATGGCGCATCCTCTACGCAATCGTTGCCAAACTGCCAGTAATTACAACGCATTAGCAACCGCAACGGAACCGCACGCAGGTATCTTTAAAACGCATGTACTACACGCATAAATTAGCACCGACACTTCCCTCACCAACGTTTTTATTGCCATTAAATCAATGCTTAATGAACAGGATTGTTTTTCATTAATATACAAGTTACAAGCAAATAGGTGAAAGGGATTGATTTCCACGTAATTCACCGCATCCAGGCTCCAATAATTTTATCTTAGATTTTCTTTTCATTCCCACTTACGTTCAGAAAGACGAATCGTATAACTGCGAATTAGCATAAGGTATTACTGTATCTACTTTAATAAGTAGCATCGAGCGTCTCTCCACGTCTGGTAAGAAGTGGTAACAACTGGTTCGATTGTTTGCGGTACGGCTTCGCAGTCGTGAAGCGGCGGCCACTTAATAAATTCTGTTAAACCAAGATGCAAGTTAAAATATAGGCACCGGCTCGTAAACAACGTTTACCTGTATTGTACAAATGACGTATATTCCAACCTCGTGTTAGATAACATATCTCACTATCTAGATATATGGCAATACGTCACTAGACCCTTGTGTTTATCAACACTTGAAAACGATACAATGGCGCTTCGTTTTTCATATTCGATTGATTATATTAATTGAAAGCGATAATATGCAGCCGTTCAAAGTTAATAAATGGAAATCTTTCACAAATAACCTGATTAAGGAGACGTAATTAGTCCCTAGGGTTTTAGTTATATCCGTAATAAAACATTTTCAGTATCAATGGCGCTGGAACGTAAGTACCTTCTACAGATTCTCCCGAAACTTCTCGAAACATCAATTGAAACTACTATATAAGTGAATTGATGAGTGATGGCATTAAGCCACAGCGGATAGCAAGTGCAGGATGCCATACAAACAACGTTATGTAATTGTATTACACAAAGTAGTGCGACGCAACGGCATCAGCGTGTAATCCCGAAACTTACAGAAAGGTCGCGCCGCTGATAAAACTGCGATTAAAGGATTTCGTCAATGTATCACTTTATAGTTTATTATCGAATTAGCCTTGCGAGTTGTGAGCGAGTGTTCACCGTTGACGCTCACACGTTTGGCAATCGATGTAGCTTGTATTTCCTTTGTATAATTTATAAAGATTTTATTCTCAGATTAAAGGAATTTGTAGTGCGAGAATGTATAATAGTATCAGCTGGGGTTACCCCATATTTAACTGCATCAAGCCATTACAACAAAACAAGAAACTTGGTCCAAAATAAAATTAAAACATCTAAAGATGAGAAACTCGTTTAATCAGGAATAGATTTTGGTATTCTACGACCTCTGCACCCCCATATATCACGGGTAAAATAGTCATAACATTCTCTTTATAAATTTTAGATAATTCATAATCAGTGATTATGTTAAACGACAGCAGTCATTAAGCTACACGAGACCAACTTGCGACCTGCATAAGCAGACACTATTCACAAAAACCTAAGCAGTGACATAACACTTCAGTATTGAGAAAGTTGAGGGCATTAGCGATATATTATATGCTTATTAGCCTATGTGGTGCAATAACTGAAAAGACCATGAAGCTAAAGGATTCGGAAACAATTTATCATTCTAAATCAACGGATTATTAACAAAATGTGGATTATACATTTAGCCACTGATTAATTCGCAAAAATAGTTTTTTTTAATCTAGGTGTTAATGTAATGTTATATTTTGTTTTAAGCGACATTGGGCAATAAAGATTTTTTGCGGTTTTATCTAAAAATCTTATTCCGGAATCAGTGTGTAATTAATTTACTAACCAAACTCATCCCATATGGGACATGAATGATGGAAGCAATGTCTTAAAAGATGTAGTTTGTTTAATACAACCAAAGTGGTAGTGTGGAAGGAAAGAAAAATATTATTACACCAAATTCTACTAAAGTTGTGCATTAATAATATGTGTTAAACTATGGCAGTAAGCTAAGTAGTACTCAGTACAGTACTCAACGTCTGCAACCAAAAAAGGCTATCTAGACTAGACGTCCTAGAGACCTAGACTAGTCAATACGCTGTGGAGAACGAGCAAAAGATAATATCATAGATAATACGAAATAGATAGCATTATTGTACGGTATATCGTATAATTTAATTACTAGAACAGATAATATATCTCACTGAAATAGGAACTACTGGGAACTGATAACGGCATATTAGATTAAACGATAACCGCTCATGATTTTCCACCTACAGACTACAGTGGAAGATAAAAGTTACCTACGTTCATATTAATTAAAAATCAACAACGAAATAATTTATAATAAAATACACATAAAAACATGTGAATAAATATTGAACGCAACGATAATAAATGTCTTTGAAGTAATTTTAAAACATAGCATGCGCGCCAAAGCAATTTTATTAAACTATTCGAGTATATTAAAAATACTTCAAATACATGGATAGTTTAGAGTTCAGCCTGTAGTCTAGACAGGCTTAACTCAAATCCTAAGCACTAACGAGTAAATCACTTGCACTCAGAGGATTACGCCAACGACCCATTAAGCCGTTCAAGAGGACGCTAATGGCTTAATCAAAAGATAAACTACACCTATTGGCAATGGCTTTGCATTCTACAATATCCTAACTCAGTAATTAATTCCAATTAAAGTAAATAATTCAGAAAACCCGCCATGAGATTTTTCATTTGTAATAACCCGTCTTCTATTTTTGTGCTACATACAGATAAGGTCGGCGCTAAATATTTCATCATGTGTGATGAAATGGTGTTTGAAATTCCTTTATTGGTCATGTAGGCAATTAAAAACCTTTTATGACAAGTCAAAACACAGTCCTTAATCTCTACCAAACAAGATACAATATATTAAATATTTATATATAGGTATATTTTTGCCGATTATAGAATACATTTTATAAGGTAATAAAATGTTTCAGCTGGATTTCCTGATCCTACCCTAATAAGTTTCGTTAGTTACACCCATTGATACTATGTTAGGAGGCTATGATGTCATTCAAATACGATACACATCATGTCATAGTAGGCCAGCGGGAGAATTATTGACGTTATTTTGATCCCAAGCCATGGTCAATGCGTAATATATTTTCTACGTTCAGGTATCATATCAAGCTGTCTTGAAAGTATACTTTAGTCTGTCAACTAGTAAACACCCAGTCATTCAAAATAACGGCAAGCAAAAAGCATTGTAAAAGCACACGACAAGCCAGAACAGTTTCATTGTTGCGAATATGTAACCAGCCGGCGGTAACATGGCATTAACCGATACAAAATAACCTAAAAAGCACATCACACATTCTTGTGTATGCAATAAACAAAGCAGCTACGCTCCACTGAATATTATACTCTAGTAATATGTTTACAAAGTTGAAAATAGTTTATAGTGAACGGGGGTTCGGATAAGGCGGGTGCAAAAAACAAACAGTTTGTCGGAGATGACAAGCGGGCGGTGTGGCGCGTAGACTGGCGTCTGGGGCGCGGCGCGGCGCACGCTAGACATTCGGTTTCAGAGCTAGGTTCATTGACACACATCGCGAGCTGGCGACGCCGGGCACGAGCCGACAGCCTAACAGCTCCACGGTTAAAATCCAAGCAAATTTCCAGATGATGTTGACTGAATATCCCAGAAAAGTTTATTCAAAACAACAAACTTCACCGATATAGGCGCAACTTTTATTGTGTAAGTTGCAAATGGATTTGCCTTATAAATCACAAGCATTGCGTCTCATTGATAACATCGGCATCAATTTATTACCTATCAAATGAGGAGTTTTTTTTCCACGACAGGTCCGCTAACTAAATCTAAAGATTCTGCCAAGGCTGAATTTCTAATGGCGTGCTATGCAATGCACTTCCACCGGTCACTATAGTTGTGGTTTCCTGTGGCCGATGAAAAGGAACCATAAAGACTAGTCACTAGCTTCTAAAACATGTAAATAACAAAGAATTTAACATATAGGGGTGCTGAGTAACTACTGTGATAAGTTTGTAATCTAAAAATTAGACATGATCCACGGAAATGTGTAGAAAATTGCAATCGTGATATCTGACAACGCGATTCGAAACCATGTTATTATTTCTACTAACTAGCGAGTTCGCGGCAGCGTGGCGGAGCAATGACATCACCAGTGCTAAGTGGACGAACACACCAAATTTATAACAACCTATTCAGCGTTTTTTTCTTTCAAAAAACAGTTTTTGCTTAATTCGCGAGTCGGTGTGGGATGCGCCAATTCTAAAACTACTTCGTTACATAAACTATAATTCTCACATTGAACAAACATTTGTAGAGAACACAAATATTTGTAACTAATGATCGTACTCAAATCGCTTCCTACTTTTGATGAGCGGAAGTCAATATTTAAATTAGTTGAGAACTGTTCTTGAACGCTTTAATAATATTATTCAAACACTTTCCTTAAAATATTTCTTGTTTTGAATGAACAAACGATTGATATAAAAATATCGTTACCTAAATATGCAAAATAGATACGTGACTGAAATGAAACCGCGACGTAACTATAACACAAACTACATGTTATACTTAGCACTGGGTTACCCTCCACGTACACACGTGATCAAATATATTCAAACATTTGAACATATCAAAACTTGTGCATCAACAAAATTAATAATAATAGTACTAACTGTTGCTAATAGCACAAAGGCACCCCTGTTACCAAAAGGCGTGAGTCATAGAGCCACCCTTATTGCGCTTCCCTCGGGCAACCCCTTGATGCCAGGTGTCCATGGCGACGTACAACAAACCAGATGGAGGTCACGAGGGTCGCTGGTCGTGGCGCTGTCGGCTAACGGTCGCCCGCACGCCACTAGCCGCTCGCACACTAAATTACCAGCAATTTGTTTTGGGACAACTCTACAGCGACTAAAACTGGCTTAAACAAGAACGTGTTAGTATTTTTATACCAAGAGACAGTAATATGTACATGAAAATATATCAACTGTCTTAAAATAGTCTGCAACTGCACATAGGTTAGGAAAAATCAAACTCAAAACAATAGCTCCTCTATTGTTCACTCACTTATGACAATGTAACATGTAATACCCCTGTCCTATATTATAATAAATTTTAATTTTTAAACTCTAATTCTTGGAATTAACATGCACGATATTTTCTTTAATCATCCACGCGAAGCCTTGCACTTTGAAAATTAACTACAATTTCAACAATTAGAATATCCGACACGATTAATGAATCAAGTTGTACAAACGCAACTAATCAGATATGCATAGCTGGTAGTTCCACATCGCTTCGTATAAGGAATGACAAATAGAGGAAGAGGCAATCGGCGACAGTTTGGTGGAATCCGTGTCAGGTGGTTCGGCTCAAGGGCGCCGGGGCGAGACGCCCGACGCGCCGTCAACCGAGATAAATGGGACGAAACGACTGGAATGTACCACTGTTACTAGTACCCACGGATATTGCCTGGGACCTTGTCTTCATATTTTAGGTTTAATGTAGCATGAGTTTAAGATAGACAACCGTATCTCGTATAGTACATGTCAGTAACAACAATTTGGGTCTTACGAAATTTATACGTCTAACGAATATTTATTGATTGTTGGATAATTAACTATTCATCCTAGAAATGTTATGTTAATACACGAATTATCCCGTCATTACCGAAATTAAGATCCATTTTATTATTAGTGATATTTTTATATTAATCTTACCAGAATATTGACAAGAATCGGTAAGCTAATTAATGAACTAATTATTACTATCTAATTACAAAATAATTATTCCAAACGTTTACACCGACATGGATTGCAAAAATGAAATCATAATGGACTACTAATTTTGCCGTGAATAAATTAACTTTGCTTTCCGGTACTTTAAAAGCACTATTTTACCGTATCATTATTGATTCCAATAATCTTGCATAGTTATCATTTATAATGCTGAACGGTCAGTAAATGATTCATATGGCATACAGCAGAAATGAAAATAAACAAACGTGTTGACATTTTTAAACTGCTGTAATTATAGTGCAAAAGAAAATCGTTATACTGCTATTAATATTATTAAATACAAAAAAACGCTGCTTCGAACAGTCACACTACGAGTACAATATATCGTGCTTTAGTAATTTACTACAAGGTCGTACTGTTTTAATGTTCTTGAACTTTTTAGGGGCTTCAACCATTCTTGTCAACATACATTAACAATATTGACGTTTTAAACATCGATGATTGACATATCAATGAGATGACACTGCACTTGGAAAGAGTAGCATTTGTATCTAAAGGCACCAGGCGATTATCTCTCGCTTCACAATTACGGCTATAACAATTGTTTACACATCGTATAAAGCCTAGGTCATAGTAATACGCATACTCTTTACTTGAATCTCTTTGCCTACATCACAATCACACACGAAACATCCAGCAAGGCGGGCATCTTGCTCTCACGCTCGTGCGGCGTGTAGTGCGAACAAAAGGCGGAAACACCGCACGACGAACATTGGCACAACATCCAATTGGATGCATTCATCAGCGCCGTTGGTTAAACATTACTCCGGGTGTAGTTACTAGTTACCAAAGCATTTCAGTTACTCCGCATATTCATCAGGATGTAAAAATTTTGAAACTTTGATAATGTCTACCTAAGCCATACATTTGAAAGGCCCAATGTGTTGGATTGACATTTTCAAAGTTAAAGTTATGGTCAAAGTGAGCATTTGCAACTGGGCCCAAAGGAGGAATCATAAACGAATATCTATTTGAAGTGCTATCATAATATATTACGGTTATTATATTGATAGCGATTTAACTACTGTTTGAAAAGCCTATCTCAATCGATAGCGCCACAATGTATGAATGTAAACCTCATCATGCGTGGCATTAACTCTTGCCAAATATTAATGACATTACAACGTTATTACATGTTTAGACAATTAAGAGTGACATTAACGAGTGTCGACTAGCGCAAGTTTGTATCGGCTTGGCGGCGCGGCGCGGCGCTCGTCGGCGGTGACTTTGACCGCGGCGCTCTCGTCCCGCGCTCGATACAATGGCGAGGCCGCGATAATTCGACACACACGTTTCCCGCGCGCTTTTTTGTTATTGTTTCCGCGATTTTTTTCTACGCCAACTGCGACGAAACAAACGCAAAGCGTACAAGGAAATTGATAATTGAAACGACGCGTCGTAATTTGGTAGTTTTTCACGACGTGTTTTTCAGAATTGTCTTCTCGGTTGCTAATGAAGTCTTTGTTCGCGACGCCTCAATTAAATGTTAATTGCGAGATTACGGGCCAATTGTGGATTCTCGAATGGCGCGTTGTCAAGGCGTTTGTAAGTGGAGCGGTTGTTAGGTATCTGTACATTTCGCTTGCGCAAATGGTCTGTCTGAGTGTGGTGTCGGTGGTGGTATCAGGTGACGTCACAATGGAGCGTGTCGCGCGATGTTTGCTCAAGTGTCTGGTGAACAATCCTACTGAACACGACACCGCGCCGAGACATCTGCGAGAGGCGTGCAACTCTGCCACAATCGGCGAAATATATCTTTATTATGAGTACTACAAGAAAGTGCTACGGCAATTTTGCATCCACATTTTTAAATTTTCTTTATTCATCTAAATATACTTACTTGAAGTAGGAATGTTGGTTCTTGGACAACACTAACGCGCGAATGTCACTTCAACACTACTGAATATCAATATTCGTATACCGAAAAACTAAATACATATCAACACGTATATCTATTGTGTGGTATCTAAATCTGCATCAGAATCTAGACTATTGTTTTACCTATTGTTTGCAAATAACCAACATCCAATAGAACAAAATACTCGGCAATGACATTGCGGTGAACTATGACGTCACGATGTGCACGATACGAGATAAACTAGCCAAACAGGGTTACTGGCACCTGGCAAGGAACTAAAGGGTTAACTGTCGAACTTGCAAATACTCATGGGGTTGGTTGAATTTCGCAGGGGTTGTATGAAATCGTTTAGGTGATACATCTTGCCGGTAGCGATGAAGTGAACAATATAAATGCATTGAACCTTTCCTAACAAAAAAATATGAACTATAAATTATAAATTACTTTTTATAATTCCCTTTGGTGAACGCAGTTACATTTAGCAACCCATCTTTAATCCTTTAATATTATAAGACTAGATGAGAATAAAGATGGTTTGTAAAATCTGATTCCTAGTAGTTTTGAAAATACGTGATTAATAAAAGTCATAATGGCTGTGAGTTGTGGAGTAATATTAAGAAATGTTACTTACTAATTTTAAAATGCTATTTTAGTTAACGAATGTTTTGTCCCTTTCGAAGGTCTTGTGAATTCAATTTGAGCGATGAACACATAACATTTGATAACTAAAATAAGTTTTAAAACTGTCTATAAATAAGGCCGTTAGTGACTGAATGAATGAATGGATATCAAAGATTAACGTAGATATTCTTAAACCCCCTATTTAAATCTTGGTATTGAAAATCTGTAGATACTTTAATCGTGGTATTAACAAATATCTCTTCATAACAGGAAAATTCATTTACATAAGATAAGCAATACAATAGTATGAATTACTTATTTCCTCTTATTTTTTGCTGATGAATTTACTCGCGAGGTCAATACAAGCTAGTATCCTTAAGAGACTTGGGGTCTATGGGAAGAGTGGTATAGTAATATACTAATACTAGTATACAACGCAATATACAATGGAACCCTCGTGTCGCCACGTGACAATAGTATTATGAACACAACTATTTCGACGAGTACACGTGACACGCACAAACTGCCAACGCAAACGCGTCGCCACGCCACACTCACCATCCACTACCAATACATAACATGTCATGCCACTTCTATAATACTATACAACAATAATGTAAATGAATACACGTATTAACATGAGACTGATAAAACAGCCATTTGCACCGTGTAAGTTTCATGCCTGTTACTTTAAAATAAACATTTTGAATTCTATACAAAATTACTTTCCCAACTATTATAACTAACCTCTATATTAAGTAGTAGAAACCAGTTCCGCGTCATCAAAATATATAAATAACGTTAACAAAAACATAACATTCAATAAAAAAAATGGAAAAGATGGATGCCTATCACACTTACAAAACTTAGATTATGAATACTTCACATTTCACAAAAGCAAAATAGACACGCCGCAAATAGTGTGGCGTCCGTATTCATAAATACAGTCAGTGAAATTAAACCACCGTTGAGTTAATAAACAGGCCTTGTAAAAATCATTATAATTACACTTTAAACGATGGCTAAATGGTGGCTCAGGTACAGTTACAACTCATCACATTCAAATGCAAATAACCAACTTATAGTTTAATTACTTTACTTCAGCCTTCATTACTTACAGATAACAATAGCATCGCCTTTATTATTGGCTAAATGTTATTTCTTTGAAACAGCATTAATATTATTGCTGCAGATAACACACGAGTAAAATGTACTGAATGTCGGTTTACGATGACACATTCTACATTTATATATTCATAAAATAGATAAATATCCACTACATTATCTTTACTTGTAATTACTCATACACCATACTACGAGTATACACCCAACATTTAAATCATTTATTCAATAAATGGGTCAGTGCGGTCACATTTTCATGTTCAAACTTGATTTTGTATATAAATACATTTATTATGTAGTTATATCAGTGCTTCAGATAAAGTTACGCTTATAAAAATAACATTCTTTCAACTCGGTAAATTAAAATATACATAATAATTTCAAAACAACAGTCACTTATAATTGTCCAAACGACTTCACCGTGTATCATCCCAACACAAACGCTATCAAAGAATCTATTACAAACGCTCTATCTCTATCATATTTCGCAACTTACGCAATTCATTGCTCGTAACGCTATTATTAGGCAACACGACGTTATCAATATTATCAGAAGTCGTGACAATAATCAGCTCTCGGCAGAACGCGGGGGCGCGGACGATAAAACGCGACCCTGTCCCGCATCACTGGAAACTGCAAGAAAAAATGTGTTCGCCAAGCGACAACACGTTTTTGTGTCAAGTTCTCCGCGACAGATAAGTGCGGTTCTTATTTGCCTTTATTTATTATAACTACTCGGCTATCGAGCCGTAACCTACATGCAATTAATTATCTGTAAGTCCGTACGCCCCGCTGCGCAGAAGCCACTGTCTTACAATGTACTGATTTGGGGTTTAATCCAGCCAAGCTGACCCATTTCTCCCAAGCTACGTAATCTCTGAGCAAAATAGTAATTTCCAACTGTATTGTAAAGTATTGTTTTAGAGGCAGAGGTCAGCTGTTTCATTTTCTGGTAAAATACAGCAGCTGTGTATTAGCTTCAGTCACCTTTTACAATGCCACCTTAGAAGTGGGCAATTATTGTACTTGAGCGTGAAAAAAACTGAAGAAACTAGCTCGAGGGCACTCCTATGTGTTTTTGACCTCGACTTGCTCAATTATTAGGCTGGAGGAACAGAAAAACTATCTAATTACATTTTTTCAACATTATTTCAGGGCAAAATACCACGGAGACTTGATTAATAAGAATCCGCAAGTATCTTCTACAATGAGGACTCCAGATATCTGGGAACACATTGATATGTATTTAACATGACGTAAATTGTAATCAAGATGATTCTACTACCTATTACAGTTGTTGCAATATGTCTTTATTAAACAACCACAATCTAGCATTCATAGTGTACAAGGGTTCTTTGATATTCAATGTTTGCGGAAGTGCGCGGCGGTGTGAGATGAGGTCACAGCTGGCTCGGTGGTTGGCTCACGGTTCGAGTCCCGACTTGGCCGGCCCGTGTGAATAATTGCGCATGCGCTGCGGCGTGGCGTGCGCTGTGCGGTGACCTCACGATGATGCACGCTCGTGACGTGAACTCCGCCGCGTCACGCATTCCCGCCAAGAAACGATTAGCATGTTTATTTACAATAATCTTAATTGCTGCTTACCCAACATAATATAAACACTCCCGGCCCTAGTTAACCTACGTCGCGACATGCGAACATGAATCAATTTACTTGTTTACGTCTATTTATACGAGATTGACAGTAAACATTAGTAAATACAGTTGCTTCACTATCTTAAGATAATTTGTTTACTGTCTGCTAATCAATAGTTTTCCCTTTACACAAAGATATGAATACCCAATACAGAAAACATCGACCAGACAGTCATGACACCACAAAGAATCTTATGTCGTGGATGTCAGACGCGACTTTAATCCGCAAAACAAATTCTGCGAGTATCTTCACAAGCTTTAATTTATAAAATCAATACAAATAGTAGTTAGTGAGGGCGATGACGTTGTCCACAGCTGATCGGGCGACCTTTGAGCAGCAGCGTCACCCACGCGCGGCATTCTTAATATAAATACGTACGTAATCGGAAAGTCTCATGAATGGCAATGTTTGCGATCACCTCGCCTCTATTCTACGAATAGTCAATGCCGTATTCACTATTGCACTATCAAACTGCTAGCCGCATGATGTTTTGGGTAAATAGTGTTAAGATATTCCAATTACTTCTCAATAAAAATTACATAAAATTAAATCTGTTTGCTCGTTTCTCTCTTACTCCGTAAAATATCAGGAAGATGAGTGTACTCTGCCTACCACGCCTATTCTACTAGGGCTATTTCTAAACGGCACGAATTATAATATAAATGGATGTTTACTTCAAGAGGTTGATCAAATCAGAGACTTAGGTGTATACTTTGACTCAAAATTAACATTCCTACCACATATTGATAAAATCATATCTAAAGCTTCTAAGATATTGGGTTTCGTTATAAGAAATTGTAAAGTTTTTAAGGACCCGAACACCAAAATTGTTATTTATAATTCATTTGTTAGAAGCGTACTTGAATATTGCAGCAATGTTTGGTCACCTCACTACAACACCCATCAATTACGTATTGAGAGGATCCAAAAAAGATTCCTTAGACATCTCGTTTATTGAGACAAGTTAGGAAATAAGTTAAAAACATATGATGCCAAATTGCAACATTATAAAATAGATCGTCTTACGGTTCGGCGGAATCTGTTAGATACAATATTTTTATACAAAATTGTCAGAAACCGTGTTGATTGCCCCCCATTGTTAAATCTTATAAACCTCCATGTCCCACGCCGTGCCCCCAGACGCCACGTTGCCCTGTTCCAACCACCCTCAGCTAGAACCAATTTAAAGCAGTTCTCAACAGTTTCCAGAATGTGTAGAAATTACAATGTATTAAGTAAATCAGTCGACATATTTAATGACTCTCTCTACAAATTTAAAAGAAATGTCTTGAGGCTCTTAAGGACTCAGTCTTAGCAACAATTTAGGTTTCGTTTTAGTATTAGTGCGTTTCATTATTGTTCCTATTTTGTCAACTTAGGGTTTTATGTTTCTATATCTTTATTGTCTAGAATTATGGGTTGTTTTGTAGTTATTATTTTTTTATTTAAATTTTTCTCTCTTTGTATTACAAATTTTTTGCCTTGTTTGCTATGTATAATTTTATTATTGATGTTTTAATTGTGTTTGGATATTTTTTTGTTGTATTTTAATAGTGTTATGGTTTTTAATAGTGTTATGTTTAAATATTTGTTGTATTGTTTTATCACAAACAGTGCAAGTTGTGACCGCCTTCAAAGGGTGTTACTCTTAATTTATTTATTGTGTATTTTATTAGTCTAAGTACTATTGTAACAACTACTGGCTGTCCTAAATAAATAAATAAATAAATAAACCACATGAACCATCGATAAACTGTGACATTGCCAATAGTTATCTAAAAATAAACATATCGTAGAGCTATTTTATAGCTTAGGAGCAAACGCCGCAACATGCTAAATGTATAAACAAATACATTTTTTTTTTCCATTACAATGTGACTGCATGATTTATAACGTTCTAGAGGTGGTAGAAATTATTTCCATTACATTTTAAACACTGTGATAGTTTTTTGCTGAACAATATGGCAATGAGTTTGGAGTTTGTGGTACAATACAGTATACATATTACCACGAAAAAGATTTGCTAATTTTCCAAATACATACATTTTAAAATGTTTGTAATTCCAATGAAGAGCTTATTATGCTTTTAGCTAATATCTGATTATTTTAATCTATTGTGTATTACATGTAAACGACATTGAAGAAATTATGACACAAAAATTCACCAACAGAATTGAAATCCTAGCGCAATCTTTGATGATCTTTCTTACGAGGCAATTCAACATAGGATAGCGAAATCTCCATATTTCTCGGACGACACGGGAAATCCAGCAATACGATTCGAGTTAGTGATATCGCAACTTCAACACAAACATGTTGATGGCGTCATCCGGATCTTCCAAAACACGCTCGGGCCGGCAACAGAGGTGAATGAATCACAAACCACTTCGATCCCGAACAAAGCAATGCATAAAATTGTTATCTACACATGTTGCGCGATTTACTAAGCTCGTGATTTGAATTGACTACCTTCGAAAGATAAACGTGTGTTAAACAAGCGAGTCACGACCGCTCACAAACGAAAATACTAAAACGAGTACATTTTCACGACATACACACGAATAACGATGCACTCACGAAATCTCGTAAAGACACCATAACTGCATGCTCCGTGCAGGGTGCACTCTTGCAATTTCTACTACGTGCCATTTGTAAAACATGTTTAAACCTGTAGCTTGATAACTTGAAACTTTACATGGGTAATTACATTGGGTAAAACAAATCTAAAGCTTGGTCTATAGATAATCCTTCGCTCATCTGAGTTTATCAATAAGGCCATTTATGTTTACACTTTCACTAATATATTGTTTGTAATAGTAGCAGTCAATTACTTCCAATGACAAGTCTAGGTAACATACTTCAACCGCATTGATTTAACATCAAAAAACACGTATGACTAGGCCTTTCATAACATGCAGTCTAACCTAAAACCGTGGTTACATTATTCCTATATTTAGAACTGGTTTAACACATACGAGCGTATGCAATGGACAGTACTCCGCGAAGAACCAGTTCCGCACGGGCGTTACGCGGCCCCTACCCGTGTAATCACTGATAGACGGCGAGAAATCTGTGCGACCTTCATCCGTAGTACGAGGAAGACGACGCATCATGGGAAATCACTAGTGTTATTGTGCTCGATCAACAAGGCCATAAAAAAAGAATACACTGCGCTGATATCTTGAGAGAACCAGGATGTCTGATTTGTTATTAAAACTTGACTGATATCAGAAATTTGTTTTGAAGAGCACATAACACTTTAATGCATGTTGGACACATATAAAAAATTAAATAGTATGGTGGTGTTATCGTTCTAGGCAATGCCTCACAACCATAGGGCGGATACCAAATAGGCAGCAAGTTGTATCAAGTCGTACACAGTACAATCTAAAAGTTGAATAATATTGGCCCATTTATAAAGAGTAATTAACAAAACCAGTAATCGATATGCATTAAACACAGCATTCAACACTGATACAAATCCAAGCGACGTCGGAACAATGGGCGGTAATCACTGTATTTATTACTTTAATCGCCACGCCATACAAAAACGTTCGCAGTCGTACATCTGCGAGACCAATTCCACAATACGAGTAATTACTATGTATGACACAATGAGGACGGATAACTAGCCGATTACAAATCAGACCACATCATCCTGATCAATATTACAGAGACGCGGTGGACGAAGACGCAGGCGACCTTGGGATGATGAAACCACGAGACCTTGGCGCCAATACCAACCGCCAACCAGCGACCTTGGAGGTGGCCAGTGGGTTTGGGCGAGGCCCTTTAGTAAATCCTGGCGCGTAGCCGTTCGCGCGTTTACGTGGCAGCCGAGCGGAACCGATGACTCTGACACACATAGCACACTTTACACTCCTCTGTGCCATAAAATGTTTAACGTCGGGGATTAGGCTCGTTATATGATCTCTCTCGCAATTCCAATTAAATTTTGTATAGACTGAGTTGTTAAGCGTTTTAATAACACGTGAATTAAACGAAAATACAATTTATTAACAAATCAGAATGTATTACATTAAATGAAAATGAAAATCATTACTATTTTGTGACAATATGTGACTGGGCACAGTCAAACGGGCCTTTATGCTTTTCCATGTAAGCCATTTAAAAATATTGAATTCAGAATTGTATTCAACAACAGTTCCCTGCAACAATGAGAAGAACCTTCGATACAGGCCGTTTATCGTAAGGTCGTCGAGCGTGCGATGGTTTTTCCGTGTATCACGCGATCCACACGACACTTTTAAAAATATTGGAAAGCAAAACCCTCCATTACCGCATACCACAAACTTTTGGTACTTGAGATAAATACCACACTGCTGAGTTTCCCCGCTTTTCCGATGCCATTAAATTCTTTATTCCCTCACATCCGCATGTTTTAAGACGTTAAGGAAAATGAGTTTTACTCACTGCTTTGAAGTTATAAACGTGTTTTGAGAAGCTATTTATTTTGTTTTTGTGAAAAATCTTTCAATACACGAACGTTCATGTAAAAACTTTTATATGAGAAAATTTGTCCTAAGTGAAACGTAATAGCGCAGTGTTTTGAGATATTTTATTTAAAAAAACAGTATTGGATCTGCACACAATGTTTCATTAATAACAAACAAAAAAACATACAATAAATACGACTTCTATCGCCCAGTGCACAAGAAACCGATTATAAAATGGGGCCTTGGGTGCGATTCCTCCACCAAGGCAATATGCGACCAAGGTACTATATTCAGGCGTTTCGGAACCACAAAAGTTCACGGATATTCTCATAATTAAGATTAAAGATCCAAGACATAAGTAAAATCTACGACACGTCATGTTAGCTATGGTGATGTCTGGACTGTGTGTGTGTCTGTTACGAAGATTCATTAATGTATTTCCATCACGCACTTGAAAAACGCAAAATCAACATCACATGATGTCCACATGTTTTGGAACGACACCCGATATGCGTGAATGGACGACATGTGTTCAATGTGGGCTTAGTCTCGCTGTCATACGCATTTGACTATCTGTACTAGTACAAAATATTATGTTCCGACACAAGGATGTCTTGTCTAAAATTTTTCACGTTGCAATTTAAAAAAAAGTACATAAATACATAAACATCACGACTTTATCCCAGAAGGGATAGGTAGAGCTACAATCGAGACACCCACGTTTTGCCTTGTGTGTGCTCTCCCACGATGTGATAAGGAGCGAGCCTATCACCATATCAAGCACAAATTCTTGACTATGGGCTGATAATTAATAGAAAAATCCAATATCATTGGAGAAAAAAGTAACTACATATTATATGACTTCAATTTTATGTAAATATCATAGTAATTGATTTAAGATTACAGCAATGCTTAAAGCCTATCTATGACGCAATGATCAACTGTTATACGAATATCCAATAGGCGTTTCGAACTCGGATAAATATTGGCATTTATAAAACAGGTTTAGTATTTACAATTATAATAACAACTGCATACAGAGCAACGCATTTACAATTATTTCGTCTAAATATGATTACTAAGTAAACACGAACAGCCCACATATTTAATTGAATTTCAAAACTCAGTGCATTTCATGGAAATTAATATAGATGAAGTTAAACACTAAATATATGCACATATATTATTCAGATAGAAACACACCTAATGACTTATCAACAGGTGTTTACTGAGGTCGTAATGTTCCACTCAAACTTTCCTACGGACGGACGCCCCGACAACTTGTGACGTATTCGCCACAAGCTACGCGAAAATGGACAACTTTATTAACTGGAAAACTTATTTGTACGTAACGAGTAAACAAAGGGAGTTTCTGGAAATTATTTCGATTAAAACATGATAATACTTTTGTGTTGGAATGACTTTCATTAAAAAAAATGATTATTTTTGATAAAATAGATTGGTTATCAGCACTCGTATGGTTTTCGTTATGCTGTCCGCTTTGTGTTATTTATTTACTAATTGCTAATAACAACATATTAACTTGACTGTTTTGTCAATGTTCTGATAGCTAAGAACAGTTCAGTTTAATCCTACTAATATTATCCTATCCTACTTCCCTAATACTAATATTATAAAGGCGAAACTTTGTGTGTTTGTTACTTCTTCACGCTCAAATGGCTGGTCAAATTTTGATAAAATTTGGTATGGAGGTAGCCAATACCCTGGATTAACACATAGACTACTTTTATCCCGAAAATGTAGATCGGGATGAGAAAGGCATTCAAATTTGTATATATGCTACTCTTTCAAACTCAAAGGGATGGGTAGAGATACAATACAGGGTGATTAAAATGGGATATCAGAGGAGAAGATTACATGCCTTGAGTCATGGAACAGGTTGAGACTGGACACGATGGGACGGCACAAGAAAAGCAGTATTGATAACATAAAGGCAATGATATCCCATTAAAAACATATATGTAATATGAGAGCCAAGTTTAATATTATGATATATACCTTGGCACCTATTTATATGTATTTATAAAGGTTAAAAATAGATTTATTGGCCTTCTCCACACAGAAAATAGTCTCCCTTCATTTATTTGTTTTTTTTTATTATACACATGACAATCACTTGTTATTTAAGTTCTGAATAAAGTCAATAAAATAAAATCAGGATATATATGAATTAATCCTGTAATTACTCCATTTTAGCCCGTTATTTATCAAAATATATTAATTAATCTATGACTTTACATATCAAACATTATCTAAGTACATAAACTGCAAATAGTAATAAAGATGCCATATCTGGCCATCCAACACCCATGACTCAATGTTCTTTTCCTGTTATCAGACAATATAGCACAAAGTAAATTCAAATATATTACAGACTTTTCTGCCCACACACCCACCACTACAACTCTTGTCAACCAAGATCAACACTAGCTTGTTTTTAACCCGCGTAAAAAATAATCATAATGATAAAAACAAATAGGAGGAGTGGGAAGAAAATAATTGTCCACTTCAAATTAAAATATAGTTAGTGTATATTAACTATAACTATAAATAATTTAATGGGGGGACAATTCAATTTCACAAAAAGTAATATTGGATGGAAGATGTGTATGGGCTTCTCCAATATCCATTAAAAACAAATATTCCACATCAGATGCATAACAAAATGCATAACAAAAGTTTAATAACTACAACTGCGTCTTTGACTATTTAAATTAGTATGATACATATTGTAACTTTTTGATAACAATTTAATGCTACTTAAACTAATATAAAAAAAAATTATGCCAATTATAATTTTCATATTACTTTAGTGTTATGCCAATTTTATTTTATTACTGTAACATAAAACTCTACAGAAAGCTAATTGAGTATATTGTATTGAAAGTAGTAGCTTTGTGTATAATTAACAGTTATTAATTTATAATTAATTAATAAGACAATACCTAAATTTAAAATGGTTTAGTGTTTTCTTACAAAACAAAATAAAAGAAAACATTTCAAAATGCAAACTATTAATATTTTTAAACAAATAAGTGTGTATGTATCTGTTGTTTCTGTCCAGTATGGTTGAGTTGATGACAGCACTTTTACCCAATAACCTAGTCAGCTGTAACCCTTTGTGGTTGCATTGCATATTTCAATATTAATGATAAGGCACGTAATGTGCATGACTTGATATTGTTATTATATTGAAAATGTTACAACAGGTGATTATAAATTAATTCTTTGATAATAAACTCAATATATCATTGAAAAATATAATTAATTGTCTAATAGTTGCATTTTTATCCGTTGTTGCATTAGATGAATTGTTTAAAGAAAAATGCTTAAGATAAATGGTTAACAAATCATTTGTAGGTTAAATCACGTATTTAATATTTTAAAACGTACAAAATGTTCTAAGCGTTGCCAACTCTAGAAAGGCAAGTTTTTACAAGTCAAATAAAAAACAACTGACAAAAGTATGCAATAAAAATACTTTGTGAAATGGTATTCGTAATATCAACAGTCAAAGATTGCTTCCCCATCGCGTCTTTTGTAATTTAAACAGAAAGCTCTGGCAAATTAGGAAGTAAACAGTTGTCAGTCACGCAACAAATAATCACAATCAACCTTCCTACCCATGAGATCTAGAAGGTGACGATCGCGCTCCAGCTACACGCTAAATGCAAATTAAACCAATTCTACACACACATAGCACACTTATTCAGTAAATTCTGATATATCTAAGACGTATGGAGTGATAAAATAACTTACCAATTAAAAGTTTCACACGAAATAAGCTGGTCTATAGATTTAGGCACACCTACACGAATATTTTATATCACCGTCTTTCGACCACTACAAATAAAATTACACATAAACATTCACTATCAAATATAAACGAGGAAGAGTTAATTCCAGTAGGAACACATAAAATGGAACACGCAATATTGTCAGGCGAAACTTACGCCACCGAAACGTTCAATCGGCCATTGCTCGGCTCGCTAGACAAGTCGACTTCGACATGACAAGAAATGTCGTGTCGACTGTCGTTTGTTTTTTTTTTCTCATATGACTGCCAGATGAATAAAATATTTTCTCCTATTAATTTAAAATACTACCATCTACGTAACGGACCCAATACGTGAAATTATTTTCTGTCTTAATACCTGATGAAAATGATGAAATTAGGAAGTGTTTTATCACATTTTAAGTTTTTTTTCAGTCATGTTATTATACACACGGCACAACTGCTGATATCTGACTCTGCTGAAGACTGAAGTTATTAGAACATAAGATTTATTTTAAAGGATAGGTATTTTAAATATTTTGAGAAACTTTAACTAACCTACTTTAAGTAATACATAATTGAACAAACGAGATTTGTTTGTAAGTTTCATCAAATAAAATACGATTTTTCAAAAACCTAGTAAACAACTCTTCGGGACCCTGAAGGTTCGCGTAATATTGTGAATGCGCCTTTTATTATTTTAGGTTGATCTTCTTTCTTTTTGGTCGTTTCCTCAATGCTGAGGATCGTGACGGTATGTCAATCTTCTCCACTCGGTCCGGTTCTGCGCCATATATACCCCTCCCTGTATCTGGCCTCCAGTCACCTCCTTGAGTTGGTCCACCCATCTAGCTGGCGCTCTTCCTCTAGCGCTCTTCCCCTCCATTTGTCCGAGAATGATGAGTTTCTCCAGGCTGTGCAATGGGGATCGCATTATGTGCCCAAAGAAACTCCGGATCCTTTCCTGGCACGTAGTCAGCAGGCGCATGGTGCCTTCAGCTCTTCGAGGATGGAGACATTGGTTCTCATAGCTGTCCAAGGAATGCCTTTAGGTGGATAGCGCTATTGATATTTTTGTATTTTTCTCGAAGCGTTTACGAATATATTAAATTAATTTCCGTATGGCAAAAAAATATAAAATACATAGCACAGTTTACAATAACCATGCAAACTTATCAGTGACATACTTTATTGAAGGCAAAATTACTGTGGTGGACTAGATTTTTTTAAGGTGCATCCATCCATCCATCCATCCATCCATCAGCCAAAGGAAGTCTACTGCTGAACATAGGCCTCTTCCAATGATTTCCACAGTGACCTGCTGGAGGCAGCCTACATCCAGTACTTTGATAACTTCTAGTATTGTCATACATATGTCTTTTATTATTAGTAATACAATAAATAAAGTTTATTATTATTATTTTTGTTCCGAATACTATACATTTTACACGTAGGCTCTTTTTTTATTTTATTTATTATACATATTTAGAATAAGTAAAAACATCACACATATGACAATATCATGTTTTTCATATGAACATTAATTATGCTATATAATCTACATACTTGTGCCTTACTATACGTATTGTTGATAACAGATAATTTTTGATGTTTTTATAGTAGTATTTTTTTATTAATCCAAGAAGCGGTTTCGTCTTGCCATTCATTGAAAAAAAAACAATAACCATAACTTAATTGAAACTTGCTTGAAAACAAACACCAGTTTGTTATAAAATAAAACATGCATTTGTGTTTCAACTTATTAAGAACCTCAGTATACTGCCTTGTCAAATATAATTCACAAAAAAAAAAAATATATTACATACTTGCATTTCGAAAGTACTCATTAGTAGATTTCGTATAGGCTAGCAATATAACGACGTTCTCTTTCGCACATTAAATATTTTTCTATGTCATTCCGGTTTATTGAATTGTAATCAAGAAATAAATATTTGTTGTTATAAAGAGTAAAATATAGAGTTCTACGAAATTATTTAATTAGTTGTTAATTAAAATTTAAAAGGATGAAATAAGTAAGCCTGTTGGAATAATTTGGGAGTTTATTTTTATTAAGTTGAAACATTGGACAGTGGACTGTCAATGTCAAATTAGCTTAACCTCAATTCGTAAATATTATTGTTTTGATGACCACTTTAATTTCATGGTGATTCTGGTCCATGACTAAAAATGGTAAAATTTCGCGATGCAGCCACGGCTTTTAAAACTCTGAATGGCTTGGTATGTGTTTATAAGCCACCAGGTGTACCCGTTAAACAAGTTCAACACACCATTATAACAAATCTTTGTAGAGGTTAGTTTTAGCATTTTACTAATTCCTAGGCAACATATTTAAGGTATTTATGTACAACAGCAGAAATTAAAATTAGTGAATATTTTGATAAAGGAACTGCGACTTCAATTATTTCAATAATACTAGCAGTAAAATGTATGTGTTTATAATATCTAACCCTTATGTTTCATTTCAGACCTAAATGCATTTCCTGATCGGCCGCTGGAACAGAGAGTGGAAATAGTGGGAGCTACTAACGAACCCATGTCTATCAAGCTGGTCCCGAATTATGCAGATGACCCTCTAGTTTGTGGCCCACGCTACATTCATGAAGACTTTCGGTGTAGCTGGGCCACATTTCTAGGATTGTTTAGCAGCGGGCTTTTATGTAAGTCTTTTTTGTAGTGACTTAACTTCCCCTGTACATTCAATTACATATGAACAGGTCCTAGTAGAAACAGCAAACCTTATTTTGTAATTATAAATCTATTCTTTTGTGCCTAACTCTATTTATGGAAATCTGTATACACATATTAGAGGTGTTCTTTTTTTATTTGAACCTTATATTCAAAAGAATGTTTCATTATTTATTAATCTATAAGATAATAAAATTAGTGTTTACTTATCACCATTTTCAATAACATATCTAAGGTGATATTGCTACCTCTGTGTTACAGCGAGACCTTATCTATCCATAGTTCAAGTTTCTCAATCGGGGATAGATGCTATCTATCCAAGGATGAATAACTTTTTTCTGTCATCTAACCTTGTCTACAAACTCTGGTAACTATTTTAAATGTTACATGTAAAACACATTGTTTATTTATTAATTTCTAGTATAATTTGTCAAATATTAATGTTTACATTGTAATTAATATTTTCAAAATTAAGAGTCAACAGCATGTTAAAAATAATAAAGTTTTTTAGGTTTAGTTTAGGCTTTAAAGTAATTATTTATCACTAATTGCCTTTCCGATGTATCTTGTGAAGAATGATCACTAAAAATCACATTATATTCTTCTACTGAATCTGGAATTGACATCTCTGGCTCCATTTCTTCCAAATTCATATTTCTAGCAATATTGTGCAACACTGCAGTGGCTAAAATAACTGCTTGTGTATTTTCTAGTCTTAACCTACTTCTTAGTGTCAGTATGGGGAATCTTTTCTTCCAAACTCGAATGCATCTGAAAACATAAATACATGTACTATTTTTTTTTCTTTTTAAACTGTACATTTATAAATTGTTGATGAAATGGAAAATAAAATAGAAAAAAATGACAATTGCAAGAAATCTTTATTTATGTACTTCAATAATCATAGTGAATAATACAGTGGTCATTCAAATGTGAAGAAATATTTGCCATTTTAGTTTTGGTATCTTCAATGTAGTGTCTAGTTATAAATATATAAAAATAATTTACCTGTCTATAGTATTTCTTGTTTTTATATGTGCATCATTATATTTTTGCTCTGATGGCGTATTTGGGCTGAGTAATGGTGTCAATAAATAATGTTTACATGGATAGCTATTGTCACCAAGCAACCAGCGATTTCCCAGCCCACCTTGTTCACAATAATCTGTTAAAAGGTTTTAAAACAATCTGTAACTCTTTTGTACAACAGGAAGTTTAGTGTTACCCTAATTCCAAATTGCATGCAATTTTAATCAACTGATTAACTAACCCTTCAAATCAGAGTGGTCAAATATAGTTGCATTGTGAGTGGACCCTGGCCATAGAGCTATTACATTTTGGAATGTTAATGAGGCATCACATACAACTTGCACATTGATAGAATATTTTCCGTTAGGGTTTCTATACTCTTCTCCTATGTTAGCATCTGTAAAATCAATAGGTAATCATAAGATACACATTTTTATGGCCCTGTGTATTGGAGGCGTAGATTAGTAGCTAATCAGAATTATGTAAGGATCAATTACTTACTTGGTGATTGTATTAATATATGAGTGGCATCTATAGCTCCGTGTACTCTAGGAAATCCAGCTATATTGAAAAACTCCTTTTCATTATGACTTTGTTTTACAATAAAATTTGGGTATAATTTTGCTATGACTTTCGACACATCTAGGACAATACGACTAGCGGAAGATGTAGATACTCCAATAAAATTTGCTACCGATGCCAGCATGGTACCTAATGCATAAAATCGTAGAGCCAGGAGTGTTTGATGTAAAGAAGAAATGCCATGATTCCTGTACAAAAATAAAACTTTACTAAAGGCTGATAAATTACTACTTAATTATTGCCAATTATATTCAAATAAACCATACCTTCTAGACTTTACGCTTAAAAAAGGTTGAATCAAATTATTTAATTGGTTCACAGCACTTTTACTTAATCTAAATCTGTATGCAAATTCATAGTCATTTAATTTAGTCATATAATTCACGCGTGCTCTATATTCTTTCCGTAACACTATGTTATCGGAATCACTGTCACTGTCTTCATCGCAATTTAATATTATTTGCATTAATTCCATATCGCTGTCATCACTACTATAGTACTCCATTATTAAAAAAAAAGGTACACTATTAAAGCTAATGTATTTTCAAAAGGCTCCCCGCGCTATCGGCCGATGTTTACAGATGGGTAGATGACGTCAGGAAATAACCAGAGTTTGCGCGTCTATCGGAGATTAACATTCATCATACCTATATATTGTAATTCAGGTTCGAATCACGGGTTTTGAGGTATAAACAAACCTAAGTTATGAATAAGCTAAAATTAAGTTTAGTTTACGTCATTTTTCGTTTTCCTTGCTTGCAAGAAGAGACTACGCGCCAATGATAGGTTATGTTTTACTAATTTAATACATTAGTCGGTTTTTGCAGCTGTGCTATGACAATTCTCCATCACTGCACTATTAATATCAATGCACGGAATATCCTTTTAGCTAAAAGTAGCTTTTATAGGTAAAATTCTTTTGACACCACAAACCGGTGGGACAACTGACAACAATATCTGAGATAGGTAGCAAACAAAATGCGATAGGTAACTACGTAAGTAAACGGCAAAAAGGCTATACTTGTCTTGCTCACACATGTAATAAAATTACATAACTGATAATTATAATCTCGTTTCCGTTTTTAATTTTCTATCTTTATCTATTTGTCGTCTATGGTTTGGATGGAGTATGGACGGCCGTTTCTAATTCTAGATTATAGTAGATTATCGTTTATCTGCCCTCGGTTCTTTTAAACCCCAATAATGGATATGTAGATATTTATTTTAATTTAATAAATAAGTACATCCAACAGTCACATACATAGTCCTAACCCCACACTAAGATCGAGTCTTGTGTCGTGGGTATCAGGAGCTACGAGAGACTTTTCGGTGTCACAAACACCTAAGCTCGGAACAAATACTTGTGGTGCACACAAACATTTGTTTCGATGCGGGGTTCGAAACCGCGGCCTCCCGTTTCACAATCGGCGTCCAACTAACTGCGCCACGGAGGCTGTCAAGTCAAATATATGCTAATCGGTAAACGTTAATTAGTTATTGAAAAGCAAATAGCCAAGTAAGGATATAAGGATAGCTTTGTTTATTTTCAGCTGGAATTAAAGATAGATAGGCTATTAGAACGGCCAATAATATATCAGCTTTAGAATAGTATTGCCTACGATCTAAAATTATGTAAATTATAATCGTCTTTTCCAGCTAAAGAAAATCTTCTTTTGAATACATGCAATATATTTATGTTTGACATTAATAGTGATAATCTCTTGATTAAATAAATTTTGCCATAAAAATGTTTTCTATTGGACCAGAGTATACCATGCGTACCTATAATTTCCCCTGTCCGTACGTATTTTTTATGGCATGAGTATGCAAATTTGAGACAAATTATACATGGTGACTACTATAACACAATGTAGACAAATGTTTTAATCTGATCCATTCATAAGATAGTACTTATGTTTTTTTCAGTATTAGGAATCAATGAAGGTACAAGACTCACATATAATATTAATGTAGCAAGACTAACCAGAGGCTACAAAGTGCATGGTCAGTTGGGCAAAGCGACAGACACGTATTTTTGGAATGGCAAGACAGTAGAAAGAAGTACACACAAACACGTAACGAGGGAGAAAATCGACAGAGTTGTGGCTCATATTCAGGCTGCACATCAGAAAACTATGTATGAGTAAGTATAACGAATTGTATAGACAGCCGCTGTGGCGCAGTTGGTTTGAGTTTTGACCCCGAGTATAAAATCAAAGACCTTGGGTTCGCATATTCGTTACGATTTATGAAAGTTTGAAGATATCGCAATACAGTCAATCTTTGATAATGCAAAACACTCGATAAATCAAATAAATTCAATTGTTCTTGGTACACTCGGGAATTGGAAGAAAAACATCAAATCAAAATTATCAAAAAAAAAAAACCGATAATTCCAAAATTCTTTCACGCAAACACTCGATAAATCTAAATGTTAACATGTTGAAAATTCTATACACGCCCAAGAACGTGTAGGTCCATTGTAGGCCTATGCTCCTAATCGATACAAACCTCTTATCATTCCTCTTGTAATTCGAAGTATTAGAGGTCCCTTCAACTTCTAACAATCGAGAGTGTTTGCCAGCTTTATATGGCCTTATTCATAGAGTTTTAAAACCTATTTTACTTATCGAATGTTTTGTCCCTTTCGGACGACTTTTGAATTCAGTCAGAGCGAATGCAAAACATTCTATAATTGAAATAGGTTTTAAAACTGTCTATGAATAAGGCCGATAGTATAAAAGCTGAATTTTATATATGTTGTTAAGGCAACTATCAAAAGACGGTCATTTCTAATGGATCTTTCTTGTTGCCAGACACATTAAACCTGATAACTTCCAAAGCCACCACGATCGGAACTTCTTAATAGCTATGTCAGAGCCTCAGAGGCATGCACAGACAAACTCTCAGCTTTTTTAAAATGACGAAAGTCTGGCGGCCACGGGCTCTGGGTCTATTTTGTTTTATCGAATTTCATTAATATCCATATGCATTGGATATGTAATTCGATGTTTATTTACAAATTCGTCTCTCTCTCTCGCTCTCTTTTCCTGACTATAACACACTTAGTGGTGGGGTCAGCCTTCTTCATATTATTCTTCCACTTCGCCCTATTTATAAAAAATCGTTTAATTAATTAAATAAATTTATTTCTCTAGATTGGCAGGTGTGGATATGGACTCCCAGACTATGTACGAGCTTGCGTCACAGGGTCCAATAAGGCCATCAAATGCAAAAATACCAGTATTGTATGGAATAAAATGTGTTCATTTTGATTCACCGAATTTTACATTAGGTAACATAATTCATTCAGATAGATTACTGTAACCAGCACACTTTAACACATGTAAAAAAAACCTTAATACTTAAAATGAAACAAATTATTATTTCACTATTTTTACATAACTATAAATACATACATGTACTACTATAACAGTGAAGTATACTATGCCTTAGTATTACAATATTTAAAATAATTCACAGAAACCCAGGCTGTCAATGAATATGACAAGTACTTGTGGACTTTAGTGCATGATCTGGGAGTACAGCTGAAGACAACAGCATATTGCACAGGGGTACAATGCATTCGGCAAGGGAAATTCAATCTGGACATGGCACTGTTAAGAAAGCACTGGCAGCTAGAACATATTGTGGATAACATGGAAAGATGCAGACAGTTACTTAAAGAACATGAGAATTTATTGAACCCTCAATCTGCTGTATTAAGTGTATAGAAGAAATTTAGTATGTTTAATGTAAATATATTATAGAATACCATATGTTGTTGCGTTTTCTTGTTGAATAGTGCATTAGATATCTCAATTTTATGATTATGCCTATAGCTTTCACCTTAAGCTACTAAACACGTCCAATTAGATTTGCTTCAATATTCTTTATAATACTACTGGCTAGTTCTAACTATAATCGTTGACAACATATTGTTACAGGATAATTTTTAACAGCACAAGTAAATCTAAAACTAATCCACCTTTATCTTTAATTTACCTTTATTCTAAACCATAACTTACTTCCTTTCGTCTATAGCATATAAGTACATATATATTTTTAAAAACAACAACAAAATAGTACAATGATGCTATACTACCAAACCATTTTATTTACAAAATTTTGTACAGAAAGGGATACAAAAACTTTTATATGTTATTCCATATTCATAAAGAAACATTTAATAACCGTCAAACACATTTATATTGCGTAATTTTGTTTTTGAAAAACTGTTTTAACTGCAATTCAATACGTCATTAGTTTTAAAGGCAACAATGAACTTGTGTCATTAAACCACAAAGAGACAATTTGTCCCATTTCTCGCATCTTTTCACTTCGGATATTCGCCCTCGATGTGGAAGGCGAGCAAAAATCAGCTGGTGTTTGGAGGCGGAGTCGCGGGCGAAGTATTAGCTTGCTTTTCCATTTGCTCAATCTTCTTGTGTCGTATCATATTCGACAATATACCATCGAACGAGGTTGTTTTCTTCTTTGCGGAACCTCTCAACGTATCTTCACCCTCCCTACGCACGCGTAAACGTAACGAACTGACTTCGTCCATAAAATCGAAGTCGGATTTCTCTTCTCTTATTGGAGACTGCGGTATTTCAGGCTGATTTTCCTTACTAACAGGCACTGGCGAGGGCTGCCTTCTTCCTGGGCACTTCCACTCAAGACTCAAAGTTCCGTTTTTGTCAATATTCTTGTAAAGTTCCTCAAGTTCGCTTGGATCAGGCATCCAATTTTTGCCAATGAATACACCGCTTTTTGATAATTCGTCGTCTGAGCACGCAAGATCCCAATCATCTCCTTGCAATTCAGTCCCCATGGTTTCGTCTTAAATTGAAAACTAATTACATATTTTGGGAATTATATTGTAAAACACAATTTGTGTAAATTGTAAAATAAACATTACTTGTAAGCAAAGAAACCACTAGGCACTAGCCTGACAGTATTGTACTAGTGTTGCTAGTTGCAACATTCAGATTACTAGGGCCGCGTTCCAGTTGGCGACCACGGTGCTCGCAACACTCATTTCGCCGTTCCACTTAACGCTCACGATTGCTGTGGGAATGATCGCGGTCGTGAGCGTGGGCATTGTGATCGTCAAGTGGAACGCAGCCTAGGGCGTGTTCGAGTTGGCGATCACGGTGCTCGCAACACTCTTTTCGCCGTTCCACTTAACGATCACGATTGTTGTGGGAATAATCGCGATCGTGAGCGTGGGCATTGTGATCGTCGAGTGGAACGCAGCCCTAGTCTACCCTATATTCAAGTTATTCTATGTTACTAGTCTGTGGCTTAAACTGCCAAGTGCCATTTATAAAGTCTCTTTAATAAAATCATATTTATTTATTTATTAATATTATAAATCAATCTTTGAAAATATTAAGCATAATCGACATTTAATAGACATGGAAGCACAGACTGCTAAGAAAGAATGCATGGAATGTGATCAATGAGCACTTAAGAAAAAGAAGAACAATATTATTTATTTAATCTTTGAATGTAATGCATGCAATTGTACAACATTTACAATAGATGTAGTATAAAATATATTTTATAATACATATATTAAATATTTTATACTACATCTATGGCATTTACAAATAAAATGGTGTGTAAATAGTGGTCATAAGTGACAAGTGGCAACGTATACTTGCAGGTTTTAACTTTAATAACATTAATTTTGCAGCAAGGCTGTATATATACCTACACCTTAACCTGCGTCTAATCAATCGACATTAAAAGTCTAAACATTATTTACACACGTGTTTTTGACAATTCAGTATTCATAATTCAAAACTTTGCATGCAGGTGGCATGCAGTAAACCGTTTAAAAACAAAATCATCCAAGTTTATGTAGACACTCGATAAAGTGAACAATGTCGTCTACGTCTGACAGTGAGTCTGATACAGAAAATGAAGCGTCCAGGTAATTATCTGCTTAAAATAAAATTGTCCGCTATAAGAAAACTTGCAAGTGTATTTTATTTTATAACATCTATTTCAGATTAGGCGATTGTGAAGTATGTGGAGCTAATAAGGCAATATACACATGTCCTAAATGTGAAGTCAAGACTTGTTCTTTAGACTGCGTGAGAATACATAAGAAAGAATTGAAATGTGATGGAATACGAGATCGCACAAAATTTATAAGGATGAAGGATTTCAACGACACAGATCTTTTGAGCGATTACCGTATGTTGGAAGAATGTGCGCGGTTTGTGTGGAGTGTGAAAAGGAATGAAGCTAAAAAGTACACTAGAATGGAAAAAGATTTGCCTATTGTATGTTACTGTATATTATGCTTCAAAATTTATATTTTTTTAAAGTTCCAGAAACTTAATTTAGCACTATTTTTGATATACTTCCTAAATGTTTTTATACCTGTTTCAGCATTTATTTAAACTCAAAATGGCAGCAAGACAAAGAGGGATAGTCCTGCATTTCCTAGCTCAAAATTTTACAAGACACAAAATTAATACAACAAGATATAATTATAAAACAAAAGTGATAAGTTGGCGAATAGACTGGGTGTTCCCTAATGTGGAGACAGGTGTAATAAAATTTGTAGATGAGAAATGTCCAGAACAAAAGAGATTATCAGAATACTTAGATAAGTATATTAATCCTGACGCAGCACCATTTGAAGGTTCAAAGACTTTGACATATTACAAATCTGCAGGATTTAGTGGAATTAAAGTTTTACTCAGAGGTAAGCTGGTGTGATGCCATAGCATTCATATGAATAGAATTTTTAAATCCAATATCTAGTTGCGAAATTGGAATATTGTATAGTTGTTAAGTTTAAAATATGGATTATGGAGCCAACAAGTAATTTAAAATACTTGCAGGATTCTAGTATTTTTTGTTTCAAACACGGTTTATGATATCCACTAAGAGATACACATTACCAACAGATTTTTGCCTTTTCTAGCTGAAAAAGTCAAAGGATCAGCCAAAAAGTTCTTTGAATTGGATCCAACTGAATCATTGGCTGAGAATTTATCGGGGAAATGCATAGTTGAATTTCCAATAATATTTGTTGTCTTAAAAGACCATGCATACAACTTTGAAATTGTAACTACTGGTGAGTATTTGACATGAACTATCTATCATAAAAAGCTCTATAGTGCATAAATGTATGTCAATAGCAACTGTAATATTCATTAAATAAATCATACTAAAACAATTTACTTTACAGAAGATGAATTTGATGTTGAAGAAGAAAAAGAAGAACCTGCCAAAGTAAAATCAACTGACAATGAAATTAAACAATCTAATGGCTCTGTAGAAAATGGCCATACAACAGAAAATTCTCATTCCAGCAATCAGAGTAATCACTCTCAGAGGAAAAGACCAAGAATGCTGCTCACTGAGAAAATAGCTAAGGAAAAGAAAATGGAATTGGAGAAGGAATTGAAAGCAGAGAGAAAGAAAAGACCCAAGAATCTCTTGTTCACAACTGGGTATTCATCAGAAGAAAGTTTAGGGAACAGTGATGATAACAGTGATAAAGAAGAGACCTAATTATGTTAAGGAAAAATCTATACTAAGTAAATAGTAACTTTGCAAAACAGAACAAGTGAAAAATAAATACAAAAATGTGTATATTGTTAATAAAGAACTTATTCTTTCAGGCATATTCATAAGTCATAGGCATATTCTTGAAAATAAATAATGTATTTACAATTTGCAATTTTATTGTATCTGTATGGCTATAAGTTGATTTTCAGTTAATACAAATAAGTAATCATTTGTGGCATTGATTCCCAGCACCTCTCCATACTTGTCAATGTTGAAGACATGCTGCTGTCCGACCTTTATGGTCTTCATTACACCTGCTGTCCTTTTCCGTAGTTGGCAATCCTGGCTACTGGCACTCTGATAAATAAATATATGCCTTGAGGATTCACACACAACACTGTATGAGAAGTTAGGTGGGCAGGTCACAAACTTCCGATTTTGTTTAGATGACTGCACATATCCAAACGCCATGAGTGTTCCTTGATGTTTCATGGGCCAAGTATCTGAGTTTATTAGTTGGGCATATGGCTGCCAGACACAAGCGTCCACATCATGTCGGAGAACTAGTGCTGGCACTTCTTGAGTCTCCAAGTTAATATTGAAAAGGTACTGGTGCACACTGAGAGGAATTCTGTGAGTGATCTCATGTGTTACTGCATCTATGCGCACTGAAATAAAATTGCACACAATGAATTTCTGTTGTTTAGTTTATACAATTATAATTAGAAAATTCTAAATGAAATATATAATATGCAATATGCTGTTGTAAAGGAGGCATACAACTGCATCTAGGAGCTGCTGACCAATAAATTTAAAGTTTTATACGAATTTAATAATTGAAATATAATTAAAAATGAAGTCCATATAAATTTCTTACCTAGTACAGTGTCTTCCTCAGAAGCAGCATCGCACTCTTCCAGCTCTTGGGTATTTAATCCGGGTGCAGACTTGTCGGGTTCTACTTCAGTTTCAGAACATAAATGAGCCAATCTCCTGTGTGCTTCCTCTACCAAACTTGCATCTAATATTTGTTCACCATTTCTATCTCCTCCTTCAATCAACTCGTTCCAGAGCACGCTATCGGACTTTGTTACTAAAATATCAACCTGCCCATTATCTTGAACATTCCAAGTGGTCAATATACTGTCAACTTTATTCCTTAACTTTCCATCAAGGAAAGTTTTACCTGCATAACTAACTTTGATTGCTAAGGGTGTGACATCTACATGTAAATGTTTTTTATCAAAGTTCTCTCCTAACTTTAATGTTATTGTTACATCTTCTGTGGTCTGTAGCCAAGTATATGTAATTTTTCTAGGTTCTTCTGGTACAGGTTCTTTAATTTCCTCTTCAGAGTCCAATGTGAACTTGAATGTGTTGTCTGATGCTATGTACAATGCACTGGAGCTTGTTTCAATAGCTGCATAGTGAATGATGCCTTTACCTTGTAATTGCCTGAATCTCATTTGTTTCCAAGACTCTCCATCAAAGTCAAATGTAACCCATGTAAGAATGGAGTCAAAATGCTTCTCATTCTGTTCAACAGATTGTAGTAAGCAATGCAGTGTTTCAATATTATCTTTCTTTTGAACTCTGCTATCGACTACGATAAAATATTTGCCTGTCCCCAAAACCAAACTTGATAGCAATGTCTGCCACTGTTGGTTGCAAGTGGGGCTGTTACGCGGCCCAGTCCCAATGATGTGCAAATATCCAGTTCCATCGCTGACTACAGCTAAATTATTTGAAGGAAACGCGAGGCACAAGTTAAAATGGCCCGATTTTCTCTCGACGTGAGCCGGAACATCGTAAACAATCTCGTTTTTAAACGTCTGGTTCGTGTTTTCAAACGTAATGTGCCGAATTTGTTGTTTATTATCAATGTAGTAATAGTTGTAGTTATGATCCCAGTAATCGAGTACTAAGTGATTGTGCAAGGCGAAGAGTTTGGCGTGAACAAATGAGTACTGTACCTCGTCTGGATAAACTTTGTCGACAGACGTGGTAAGTTCTGAACAAAAGTGAGGTAATGCTTGCAAGTTCAATTTATAGCCTTCGAATTCGTGATCTAGGAGATGGCGGTTCGGCCGTAATTCCACAAGTGTTGAAGGCATGTCGTATTGTCGAAAGTTAGGTTTTATTTTAATGTCAGTTTAACAGTTATATGCAATAATCTTGGAATTAAAACGTATAAATGCTTTGCAAATTGAAATGCCGACTAGATGACAAACAAAATGACATTAATTTTTTTTTCCATTGTCCCTTATAATGGGAAGGCAAAGGATTCAAACGCGTGCAGCCCCGTCATTTGTGGTAAAGTCCGATGTTTCATCACGTCTGACAATTGGCAATTATTATTTATCTAGCGGCCCGGCTCGGGTCCGCCCAGGTGCAGATACACTTTTTTTTAAATATTCTATCGCCTATGTTCATCAGAGATAATGTAGAATTCTAATAGTGAAATAATTTTTCAAATCGGTCCAGTATATCCAATGCAACAAACAATCAAATGTTTCCTCTTTATAATATTAATAAAATAATTAATGTTATTGGGATGAAATTATTCAAATCACATAATATAATGGGTTGTGGTACTGAAATGACATTTCCATTAATAATTGAAAAATTAAAATAATTTATTAAATCCATTAAAATGTTCAACATTATTTATATAGATTCAGTCATTTTTTGATCTACCACCCGATTCGAAAAGCGGTTAGCACTAAAGAAGAACGGGCAACAACTCTAAAATATTATTATGGTTAATTAATTAGTTCTATTTCTTTAAAATTCAATGCTTAATTCTTAAAGATCAAATTATTTTTGTTACTTATAAAAAATATTCAGCGATATAAATTGCACCAGTGTTAATCAACCTTTTTTTTCAAAAATCGAAATATTTGTTTTGACCTACAAAAGAATATATTTATGATGTTATTACGAGACTTGGCTATGGCTTACTTTTACTTTATCATCGGGCTTTACTAAAAATGTACATAATAAAAGTATAAATGATGAGGCTGTACGGGTGAGAACCCTTTGTCTTCCCACTAAAAGGGAGAATGAAAAAAAAATGCAGAAATGTCAAACTATGAAGTATCAATAAACAAAACTCATGTGAAACTATTAATGTGACTATTATTTACAAAACTAAATAATGTAGGATTATTAATTACATTAAGACTTGTTAAAATTTAGAACAGTTCTGTCTTCAATATCAGGCATTTATAAATATGCCATTCGTTAAAAATGTATCTTATCCTACATTACCGTTTACAGAGGACAATAAACAGGTGTATAAGGAATCCTAAAATCTATTCATTTTCTTGTACATAAAGTCACCAGTAACTAATCACCATAAAAAATTTCAGACGGATTTCTATATTTACTATAATTTACAAGAATTAATGTCTCAAAGTGATCTCTACAGTGAAGGTACTGCAAGATGTAGAACCGTTGGCATATTGCAAAGTTTGAATGGGAAATATTTCTTGACTGATGTGAGTATTTCAGATAACTACTATTCAACAACTAGTCTAGTTGTAGTAACTTAAATGGCTAAAACACAAGATATTGTACTTACATTAATTTTAGTATCTGGAGAAAATCCTTGCACAGGTACAATGTATTTTACACCATTTTTGGTCACAATATATTTTCCACATTCATTTTCAGTTGGATTCTCCAAGTGAGCAACAGTGTCTTGTGCAAGTGTCAATGATCTACCTGAAATGTCCACCTAAGTCCACAGTAGCACCATATCCAGTACAAGTATTTGGCATGTTGCAGTGGAGAAACAGACCAGTTATTTATGCTAAAATATTGCAGGTAGTCTTATATTTTTTCCATAATTATTAGTTTTTTTTGACAAAGGTAAATTTTGATGAGAATTAGATTTTTTTTTGTTTTTTTCTATTATAGGAAAGATATAAACAATAGAACATTCATCTTGTTATTGTTATATAAAGGAAGTATGCCATAACAAAAAATAAAATACTCATTCTGAAATGGTTTTATATAAAATTTTTGTTTTCAGGTATTAAGCCCATCAATGGCAATAAGATTAAGAGACACTATGAGATGCATCACAAGTACACATTTAGCTAGAAAAAACGAATATGAACAACCTCCATGATTTTTATTGCTTGATTATACTCCTCTCATCTAAGATTATTATGGATTAATATGGTTGTTACTTGTAACTGTATGTTAGGTTCCACAAGGGTTGTTTGGGAATCAATAAAGTATGTCAAAAAGGATGCATGTTTATTAAATCTTAAATAAATACAATAACAATATGTGTGACAAACTTTACAACATTCCATCACCAGGGATCACTTGCATTATAAAAAAAATAAAAATATGGGGCATTTCACGTGAAGCGGACAACCAAAAAAAAATGAGGTCATGAATTTTGTTTACACTCCGGTCAGTTATACTTCTAGTAGACGTGGATGTGTACACACATTATTTTTTTAGTATAAAGCTTTATTGCATAGTTATGAGCTTTTAAAAGTTTACCAAGAATGAAGTCACGAATTTTTGGATGCTTATTATCTGCATCAATTAATTTGTAAAAATACTAAAAATATATTGTTTCTTAAAGTTAAAAAGTCGAAGTTTTTAATTTTTTTGTCGAATTCTAAATTTGAATTTTTTTACGTAGAGTAAACCGGAAGTGAACATTTCAAATCGATATTTGAGTAACTTCGACACTTTTTTTGTTTAATATTTTTACCTTAAATGAAAGCTTTAAACATATTAATTCTTCACAAAAAAAAAAAAACGTGATCCCCAATAGTTTAAGACTTAGAGCATATAGAGTACATACACATAGCTATGAGCACTTTCTAAGCGATCGGGTTTATGCGCTAACATGCTAAAATACTACGATATTAATATTTTATTCCTTCATTCTAACCTGCAAAAATATAAAAATAAACGATTTCATTAATTCTTCACTAAAAAATTTAAGCATGATCGCCAATAGTTTAAGACTTAGAGCGGTTTTATTGAGATTGAAACAGTTTTAACTAAAATAGAGATTTATTTTGTAATTTTTACTATTCGCACTGCCACTAATTATATTTACTCATAAGCCCTCATTGGTTTGAAGAAAAGCATGCAGTTGTTTAGTTCCTGGAACGGTGATAGCGGAAGCAAAACGGACTCGTAGAAAATCTCGCTCTTGTTGAATACTTTCCTTCGAGCAGTAGTAAATAGAAGTCTCATTCATATAATATTATAGGTATAGAGATAGCGTTATTCGTGGACTGTAAGCTTGCACGGGGTGACAAACGTTTAAGGTTTCCCCCAAGACCGTCACATGGCCTTATTCCATGAGTGGTGGCATGGAAGTGTAACTGTGCTTCTATCTTAAAATTTTGGTTGTAGTGAAATAGGTTCACAAAATTGAACCTATTCTTAAAATGTTGGGGAGCTCCGTCTGTAATGTATTTCATGACAGTAACCACAATTTTATGCTCATCATGGTTTTATGCGCATAAATTCGATTGCTTATAAAGTGCTCATAGCTATGTGTATGTACTCTATATGCTCTAAGTCTTAAACTATTGGGGATCACGTTTTATTTTTTTTTTGTGAAGAATGAATATGTTTAAAGCTTTCATTTAAGGTAAAAATATTAAACAAAAAAAGTGTCGAAGTTACTCAAATATCGATTTGAAATGTTCACTTCCGGTTTACTCTACGTAAAAAAATTCAAATTTAGAATTCGACAAAAAAATTAAAAACTTCGACATTTTAACTTTAAGAAACAATATATTTTTAGTATTTTTACAAATTAATTGATGCAGATAATAAGCATCCAAAAATTCGTGACTTCATTCTTGGTAAACTTTTAAAAGCTCATAACTATGCAATAAAGCTTTATACTAAAAAAATAATGTGTGCACACATCCACGTCTACTAGAAGTATAACTGACCGGAGTATAAACAAAATTCATGACCTCATTTTTTTTTGGTTGTCCGCTTCACGTGAAATGCCCCATATATTGTATTGGCAACTAAGATACACTCACAGCATTGTGTTACAAAAGAAGCCGACTAAATAATAATGATATTATCAAACACCTACATTTCTAACCACAATTTTAAAATATTTCATAATTTGGTAGGTTAAACTGCAAACATTAATTTTTAACATTGCAATGGAATGATTTTCATTAACTTTACTTTTATATTAAACTATTCTCTATTGTAGGAGTAATTTGGGAAGTTATTGCTTGTGTACCTTTGCAAGGCCTTATGAATTTATCTCAATATAATTTGTCGCCATTATAATATTCTATCAATCTACACATTACATTGTGAAAGATAGAAAGTCCCATTATAATTACATCTATAGATTGCCATTGCTATAAACCCTTGGTGGAGTGACAATCCTAAACATTCAAATGGTAAATGTAATTTGGGTAAAACTATTGTTCTGTGACATAAAAATAAAACTCTGCATTTTGGATATTCTAAATATACATTTCAGATACAAAATAATATTTCGTAACATTCAACAATACAAAAAAGCACTAAACCCTCATTTACATGGAACAAATTACGCAGGATTATTTGGAGTTATTTGTATGACTTATGCAGAAGTCTTTGCGCTCGTAAATCATGTTATACATACAAGAGTTAAAAATGAACAGGACATTTTTGACAGTGGGACATAAATGTGAAAACTACATGCCCTATAAAAACTAACTTTAAAACTTTCTAATAACAGATAAGGCTGTCAAAAATGTCACATCATTTCTCAGAGTAGAAGACTCGAAATGTACATTTTGGAGCAGTCACCTTTATCACAAGTACAATATCTTAGCAACTAGAGTACCCAGAAGTACAGCACAAATACAAGCAAAATGACAGCTCCAGCTGTCACTTTGACGAGCATTGACTTGGTGTTGAGGTAGGTCGCGTCTTTCTTGTACTTCTGAGACATCATGGACAAGTTTTGTGTCTTTGTGTCCAGTTCTGAAACACCAAATAATATGATCAACATTTATTTTAGCCAGATAACATCACTTAGGTGGAAATAACTTTAAGGATTTATATGACACAGATATGGAAAAAGTGGGGTGCAAAAAGTTGAGTTGAGGTCTGTACACAGTAGTGTGTTGAAAACTAGATGTGGACGGTATTATTCTCTAGGAATATATTTATATATGAATCCAATAATGTTTGGTTTACTCTGAGTTAAGTACCTGAAAGAATAGCGCCCCTTTGTAACACATCGTCAATGTTTTGCATCATGATGCGCTGGACATCCCCCAGCTGGCCGCCGAGCTGCGCGGTGGCGCCGGCGCGGCGCGCGCGTGCGCCGCCCTCGGCGTACTGCCGTCTAGTGCGCTGCATCCACGTGTCGAACTCAATGAATGTGTAAGGACGTGTCACAGTGTTCACCTGAAAAGAATAGCAGCAACTGATTAGAGTTTAATAAGTTTTGTCATTTGCATTTGATAAGAAATGTTGCAATTTTGATAATTGCCTTAATATATTTCATGATTGGTTGCCATCATTATAAAGAACAGTATTTTTTTCATCAGTAAGAAAACTACATTATAATTCTAGCACTGGAATACATAAAGTTAGTATAATGAAGCATAATTACTGATGATACAATCATTATTATCTATGACAGACGAGTGGTGAAGACTATCTCGATTAACATCCAAGATCATAGGGACAGGAATGTCATACTACATTAATGTTATTTAGTGCAGTACTACACTACCAAATCTTGCCTTTTATTATAGTATTAATATTTGACCTTTGTTCAAATATGATAGCTGCTATCTAATATAACACACAATATTCTACATTGTTGAAAAAAAATAATTGAAAGGATTAGTTTTCATAAATGAATAAATAAATTTGATTGAGAATATTTTCTTCTGTTTATTTAAACCATAGTTTCATTACATTTCTGGATGTTGACCAAGACAATATTATTCCAGTTGTAAACAGCTATGATGCTGGATAGCTATCTCATGTTTGTTAATTCAGAATATAAACAGCCGTTGCATGATTCAATGGAAATTATTTATTAGGAAATCATTGCTGATAGTAGTGATAAAAGAAATGGTAATTCTGATTTATAATTACTGATAAAAATTGTGTAAAGAATTAGGCGTGAGTTTAAAAATATGATTTATTGTATAATAAGATTTAATACAAACCCTTTTTCCGTATTGTTGGAAAAATTCTTGTGCTATTTCTTCTAAATATGCAAATGCAAGTCTTTTACTATAGTTCCTTTCACAAAGCACCAAATAGCAGATCTCGTTTTCAATTAAATAGCTGAAAGTATAAGAAATATCACATTTAACATGTTAAATACAATTGTATGTTCATGATTGAAATAATCATTAAATACATCCAACAGTTATATACTTAGTCCTGACTCTACACTAAGAATGAGTCTTTTGTCATGAGTATCACAAAATGAAAGGAGACTTTTCGGTCTCATTCATCTCACACCCAGACGTGAAAAAAATACCCGTAGATCACACAAATATTTGTCTCAACATGGGGATCAAACCTGTGGCCTCCCATTTCAAATCCGGCATCTAACCAACTGTGCTACGAAGACTCTTGAATTCGTATAATTAATTTTTAGTCAATCATAAGCGCAAACAGTTCTTAAAATTATTCATAACACATTGCACCATGTGATTGCATAAATAATAATAAAAAAGCAAGGAACAAAAATAATCAAAAAGCAAAAGAATAATGAGCTCTGGGACTCACTGGAAGAGATAAGGTCCAGTTTCGATGGAACAGCGCATCGGCGACTGTGGACCTAGTTTTCTAAACAGCATTTTAGCCTGATTCTGGTACTCGAGAACATTGCACCCACTCTGCGAACCACCACAGCAAAATAAATATAAAATCAAACTTAAAACTCAATATAAAATAAATAAACAAAACGTTGAAATCGATAAAAAGTGAAGCTCATTACGAGTACAATATTTCTTTAAATATCGCTGTAATAAGGAAGATCAAACGTGAGTTATGTGTCTAGATGTGCGATGGTTGAGTAAAAGAAGTAATTTCAATAGTAAAATGCTACATACCTGCTCGTCTTCCTGCATGGTGGCGGCCAAAGGCAGGCCATCGACGACCCTAGCGATCATGGTCATTAACACCATCTTTGCTATTTGTAATTGTCTTTGCCGTTACCATATAAATATAAGTATGTTCAAATATATTTTTCACTTAACATTCACTATTTTTTCCTTCTCATTATTGGCAAATTGTAAAACAAGATGTTAATTGACAGCTGGGCATACACGTCAAAACGTTTGACATGACAACAACACGTATGGATTTGTCTATGGTATAAAGTCTATTTATTTGGAAGCGATCAAAAATATCATATATAGTACCGTATAACCTACACGGGGTTACGCCATTCGCCACCAAATTATACGTAATTTGCGTATTATTCAGCTAAATATAGTGTATTTTTAAAAATAAATAAATTAGGAAATAATGAACGCACGCAGCACGTTCTGACATCTATAATCTATGACATCTATCTGTGTTCTACCTTGCTTCTACAAGATTCAAACTCTATGTTTACACACTTTAATGAAAAGTACATACATACATACATACATAAAGACACGCCTTTTTCCCAGAAGGGATAGGCAGAGGTGCTGCCAGAACACCCACGTTTCGCCTTGTATATTCCGTCCCACGATGTGATAGGGGACGAGCCTATCGCCATATCGGGCACAAATTCTTGACTCTGGGCTGACAATTAATAGAAAAATTAAATATCACTTTGCCCGACCCGGGATTCGAACCCGAGACCTCAGCTTTGCAATCATACCGTAGTACCACTACGCCACCGAGGCAGTCAATGAAAAGTATACACGTCAGATGGCGTTGATCTAAAATGCAGTGTGTAAAGCTGGATCTTGACGATATAATTATATGAGAACCATCTCTTGAGTGTATAAAACTGACGGTGCACACCGTAACAAACTGTAATGGGATTTTTTCCCCTGTAAATGTTGTCTTACCAGATTGAGGATGTATAACTTTTAACGCTCTCTTTAGTCTCCAGATGTTAAGATTTTCAAATACGGAGAAGGTTTTCCTTACCTCTATCCTCCTTAATATAATGGGCATAGTATAAAAACATTTTACGGCAGCCATTGATTAACAGTTAACAGTAAAAAATAAGAAAGTAAATAATGCACTTATTACTCGCTGTAAGTTATTGTTGGAACTTTTAAACACATAATGTCACATTAATTTATCACTTTTGGTAGAATGAGCATTATTTATATCGTTTATAGTACCTACTAGAGGTAAATTGTAAATGGAAAAATAGTATTTTCTATTCCGAGATTATTATTCGTGTAGGTATCACAAGATTTTGTCACGCCTTGTAGCGTTTGGCATTGTTTGTAAACCGCATTCAGTGACGGTACGTAAATTGTGGATGTGACTAATAAACAATGATGACCTACTACTGTTACTACTAAGATATTTGCTTCAACTACTTCTAGTACTACTTCTTTTGGAAAGAGTGATTTTTTATATCTTTTATAGAATACTGAATTGGTAGTTTTTGGGTGTATACTTTTTATTTTGGTCATATGTGATGTAATTTAGAATTTAGTAATTTTATGGACATTGTTAGGGTAAGTGTATATATTTTTGTGTCACTTATGAGGGTATTCAGGCAGTTAGAAAAAACAAGATGTTTGTATTTTATTGTGGATATTTTATTAACATTATCATCATGCATCAAATTTATGTGCTAACTCATTTACACTTATAACTAACTATACATAGAAAAATAACTTAACTAGGGGGCAGAAAATACATTATTTTGTAAAATTAAACAACTAAAAATTACAATTAAAATATCGGACTTTAACTGCATAAAACTAGAAGCAATTATAACGCAAGAAAAGTAATCACTATCGCACTTACTCTCAGAACGGTGAATTAAATTTGAAGCGAACAAAATGAAAGCGACATCTACAATCAAACGGCAGAAACTATATATTAAAAACACAATTATAACTTTTTATTGTTAACACCACCCATCCGGAATGAATTACGTATTCAAATATTGGACATTAAAATTTATTGACGAACAAGAAGACTTACATTGAAATATTAAACGACAAAACATGTTCTCATGGCGCGCGACGGAGCGGCGAGCGCCGGCCGCGCGCCCTCCTTCCTTTAATACCAAATTCACTAACCTTCTCATTGCTTCCTTGCATAAAAATTTCATATTATTATTTATTTCACCTATCTATCGACACCGATGACATGTACGTGCACGGGTCGTGAGGGTGTGCGCTTCGATTATAATTTATCATTGTATTTACAATTGTCGATGTGCAGCATGCCACATGTGCATCATATCGTAGGGCCGTGGCTGACCCGGCGGCTTTTCCCGCCAACATGACGCCTAGAGCCAATATGGCGTCCGAATTTTAAATATCATTTATAAATCAAAATTATGATACTAAGACTAGGTTCAATTTTAAAATAATTTCAATTTAACAATAATATTCTCGACGTGCCGTTAAAATTTACATTGAAAATTTAAGTACATTATTTAATTAGAAACTTTTGATTTTTTTTTATCAACAACATCAATTCGACTAAAATTATATTTTTAACCACACGAGCATTGTTTTAAATGCTTGCTCAAACATTACTCTTAATAACCGGTAACTAGCGTCTCGTGTTAGCGATACATCACACACCGTCAACATTTGTCGATTCTGAGAGCGTTCCCACACCTTCCGTGGTCCTTTCATTGCCTACTAATGATTATATTTATCAATAAAGATATATTACAATAAAATTTATTAAAACTATAGAACGAAATTCCCTAAAAAGGAAACAAAGGTGGGCGCGCGATCGCCTGGTGCGCAGACTCGACGTCCGCGACGCCTCACACAAAATAAATAAGTTACAAAGCTATATTTATATTTACAAAAGCATAAAAGATAGTGCCGAAATGAAACTTGACAATTCCAACTAGCTATATTATAAAAATACCGTTAAAATTTCCACTTTTCAATAATATATATTTTAGTTTTAATCACATGAAACGGGCACTGGTTTTGTTCGAAGAAATTTGGACACTGAGATCTTTGACGAAGTTCGCCTGAGGCGGAACGATTCGTTCACTGGTTGAGTGTACTGTGTGCATTGACATGTGCATTGCACGCGGATCGGTCTGCAGTGTGTACAACGTGTTCCACAAATCAGCCCATCGGTCCCACTCTTAGCACCCATATTACGCGACATTATTTCACCTAAGGCTTCACTAACCCTTTACGATTCATCACAAAACACGCAGTCCATTGAACGTTCCGTTCTATTATACATCTTATACTTACATACTAAATAATGAATATGATATAATTTAAATTTCTTTATTTTCTATTAAAAATATAATTGCGTACGATTGAAACCTGCGCGGCGGAGTGAACGCGAATGGACTGCACAGTTTTGTCTGTCCGAGCGCACGCGGCAAGTTGCAAGTTGCAGTTTGCGTGTTGCAGGTTGCATGGTGCATCTCGGACCCGCGCCGACAACCTAGCTCCAGTTGTTCGTCTCTATACGTTTACGTACCGTTAGTCGTTACTATATTATTGTACAAAACTCGTTTATTGTATACATACAGGATTCGTTTGTCTTTGCATATGAATGTTTGTAGAAATGTCGATGAGAAACTAGGCTACATCTAACACGACCGCTCTCTATACACTATCTATTCATGATTCATTAATATTGGACCACAAATTGTAATTAATTATTAATAATATTTATTCAGGTAACAAAAAATATGGGGATCGCGCGCGCATGGTGCAGATAACAATGATCCGAAGCTAGTTCAGAGCTGTGATATGACAAGACTGGTTCAGCGCAGGAGGGCTGGCTTCCCGGATGATATGTGGCGAGTGCATATTGCACTCGTGACGGGAGCGGGGAGGGCATAGAGGAGCGGGAGGGCGCGCGATCCCCCACCAACATGCTTATGATAAATTTAAATAAACGTAATAAACTAGAACATGTTCACTTAAAACATTTAGCTTACGATAAACATTTCACTTAAAATTAACACAATTAACTCACAAAAGAAAAAATCATCCCTTAAACTATACGACAATGTCGGTAGCATAACAGAGGGTTGGCAGTAGACATCAGTTCACGAGTAGAATTCAGCATTCTACTAATATCAATAGAAAATTCGGTTTAGACAATGATATCAGAAAACATATGCCGCGTCGCGCGAGACACTATGAGACAACAAAGAAACGCATTCCCTCCTAGCGGCAATCGTATAACATACAATATACATATATATGTAATGAAATATAATATAGTGCTATAGTATAGAATTATATTTTAGCAAGTGGTCAACAGTGAGGTGTCTTCGTTTGTAACAAGGTTCCAACATGAATGGCCATAACAAGCACCAAACTAGTGATCCGACGAGGATTATAAAATATCGTCATATATTTTTCTCATATATAAACAATTTCAAGTAAATATTTCTTTATAATAAACTCTTATTCGTCTATTAATAAGTATTATAATATTATTGCATATTGTATAAACTGTTTCGAATAATAAGTATGTATAAACATATGAAATATTTGTATGTTCGCGTAGTTGAGGTAGGAAGTTGTGTTCGCGTCGGCTCGCGCGCCCGCGCCTGCGCTCGCGACGTGTACGCAGACACGCTCGCAAGCGAGCAAGCACGCGCGGCTGGGAGCGCCGGCGCGGGGCACTCGAGTCGAGTCCGACTTTACATATTACAAAAACACGTTTGTTTGTTTGTTTGATTCTTAGTTCACACCTCGTTCCGTATAACATCTAGCAAATTTAGTGTTTCTCTTCCGAAATACGCCTAAAAATACGTCCTTATATAAACATTTGAGCAATCAATTTCGTCTCTCCTATTATAATGTTTTGTATAAATATTAAATTCAATGATAAGTCAACGTTAGTTGTATTTGTAGTGATGTTCGATTACACACATTGACACACGTGCGCGATGCGAGTGGTACAGGATGCGTCGGCATCGCCCGTCGGGCACGTTACGGTTTCGTTACGACGAGTGGAAGCGTCCCGGAAACGTAATGCATGATGATTGGAAAATAGACGAATCTTACTATATATAGACGACGTAGTACGTGTCGAGAGCGTGAGAGCGGAACGGCCACGTCACTCTAGCGGTAGTTACGTATGACAGACACCACAGTCTCAGTCCAGCACTGGAGATTCGAGCGGGGGCGGGCGGCGGCGGCGCCTACGCCAGCGAGCAGTCGATCTCCACGATGTCTTTGGGCACGTCGACGAACTGGTACACGAGCCGCTGGCCGTCCACCTTGGCGAGGATGCCGCGCTGGTAGTAGTAGCGCAGCGCGCGCCCCATCGTCTCGTAGTTCATGTCGGGCTTGTTCTTGTGCAGGCCCCACAGCCGCGACACCGCCTTCGAGTCCACCAGCTTGAACACGCCCTTCTCGCGGTTGGTCCACTTGATGAAGCGCGGGCAGTACTCGCGGTCCTGCAGCAGCTTGAGCAGGAACTCCCACAGGTAGGTGGTGGAGCCCTCGCGGCTCTTGCGCTTGACGCCGGGCGTGGGCGGCGCGTCAGTCCGCGGCCTCTTCTTCGGCTTCAGCTTATTATGGTGATGGTGTCGCTGATAGTCGCCGAAGTCGAACACTGAGTAGGGCAGGTCGTCGTGCGGCAGGGGCGGGGGCGCGGGCGCTGCAAAGTGGTGGGTGCCGCCGCCCCCGCCGCCGTACGCGTAGCCGTACGCGTCGCGCTCGCTCACTGCACCCACTGGAACAGAACAAAACAGAACATCAGTTAACGAGTCTAAACTCTAAAGTGAGTCTACACAAGGTCAGGTATACATATTTCTATTAAACGCATAGGCGAAGAAAATAAGCAGCGCGGTAAAAAAACATCAAATGTGCGTTGGTATGTCGTTTTGCTGATAATTGGTATGGGAGCCGTATTCCGGCCGGACCGGATCTGTTTACAGCCGTCCGCGCTGGACCGCTGCACTCGCCTTGCACTCGCACACTCTTGCCATCTTGCTATTTTTAATTACCTACTGGCTACTATATATGTATGTACATACAAATAGTGACGCTGCACAACTACACTATTCCTCTGTTTGGAGTATAACTCGGATAATTTGATTAGGGGAAGTTGATGAAGTGTATCGGTGAACAATATTTTATTAAGTCAATAAAGCCTGGAGCGGCATGTGACCTACAAGGGTGCGCTGTATAATGGAAGGTTTTTATAGCGAGCCACAATACGATAATATTTATTGGAGCGGCTAAATCACATAACAATTGTGGGGATTAGACGGCGACTAGCATCTCACGCGATTAGGCCGCTGTTGATATAATTGCCGCTATTGTTTCGTTTAAACAAATTTTGGATTCAAAACAATATTAGGCAGTAACTGTAAGGCCTAGCGGATAACAATGCCATGATTACCGATTAAGTCTAGTTGTTTTTTAAATGACAATTGTTATGAATTTTCTTTTAAATAATGATATGATTATTTGTGGATTTTAAACAATCAAAGTCCAAAATCTAACGCACGTTTGATAAGGCGTTGTGATAGATAATGAGGCTTGCGTCAGTGTTTACTGCTGGCCGCCGTCGCCTTGACCCCAATGTGCCATTATGAGCTTCTTATTACATTTTCCTCGAGAAAAACTGCTTCAAGCCAAATTTCGACGAATATAGTTTAAATTTAATTGCGCTACTTTTTAAGTATTATTTTTGATACTATATACAAATATATTACAAATATATTTCAAATATACATATGAAATTAAATGATTTTTTTTTATTTTTATTATTAGTACAACTTTTAAGTAAAACTAGCTACATTTTTGTGCCTTATTATTGTGCCAACAATGGGCTATTCTTTCAGCTCATATTTGTATTATTTTTTTATTTTTTATTCATTTTTTTGCTGCGGTATTACTTCAATATCACCGCAGCGCTGCTTTTCAAAGAGAAGCTCAAGTGACGCGGAGAAGTTACACACATCATTATTGTCTCTACAATATTCATGTGGTTGGGAGAGATAGTTTCTGAGCGCATACATTTCAAAGGTCATAATTGCTGTGCAATATTTGGCAATTGCAAACAGCGTACTGAGCTAATGTTTGGTGTAATTAAGATGTCCACAAGAAAATGTCTACACATCTGCATTGTAAAGGTTGGATGTGCTAATTTGGGTTAGCAAAGGTTCTTCCCCAGAGAGCCTAAATGCAAAGAAAACTACTACATCAAAAATTAACTTTGTAGTTTTTTTTAAATTCTATATAGAATTACAATTTTATATTAAAAACTAACAAAATAGTCTGGAGAACTGGTTTAGATATTCTTTATTTACATAACATGATAGAATGAGTACAAAGGCTAAATATAAACTCGACCGGTATCTGAGTTACGGGTCATGCGCAACGTTAGCATAACATATAAAATTTCAAAAAATATATACGCAAAATTAATGCTTCTTCCTACTTATGAAAATTTGCAGGAAAAGTCAAAATAGTTCGATATAAACTCGTATTATCCGTTATCTAATGACAAATGTAAAATGTCGATAAATATATTTAATTCAGTTGATTAAAGATATATTATTTTTTAATGTCTTCATGGAGAACATCAAATCTTTATTCACAGTGTTGGAATTTACATGCTAGGTACATTATCTACATATTTAATTTTATCTTTGATCCACAATTATCGGTCATTAATAAAGCCTTATAACTTGTTCCTTGTTAATATCGCTTACAAATACTTTTGTATTTATCGCTGATATATTTATATTTCTAAATTTCCGTCTATAGACTACTGTACACGTGGTCCGCATTGAGTTTTTCGTTCTGGCTGCGCGCCGACTCCTCGTTCGTGGAACAAAAAAGTTTTATTGACATAAAACTACAGTTTTATTGCTTCCCTAGTTCGAATTTTTCTAGATCGCTACACGCTTCCACTTTTTATAGTCCCGGGAAATCTTAATTGGTATTACACATTACTTGGAATTTTTTCACCGACTACGATTACTCAGAATTCAGGATAAGCGGGTTGGACACACCGTTAATTGGGTTTTTATTAGCAAATATCTTTGGTGATTTGTAACTTTTTTCTCGATTACTCTTTGGAATTTGTTAAATTATTATTTTGTTCGTTTCAGACTTTTACACAGTTGCTAGACCATATTCAACTACTGCTCTTAAAGAATGTTATCGACAATAAAATCTATTCTAGATCGGATTTATTTTCCTGAAAGTATTCCCCAACAATAAACCACATATTTATGACTATACAAGAGTGCCTACATAAAATAAAATAAATTACGTCATCACGGTGAAAAATAGTGCAGAAGAAGACGGATGGAGCGTCGCTGGCGCACCTCGCGCGCGGTTCGCACGGCCGCCATTTTCTTTCTAATATTATCTAAGAGTGGTTGTATTTTGGCGCGTTATCGGCGGTCGTCGACCCCGTGGCACGTGTGACCGCTCAAACTGGACAATCGTAAGGAGTCTTGCTGTGTATGGGCATGGATTATGCCGTGTTATTGTGCCTTTATTGGCGAGGCTTACGCTTTTAGTTATGTCACCAGCCACTCATAACGCGCTGTTTGTGTTTTTCACTGGAAAATGACTAATACTACCTACATCAGACCGTTAACCTCTTATAAATCATACCTTTATCACTCTAATATGAATCTATTCGAGTAAATATTACTGTAAATTAAAATTTCATTGCAGAAATATAAATTAGCGCGCATAAACACTGGCAAGACCGTTTCTAAACAGCGGAAGTCTGTGATGCGTTGGAAACTAAGGAAAATTGTGGGGAATTCCGAACATGTTGTCTGCAGTTGAGTAAATTGAACAGTGACAGATACAGGAAAAACTTGTTGTGATAACGTATAACATCGTGCTTCAAGCCCCAAAGCGATAGATGGGAATGAATTAAGTGCTGGCGCATTTCATCGAAAATGTTTTTGCAGATATCAAATATATCAAAGGTAAATCCAGCCCTTTGAGCGAATTGATTATACCACTTAAAAATAACTTTTTATTTATAAAATTACAAGTTATGCCTGCTGTATACGCTAACTTTTTCCGTTTACTTTCCCTCAGAATTCATTTCCTCGTGTTTTTCTCCTATATTTGGCATTAATATTTGAAATATTTCACATTTATTTATGAAAAGAATTCCAAACAAATTAATTGTTGACACATTAAATCAAACCAATAGAGTATAATGGGGTAGATTTAACTCGTGAAAGGAATGTATATTGTGTATATAAATATTCCGGAGGAGGTATGTTTGTGTGATTGTTCTAATTTTATCGCGTACGCTAAACGAGGAGAGACTATTGCGCTCCCTGTATTGTATTTACGATACTGGATCATAAATAATTTACTGTTAAATTAAGACTACTGAAACTACTGGGTTGTTTAAGAATTGCCCATAAATAAAATTTACTGCCGAAAGAGGTTATATGATAAGATCAACTTTGTGTGGTAGAGTACGTGAAACCGCCGAAACAGAGCTGTAAAGTGCAAGTAACAATTTAGGTATGAAAACATATAAAAGTATGTTAAGTCCAGTTAATTATAAATCTATGTAATATTAGATCGTTGCCAATAATATAGTTGTTGTTACGCGTATATATGTACAGCAGGAAACAAAGGAGCTTGCACTTGACATTGACAGATTATCAGGTCATAACTTCACCTCAAATGATGATGGAGAAGGCTTACGCAGATATAATATCGAATATCAGATACACGTAGATATGCATAATTCATACAGATAACAGTCGCGAGTGTGCAGAGGCGCGGGCGAAAGCAGCGATGTTGTTATTTACAATTTAATGAACCGGCGAGCGCGGCTCACATAAAAATCCCTCGCGAGCCTGGGAAGCTAACACAACGCGGGAAAAAAAACCCGGCATTTTATGCGCTGGCGCATCTATTTTTAGCGCATGCGCTGGACGCATCCTACTGGTTGTACTGCAGCAAGATCAAGGTTACTCGCGCCAAGTTTGCAGTCTTAGAACGTGAACACGGCTCGGCGGGCGCCGGCCGAGTGCCGCGCGGCGGGCGCCGCCGAGTTGGACCCTATGCGCGCTGCGCTGGGTGCATAATGGCGGGGTGCGGCTGGGCGCGCCATACGGCCGGGTTTGGCGTGGCGCGCGGCCGGGGTGCGTGTCCGGGAGGAGGGAACCAGTTGCGGCCGCGCATCCCGCGCATCCCGCACTGCGATAAATGGGTTACCCCACAAACCTCTTGCAATACAAAACACGTTATCGTGTGCTCCAGTGTCCTTGGTTCGTACGTGTCCATTACACACTTCTAGCGATCGCAACTCTTTTCAACATCCTCGCTTCCACCTACACCGGCTTTTGTTAGGTTTTTACTATTGTTTCGCAATTTTTGTAACGTTCTCTACGGCTTTAGATTAACTAGGTAGAAAATTGCACTACGTTGGCTAAAAGCTTAGCACAACACGTTAAGCCATTGAAGTATTTATAGTGAAGGAACGTTTATTGGATATGTATTGTAATGATATTAATTAGTATACAGCCGCTGTCCGCCGCCGCGAGTCAGAAGCAGGAAGAACAATGGCTCAGCGACTCTTACGTCAATTGGCAACATAAACACCTACGAAGATTTATCAGATTGCGAATTTTTATCGTTAGCTTTTTGCACGATAATGTGGAATTACACTGATAAGATACGGCAGTGAAAACATTTCCTCGTGAAATAGCAACTATTACGTAAACGAAAACAAATGATCTGTGGAGCAGAGACAGCAGAGACAGAAGCGGCGGCGCGGGCTCCGCGGGACAGCGTCGAGTGCAGCACGGAGCTGCAGTTAATGTTTTTTTATTTAAATTCATATCCTCCGATAGAGATGTGCACAATAGGCAGGGACGTGTTCCTGTGCGGCCGGAAGGCGGCGGACGTGTATCTAAGATTGCGCGCGGCGCGGCTGGCGGCGCGCGGGCGCTGGCGCTGGGCGCGGGCGGCGCGGCGGCGTCGGATGCGCCCGCAGCCAATGACCAGGAAATGATGCCGCCGTTGACCTTCACATATGCACACACACACACACCCACGCGACGCATCCCTGCGCTCCCGCTCCCCGCAGCCCCGCGCCCCCGCGCCTACTCCTCACGCTAGTCGCGAATACAAGGAAACTTTTAACGAAACTACGTATTATATCGTTATCCGTTTAAAAACATGTGGGGCATAATGTTGAGGTGGGTTCGAGATAACTGCGCCGGGAGCATGCGCCGCGGCAACGTGACACCGACGCCCGGCGCGGTATCGCCGCTGTGCTGATAACCGACGGGAATTTTGTGCATTAAGTAAGTTGGCTAATTGGGATTGTTGAATGTTTATGCAGCGGTGTGCGCAGCGCGGCCGCGAGATGTCGCGCGTAGCGGCGGCGCTCACTAGATGCCGGTTAAGTAAGGTCAGCGCTGCGCTGCGCCGGCGCAGCCGCTGCACCTTACGTAACGCGCGATAAGGCCGGAGGGCCACGCGGCGCGGTATTGAGGTCACCCGGGGGCGGCCGCACTCCACATTTCAGTCGCGTTGTTTACTACACGCACGCATAACACTCGCTTTCCGCAGCGTGTACCCATTACGAGACTATTTCGGGAATCCCGCCTATCTAATATTCCAGTTCTAATATTTCTAATGTTTTGCTTCTATAGAACGAAAGCGAACGGGACATGGTAAATTTAGCAGACTGTCGCGACTTACATTTAAAACTTCATTAAGTGCAATATAAAGCAATGTATACATATAAAACAAGAAACCACGAAGAAGGCACCTAAAATTAACTGACACATCATTTTATAATTATGTTAAGTAGTTTAATTGCCAATACAAATATTTGCAATTTCTATTTCAAACATATCTTAGTTTACAAATAACCTCTACGTATGAAAGCTCACAAGCTAATTGAATCCACAGCGCGGTAAGGCGCAAATCCTTGAAGACCGAGCGTTGTTTCCCGGGCATGGTACAATGTCGCCGGCGCATTGGTCGCTGCACTTATTTCGCCAGATAGCGGACCGGTTCTTTGGGGACACGTTGCGTAACTCCGTGTAAGCCGATTGTGATGTCATTTGCAAAACGCGGCCTGTAACAATCGCATAATATGCCCGCCGCTGCTCAATTGGATTTCGGAACAAAAGCGAGACTGACTTGCTCGCTGTGTTCGATGTTAATACAAATTCTTGAACAATAGTGTACGTTGACTAAGGAAATACGTAAGCTTTATAGCTTTATTTATAGGTATAAATACAATTAAACAGGAGTATTAATATCTGTTAATTTATATATTATTCTAGAAAATACTCTACAACTCTATTTTTGTACTACTATAATACTCAATGCGCTTGTACCATGCAGTTTCGTCTAGATAGAGCCACTAGGGACAAATTATCTCACGCTATTCGGCACAATTATGCCGGCCTGTCTGTAATGCCGGCAAATGACCAGTGACAAAGGTGAAGTGTAGTAGCCGTGTGACCTTCACACGCCGGCGTCGGTGGGCGGCGCGCGAGTGTTAGCCCAACTGTAAACAAGCTTGTGCGCTGATAACGTTCATTACATCCACTCTCTTTACCAGCAATGCTTTTTTAACTGCTGGTTTAATTATGCATTAATTTTGCCAATATAGATAGCCTCCGTGGCGCAGTTGGTTAGATGCCGGCTGTGAAACGAGAGCGGGGGTTCGATCTCCGCATCGAAACAAATGTTTCTGAGGTCCATAAGTATTTATCTCGGGTCTGTGTGTTAGTACGACCGAAAAGTCTCTCGTAGTTACTGATACCCACGACACAAGACTTCATTGATCTTAATGTGGGGTCAGGACAATGTATGTGACTGTTGGGTGTATTTATTAATATATTTTAGCTGCAATACTTTTGTATATTTTGTTATATCATCTTTAAATAGACGAGGATCACATGTATGAAGATGCTTTTGGTAATAAAAATGAATTAAAATCAAAGACTTTATCAACTTATACAAGAAACTACGTCACGGCAACATTAAAAATAAATTATATTTAATAATATAATTAAATTCGGTATCACGGAAGCATCTTTATATTGCAAATGAGTAAAACGTTTCATATTCATACGCGGAACATCGCCAAATATTACCTTGTAATTGATCAACTGAACAAATTCGTGTATTTGCGATATATTTGTGTAACTTATGAGCGTCTGAGTACCGTGGCAAAGACGATTTAACGCCGAATTTTTGAATATTTTACGTGTTTTAAACTGATAATGATGTAGAGATAGAGTCGCGTTGTAGCCGATTACGACTACCCAATGAATAGGAAGCTTGATTACTGTATCGAAGAAGATATACGTGAATTCACATTTCGGATGCATATTGAATTTAGAAGCATTATCGGAGGGCCTACAAGCCTGTGCCATAGGGAGCAAAAAAAGAAAACATAATATTGTGATTATATAAATTGTCAAACGATTTTGTCATCATAATATTGATATCGTTTTATCATATCAGAATAATGACTTGTCTTTCTGTAAGTTGCATTGCGTTTATTAGATAATCAGAGAATAGCCTATCAAGACTGACTTGAAATGTAGTTTTTGTGCATAGGTAGAGTTTAAAGATTCTTAAACACAGAGCAATTTAAATCCATCATTTAGGCCATGTATATAGTGTTAGGTACTTAAGAATTCCTATATTTAAAAAGTAAGAGACAATAGAAAATTAATTACATAACATGGAGTGATATCTGGGTTATGTACTGTATGAAAATTTGACATCCAAAGACTCTATCAAAACAAGATCAGCTGGTAATTTATTCAAAATGAAAGTTTATTAATGATTTTAAATTTTTATATCACCAATGATGATAATATGTCCTGTAAAAAAATATCTGGATACAAGATCCATCTCCAGGGAAGTATTTTTAGAGATCGTAAAAGTGTATTGCAATAATGTTAGGTCCATTATCGTAAAATCTATAATCCATGTGTGTTTGTCCACGTTTGGGCAGATAATTACAGCTCATGAGCGCTGGTCGTCGCGACTCATTATCTAAATAGGAAGTTCCTACTTATCTCAACATTTTTGTCACCTACGCACTTGGCTCCAGTTCGCAACTAAGCGTTTCGATTAGGCGACCATGGTAGTTCCATTGTTTGCTTTATAGATGGCGTTACTGTGTTGCTGTCCTCTACATTCTTCAATTCAAGAAAAATAAACTTAATTTATTTGGTTGTTGCATGCTTAAAACCACATTCGATTAGTTACTTAATGGGACAAAAATATTATAATTAATGTGTATTATATAAATGTTTAAAATAGCTGCATAATCTAATCTACTTTTATCTACGACATATTAAAACTATGTTGTCAATCACTTAATTATAATTGACTAAAGCCGAATCATAACAAGCATACGAGTACAAAATGGAAAAAGTTTACACAAATAGTATCAATTTTATTGGCTTTATAATGGCGTCATTGACGCAAGTTGTGCAACATATTATTTTTATCTAAACGAGTTTATTGTGTCGCTAAAATATTTAATAATATTTGTGGTGTGTGTGCGTGTTGCTACACACAGCTTATGCATTGGAGCATATTTTAACACAAAGACTTTCTACTCGAATTCCTTGATCTTTTGCGTTTGGATGAAACATTGATTAAATATGTTATTAAAGATGGGGTTGTTAATGCGAAGTGAAGTCGCATGTTAAAGCGTGCTATGTAATAAGGTGTAACAAAAAATAATTCATTGCGATAGCCCGGGAGATAGCGTTATCGCGGAGACGGCCGGATGCACTTATCGGTTGCATGAGACAAGCGCGAGCGGCTATGCTGTTTGTTTAGGCCGTACGATGTACGTACAGCAACAGTGCACACAGCGCCGTGTTGTGCGTGGTCAGGTCTCCACCCATACCGTTAACTACTCTCGTACCGACTTTCGACAATTATTTAAGGGTTCTATAAAACCCCATTTCACACTTTAGATATACATCTATGTAAATTGACGGTGTAAGAAGATAAAGTTTATGAAGCGAATTTATGGTTGTAATTAATTCAACAATGATTAATTTGTCTTCAATTTATGAGTACCTAGTTTACAGGATGTACCAAAGAGACTTTTTCGCGATGCCCGACTATTTTCGGTGTTGTTTCGAGTTATCTTCTTGGTAACAGGATAATCAGCCACCGGCTGCGGTTACGCGGCAACGCATCGAAAGATAATTGAGATAATCAGCTCATTTAGACATTTTATCTGTGTCGATTAGTAACGAGCAGAAGGAACAATAGTATCTCGCCGGTCGGCCATTTTGTTGCGTACTTTTGACATTTCGACTTTCCCGCGCTCGGCTGTTGGCTGTTGGGCCGTGGCATCACGACAAGTGTGACCGTTCATCTTTGTTTGCAGTGCGATGATATCGATAATTATTATTGCCGATATGACCTCAACCCGCGGTTTGGGACGTGCCGAAGGTGATCCGCGCTAGAGTTCGTACACCCCGCGCTTACGTAAACGTATGCAACTGTAAAAACAATTTTGTTTTTGATATTGTATCGTAGGGACATGTTATCATATTCCGTTTCACGTGTAATGTACATTGTAAAAATTATGCAAAAATTAAATTATCTCACGTGAATACGTTTTATCGTTTTTTATTTTTATCTTGTTATCGACGCCAAAATTTACGTTTAATAAAATTTTGTTGACATTTTTTTTGGTGACCAATAAACAAAAATCTAAATATTGTCGTACCTATTTACTTTAAATTTGTTTGTTTCTTATTATAAATGTGTATAATTTTGATGAAAATATCGTGTTAGGTATTAGAAAGCGGTGTATGTTTTAAACAGTGCTGTTAATATATTACATGCAATGTAGTAAACATTTTTTATGCACATATCAAAAACATTAAGATAGAGGAAAATAATTACATTCAGAGTATCATAATATGAAAACGTAGTTATCATGTGACTTTTGAGGAAATGGTTAAAATAATTATGCGTGCTTAAAAAACTTAATTTTCCATATTATTTAAAATACTAGATGCCGAGCGTGTGTATTCGGTTTTACAATAAAATGTCCACAGTAATTTGTTTATAGTTAAATACAGTTTATATAGCCAGCGTGTTTGTTCTGTAATGTTAAATTATGTATGTTTAATATTTCCAAGTCAACGTATCGGAATGTGTCACGTTGAGGAAACGACATTCGATTTTAAATTACACTCTTTTGCACTATCTTTAACCCAAATTAATTAAAGTGTTAATTTATTACTGTATATTTTGCATATTTTAACTGTTTTAAATGTTTATTGTTTTTTTTAAGTTAACGGGTACACAGAATACATTAGGCAAAATTATTGTCATGGCGATTGTCTAAAAACCAAATATTATAATGAATAATGTTGACATTCGTTTAAGGATATCGTTTGAGGAGCGTTGTTTGAATTTGAACATTCAAGATCCTTTTCCTCGTTTTAAAGTGTGTTTGATTATATAAATGCAAACGAACATCGTAAAACCGGCAAAAGTTTGCAGCGTTGGTAGGGGGAAGAGGGGGCGATAGACGTGAGCGGGGCGGCACAGGGAGCGGGCGAGCGGCGCAGGGGCGCGCGGGGGGCGGGGGTAGCTGCAACTGTTTGCGCGCGGCGCAGCGTGGTCAATGACACGGCGACATTGCATCAACGCGCGAAGGTCACTCGCCCCCCGCCCCGCGCGTCCTCTCACACCGCGAGCGCACTCCGCGCCCGCCGCCGCCCGCACCCTCCTGCCCCGCGCGCGCCCTCTAACGCGTCTCGCAAATTCCTACACTTCCTTGCAGCAGTAAGCAGCGAGCAGGACCGCCATGTTGGATCAATCACATCATAATGCTTTTGTATGGACTTGTATTTTTAGTTTGAATTTTTTTGTACAATGTGCAATCTGCATTGTTTAACTTGCCAACACTTACCTATGTTAATATATTTTCCTTGTTTTTGCATAATAGTGATAATCTGGATAACCAAAATAATTCCCCGTCCCCTATCAATCTACGGAAATACTGTAATTTTAATTCGACTAAATTTTTTAAAACTTGTATTGAGTTATATGAAAAGTTATCAATAAAAAGGTAGAGCACACAATAGACGGGCGCACGTAGCACGTTTAGCAAAACGACTTAAACCATTTCCTTCCTGCCTCTGATTCACAACTTGTGCTTATTTGAGCATCCAATACAGCAGCATTACATTTAATGTCGGAAATCTGCTATAAACTACAAACTCATTGTACATCTAGCAAGGACATAAAGGTTGTATATTTATATTTACTAATATTTTTAGCTACTTTTTTTTTTCTAAACCGATGGAAGGCACAAAACGTAAAATCCAACAATTAAAAAGATAAGCAAACGCTCCCATGAGGATAATTATCGCCAGGCATCCCGATTAAAAGTCCTTATCAACCAATTTGGTGGCATGCAGGTAATGAAAACACAAAATATGACGTCGCCGTAATTTAGCCACATGTTGAGTTATGAAATCTCAAATAGTAGTTGCAAAGTTGTGATAACTGATAACGATTTAATTTTAGAATTCTTTTTTTTTCACATCACAATGACGAAGCAATGAAAGCGGATGAATTAAGACTTTTGTTGAATTGCTAGAAATGAGTTGTAGAAAACTCATGGACACGTCATTACGATTGAAAGGTACGCCCTTTCCTCAGTAGATTGATTGTTAATATTTTCATTTTTTCTAAGTAGTAGAAAATTTCGTAATCTGTATTTGCCGCACCTACCAGTTTATGGCCCTACCGGATTTCCCGTCAAAGCTAATGCGCAATAATACATTTTTATTGCTAAGTTGCCTCACATTTTATTACTGTTATATTCTCTCAAATTATAAGTTAATAAAACATTATAATACTCTCGTGGGGCATAGAAAAAGCGTTTAAAAATAAGTCCTGACCCTTTAAGGTGCCACGCTCGACCTTCCATAGCTAATGAGTTGTTTTAATTTAAAAAAATGTTTTTGTTATATAAAATATTTATGCACGTGTGTGTAAATGACGTGACATTGGGGTTTTTGACCCGGTATCGGGTGTTGTGGTGAAGTCGAAAATGTCGGGCATATGCACGACGAAGGTTGCGCCCGAATCATCTCGTATGCATTATCTTAATACTTTGTGCGTGTACAAGTGGTACCACGTAATCGGACGAATGTTAGTGCACTACAATAATAGTTCTTTCTAGAATTACTGTAATTAGCGAGAAATTAACACGACACTGCATTTTTTTAGTTTGATGATATATGCATTTTATTTGTTTACAAATATATTGATATTCCATACTTCATACACTCGGTGTCTATTTATTGATAAGGTATTAGTGAATGTAAAGGATTTTGTCACAACATCCACGTCTGGGACGAACATTTGTGGGTCACACAAACATTTGTCTATGTGTTGGCTACAAATGCGGACTTGCGATTCTGGGTGTTAGTTGCCCTCTCGACCGCACAAATATGAGGTTTTCATTATTTGAGGAAAATGATGTGCGTGTCATTGTTTTACGTAAAAGTGGGTTACATTTTATTGAAATCGCATGACGTACTATAAACTCGTAAATGACGACAATATCAGCCCATATACGTCCTACTGCGGGGCACGAGCCTCCTCTACAACTGAGAGTACGATTGAGAGTGGTTAGGCCATATACCACGCTGGCCTAGTGCGGATTGGCGGACTTTACATTCTATAGAAATTCTTACAAATATCTATGATATGCAGGTTTCCCCACGATGTTTTCCTTCACTGTTATAGTGCATAGTGTCTATCAATACACACATGACCCGAAAAGTCAGAGGTGTACCCTGGGATTCGAACCCGCGACCGCTGTGAACAATTTGACGGTAGCGTCTGACCGTTTACCAACAAGCCACCACGCATTTACATACGACAATACACTTGATAGTGATTGCAGCGAAAACTTATGTATCCTCGGGGAGAGATCTCTTGCGGGTGAAACAATTATGTCGGCTTGATTGAAACTCTATATACAAGATTAACCTTAAAGATTAACCATTTTTTAGTTCACTTGCGTCGGTATTGTAACTTTAGCGACTTACAGCAAGACTACTACTTAGCTCTACCACTCTCTTTATAGGAAGTTTATGACTAAATTCTTCACCTGGCATCATATAGGCCGGCATATTGAGCCAGAAATAATCTAATAAACCCACCACAAACACAGTTCAAAGAAAATCCATTTAGCAATAAACAGTTCCGTAGTGTTGCGTGATGAGTGAACGTTTTCGCCTTCCGGCCGCGCCGATTCGATTCCGGCGACCGGCTTACTAGACTCCAGTATTCAATTCGATAATAGTGTGAAGCGTTACATAAAATTACTGTTACACTATAATTTCAAGTTTATTACGGCGAACTGAATTACGTGTAGTTGGTAGTTTTATTGAGAATTTATAGAGTTGTGCAGAAAATACAGGAATCAAACAGACTTTCTACAACTAGAGAATTAAAATAATTGGATTGTTTGGTTAAACAACATATCGCCAAATCAATTATGTGTTTTGGCAAGTGTGTTTTATACAGAATAGTTTTGAATTCCGAACGACTTAATGACTTCCATTTTATACGGAGGTTATGAAACAAAATGAACGTCATCATTATAATATTGTCGCTAACTCGTGGCCATAAAAAGGCGGGTTGAGGGGCGTACATTGGGCGGTCAAGGTCCCCCGATTTCCACCAGCGTTGCCCAATCCGACCCTGACTGACCAATCAGGCCGGAACGACTTTTTTCCACTTAATTATAGTTGTATATTGTGATTTGTGATCCGCCATTGTGGAGCTTTGAGGTTAGCTGCAGATGAGGTGAGGGCGATTTGGTAACATTACGCGACCGGAAACCCCTTGTTTCGTTCTTATTGAATTTGAATTGCTAAGATTATACTGTTATTTGTATTTGCGTGATAGTTTGAGGAAGGTCCTTATCAGCCTTAGGCGTGGCTCATGTAACCCTTTCTTTGACCCTTGATAGCTTCCGTGGCGCAGGTGTTCAACCCAGGATTTAAAACGACAGGTAGAGGGTTCTACTCTCACATGCTGACTAATGCTTGTTTCGATTCTGATGATTGTGTGATAGAAAAATATCTCATAGCTTCTGATATCTACGAGAGTTAGTGGGGGGCTTTGTGTTCGACTCTTGGGTGTGTTTGATTTATTTATAATATTTTGCTCTTGGTATCTGTTCGTTGTTAGTGCGGACGTAGAAGGTCCATATCGTGAGTATGTGTTGTCGCGTGCGAGTTTGTGTCGCTGAGGAACTTGTCTCTCGTTACGCAACAGTCGCCCAACCGCTGGAAGTACGAGCGCGGGTTATTTCGAAAATCATCCGCCCACTATATTTAAACGTTCTATATTCCCACGGCGCGGAGTCCACGTCCGCAACATTGACTCGCCGGTATTAAAAATAAGGTGTTTTGCAACGGCGGTATTGGCAGGCTAGGAGTAAACATGTTGTGCAAGCGTCTCCAGAGGGAGGCGAGGAGATGCGACAGTGTCGCGCAGTGTCGGAGTGTCGGGGCATCGGGGTGTCGGAGTGTCGGTGCAGCGCGTTCTATTTATGCAGCGCGGGCGCGGCGCGGCGCGGGGCGGCGCGGGCGACCTAACACTGACCCGGTTAAGGCACCGACGCATAAACAACAGTACGGCGAGGCGGCACGTAACCGGGCGGCCGCGGAGGCGCTATTTCCAGGCGCAGGGGTGGTCGCCGGCCGTGAAGGGCGCCTTGCCGCTCCGCCGGGGACGAGCTGGTAATTTTAAAACGGCCAGGAAACCATCGGAGCGCATGTGGGCCGCTCGATTGACCCCTTCTTTTTACGCCATCGTAAAGCTGTTTCCGGACAAGTGGAGCGCCGAGATTCCTCTCGGGAATTGGGTCGCGATTTTCCGCCGGCGCGGTGGAGCGGCGTGCGGCGCGGTGTGGAGCCGCGTGCGCGTCACTCGCACTCTGGTATTTCGGAAGCGGTTGCGCCACTCGCGGCGGCTGCTTGCGAAACGCGCAGGAGCCGCGCGTCATCCACACCACCGCGCCACCGCACCACCTCACCATTGCACGTGAATCATGGACACGCAATGTTCCGATTAATTGTGGTGGTGTATTATGCGGTGTCCGTCACGCGGGTGATAGGTCACGTAGCCAGCGGCGGCGGGCGGCTAACGGGGAGCGCGCGCCGAGTGGATTCCGGGATCGCGGGCCGGTCCTTTCGCTTTCGGCGGCGCGTGCGCTGCGCAACACTCAAGGTCGCGGGCCGTTCAACTCGGATGCGACGTAGCTGTTGCGACACCGAAATATGTAATTGTAGAGGAGTCGAGGCGCGTTTGGCAGCGGCCACGGCGCGCAACTGGGTCGCCGCCGCCGCCGCGTCGGTTGCGCAACCGCGCCACGTACGACAGATGGCGCGCGACGCGTCTTCCTTATACGGCCACCGAGCTCACCGCACGGACAAAGGAACGGCGCGTTTTTTACTATTCTGCCTTAATCGACGAGAGGAGCGTGCAGTGGGTGCTGTAGTAGCAGTATAATGTCGAGTAAACATTGGCCGAGAGCGGCTCGCGCCTAGGCCGGCTCACAGAAAACTTATTGGAGTGATGACGTCAGCGCCGATGCCGACATGCGCTGAATTGGGACTAATTGGAATCCAATTGGGAAAAGAATCAATGCTCTTCATATTACGTTCCCTTATGACCTATAATTCTTTGATATGGTTATAAATTAAATCTAAACCGATAGGTAACTATTTGTCGAGATAATTACGTGAGAATGAAATCGACCCAATTCTTGCGTACCGATTGACGGCATCGTAAATAATGGAAAATAGGCGAACGGCTCTTATCGCCCCCGCGTTAGAATGAATCAGAAATGATCGACTCGCAATAATCGCGCAGACAAACTTCCACGAAGCTAGCGAGACCGCGCGCCTTTGATGCTTTCCTGTTCCTGTCACCTTTAGGTCACTGGCAATTGTCGCGGCGCAGCGGCGCGCGGGCTCACGTGTGCGTGACACTTGCGTGCCAATACAGAATACATAAATGTCGAAATTTCCCAACGAGCACATCTCCGCGGCGCGGCAACCTGTCCGCGTCGCCGATCGTGGCGAGAGCGTGCGAGCGAGACGTCGATTCCGTTTTGGAAGTTTGCGAATGTCAATAATAACGTTCCGGTCCCCCGGCGGTCGGTGGAGAAGCGAAAATAGTCGCCTACTATTAATACGAGGCGAGCGCTAGCGCTGCATTGCCCTTGAAACGGGCCGATCACCTCGGCGCACACAGGCGCACGGGCACACGCGCGCGCCCCGCCCCGCACCCCCACGCGCGCCCGCACACACTGCCCGCTGCGTCGCATTAGACGTGCGCGCGCGCACACATGCTCGCGCCTTATCGCGATGCAGCGCTGCAGAATAGACACACCGCGATCATTTTAATTTCCATTTCGTTTGCGAATGTCACATTGACACGTCCATGCTTACCCCGTGCGCTGAATGTTTGAGCGGCCCTCGACTCGGCTCCGCGACTCGAGGCTCGTCGAGCGCGATCCGCAATCCGCAATCCGGAGATGTTAATGAGCGATCGTTGTATTAAATCGATGCCCTGCAGCGATCTCATTGCGTGTGTTAATTGCACGTGTGTTGCAAACCACATCAGAGAACGCTCGTTTAATGGATGTGTTTGAGGTAACCTTTAACATTTCCGATGTTACATTACGAATTCACGCTCCTAATGTGCCGATATACGATATACGCGCTTGCTACGTTTATTTGTGACCGGCCTTACGCCTACCTGGCACACATATATTTTGCACTTTGTAGAAGCGGTATAAAAGTTAACATTACCATATCCTGTCGTTGTTCGTGATCTCATGGATTCTAAGCGGATATGAACATTTGCACAGAGTCACGACACCTATCCTAAGTGAGCGATTTGATAAGGTTTGTAAAATTTCCAGTACACTAGAGGTAGGAACGAAGAGGCCCGCCGCTGAGGAGGGTGAGCAGCGAGCATGTACGCGTGTGGAGGACATTGTGCTGAGTGGTGAGAGTGCGGCAGACGACAGTGCGTGGATGTGTACGCGCTCCACGCGACGAGGCCCGCATAATCTGACGCAACCCGCTCGCTCTGAATCGCATTCAAAAACCAAGCGAACCCTCGGCTCACTCGTGGAGCGCTCGCACGCGCACAGATCACGTTTCGTGCTGCCTACATCTACACAATTTGGCAATTGGCAACATCATTCAAGGTTTCCTTTGTTTTAATTAACCTGGTTGTACCAGAGCTTAGGCAAGACCTAGATATCTATCGGTCTCTTTGTGTTTTGGGTCGACACAAATCATGCGTAATCAAAACACGTATTCAAATTAGCTTTCATACAATTTGCAAATTTGTCTATTTCGGTATTATGTGGAGTAATTACTTGCTTACGGTTACGATTCATTTAAAATGTAAAACATGTCAAAAGTTCAATGGTCCAACGATTACACTGTATCCAAAAGTAATCATCAATATTGCGTCCTCGCGGTGATCCGTTTAATGAGAAATGAACATTACTAGTGAGTCGATTCCGTGGCAACTGGTTGTAATAAAGTGCATATGAAACACACACTCGTACAATCAAGTTTGGACTGCCCAATCCGAGCAGGAAGGTCGAGTACGTTTCGCCAGAGGCTGACAATGGCGCGGCGCCGGTACCGCCGCTCTTGCCCAATGTTCGCGTTTGCAACACAGAAATTTCGTGTGTGCCGTGTTACAGCAATGGCCGATTTACGCCTCACAGCCGCCTCCGACATGTCTGATACGACGTACTGCGAGTTCTTCCTGTGATTTTTGTACTTTATCATCGCCCTGGCTTGGCTCAACACGTCACGTTATATAGGTACCCGTTGTATAATCAATATTAGCGTGACGTTGCCCACGTTTGACAGCATTACAGATAAGGCCGATTCAACATTTTCGCAATATTGCTGGCTACTGAACATTGTTGGGTTACGAAAAAATTTCCTTATTACGCTTTTGTAATAACGCCTTTATCGCATTAGTTGGCGTAATCAAAAAGAATTTACGTAAAAATACAAACGATTCAAATCGAAATAAATTCATATGATGTGCATTTCTTATAACACGTGAGCATTGGTACATAGATACATCTGTCTCGGCAGAGTGAAGCTACTGGTAGGCGAGCTATAAAATTATTTTTATTGCCCACGCAAAGAGTGGCAGAAGTGCTTCGTAAACAAGTGAAGACGTGCGATTGAGGCACGACAACGACTCATTTTTCCTGTTCCTTATCATTTTAGCGCGATGGTTGGTGTTTTCACAAGGCTGGTTCGCGCATCGGGCGCGGAGTGCGGAGCGGCAGCGTCGAGCGCCAAGCCCGAGGTGGAATCTAATTAGAATATTGGTCGTGTAGCGCATGTCCGTCCGAGACAAAGGGATCTAGCCGGGCCGTATTGTTGTGCACGCGTACGTCGCGCACATACAAGGCATTATTAACATGCGCTACAATCGAAAGTGGTCTCTTCGCATGCACCGACAATCGTCGCGGCCGACGCGTCTCGCATACTGTCCGCGCAGTAGTTAGTCAGTAGTTTTTTGCATCTTTATATTAGGAGCACTGACCTTGCGCAATGTCAAATAGCTGAGGACGGGCGTGTAGCGCCAAGTTGCGTTAAATGGCCGATGCAACGCCATGCCAACTGGTTCCGTTCGTACGTCCGACGCATTTTTTGTTTTGGTGCCGCGGAAACCTGTGGCTGCTTGCGTGTGCCGATGCGCATATTTAACTCTATCACTATAATATATTCCTAATAAAGCTGAGCTTTTGGCACTGTCTGTGATCAGGGATTTGATTGTAAAACACCTGGTTTATGGTTGAAGGAAAATCCACGAGGAGACGTATTTTCCAATTTGATTTTCGTTGTAAACATTTGAACATGCCGTAAATAGTCTTGTAAGAGTACGTGTCCAATATAGAGTTATTTGACATTCTACCTGATCGTTGACCAAAATGTTAAAATAATGTTTTCACATAGCATCAACATTGAAAAGAATGTTAATCTAACAAAAAAGCACATAAAACATTGTTATTTTGCTGCACGCTGGATTCGGAATCTCCGGGGTATTTTTGCTCGTGTGATATAAAAGCACTGCATATAGTGTGTGTGTTTTTTTAGAAGCGTAACAAATGCAGGCGTCAATTATCCACTCGGAGTCGTATAATGTGCATTTAACGACACGTTTTGGTGTTGGGAAAGAAGGCCAGTTGGCGGCGGGCCAGGGTGCATCCACACCTCCGGAAGTTCTCTGATAAAGCTTCGCGCTGCATAAATTTAGATAACGTCCGGCGAGATCGTTTGTTATGTGTCATTGCGAGAGAGCACCACAATAACATTCAATATGACTCCGCGCGCTGTACGACGGTCTTGTGTCGGATCACGGATGCAACATTGTTGCCCACGAAATACATATTTTAGACTGCTCACGTTTTGAAAAGAATCGGGAGACTTTATTATTCTAAATTGCACATTTTGCATACCTGAGAGATGCTTATAAGAATGTGGAAGGTATTTGAATTGTACTAACCGCTTTAAGCAACATGATAACCCTAAAGTCTAAAGGGTCAGGGTTGATGTTACGCAGGTAGTTGGTTGTACTTTAGACTAAATCATTTTGCAACATGTCGGAAAAGTCCTATTGCGGGGTAAAAGAAGAACATTCGAAATTGCCTATTCCATTAATAAATGCATAGGAATGCAATAGACATTTGTTTGAAAGATCTGATTGTTGTACGCATTCAAGAAAAAATAATGCAACAAGTTTCTTATTATTTCCGAGAACGTAAGTAGTAAAGACAGTAGGTATTAATAAATAAACAAAAACAAATGATGTTATTAGCTAGTTCGCATGTGGATCGGTTTTATAACTTCACATTGGGAACAATGATTACAACGCATTACTTATTATTGTGCTGTTACGTCTGTTTGCCGTCGATTCTCATTCAATTCACGGTTGATTATACATTGTGTTCCTATCCAAGAACATTATGTACTGAGCTGCTATTTATTTTTCACTATATATTTGTTTGCAAATCGGATTTAACGAAATAATGTATAATGTTGTATTATTAATATTATTTATTGGTAAAAGTAGCTTAATAAAATAGTTTACTAATAATTAAATGCTACCGTTCAAAAACGTTATAGGTACTTAACATACCAGTATATACGAGTAGAACCAAATACACTACAAATTAAAGTCTTCTTACTGATTTTTCTATATACGACATAATTCAAATTTCTAAAGGATCAAAATTGTTTTATCGACATATGTAGTCCCCGAATTCCCAGCGCGCACGCATGGTGCGGCGAGGTGGCGCGCGGGCGGGCAGGCCTAAGGTCACCTTCCGGGTGGGGCATTCACCGACCGGTCACCTCATCTCCGTCCTCCGTCCTCCGTCCGACTCTCCGCAACACTATTCGCCTATTTTTTTCCATTTTGTCACGGACGATTTATTTTTAAAACAATTATGCCATTTGTTAAATTAATTCTGCTCGTATCTGTTACTGCACTTTTTGTAAATAGCTTGTTTTTGTTATTAAACCGTCCTTAAACAAAGACGAAAATTCTATTGAAAATTGTGCATCAATATTTAAACTTAACTGAACATAACGGATTTGTATCAGGGATGTGTAGTTTTGAGGCACGACAAAGAGATCACAATGCGCCTAATGGTAAGACCAGCGTAGTTCTGAGAGAGTATCCCTTAGAGAGAGATGGTTATTTCCATCATAACCCAATTGCCGGCTTTCTTGAGTCCGCATACCTAAACCCAACACGGTGCGCGAATGACCTAAATTGCATGAAAATCGGCTAACAGATATGAAGTGAATTTTCTGACGTATTTTTCTCTCGCATCCTATATTCTTCCCGTTCCCGTTTTTATTAAGATATAATTATCGCACCTACATAATGTTGTAGACGTTCATGAGCGGGTTCACCATGAAAGGAGTAGTTTGCGCATGTAAAACACTTATGGAATACAAAATACTGAGAATATTGAAAATAGTCGACTTACCAGGTGGTCTGGGGTGCGCGGCGGCGTGGTGCTGCAGCGTGCTGGCGATCTGGTGGTTGTGGTAGAGGGGCAGGAAGGGCGCGTGGAAAGGCGCGGGCGGCGGGGGCTGCAGCCGCGCTTTGAGTTCCTCTGCGGAGCCCGCGCCGGAGGAGGAAGACTCCACGTCCGACACGCCGCTGTCTGCTGGCGAGGGAGGGAGGGAGCCTGCAACAACAAAAAAGGGATTAAAGCAACATGTACAAACTCACGTCTGCACGCGAAAGAGTAAGCAGAAATCAAACTATTGACTAGTGCCACTCATAGTTCGCCATGCCATCCAAAGTTTTCAATGTCAAGTTATATTCCAAAATGTAATAATGTATTTGCGGGAAACTTATTTGACATTGGTTAAAACTTAAACTGAAATATACGGAGTATATTGTGGCACAGTTGATCAGTTATTGGTGATTGATTATTAATTAGTTGTTTATTTCCCTACTTTATTAAAGGGTTTAAAATTGCATCGTATATAGCATATTGTAAAACGAGGAATAAGAGTTTTCTCGAGTAAAGTGTAAATTGCGAAATGTACTTAAAATATTATAATTTTTTGCACGAGTAGAAAGTAAGATAACATACAATTATCTATTCCGGAACTGCTGATAATTTTCAGTACAGCGCAACGGCGGAGTGATTACACTATCGTTCTTTAATTACTCGATAGCAATAAGCATGTAATTATATGCTTTAATCTTATGACCCTTTGATGCGCAACTAAAACTCTAATAATAATAATAAAAGACCCAACTTTTTATGCCAAAAATTCCGTTAGAAACCCTCTAAATCACACGCAGCATCCTTTTATCTCATCTAACGGTCAGTCCATATTTGCATGCAACCCTGCAAATGCAGTTGGTCTAATCGGCCCAACGGTCAAATCTCAGAGATTAAACTTAGATGAATTTTCTCATGCGCAAGTGCATTCAACCTGTTTTTGTCATGTTTAGATGACCAACGCGGCGTTTGTCATGCAAAAAATGGACGGTGTCGGGTTAATTTACGATTATGCAAATCTATTCAGGGGTCGAATAGGCCAGGGCGAGGGTTGGATTTTACATGCGTTTAGGTTTTTAGAGAATGCGCAGATGGTTATTTATGAAGTTTGGACATTGCTATTTTAAAGTAAGGGTTAAATTATTCCCATGTGATGTTTTCTCATAAAATGAAATATTAATTACATTGGTACGTTTAAAAGAATTAATTATAGCGAAGATTACGGAGTATTCACTTTCTTATGGCTTTTAATAACAATTTATTTTTCCCACAGAAACTTACATCAATTTGAATACTAATTGAAACGCCACGAATCTTGAATAGGTACTACTCTTCATGTATATTCCTCGTGGGCATTCTATTAAGGTCTAAACTTACAAGCCGAAGTTCACAAAGAATTCCCTCATTGTTTTATTGTTATTTTTTATTTAATAAACAAGTAACTTTTTAACCGAAACTATCCGAACGCGTGAGAGCATCCGATATGTAAATAGTTAATCCAACTTTCTCATGTGTAACCGTCGTTTAATTTTTTCAACTAGTAATGCATTATTCGTTTCCTAGTGTCCATTTGACCGGGGTTTTGTGTCCGCTGTCCTCACCTCTTTATGCTCTTTGTTGACCACTGAAAGGGATAAGCATGGGAACAGGGAACCGGGAAGCGACGTCCAGTTGCATTAACCAAGTAGCCTCGCCTTTGTAACGCGACGTAATGGCTTTTGAGTTTTTTAATAACAATTTTTAATGCACCCGTTTTCTAGGTCTGGTTTTGTGTTTTTTGTGAAACGCGGGTTGTGTTCCGCGTGCGTTATTGTTGGACCGGTTTTAACATGCATTTATGGTCAGTTGTGTGCTTTTTGATTTGATTGTAATTATTAAAAATGTTGGGTAGTATAATTATTAGAAAATAATCATTGAATATTAAGAAGTAAATTTGTTTAAATGAAAGAGTTGGGCTTTTAAAATGCGCAAGGGGTTAACAAAATATCTCGATGTTCAAAAAAAAAATGCACGGTATCTAATTCCATTCATTAGCGTCTCAACCGTTTTTATTTGCGACAAAGCAATCATAACACGAAGGTGCCAAATGGCAAATTGTCTCAGTTTTGTTCCCAGCGGTCATTGAGACCCTCCGCGCCCAATTCCGGTCAGTTGACACATCCACCAGGCAACGGTCAAAAACGCGGAATAGCGTCCATTGTGTCAACCCTTTCATGCCGCGTATCAAAATAATAATAAATTAACTATAAATAATGATCCGGGGTCTTTTCGGCCGGGGGTCCGGCGTACCGGTCAACGGAGAATGCGGCCCCATTAGTTATACTCCACAATGGCCCGGGACCGTAATCTGGCCCATCTTTATGAAGTGACCATAGTGTCCGCATTGTGAGAGACGGCGTTAGACCATAATCCGCGAGGAGTTAGATCGCCAGTACCGGCTCGGATCGCGGATTCGCACAAAGGGACACTCTTTTGATACCTTATTATTGTGTCAACGAGTTTCTTATATATCTGCATATTAGATACATATTATGTACCGTAGCTTTTTTTGAGATTTGCTAATGAAGTATTATTTTTATTCAAAAGTATTTCGAATTTACTAGAAGCAAAAATAAACTGCTGTTATTCGTAAGTATTTTTCTCATGATTTTAAATTTAATTTTGCCAAAAGAGAATTATTGTATTTTATACCCGGATATTTTCAGTTTGGTCTGAGTTATATATATTTGTTAAATTCTATTATTAATATTCATATTGAAAAATATTTCTATAGTTTAACAAAAAAAATTGCTTTCAGGAATATAGGATATTTTAAATACTCATACAATTATAACGGCATATTTTAATTACTAAATCATGATAAAATGAGTGTTTTTTCGCGCAATTGTCTACGGTCTACACACACTAACGGTGTTAAAATCATTTAATTTATATATTTATTGTACACGTGTATTTTGGTTGGGTATCGAGGTTAACCGATTTGAAGTTAAATTCACAGTCACAAAAAAGCCTACAAATATTTTAAATGATTGATTCATTGTTCTATCACATAGTAATAGAAAATTCTTAATATTTTGCAGGCTCCGTTCAAGATGAATGATTTTTATAAGATCGGCGCACTGAGTATAGTCCCAAACTAGTGTCTATTGCTGGACATAGGCCATTCCCACGAATTCCAGCATATCGTTTAACATAACCTGCAGCTGAAATCGAAGTTTTTTATTTACTAAAGACAAAATTGTTGGACCGAATTCAATATGTTGTGTTATTAAGTAGGAAAGCATTAGATAGTGTTCCAAGAATATGATTACTAATGTTAATTACGCCGGGTACGTGTAATAAGGAAAATATATATTATACACGCTTATATTGGAGAATATAATAAATCTTTGATGAAAATTGTGATAATGTTTGACACAAGAATGGGAAATAAAGTCGTTACCGTCTTGTGACAGCTATATGTTGCTAAATCTTATTACTCTTGTGTATTTTCCCTCGTTGTTTTATTACTAAAAGTTTAATTTATTAACACATACATTATTTATTCATTATTGTTTAGAAATTATGTAAACTCTTTCTTTGTAAGTCACAAAGGAAATATTTATCAGTTATCTTCTCTCAAGGTTTTGCAATGATTTAACCTTTCTGATGTTTAGTATACGAGTAATGTAGACTTTATGTAAAAGAAATAAGATCGTTAAAAACAAGAAATAATCGTCTTGAAGGGATATTTCTTGGCCAATTCCAAGGCGCGTAACATTTTTGATAATAACTCGATACTGGCCTCCACCCTAATATCAAACGTTGTTATAAAAGCTAACAGTATCTCTTGGCTGGTCTTTTGTACCCCGGCCTTTGTCCTCTCGCTTCTTTAACATGCTAATTTTATCTTAGAATAGTTACAATACGGTTATGTAACGGACAGTGTTATGTGCGTTTGAAAAAATATTATGTACTTAATATTTCTCGAACTGGTTTAGCATTTATTTGGGAGTATTGTTGAGGTTACATAGCGGTTAATAGTAAGCTTATATATTGTGAGTCTATTTCTTTAAATCACAAGGAATTTAACCCGACATTTAATTAAGAATGTAGTGTTTATTATCATAATGAAATATAAATTATTTTATAGTTATAATAGGCAAAGAAGTTGTAGTAGGAATTGCATTCTAAATTATTTGTTTTTATATTGCCGTGATTTATTTGTTAGTGGCGCTGTGTGTGCCAGAATTTTTAGTTTTCTCAACAACAGGAAAGCTTACTACACCGTTTAAAAATGTGGGATTATTTCAGAGTGAAGTCTATTTAAAACGTGTGAATACATTGTTCTTCATTTAAATGACACATGAGTACAAAAAAATTATGAATGAATGTAATTTCCTTAATGAATTGAGACGAATTTATTGGAACAAATGTTGATTTTTGCAAGCGTGACTAATTTTAACACTTGCGCGAGGCGAGATGTGGTCGGCACATGCCACCTTCCACTGTTTACCATTGCGGTCACATGCATGGCGCTGATTATTTCTGTACTTCTTTGAAATTATAAAGGGAATATTTTAAGGAAACATAGTTCTAATTGTTTTGTTTGCCTCGTAACCTTTGTCAAATACTATTATAAATACACCGTTATGTCAGACTGTTGCAGTATTGTTTAAACTCGACAAAAGAAGTTTCCTATATTTATACCAATTGCATAACGAAAATGTATGTAAAATTGTTTTGCACAATGGCAATGTGTACATCGATCAATAACTGGACGTGAATAAAGCGTTCATTAAGAGAATTAACCCTTGCGAAAGCTGCGCAGTGCGCTTTGGGCCCCCATGCGTTCGCTCCCCGCGCACCCACGCGTGACATCCTAATTTCGCATTGACAAAGGATGAATCGAAAATAGAGAGAGAGGCACGTCCGAGCGAGATGTAGATGCCGGATTACCGTCCATTGTTGTGCATGACGCGGCGTTTCGACGCGCAAGGTGCAATCTAACCCATTTTTGCACAAAAACCTGGCAATTTTGGGACGTAATGTGCATATAGCGCAATGTGTGCACCCATCTGCGCGTCAATTGTTTGGTTAGGATGTTGCGTTAGGGCCTCGATGACCCACGGCTTGAAGGGTTGGCTTTGATGTGCCGGTGTGGTGGAGTTTTTGCAATGTGTGGCTTTGGTAAATATTTTTTTTCTTTATTCCATTCGCGTATTACTGACACATATTCTTATTTTTAATATTGGGATAATAACATTGAAACTGGTACTCGCATGAGTTTCTCACACGTTCAGTTAATCATACATTTCGAACAATGCTTTAGTACCTAATACCCGTAATCTAGCAGGAACTATAGCAGAATGTATTCTTGCAGTGCATTACACTAGAAGAGGTTATTTACGACTGTATTATTCACATTTCCAATTAAAGTCCTCGTAAACAATAGTTCCGCACGTTGCATATGTACATCTAAAAATAAATATTGCACAAGCGAAAGCCGCCGCAATGTGGACACGTCAAAATTCAAAGAACTATATCAAATTGGAACCCTTTCAGTAAATGTTGTGCAAGATGTGGGACAGGCACCCACGCGTGGACAATCCGTCCGTCACTATCAGTTCCACACCATTTGGACAGCTGTGTCGCGCATAAAAGGGTTCCAAAATGAGTGAAAGTATGGATTTGCAAAAAATTATGCTCAGATGTCATTAATTTTTATTGTGATAAACTGGCAGTCGGAGAAAGGTGGCGATTTTAACGTATAACTCTTTATGTTTAATAAGCAAACATTTGACCAAAGTTATGAGGTTGGCCGTCCATTATAAACTGTGTTTTAATGGCTGAACAAACCTAAAAGAGTTGATTTCATATTTATGCATTATAAATGAATAATGTGATTTATCTTAAACAAGGTAAGGTTAAATATCGTACTGAGTGACGTTACGCTGGATGTCTTCATATCAAATTCTCTTTGCTTGTTAAACAACTAAATCAAAATTCCAACTAAATATTTATAATATGTAATACGTACTGCTTTGATTACACGAAAATTAACAACACGTATTTCGCAGAAGATTTTGATTTTACCTACATAATAAATAAATGTTGTAAGACGAAGCAAAGCCAATTTTGAAATTATTAGGTGAAATCATGCATAGTTAAGTACGCCGGTCCCAGACGCTCCCCAGGGCTCAAACTACCCCCGTCGACTTTTCATGGGTTAGAAGCTAATTTATTAGTAATACGTAGACAGTAGTGTTTCAGAATTGTTTCTTATGATGAAAATTTAACCTTTTAAAGTAATTATACATATTTTTAAATTCCGGGCGCTAATAGTTCAGAAGCCGGCTCTGGAATGAGAGGCCGTAGGTTTGATATGTCGCAATTTGTTACGGGTGTGGTTGTAAGTTGTAACATATCTTAACTACCAAAATATTTGGTCATACTCGAATTAATGACATCATTTTCCATATGTTTATTTTTAAGAGTTGCAAACATACCGCATCCAATACGAAAAAAATGTAAACAAAGAATTCGTTCATTTATAACTTGTCAATACAATAGAGCCAAGAATGTCGGCAGATACTATAATGGTTTATACTTAATTTTTCCGTTTCACAGACTATACTATAGTCATACATTAGACGACTAAGCCAGACAAAAAACTAAACACCAAGAGCAATGGAATTAACGAGCCATTTCATTGAGTTGTAATTCTGTTTGTCGTTCCGTCAATGACGTACCGTGACCATTTCGTCGGCTGAAGTTTTCGCACACCGGCGCGGCGCCGCGTGCGTGTGTGCGGCGGGGTGGTAGGCGCTGGTAGGGGTGGTAGAAGGTGGTAAAGGGTGGTAGAAGGTGGTAAGGGGTGCGTGCCGGCGGGCGGCGGTCGTGACATTGGGCGGATCAGCTGATATCGATTGCCCGACACTTCCTCCTTATGCTTTATGAATTTTTCATGGGACTGTCGCGTCCGCTCATAAGTTTTGTTGTGACGGCCCCCGTGCCGCTTTTTAGTATGGCGTTTGTCTGTCCACAGTGATATGGGCCATTGTAGTCATTTAATTAAATTAATATCAGTATAATAGTATTGAATTGGTGGTTTTTGCGTGATGGTATAATGTAAATAGAATAAAACGGTTGTATTGTGTAATGCAGTACGGTTTGTTAATATTGCAATTTTTATGGCTAAAAAATTTTTTATATTAATGCAGCTCCAAAATATTTCAATAAAAAAATTTTAGTGAGTCCTCCGATATATAAAGAAACAAAATAACATTATAATATGTATGTATAAAATCAGCGTCTATCAGTTTTCTCATATGGGTATTTTTTCCTCAACATTACAAAGTTGTGTTGCCAAAAAATAGCTTGCGGGCCGTACCGGGATGTTGCTACCGGGGAACTTGGTCGATTTATCTTCCCCTCACAAATAACACGTATTACATCAATATTCTACTTATAACACAATTGGTGAAAGCAATACCACAGTTTTGTTAAAAAAGGGTTTTGAAATAATGATTTCGAATACATCTTGATTTCTACATTATCGATTGGAATCGTCGCAAAATGAATGTCACAGCATTTTATTGATTATTATTTAAAAACTCACTCATTCCGTTATGAAAAAAATATATCTATGAATTTAAAATCTCTAAAAGAAAAGTATTTGCCCTGGGAATTAAACCAGGGTCATCACAGCTCGCTATCAAGACTCACTACATCTTCAGCAATGATCTTTCTATATAATATATTAGAGCCATGTAAGTACAATCTAACATCAAATAAGTTTATTCCAAAAGAGCTTATAACACGGCGTATATTCTGGCACATACGACCTTTAGTATCTGTTTTGAGATATCAGGCGGATCGTGGTACCATTAAGAACGGATCCCCGTCCTGAGCGCCATCCGCCCGGCAACTTAGATAAAATGGCTTCCTGCAGATACTCTGCCTACCCTCTCAGGTTAATTTATATCAAACTATATTTGAATAGTATTAAGGGCTTACTCTTCAATTATTCGTCAAATAAAATAAGCCTGCCTCGACTGCGTCGGTGGCGTAGTTTTACTACGGTATGATTGCAAAGCTGAGGTCTCGGGTTCGAATCCCGGGTCGGGCAAAGTGATATTGGATTTTCTATTCATTATCGGCCCGGGGTCAGGAATTTGTGCCCGATATGGCGATAGGCTCGCCCCCTATCACATCGTGGAATGGAACACAAGGCGAAATGTGGGTTAACTGGTTGACACCAGGAGTACCTCTGCCTACCTCTTCTGGAAAAAGGCGATAGTATTTAAAAATGACAATTGAATTAATAAAATTGTCTCATTGTGTTACTATTACATTCGGTCGGGTTGTAACTTTTATTGATAACTTTATCTGATGATTGAATATAAAAATATATTAATTATTTTCATCTATGTACATGATTCTTTAATAGTATTTACTGTATGTATCGGAAAATATAAGGAAATGTAACAGTAATAGGTATTTTCGGATGAGTAAAGCTCATAACAGTGATATCGGAGCGGAATGTAATACAACGTGTATATGAACATTCTGTGACGAATAAAGAAATTGTTTGTACCCACCACTTACGACGTAATTGAGAAAATACTTACATAATTCGATATATTATATTAATCTGATAATATCGGCTATAAATATCTAAAAAGAAGGAAGCGTGATAAGATACCTCGCCCAAATACGCGGTCACGTGTACATTTCTAAAATTATATTCACCATGTGTACTTATAATCACATATGCAATCGTTATATGTTTTTTAAAATATGACGATATTATTTAATTAAAAACTAAAAGATTGCAATCCAAGATGGATTATTATAATTTCTGAGATTACATGTATTTTACACAATTTGATACGATTTTAAATCAATTTATTCCTTCGCAAAATTGTTATCCTTAAAAACGTGTTCTAAAAATAAACAATACATTTGGTGGATTTGCCGTGGCAGTGTCGGTCCGAGCGGATATTACAGTCCAAGCTAAACATACTATGCATCGAAGTTAGATATGGGAAGACACAACATACATGTTGCAAAGTTAATGGTGACTATGATTTACTTGAAAACGCAGGGTTTTACAATGCGATAATAATATGTTATATATAAACCGCATTTATTCTGTAACCGCAGTGCATTTATAAATCCTGTGATGATTTTAAATGTCTGGTTAGGTGTTTTTGTTTCCTCTTCTACCTGTTTACTGTGTTTACGTTATAACATGATGTTCGTGGAGAGGTATAGGCATATAGCCTATAATTCGTCAGCCTCCGTGGGGTAGTTGGTTAGAAGTCGGTTGTGAAACGACAAGCCGCGGGTTCGATCCCCACACCGAGTATTTATTTTATTTTACATTCCTAAAAAAATTCTAGAATCAAAAATTTGCAAGGTGAATAGAAAGCCCTGGAAACCGATTCGACAATTAGATTTTAACCAATGAACATTACAAAGCAGTAATTTAATTAAAAATGTAATATCCCGTAAACGACCCGTTTCTACATGAACCAAATAAAGTCCCAAGTCCTGTAATGGGCGCAAAGTTTACAAATACTAATGTAAGTTGAGGGTAGTGTCTACGTGTTGGTCCTTTGTCGGAGCTGCGCAGAGCCGGCGTAATATCCGCTCCGACCGATATTACTTGTTTCATACTCGTTATATTGTTCAAAGACATTTTAATGTCGAAAACATCATTAGGAAATCCTTCTCGGCGACATCCGACGCCTACTTTATTTGTACTATGTTTTCTATTCATTAAGGCATAAATCTTTTAGATGTTGTATTTTATTTGCGTTTTTTATGTTGTGACTATATATGTGTTAATGGCTATGTATTGAGTTGTGTGGTGTGTAAACATTTTGCATATTAGTACGATTTTAAGCTGTGTTTTTTGGAAAACTCTCACAAACCAGAAGTAACAAGGTTGGCAACTTAACTGTAGATTGTTTGCAGTTACAAGTCGCCGCGACATATGACACAATATGAAATTGTAGGTACATGATACATTCTATGTGTTAATTCCCGTTGTTTTCCGCATACTACATTCATAGAGCATTGTTGTACTAACCGCATCAATGATTATTTGGCGTTTCGTCACGTAGTACCTACTAATGTTTTGTTTCAAATTTGCATCATTTTCATTAACTACACCTACAAAACTTCCACACGATGCTGGCAGTTTTGCAAAGGAAAAGAATTACATGATCATAATCATGATGTAAAATATGAAAAGAATGACATTAATGAAAACATTCGAGCTACAAGTACATACAATATAGATACATAAGGGAAGCCGGCAGGAATCGAGTTGTATGGGCTCTTCGCCACTAATCTAGTTTTTGTTTTTGAAGGTGTAAAGAAGTTGCTGGTAGTGTTACCTGTGTTGGGCGCGGTGTAGAGAGGATGGTGCCGCACGGAGGCCGGCGTGAGGAGCCCGTTGAGGAAGGCTCGCGCGCCCAGAGGCAGACCCGTGGGCTCTGCATTCACTGTAGACAAGAAAAAAACCGTTATTACGTGATCATGTGAATACAAAATGGTGGCAAGTCTTTATTAATTCAAATTATATTACACAAAAAGAAAATTCAAAAAAATTGCCTGAAATCAACCTTCGTAGAAAAATTTTGAAGAAATATGAATAACTAATTCTTGTATTTATACTGTGACACTTCTTCAGCATAAATCTATATAAATTCACATAAATGCTTCCCTATATCTGCATGGTGTTGAGAGCGCGGTGATAAAACCTGTTTTAATTAAAGAGGAACCCGACTCGGCGTCTAAAATATCATACTTGTAAAATGTAATATATAACTCCTCATTTCAAAGGCCCTTAAAATAAGTCAAGACGTCTTTATCTAGTAAATCTAGACAGATCACAGGCGTTGAAGGGTTTAAGGGTGCTTGTAAAGCTAAGTGAGGGAAGTTTGTCCCGCGGACGTCGTTTATCAAAATTTCTTCAGGTGATGTCTTGTTAACTTACGGCGATAAAGATTAAGTACTGCAGAGCCGTCTACGCTCGCCCTCATAAATTGTCGCGAGAAAATTTAGTGTTTTTACTAATTGTCTTAGTTAAAGAGGTGTTTGAGCAAAGAAGTAATTTGTCTTTGTATTTGTACAACATTAAATTAAATCGTGGTTTTAGTAACAATGTACTATGTTGGAACTTGGCATTAGTTATCGGGTTTTCGATTCCTTATATGCATGAGGAATCCAATATCGATTTCTTGACCTAGTTGCAGTGTATATAATCCATGAGACCTTGAATTCGAGTTCCAGGTAGGGCGATTGTTTGTCGTTTCATACGTATTTTAAGTTTAGTTGTAATGAAAAATATTTTTCAAAGTAATCGGAACTTTTAATCTTCGATCATCTTTATTTCATATGCTTATGTATTTCTAAGATTATTAAAGTTAATCTAAGTTCTTTACTCATTGAATTTTGTAGATTGCTAATAACCAGCTGTGGAATAATTAGGCAAGGTCATGTTCAGCGGTGGGCTTCGGGATGGATATTGTGGATGTTTGGAGACATTACCAATACGTATTCATTCGCGTTTCTGCCCGAAGCACTGCTTTACACAGCTTGGTAATTTGTACCGTCAAGGATATGTCTTGAAGGGATATTACTGTCTCAGACGCAGCGTGGGAGTCTGTTCTGATACTAATTTATTCTCAAACAAACTTTCCCGTCTTTGTATATTTTGACTGTTTGATGCCCTATTACACAAGCAGTTATTATGTAATGTTGAATAACATTATAATATTTTCTTTGTGTGATCCACAATGTTTGTACTTATATCGAGCGCGGTGGTTCCATTGGAATTTTACACGCTGATAATAAACGCATCGAAATAATTGCATACTATTTATTAGTAGTGTGTCTGTGTTTCACAAATAGCTTTAACATAGCATGTTGGGAAATAGTTATACCATGACGGGATTAACAAAAAGCATTTTGTCGTCCTCTATATTCGCATGTTGAAGGGAAATTACGGTAAAATCGATCGCGTAATATATAATCTCAATACATCCCTCGCCAGACGCTTCCGTGCGCCGACCTTGGGAGCCGCCCATCCCCGAATCCTACCCACCTGTTGTCAGGCGTCTGCCACCCCGGCCGCCCGGCCACCCTCGCCACTGCGCATGTTTGGCGCATTGAGCGAGAGAGAAACGTTTTCCCTTTCGGTAAGGTCGAAATGTCTAGACGGAAAATGAACTCTTTACTATCCCGGGACATGTGGCGGGAGCGATAGCGGCTATCGGATCTCATGCAAATGGTGTTTTCATGGTAATGCCATGACACGCGAGCTATGCACGGGCGTCGCCGCCGCGCCGTGGCTACTTCACAGTTACCTTTAAAATTAAGGGTACCTTATTTATTCACCGAACGACCTTCTCTTCGCAAACGAAACTGTGTCAAGAAAGATATTGTCGCATGTTTAATATTAATATTGATGTTGTACAGAAAAAAATAAATACTTTTAATATGTTTTGTTAAAACGAAATATTAATCCACAATGTTATATAAAAAGCAGTACCTTTGTCGGCATTCCAAAGCTGATGAATTCAAGATGTAATTATGGAAAACAAAGACTTGGCTGGAAATAGAAGTTATTTTTCACAGAATTGAATATTCTGCAGCCCGTTGCATGAAGTGGGCGTGTAGTTGAAAAACAGCATTTCTAACTTAGCGAGATTAGCTGCGAGAAATGGGGGCAAGACATCTTAAAGTGGATTAGATGCTGGATGGAGCTGCGGGGAACCGACGAGTGACGCAAGACCACTTGGATCCGCTCTGATAATCTAAACTGTGTGAAAACCGATGGAATGTCTTCAATTCAAATCTAAATATATACATATAGGCATATTTATGCAAGCTTATTTTGGATCCATTAAAAACTAAAGGCGAGAAGAAAACATAACGTATATGTCTTTCCGTCTTATTTATATTATTAGTTTAAGCATCATGTATTCATTTCTGATACTGTAATTACCTACTCTTTAAAATGTTTGGTTGTAATCCACTTTTAAAGCCAATAATAAAAAGTGAAATAAAACGTCGCGTCCACTCAGCTATATGGAGAAATACCCTAAACGGCTGTCGGCGGACGCGGCTGCATTATTCAGTGTAATCTAGGAAGGCGATGCATGCAAACTGTTTTTACTACAGGATTTCAGGGTTCATTGCTCCGCGGGCAGCGCTCCGTATGTATAAATTATTACAGATTTCAGTAGATACGCTGCAATGTATGCTGCAGTCGATGAACTTTGTAGGGAAGGAAATTGGAGGTCGGACATTTTCAAGAAATACACACGTATTTGTTAAATAAATTCACCAGACACTTTTGTGTCATGGCTATGAGATTCTACGAGAGACTTTTTCGATTTCACAACACCCAACTCAGAACAAATGTTTGTGGATCACACAAACATTTGTCTTAATATAGGGAGCGAACACGTGACGTCTCCTTTCACAAATAGCTTCTTAACAATCAGCGCTAAGGAGACTCAGTATTAAAAATGTTGTAAATGAATGCACGACCCTACTTTGTCCTGATTGCGGTTTGGATCGGAAGCTTGTGACCTTCAGACGTAAGCTTAGGTAATGAATACACAATGACTAATTTATAGCCACTGTCTAAATTTTGCGGTTTTTGCCGGCTAAAGGCTCCAGCGCGAGTCGCGACAAAGAGACTCCCTCATAAATCATTGCATTGTTGGATCTCTGGTTTAATTCAAAGCAGCGTTTAACATTATGCGATTATAGTAGCCATTTTGATAATCAGAGATATATAGCAGATGTAGTTAAAATAAGAAATAAGTATGTTTTACAGTTAATTACATATACGAATACTCGTATAACTTAGAAAAATAGTAGAAATAGACGTTGAACTCAAAAAGTCAACATTCTAAAATCATCGAATTCACGAAGCACGAAATGTAAAATATAATAATACAGCAGGTAATTTGTTGAGTTTTCATCCATTTAATCCCGGCCAGCTTAGCATAGAGTTAATCCAGACAAATTAGACGAGCTCACGTCAAAACCACAGCGGTACCTCGCTCGTCTAGCAAAGCACCAAGTTTCCTTTCATACTGAAAACTACTTTTACTTTCCTGTTTCGCTGAAATATTTAAACTTACATAAGTTATGACCCCCGGCGTGGGCGGCGGGCGGCGCTGGGCGTCGTGGGGGTCAGGTGAATGCACGCGACCGGCGCCCCCCTGCGGCACCACCTTGTTGCAACTCTATTATGGCAGGAGTTGGGCCAGCGCGGAACGTGACGGCTTTAAAAAGTGCATCGCACTATTTATTTGGTACATTTTGTAGGAAGTCGGTGTTTTTGACCCCGCGGACAACCCTCTGCAGATTAAGTTCTTTATGTTTGGTATTATGCGGGTTGGCGAGCACTTGTCATTTGTGCCGTTGCTGGTAATGTTATATGTTTCGTTTATGCAATAAATATACTGAGATTATTTTGGACTAAGCCAGCACTTTTGCACTAGGAAAAATTTAGTTATGTAATTTATTTATTAAAATGTTTTTGGAATAGATAAGCAAGTAATTTCTAAGGGTATGTTCCGTTGTATCATACCATGTATTATGTAATTGTTTATTTGCGATGAAAAGGAATTAAATATTTGCGTGCCGGCATATCTAGACATAATACACGTTTTATTTTTAAAATAACACAAAGAAATGTCACACTTTAAGAATAAACAGCGGGAAAAGAAGTGAGTTGGAGAATTTTCATGTTTTCATTTTGTACGCGACGGGAAATAATTAAACGCTCTTGATTTATATTTATTTATTTCTTTCAACTGTGTATGTGACTTTTTTACGATAATTGTTCAGTTTTGGCTGAGTGATGTTTTAATAACTTCTTTTTATACTTTTGCATGAGAAATATTGTTGCAGCGAATATATCAATTGTATTCGTTTCACATTTCTAACGTTTCCGAGTTATTTCATTTCATTTGTAATCGATAATCTTGGAATTAACCATTCTAGACATTGAACCTGGGCTTTCCGATCAATAGACTCGTTTTATGTGACTCAAGTTCGATTCGGTTGTCATGTTTATTACAATGTGTTCTAACTATGCGTTACAGTAATAATTACTTTTCAATTCGACAAAATCATTTATTTTTGTGACGCCTTATTTTAAATATTTTTTTGTTTTTATAGTTTAGTTCTAAAACTTCTTTAGTCATTTATGTACCTAGAGGATTTATATTGTTACACAGTACAGGGTTGTCGATTGTCGTCAAATGATGTGATATCGGTGAGTGGCAGTTACAAGACTAATTGACATAATATTCTTGTGGTTTTTATTGTAATGTGAGGTTTTGTTTTACTGGTTATTTGTTTCATTATTGTTTGTAAATTGTATGCAATGTATATTTTTAGGATATAAATTGTTTTATATAAGTTCACATAATTTACTTGTTAATTCACTCAATTTGTGAAGTTATCCTAACAATTAAGCTAATTTAAGATCTCGACATTATTTATATCATTATCATAGGAAGTTCACACGTTTTTCAAACAGATGATTTCGAGATAGATTTTTATGAAAATCTTCCAAAGCGGATGCTTAAGGTCGTGTAAGGAACATGCCAAAATTTAGGTTCACAGGCAGTCTAGATGTAGTGATAAGCCACTGCAAGGTGATTCCCTTTTATGATATCAATATACATAAGGATTTAGGTAATAATTTATTATATTACTTCAGACTTTTGTTACTAGAAAAGTAGTAGAAAACCAATATGTGGAAATTTCCCCGTTTCATGAGATTCTTTATAGAACATTATATTATATATTTTTGTAAACAAAATGAAATAACCGCAACTATATCCCCATGTTTTTATATGTCTGTTATGAAGGAAGTATGTACTTGCAGCATTTCTACAGATAGTGTTGGGGAAAACCGCAAGAAGACACAGCATGAATTAACAATATAATACCTATTTGTTGTTACTATTTCTGAATATTTTTGTCCGCCATTTTGTTCCGATAGAATGTGGTTACTCAATGTCTTAAACTTTATGAAGTATTTGATTGAATGAATGTAGGTTTATTGTCGAAAAGTAGTTTAAGTTTAAGAGAATAGGTTGATTATAAGATTAAAATTAATGATTTGATTTAACAAACAGTAATAATAATAATGCTCGTAGTTTAATTTGGTTGTGTATACAAGCAAAAATATCTAACAATGCATAATATTACGATGAACATGAGCAAATATCTCAAAAAATATACCATTTTAATGAGCATTGCCACTCAGAATGATCGAGATGAGCTGGTCGTGTGCAAACTAAAATCAACTTTATAATACATATTGTAAAGATGATTCGAGATTGGCATGCGTTTCGGCAAATCTCCGCTGTGATGCCTGACGTCATTGCAACATCCGGGAAGCCATGCTATTTCCAACGACGATCAGTGTCCACTCTGATGACCTCTCAATACTATGACCCGTGTTTAACAGCGAAGGTCCAGTTACGATGGCCGACGTGACTGCTATGGTGAATGATTTCTTTGTGTCGGATTAAATACTGCATTGTATAGAACACATGCACAACTTGTTCCTGGTGATGCTTCGGATGCAACCGGTTTGTTTGTTCCCTTTCATACAAACTTACGCAAAAAACCGAGTTCTATTTCGATACTCCATCATCGCGTTAATCTATCGATTTTAGTTTTAATTGCTAAGGTTTTTTTTGTTAATTACGTCAGACTATTAATCTTTTAAAAATAAAACGTATTCATTTGTGTATGACAATCGTGATATTGTAATTGCCAAATGTGTACCAGACATGATGTGATAACGTTCCAAATTTAAAAATTGTATCCGAGGAGGACATATTTTGTTCAAATAAGATTGACATTTGAAGACAAGGCATTCGAAGCTATACAGCCTTGTTTATTTGGAATGTTTCGAGATCTAAAATAATGTTTTAAGACAAATACTGAGAGGCGCAATGTCGAAGGATCAACAATAGCAAATGAGTCATCCAAGAGCAACTAACACCTGTGAACACACATGGCGACAACGCCCTGATGTCACATTGCGCCTGCGATCACAGAAACATATTTTAATAGAGATATTGTCATTTATTTTAACGATTATCTTCGGTACAATTTGATTATTTTGTGCATGTTTGTTTTAGTACTTTTTAATGCATTTAATTTTAGATTTGGTTGATTTAATAGTCGTTGCAGCTAGGACGTAATAACATGGTATGAGTGTCTTTGATTTTGGACTTTGAATAATTTTGTCTCCAGTCTCCCAAAAAGTTTAACATGGTGAAAATAAATGTAATCTAATCTATTTTATTTTCTCTGTTATTTCCTTCCGGTTTCGTAATTCAAAGGATATGTTATCACTAAATACTACAACTTATTTCGTGCGACATTCTGAAGACTTAATCTGTAAAATATATTTTTGTATAGAGAATACATGCATGAGTAATGAAATTTTAATATAAATAACATCGGACGTCTGATAGTCTGCGTGGAAGGGAGCGGAGATCCAACATGGCGTCGGAAAAGCGCGGGCACTTTCCCCGCGCGCGGGAAACGTAAGAAAGTGGCCGCGTCGCGCGCTGAGAAATGGAAACCGGCGCGATTACGTTGCGATAACACGTTTTATCTAGCGGACTTTAATAACTAACCACACGCTATTAACTGTTAAGGGTCTCATAGACATTGTAACGCAATGGTGTCAGAAAACTTACACGAAAGAAATACACAGCGATTTTTTTATCTATAGTCTCTTTCTGACATTCTTCTTTTGAATTATAAATTATGCTAGACTGCGTGCATTGTGCGCCGAGCTCTTGCAAGAGATAGTAAATTTTTGATCATGTAACTTTGTTTCTTTCACAAATTCCTGCTAAGTTTTATTTAACAATTTTATAATTGGCCATCCATTTTAATATCTTGATGGGAAAAGTAAGGTTTGGACTCATTTTTAGTATGAATTGTTTAGATTTCTATAAGATTTAATAAAAATGTAAGTAATTATTCAGTATGGTACCTAAAATTTTTATATTACTGTTACCATAAATATGAGAATAATGACGGGAAATCATAAAAATTTAATCAATGTGGTTAATATTATAAAAAAAATATATATTTATATATTATATTTTATAAAAAAAAATAATAATATTAGGTATTTAATATGCTAATCAATTTTAATATTATATTGGAGCCTAAAATAATTAATGTTATAATTGATGTTTGAATAACATATCTGAGATAATTTACGTACGGTTGCAGACAGTAAGCATCGTAGTAAGTTAAGAAATATATATATTTTTAAATAATTTAATGCTACAGTTCTGATGAAGCAGTTTTTGTCTTGCTTGCTTGCTCTATATGTTTGTTTTCAGACGATATTATCAGTACAAAGTGCTTATTTTGACGTCATAAAGCATGAAGTCTGGAATAACATGCCTACTTATTTGCATTATGCATTAAATAATGGAAAAGTAATAAACAACAACTTTAAATATAAATATTAATTAAAGTCACTTTTTTTTATTCAAATCATATTAAAGTTATTTGTACATTATTCTTTAAATACAATTTTCAGTAATTTACCTACGTGGCCTTTAGTTTTTTTTCATATTTCCATCCTTTTTTCAATTCTACAAGCATTATTGAGCTAACTTAATTCCGGTGACTGCTATTATATCCGCATTGGTTTAAATGGTGTAAACATATTGTAGCAATAGTTTATGTAAATGATTATATGTATTAGGAGACGTTACGCAAATGCATTCGTGACTCATAGAGGAAAGGCTGGTGTTATCCGCTTGTTTATAGCCTGCGATTGTCCGAAGCAACTGGTGTTGCCACATACGAAACTCGTTTTTGACATTTGACATTTCAGTTTGACGGAAGAAGGACTATAGACTTAATTATTTTTTTAATTAATTAATTTTGGTTATTAGTTTTTAATTATTTATTCATCCGGAAGCATCATTATAATTAAAACACATATAAAGGATTAGTTGATGATATAATCACATCAAAGTTATCACAGCGGAAAATGGATGATATCGATCACATACGTTTCCGTTCGTTAGATTGTTATGACAAATATTTTATACAATTTTATATCTAACTGATATTTGAAATACATAAAGGTTAAATTATTCTGTTGCTCTACCTAGGCTTCTCACTTTGTTAAAAAGTAGTAATTTGTTAATACATTATGTAGGTACTTGTAATATATGACGTTTGTAATACCGCCATGCCCTTATTCCTAAATGATTGATTCAGCCAATGCAACCGCATTTTGTCATCGGTATTTCCTTCCTATAACGTGATAGGCGAAAATATTACTATTGAGGGCACGAATCCAATTATTCTAGCATTTTCGATTGGACTACATAATTTATTTCTAAAAGAAAATTAGTAATTTACTTTAAATGCAATAATTTTGTGTATTTTATATTAAAGTAATTTATATTTATTAATGATTAAGGGTTGCAGGCAGACGCTGGATGCAGGCCGCTTCCAAGACGTCAATGTGGAGATAATTGGAGAAGACCTATGTTCAGCAGTCGCCCTGTGGCTGAAGAGAGAGAGGGTAATTAATGATTTGAAACAGATGTCGAAAGCTGTGAATACCAAATGAAGTGAACGTTAGATTATTAATATAGTTGAGAATCTGTGTTGCCATAGTAAACAGAATAGTGAACGTGGCACTAGTGTAGGTTTATATTTGTGTTATTGTAAGTGGGTCACAGCTCGGCGCGAAGGGCGAGATGCGCGCGCGCTTCCTACGCGCTCCGACACCGCTCACTACTCGCTAGTGCAGGCCGATCATATGACCTAGTGATGGGACATTTCAATTATTAAATCGATCGATTTATTTGTCTATTTTGTTTAGGATGTTATGACAAAATTAAAATGAAACTATCATATTTATAATCTGGCGTCCTATGGTATTTTGGGACAGTAAGAATTCGGAGTGCATTTATAGCACTCCTGCCTATACTCTCGGGGTATATAAGTGTTTTGTATGTTTTTTTATATTCATGGAAACAATATTGTTAAATCATGGTTCATTATTTGATTACTAACATCGTTTTCATTATCACAAACAAGCAAATTATGTAGAAATTTTTGATACAATCTGGAAAATCTATTGCATCTAGTGAATCCATTTATTTAATACATTATTATGAGTTATTCAAAGCAGAACGGAAGTGGATACAATTACAGCAATCCGAAGTGACATTTCCTTCGTTGATGAGACCGTTCCGAGAATTTTGCAAGTGACGTGGGCGTGGAGATTTAAATACCATTGTTTTTATGCCAATCTACGCTCGTCAATGAGAATAAATAAACGGAATGAGATATGAACAAGCGCGGTGCAGCGTCACTGCGCCACGGCTGACCTACATCTGCTTTACAATTCTGCCATGATATAAGTATTAATTTTTTAATTACCGCTCCCGCGAGGAGCGTAATGATGCAAGTGGAGTGTCATTCCGCTGCGTTGAAGCAGATCAGTCAACAAACAGTGTGGAGTGCGCTGCGATACTGATTGATTGCCACAATAGACGCGAGCGTTGCAAACGGACGATGCAGTTTCGCAAGCCATTGTCCATTAGTCATGTCCTGAAACTGAGCGCCGGCACAATACGGTTAGATTTTTTCGATGCAACCTTGTCGTAGGAGGGCAGGTTGATGTCTACGTGCCAGCCTCGTTCGGACGTTAATTTGATTCACGGTCGCGGTTACATGTAAACACCGCTTTACAATTTGTTTTTTTCGGCCGCGTGCCGCGACTCGTCGTGAAGTACTCGCGTCGATCGCCATCAAGGTTTGTTGTCCTACTGTTTGTCTGTTGGAACTCCCGAAGTTTCCGGCCGGCGGTGGCGACATTATCAAAATCGTGTCAAACTATAAATAAATACAAATCTGAGTAATTTTTATCGCGTAGGAGCGCGTATTGCATTAATTCGTGTTGATAAGATGGCACTACGGTGAGATAGGCGCTATCTCGATTACGTTACTCGACGTAGGAAATATGAAATAGGGACAAGGATATTGGCTCGTTTCAGATATTAAATGTTTGTTTCATCAATTACACGTGTATGGGTTGCAACACACTGACCTTATTTAACCGGAATCTTTATGGGGAACGGTATATGTGTCGCGGAGATGTAAGCGGCGCGTCACTACGGCCGCCATGTTTGTGTGCAGCCCGCGAAAGTGAGATTTAGCGTGAACGGTGCATCGCGACTCCCTTGACCCGGTTCGCGCCCCGCGCCCGCGCGCCCCTCCCGCGCCGCACTACGATAGTAGCCACCGCTGCCGCCGCCGCCGCTGCCTGTGGCGCTAGAGAGTTGCACTACGCGCCCAACTATGTGCCCACACGCCACTATTTATAGAGCCAGCGTTCAATGGAAATGTTTTTCAGGGATGCGATTGTGCTATCGCTTTTGATTACGAAACGCTTCAGGTGCCAGCGTTGGGTCAATCGATTGCGGTTCGCTGGCTATCCAAACACTACTGGAATTGTATTCGCAGCACCAGAACGTAACAATACACCACGCTACATAAACAACTATAAAATGGGTTTCAAATTCGGTAATTATAAACTAGTTTGAACAAAATTGACAGCTTTATTAAAACATATTTCGACCTCATAACATAAAGCTTGAAGTAAATGCTAATACAACATCACGTAATAGAGGAAACTGTAGGAGTGTTGCTGTCGATTTAAACTTCACATTGAAACACTTGCAAAACCGGTAACAACTGGAAACTATCTATTGCATAATCTATCGATTGTGAATTCTACAATCGCGAATTACCAATCACTGTTTTGGTTTGTTCACATCACTACTTGACAATATAATGCCGAATATTTGAATAACAATCTATTCAGATGGGCTTGTTTAAAAGAGTTAGATGTTTGTTGTAGTTTTTGGTTGTATAATTTAAGTAATCAACTAATACCTAGACTTCGAAATCGGTTGATATTATTTTTCCTCGTATGTCGTAATATTCATTCATTCTTCCTGTTTGTAAGCTTTCGGCTTGTCATAGTGTTTATACGTGGAAACATCTGTTTAAGGAATTCCATACTGCAACGCATCTAAATAGCAATAAATAAACATAGCTATGAATACTATTTGATTGTAATAATAGGGTTTTAGTCGGGTTTATTTCCCGTTTGTTATTATTGTAACTGTTGCATTGACAGTTGTATAATTGATGAAATCATACAATTATTAATGGTCGCTCGCGAGAAACTTGTCTAAGAATACCTCGTACTTTTGCAAGCGATCTTTATGTTTTATGGTTGGAGTGATGTAATTTAGAATTCAGCATGGTGACCACTTTTGGTAGCAAATTGTTAAGTTCTCTCGACTTTATTGGCAGTAAGAATACATTAGGTCTATATGAGCCCACCTGTATTATTAAAATGTCGACATCCACGAAGCAAGGCTTTCCGCAACATCGAGCCATCTTTACATTTAACTGTTTAAGCCTGTCTCAAATACGCAAATAGTTCCTTTTAGTATTCACCACTTTGTTCTAGTAATAAATATAAACCGGATAAAAGGCGGGTTTGTCACTTTGCGTAAGTCAAAAGGTGTCAATTTTATAACGGCCCGCCCTTGACCGGGCGTTGCAGGTTCGAATTTATTTGTGGCCAATTCATTGTGACGCTAAATCGACCTAATTGCGCGCTGCGCTTATGAAATGTCTATAATAATTTGACTAATTGTATTTGCATAGTTTAAACAATTTTGCAGTTTCATTGATTGTTACTTTCAAGTGGTACAGCTAGATTATAACTAACTCGGATTACAGCGTTAGTATTTGCTCTTTCATGCAATTCTTACTAGTTAGTACAAAAAAATATCCAGCTTTAATTTAATATTGACCCCTGTCAATCGTAATCTCGATTATAGAGGAGGCTCGTGCTCTGCAGTGGGACGTATATGGACTGATACAGAAGCAGATACAGAAGGAATTGTGTAGCATGGCTAATGGCTATTGAGTTGTCTGAGTTACGTCTTGGAACGGAAACAAGTTTGGAGTATTCTGGTGGTACTAGACATAATTATCTCCCCTTTTAGGGATATAACCGTGCGCTTAATTATTTTAAAAATCGTAAATCCTTTCATATCATTTGCAAGAAAGACCTGTCAACTTTCATGTTTGTGTTTTCCAAATGAGTCATTTTTACTTGAAAATGTGTTATGCATGTATTTAAGCCTCCGCTGTGTTATGTATGTTACCTATGTAGTAAATATGTTCTCGGAATACATTAAGGAAATAATTTTGGTATTCATGACTTACTCTGTATTAAGGATGATTTTTTTAAGGTTACATAAGTTTGATATAATTTCGTATTAAAGTTAAAAGCGTTGAGGTAAAACATGTGCGTTAACAATCAGTCTGAGTAATTGTACCTTTTATTAAGTCATTTGATTACGGACATAAATCATAACAATGGTAGTTTGGGAAAGACCACTTTCACAGCGATCTGTATCTAAGAATTTAAAGGACTTAGAGGACTTACTTTAAGACGAAGTATCTATACACTGGTGGTTTTCTTATGGCTAAAGAGGAAGATCATGTTTTTATTTACGGAACATGGAGCCATTATGGAAAAAACGAATACTCGGAAAGTCCTCAAATCATTGTTAACAACATCCGATAGGCCAAAAATTACCATTCACACTTTCGGTTATTTTTATGAATCAGATTATCGTCATGAAGTATCGAGATAATGTTCTGCGATTGATTTTGCAAGTGTGACGTAACCGGCCGGCATTACAAGAGGCGCGTTAAGTAGTGTACCGGAAACGTTTGGCAATCTGTTGCAGGTGGGCGGTCGGAAACCGTGTGTGTTGCGCCACCACAGACACTGCCTTATTTTAGGCTTTGTTCATTTGAGACTTTTTGAGACTTCTGTAAAAGGTTGCAGATGGTTGCAGACATTTGTTATATAGTGTAGTAATTATTGCCACAAAGTTTGTTATTAATATTGTAACGAAATATAAAGATTTTGGGATATCCCAATTTATCGATGTTATCAAAAATGTCTATTAGTCATAAGTTGTATTAAGTGTCGGCGACTCTAATATATTGGTATCAAAGGACAAAAAGGTAATTTCCTGTTGTCGAATTTTGAAAAAGATTATTTTGTCTGCTCAATTTTAACAGATGATAATCTAGTCGTGAACACTTACTCAATCGACTTCCTATGATACCTACATCGTGTGTGGTTGTCACAGGTGCCTACCAGTCTTAGTGTCAGGTCGTAATCTCAACAAATTTCCGTTTTCCCTCACGCCCTGGTACACACACACAAACCGTGTTGTACGTTTGTCCGGAAACCGTAAAATACCGCCATTGCGCACGCGCCGACCGAACAAACAAACAAACATACACATACTATTGTCCCGCAGATTGTATCCACGCTTCCTCTGCCTGTTATGACATAAACACACTCTATTTGTATTACGTCTCATTTCACGCTTTCGAGATGAACGGAATAAAATTAAAAGAAACATATGCAAAACAAGCATAATTAGTCATAAGAATTTTCCGGTGAAATGTTACTGTGTGGTTTGCACAATTTTAATGTGATGTATAAATTCTTCACACATAATTAAGACAGGTGCATTCAACTCTTGAGCACACAAAAAATATTTTTATATTAATCAATAGTTGTATTACATAATTAAATAATAATAAAAAAAAATATTTTCCTGTATAATTATTGTAAACATTAATTTGTATCTCGTCAGTGATGAGTCATCACGTTCGTGCCATGATGGGCGGCCATCATGGCTCCTATCACGGCTCGTATCATGGCGGCCTGTCGGTTATCACAGCGGGTGAACGCCGGCGCTCGGCGACTCGTTTCGACCGGTGCGCAATCGTTGACACTGACACAGTTTTACGTTTCGTAATCATGATGTGATGTTTGTGTGTAGTTGGATATTTACGTGAAAAATTTCGCAGGTACCGTCATCATGTCACAATGTATTCTATTGTAGCTCGTTTGGAATTTAGTGTTGTTTTATTGATGTTCATTTAATTACATCTCAGCTTTAATTGTTTTGAATAATTGAGATGATGTGCTGGGAAAACCACGGAAACATAGTAAATTTGATAGTCTGATGGACACGTTTTGGGGTCAATGTGGGCTATTCCTGATGAGTAGTGGCACTTGGTCTCACCAACACAAACTGGAGTACAGCAATAAATACATCAAAAGCCGATACGGTTTCCTGTTTATAAAAGTCAGCGGTTAATGTTGCAATATCCGCCGACGTATCTCGCGCCAACGAAAAAATTGGGCAACAACCGAATCTGCGACTCCGAACGGGTTCCTTACATTGCATCCGCGTTGGCACATAACTTATTACACGAGTGGTTCGTACAGACCCCAGTGAGGCAGTAGGTGGTACTGCGACAGCCATCAAGGCACATTTTCGTGTGATACATAATATATTGTTTCGGCTCTGGCTGTTACGGCACCGAATAGTCCCTTGTAGTTTTTGATGCCCACAACAATACAATTAGGATGTGAGCGAGTGCCGTATTAGCCTTTTAGTAATAAATTTTGTTTAGACAACAGAAAAATTTAATACAGATTTTAGTAAAAAGCCAAAAAATTTTTTTATGACAAACAACCCGTTTGAGGTGGATGTGCTAAGTATTTTATTAAAGAACCCAAGAACATTGTTCGTGCTAACCATTAAGACGAGATTTCCTCACAGCACGGACGTTGTCAAGGTCCCCCGAGTACATTGCTGCAGTATATAACAAGTATATGCCTATCAAATCTCGAAAGGCGAGTACTAACACCACAGACGCTGCACGGAGCGCCTTCCCAAATCTGCACGGTTATACTGACATTAATATGTGGCAATTATTGTTTCCTTTACCAATTATCGATTTCCGTGATTTAAGGCATATTAAAAGTACCTTGGTTTGTTTATGTATAATTCGCTTGTTCACGTTGCATGATAGAATATCTTAAGTTTATTTTTCTGCACTTCATTGATTCATATTTGTTTGAAAGAAATCTTTAATATTTTAGTTGAATCGTGACACGTTAGTTTCGGTTATTAAAAAAGGCTAGATATAATTTCTCTTTGGTCCTATTATAGGACGATTAAAAAAGTATGTAATTATGTCAGCCTACCCTTCCGTGTAAATATACATTATTGTAATTTAATATGCGCTCTAGATTACAGTAAATTGCACCGCATCGATCCCCATGCGATTCTTGTTGTAAATAATGGAACCGATATGAGTTTATTAGCCCCGTTTCATTGTTTTTCACTGAACCGACACGTCACTATCTATCGATAATAGTGCAGGAAGTGTGAATTTATCGATAACATCGCGTGATTAGCGAAATGTTGCGAAGTTTATCTTATCTAGAGAAATTCGGATGGCTATGACGCCCGCTTGTCTCGACGCTGGTTCAACGTTATACAATATACGTAATGTGGAATTTAATGTGCCTTTGTTCCATTTTGTGCAATAGATAACACATGAGGAAATTATTATAATGTATTTAGAGCCTGTTAATGGACTGAGGATATACTCGTAATGTTTTAGTAATGTTACATAGGACAACAAAGAAAACCCATTGCTTTTTTAACTCATTCCGCGAAAGATTAAATATATACCACGCAAAAAATAGTGCTTCAACAAGGAATTTTGCGAAGTAACACTGAATATAACATTGTAGTTATTTGTACGATTATTAGCAAGAAAGTGGAAAAGATGTGTGCGACAAAGACACTGGTAAATAAAAAAGGTTGGCCACATTTCGTCAATAAATATTTATAAAACGGTGGGTAGGTTCTGTGTCTGTATATACATTACAAGAATCATTAATGTACTGTCTGAGAATCGGTGATAATAGGGACGCGACACAATGTGCGAATACGAAGCGATAAAATTATGCGTAAGCGAAAATTCCACTATGGACTGCAATAAATAGGTATGTAAAGTTGCACTGCGAGGTTTTTCCATTAACATACAATTAACTGTTACTTACTAATTATTTTTATCACTTATTTATGTCATTAAACATAATAGGTAAAGAGATATAGCCAGGCATGCATTTAAATGTCTAATTCAAGTGCGTAAAGTTCAAAATGATTATGCGTAAACGAAAGGTAGTTTCCGAATGCGAAGTGCGTACGCGAACATCGCATCACTAGTAAAAAACATACATAAACTCGTGTCTGGATGGTACGTTTGTTACATAATTTATGAGAGTTGATTTAGTCTACAAAAATACAGGCACACAGGTCTTTCAACGGGAGACGTACTGTCTGCATAAATATTATTTTAATATTCTCGACGATCTAGTTATTGCACGTTCAAGTAAAGAGATAGGGCCCTGGGGGTTGTTTTCGTGTGCCCTTACTGTGTGCTGGATGTAGGGCTTGTTAAACATTTAGCTCACGACTTGATGTATCGCTTCTTTCTCCACCAACCTAAAATCCTATGTTACAAGGATTACAATTCAGCAGACGAAATTGTGAACCAGATTATAAAATTCAATGCTATAATATTCAGTTGCTAACATAATTTATGCTTATGGTAATAACTAGTAAAAAGCACGTAATACTATACCGTAAGAGAAAGGGGGGAGAGTCAAGCTATTTCATCAATAACATTGGCAGAAAATTAACATTCTGTCAACAGCAATGCTATAACATTTTCTAATTCCTTAAATGTGGAGGTAAATATTAATCACATGTGACCCGATTTAACAGATTTAAAATATCTACCTACCCTTTATAAGAATAGCGTGATGATAATTTTAGTAGATGGTTGGCATTGTTAACCTGTCTGAACATACAATGTAAATTGATAGCGAACTCAGCGCAGACTTGTACCCGGCCTGTTTTCTCTGCAAATTCACTATTACCCAGACAGCGGTAATGATATTACTACACTACAAGCTATACTATCAATTTTGGTATTTTCGTCGAACCGCCACAACGATATGCGGCATCTGCTTTGACTAAAAACGTCAAGAAAGGCGTTTTGTTTGGTCGCAGCATGCGTCGGTGGGAGGCATTTAAAACGATGCGTTGCGCTTTTCAATTAAAAGGGTTTTATATAGACGAGGTAAGCCTAAAGTTAAGTTAATTTAAGTAGAAAGTCGGAGAAATAATCTTCCATTATAAAAATATAGTATTGTATAATACATGATAAAGTAATACTTGATCTTATTATTAAATACAAATATTAAGAAATTTTATCAGATATCGCCCCCATCATAAAACTTATACTTTTGGTATAATTTATATTTATATGATTACAGTAGTCAGATTTACTATTCAACTTTTAGTCACATTACACTTGCAAATAGAAATGTTACAAATATTTTCTTTGTATGTAACAGTTATACAGGCTGCTCCAAAATATAGCTTAGTATATCTTTAGCTTAACTATGGAACTAAACCCCAATGTACAAAGAAGCTGGACTAGGCACATACTGTAGAAACATCTTATCCGTAATTCCAAGTAGTAGAACTTATTATATTAGCCCGGCGGTTCCCACCGCTGGGCCCACGCCTCTGGAAAAAAATACAGTCGGGATAAAAAAGTTGCTCCCTTAGGTTACATGTTTTTTCTCTATGTAACTCGTGTTTGTGACTACGTGAAAGATCTGACGGGGCTTCGACAAGACTTTCTGAGCTTTGTTTGTGTATAATGCCGTAGTTGTTAGTTTATTATTATTTATAGTTAAAAAACCGTTTTGTTGATTAATGACAAATAAACGTGAAAAAGTTATCACCCGGCGTACTTGTCCAATTGGTAATAATATATTTATTTGTAAGTCAATATACGTGGAGTTTCGGAAGTATTGGAAAAATTATGACAAACGGATAATGTTTTCGGCATGTGATTAATTCACAGCGGTCGACGAAATGAGGTCGCGGTCGGTCATTAATGATTTCCTAAACGTGTATAAAAAATTCAACTTATACTTATTTGTGTAAAAGTGTATTTTTCCTGTTTCTTAAAGTTTACGTAGGTATACGTAGTACTGTATCAGCCCATATATAACCCACTACAGGGCACGAGACTCCTCTACAAACAAAATCTACTACTGAGAGGATATACGTAGGACTTTGTAAGAAAAACTATATTTTTCTACATGCCTACTGGCACTATATGACTGTGGGGTGATTTTGAGTGGAGCGCCAGTCGACAGAGTTATATTAACATGCTCGTAATCGGATGTATGCAGGCTGAGCCCGTAATCGTTATCGTTCCTATGGCGAGAGCTTTTTACGTATACTATCGTATCCAGATGGACTATGCTAATTTGCTGCTGTAACTTATTTTGTACTAAGTACAGTATATGTGGCGGTTGTGTGAGAGTGATTTGCAGCGTAAAGCTATCGAGCGCTTGAAGCGCTGGAGCGAATAGAGCTAATTGGTTCAAGGTATATCGCTGCCGGAAAGCGAAAGCTAGTTTTCTTCGACCTCGCGAGCTAGTGTCGTGCGTACACTGTTTTTCTACATATATATTACTACATTCACACTTTCAGAATGAAAAAGTGTAAGTAGCTGACATTCTAGATTCTAGACTCCCAATAAAATTAAAAAGTTAATAGGAAAAAAGTTATGTCAATTTTATGCAAAAAATAGGTCTTTTAAGACAAGAAATTTGCATAGAGATATCACCAGGAAAGCAAGAAACTATTTTTTTTTCAAATACTTAATGAGATAACATTACATTTAAAAAGTTAAATATTTTATTTCTAATACAAGCACTGTGTAAATGTGTTATTGTTTAGGTATTAGCATGAGTGGCGGAAACAGTCGTTCTCGTAGGTGTGACGTCAAAGTCCCAGCCGTCTGTTAAATACGTCATACTCAACAACGTACGATCAGTGTTAACTAAGTTCCTTTTGTTTTACATATTAATTATGGTTCGTATATTATCGATATTAGGGTTAATACCGGCAGCAAAATTATTAGTGAAATGATGCAACATGGAAATAGTTATTTTGCCCCGATACTATAGAAACATGTGGTAAAGGCAGGCAGAAGAAAATCTATAGTAATATTAGAAATGAAAAATTAACTCTGCTATATCTTCACGGCCAAACTGCATGCAACTACACCAATTCTGATGAAATTTTGTAGACGAAGAACCTAGGATCTGCAGGACGTAGACAATTTTTTACAACTAAACTGTACTGCTTTAGGATGAAGAGGGTAGCTAAGATAATGGGATATACTTTGTCAAATGTATTCATAATTTTTAGTTGGTAAATGTGAGTAAGCGTAACCTAACAAGACCCGGTCTTGCCGCTTGTATAAATATAGATTTTTAATTGAAAAATGACGACATATACCCGTAGAGGGTAAACTTTATATAAATGAGGTAATATTAGAATCATTTAGTATTGAACGATTTACCCAATCAATATCATGTAAAACGTTATATTATTTATTTATTACCCGGTAGCATTCGTTTATTGTGTGTTTTTTTGTTATTGTTTAACATATCTACATGTTTTGATAAGGTATAAACTCTATATTCTTGTTAATTTTTGGTAATTTATTTAAGTAGAAATGCATCAAAATTCAGTCTTTACTTGTTTTATAACAAAAAAACAAATTGGCCATACAGTCATAGACGCCACTGCCTAGCAGGCAGTCGGACGTCGCAAGTGATCCACAATTAAATAATATAATGTTAAATGCAAATGTTATTCGACGTGTACAGCGTGAGCGGATATATGTTAAATATTGTATCGCCAAGTATGAATGTGTTGAAACACGTCCAGTACATTTCGCAACGTTTCCTCGGAGACATTTGGCAGTGCGAGCGGAATTGTGTACAAATTGTTTGTTTAAAAATACAGGGTTAAGATGTTTTTAAATACAAGAGAAAGACGAACAAAGGTCACAAAAAACGTTTTAAGGAAGTCGTCGCGTTTGCAAATAAAAGCATTCTTCGATTTTTGCACAAAAAACATTTGCAAGCAATCATAGACAATGGTGTACCGTTGCAACAGCACTACCATAAATTCAGTTATAAACCTTTTTTTTGCGCAAAAAACCGCGAAGAAATGCCGCCTGCGATCGAAATTTCAAACGTGGAACGGTACTATTTTTTTGAATTTTTTAATAGGCGCGGGCGTACTCCTGCTACCGGAGGCAGGTAGCCACTTTGGATGCACTTCAAAAAATTGGGTTAAGTGTTTTTTATATGTGACAGATGAAGCGAGCAAGGTGAGCGGTGTACTGTTACGGAAACCACCTTTTTTACCAAACTCCCCTATTAACCGCATTTTTTCTAACGTTCATAATCAGTTCACATGTTTTGACGAAAAAACCTAAGTGGATCAGTAGGAGTTTTCAGATTTTTTCCAAAACAATCGAGTTACGTAAATGGGGCCCCAAAAGTAATAGTGGCCGCGCAGGTCGCACGTCTGTTTGTCTGTATGTGTTGTGAAACCTAATAGCCTTGCGTCGCGGTTGAAGGCCGGCCAAAAACTGCGCGCGCGGCCCCACACAAGATGTGTCCGATTTAAAGAGCATTGCACGCATAAATACATAACAGATAAGATTATTGATTTGATAAAAATATATAAATAATTCCTACATAGCCCACCATTTACCCGCGCGTACCTCATTACTATTAAATGCTAATTGGTAAAGACAATTCATTCAGCCTATTTTTTTATCTCCGTTCGAAAGTTAATTTGTTATTGTTAAAATGTAAAAATATATTAGTGTATTGAGGAAGTTGTAAAACCGTTTATAGTTTATCAATAGCCGTCTCGAATATTTGTACGGCACGTTTATTTATTTTTGAAATTCTAAAAACGGATGCGTTCACGTCATTTGAATACTAAAAGTGCATTGAAAAAAACCCAGTCGCAAGTATGCGACCAAATCTGTGATTTTGTGCCATCCTTTTCACACATCGCCGATTTACTATTGCGTGACAGAGATGAATTGATTGCAGGAAGCCATTCAAAAAAAGAACAACCCTTCCTCACCCTTTCTGAGCATTCTGTTGTTTATGCTAACTATGAAAAGTCATATGTTTGGATGTGGAAGTAATTAATTTTGAATTCAATCATCAACGTTTTAAAGTTGACATTCGAATAGCGGTGATAATCGTTTAAAATGAATTTAAATTAAGGACGAATTAATATATTTCAAAATTGTTCTTTTTTTGTTCGAAATTTGAATTTGTCCGCACAGGTAGCTGGCCAGTGGTTTGATCAAGACTTATGCCTGAATCTATGATTATATAGTGGTACCTTCACACATTTGAGTCGGTCGACTGTGACGCGTTGAATCAATCGATTTAGTCGCAAATTGAATAAAAATAATATTTGAAACGCGTCAGCGACCAGTTGTTATGTCTGCTTCGGTAATTATGAAGAATATTTTATATTTAATTTATGCAAATATTTGTAAGAACAACGACCTTTGCCGCGAGATCTCCGGGTTTTAGCTACTGACGCTAACGAAGAAAGGATGTTTAAAACAACTACTATGTTTTTACAATAACAGGCGTATAATATGTTTTTTAGATGTTTTATTTCAATTTATTTTTGTAGTAAGTATTTCTATATACCTGCAAAGCTACATAGAACTTTAACGTTATTAGGTATTACAGTTTATTTGTCATTATTGATGGTTTAAGTTTAAACTACAAGCTGTAAAGGAAATACCTATACCTATAGTAGGAAATAACAAATGTTATGAGGCCACCGGCACGTATTAGTAAACCACTCTTAGGTTAATAATTCCGGATACAGGTACAATTCGAATAAAACTAAAAAACCAACACACTTGTAATTTGCATCATACAGAAGCCCGGTAATGTTTTGCCGATAATTGTACTTGAGAATACTAAACTTAGGATTTGGTTGCTGTTAAGAAGTATTATTGAGAAATGTGTGAAGTGGAAACCTGCATGTAGATTTGACTTCAATTATTTTAACAAAGGTTAGATTTAAAGTGAGTAGTGCCTGTTGGCAACGGGCTAGACGCGGCTGTCGACATGATTACGGTGGTCGCGGGTTCAAATCCCGACACACTATAGCCGTGAAGGAAAACAACACGAGAAAACCTGTACACCATAGCATGCCCATACCCTACAGTGGGACGTATATGGGCTGATAAAATACAATACATTTCAACCGACTTGAGCAATACGGCATTAAAATCCTACGCATTTCCTCAAAAACTGATAAACCGTTTCGGATGGGGTTCTCATCGTAATTAATTCAAAGTAGCATTCATAGTAATACAGGATGATAGTGCGATCGCACTAGTCAACAGATTTACTCAAAAAAGCGCGTCCAACCCGATCACGTCTGCTCATTGTTCGGTCGCATCCGGCGCATGCGCATCTTATATGTGATTTTTTACGCACCTTTCACTTCCGACCTGCAGGTACCATTTCACCGTGCATCTGCGTCCCACCATGGGAAAGGTCAAACAAGGAAGTGATTTTGATGTGGGTTACTTGATTCGCCGGTTTTTTAAGTATCCGATTTACAGACTGGCATGAGGTCAGGATACGGAAGGCAACGGGCTTTAGGTTACCTTCCTGACCTAATAAAGCTTGGAAGTATACTTGAGTAATTATTATTGGGCTTTTTTTTCAGAAGGGCTGACTTAACTTTTCTGAGATAAGGAGGACTCAAAAGTTACAAAGAAGGTTCTCTACAAATTAAACGCTCATAATATTTATTGTAATGAATGCACCCTGTAAGAGACCAGTTTACTTGTTTATTACAATAAATCTCTTGTTTATATAAATTATCATCACTACACTCAATATGATTGTAATGCTGTCCGTATTAAAACAGATCCAACTTGAACTCGAAACAATTAAACGCAACAAACAAAACACAATTGTCCTCAATTTGCAATGACATTACATTGCAATCTCTACATGTTAGCGTGTAGAGTCGCGTCAGCATTCGCGGTGGTAGAGTTCGATGGCCGGGCCACTTCCGATTTTGGTCAGCACATTGTAAATATGAGGATTACGTTACATATTTTATCATTTAATGTAGAGTCGTCTCTACTGAGTCATTGGCTCTGGATTTAGCTCTGTGTGCAGGAAGAATTGTTGCAGAAACTCTATCAATTTGTGTCATTGTGGGTTCAGGGAGGTATGATGTACCTACTGTACCTCTAATTCCTGTTATTAAATTTGTTATATAAGTTATTCCTGGAACGCACTGCGCTTATCATCCGGTGCTAATGTGGTCACTTTTCCGTGCCAGTATGGACATGTCAGGTTCATTTGAACCTGAATAAATGTGAATTATGAAGTACATAATTCGATTCCTAGACTAGGGATCCCACTCGGAATAGACACTAGACTCGTCCCTATACACCTCATGCAAGTGAAGGATCAAACCAAAAAGAAAGAGAAGATTGAGCATAAGTTTCTTGTCCTTCTAGGTACTAGTCTTTATATACATTAACTTTAGTAACCTGTAATACCAAGTCGATACTATTCATGAATTCGTCCCTCATACATTAATTATGTATATACTCGTAGATTACGAGAAGTATCATTAATAACAAAAATGAGGCATTTTTATGCGTAAAGGAAGTATAATCCAGCGGTCACCACTCAATACTTGATCTGACTATGTGTACATCATGTGTTGAGTATGACATCGTCTGTAACGGAGGTGGTTCGAACCCCGGCTGCGAAATGACTTACGTCAGGTTCGATATCCGTATATTCATTTCTGATCTGGGTATTGTGGGACATAGGAGTCTCTCATGATATCTGACACCTACAACACTAGACTTGCAACTTACAATAATGTCGGGATTCTTTAAAAAAAATTCCTTTTTATTTCTTGGTGCAGTTAGAAAGATAGAACAGAAAGAATAGTTTTTTCTAGATTAAGGTATTTCAGGTGTGCTGAATGCTGATGCAAACAACACGAGACGAACGTACAAACGTGCATGCACATAACTGCACATAGGTGTTGTGACATTTTCCGCGATGTGTCGTTGACCTTATGATGTTGCAACATGCATAATTTAATGTATCACTTGTCATGCCGTGTCTTAATACTTATTTATATAGCAACAGTGTTACGGCTGGAGTACATTTTTGTAATATTGGGTGATCACGGAGGTCACATTGTCCTGACCCCACACAAAGATCGAGTCTTGTGTCGTCGGTGTCAGAAATTACGAGAGGCTTTTCGGTCTCATAAACACCTAGACCAGAAACAAATACTTGTGGTTCACACTAACAATTGTCTCGGTGCGGGGACCGAGCTCGCGGCCTCATGTTTCATAGCCGGCGTTCAACCAACTACGCCACGAAGGCTGATATAATAAAAGTAACGTCAAATCTTCTTGTAACCCATGAACTATAATATGCCTCTTCTGAAAAACTATTACTTTTGCGAAATTACAATAGTCGGGAACGTATTCTTTTATATTATAAATTATAATCATGCCAGATAACTCAAAAAATCAGAATCACCATTATCAAGATTTACTAGAAACTTCATAATCTGCGTACGATGGTGTGTCTACAAAAACCAATTGCACTTGCGACATTATTTGTGGTTGAGAATTATTACCATCTATCCGTTGGACTCCCGAATCTTTCTGTTTCAAAATTATTTAATCTTTAAGAATGTATGTACACCAATTCTGTGATAAGGTTAAACTGCAAGTAGCAAAAATGTCACTGGAATTAGGCCCATATATTTTTTATCATATATTAGAGACTTAATAATTGTTAAAATACAAGTGAAATTAAACGTCGGAAAAGTAATAAACAGATGGACACACAATAAGCTATTGTGCTGAAGAATGTCGATTATATGCTTGTCGCCGGAGCAGGCGGCGCGCTCGGCCTAATATTATAGAAATTATAATCTGTATACATCCAATAACGCGTCGGCTGAGATGGACGCAGGAACCTATGTTCACATATATACATCTTACTATATCATCAATACACGCAGCAAGGTAATTCTTGTAATCTAGGATGATCGGGGCAAAGATTTGCAACATTAAAACATTGTGTAGCTATTTTTGCGGTTCCATTACGAATACTAGCTTATCTTTAAACCCGTGAAATAATTAAATAAATAGTTCAAATTAAAACCTACTTCCAATAGTCATATAAAGTTATAATGCAGAATGATGGACTTTTAAATTCTATAGCAACGCATATTTGCTCGTACCTAATAATGTTTTGGTGCTGGAAAAGAACCTGCCCTCCCTCGATAAACAGCCAACTTTTAAACCTTTGCTCCGTGTACGCTATTGCTTATATATGATATATTTCGTAACCGCAAGTTACCATAACCTACTTAAAACAAAACAATTAGTTTTTCTACAGTATCTTAGTTAAAACGTATCAACAAAAAAGGTATATCTGCTAAGGTTTTACCCAAAAAATGTCACCGATTCGCAGTATTTCGGCTCTCTGCCTTCCTTTATTCGTTGGCTATAGTAGGTCATCCGGTCTGGTAAAGTCTAGCCTAATCTCGCACTAATGGAATATTTTATTATTCCCAAAAGACGCATTTACTTGTGTCTAACACACGTTGTTAATATTGTATTAGTAGGCTACCATGGGAATTTAGTGCCATACACTGTTATATTGTTTTGTGATACATAGGCGAAATTGATTAATTTCCTTTACGTGGAAAGCGTAAATTAAAGGCTAGAATCAGTATCATCATATAAAGTATCTTAATACCTCTTATCACAACAAACTAATCTTTAATTAAGATTTACAGTCTAGAATGTAGGTATAAAGCCTATGACCTAACCGCTGTAAATAGTGTCTTTATATATGTTTTAGGTGTCCTGGATTTCTTTCTCATTACTGAGCGACATTAGAGTACAATCCTAAATAAGTAGCGTAAATATTCATACGCAATTTGTGATTACAAAGGTATTTATTTATAGACGTTTTTCCCCTAAATTTCAACATTTTCTTACAAAGTTTGTGTTGAAAGTTCAGGGAACTTCATTTCGAAATATCCCAAACCATTTATGAGATTGTGCAAATAAAAACACGGGTCGTAATGGTTGTCCAACATTGTTGCAAAGTATATAAAGTAGGTACAAGTAAATACCTGAAGCTACAATACGTGTCATGTTTAATTGTTGAGTTAACATCCGTCGGACGTTTTATAATTGATTATGTTATTGCGAATAACCGACTTAGGAAATACCGAAACGTGATTAAACCGCATTTATAAAGTGTATCCTGGTTTTGCGCCAAATACTGTCGTTGGCTCATCAATCGCAGCGATGCGAGCGCGCGGCGGCGTCCGCAGCAGCGATCCATTCCGCTCACGTCCGCCGTGCACGAGAGCTGCAAGTTGCGTTAGGTCATGGCGGAAACGACAATTATTTTTCATTATTATGTACACCGCTATTTATACACACAATACTATTTATGTACATATTTTTTTAATAACGCAATGTCCACAATGTTGTTATGTGCGGGCCGGATGTAGCGCCGTAGCACCGGCTAAAAGAAAAAGTCCAGAAAGTGAAGGCATCGTAGCGCCAGCCGGCACGACGCTACGCACGTAGCGCGTAGCGTTTACCCGCTTTCTTCCACGGGGTAACTTTTGATAATGTTCTTTCATGTTTTTATTTGTTTTGTAAAGTATCTCTAAAGGAATGCCGGTTAAAAAATTGTAAGGCGCTGCACCCGGGTCGTATAATATTCCAAAGAACTTACTGTATCTCTTCATGAGGGACTTCTTGTACGCCTTGCCGGAGATGGGGTCGTCGTTGGGGCTGAGCCGGCCGGCGGAGTCGTCGGACTCGGTGCCGGAGTCGCGGCCGGTGGCCAGGTAGTCCTGCGACTGTCGCAGGATGAGTTGCGTCCGCACATAGTCTGAGGGGTCGGCGAAGGAGTGTCTCGCGAACTCGCACACGGATATTTCTTTGCGCACTGTCAAGTCCAGGGGCGCTTCGTCGTCGGTCTGGTTGGGCTGGCCCGGCGAGGGCAGCGAGGGCGGCGAGCGCGGCTCCTCGGGGTAGGCCTTCCTGGCGGCCAGCGTACGCGGTTCGTCGGCGCTGGGCGCGCGCCGCTCGGCGGGCGACGCCGGCGACGGTGGTGACGGAGACGAGGCGGGCGGCGAGCGGCGAGCCGCTCCCGCGCTGCCGGGCCGCACTTCCACAGCCATCATGTTTACTCGTCCACACGATACACCATAATCACGAGCACAGTTTGCAGTTATGTCATCCAGCGTAACGAGACGTGTGAAGGCGCGCCGCGTCCGCCGGCGTTCGCGTCGTGTTGCGGACTGATGTCCCAGTTTCGTGCCGAGTTCCACTGACTTCGTGAGCTCGCTTCGGCCGCGCTCGGCGCACATCGGACACTTTCGTTTTCGTACTGGCGGCGCGGTGTGCGTGCCGTGCACACACACACAGCGCGACGGTGTGCGCCGCGTGTGTGTGTGCGCGCCGCCGCCGGCCCAGTGTGCGAGCTTGCGCTTGTATTCGCTGAGCTTTTTACACTTTCGTCTCGCGGAGCTTTCCTCAATTTCCCGCGTTACCTAACAGGTTTTCACCGTTTGATTAATTTTCGTCGCCGGTTCGACTCGCGGCTCGTTTTCCGTATTGTTTTCGGTTAATGAAATTTGAAGTGAAATTATATTGTCCAATTAATTTGGTATAGGTGGGCGTCTGTCTAGAAATTATGTCATCCGCCGCAGACAGAGTAGTCGCCGGAATATTATTGAGCGACCATAACTGCCGTGGAATTAAAACTACACTAATGAAGTGAACAGTTGTCGCGTTAAATAATTGTCAAATTTAATTGATTAAATTGAAACCGGAACGCGAGAGACAATCAGTAATAATGGTTTGCGTAACAGCGTGCCGCGTAAACAAATTGTGTTTTTTTTTATCTAACGCTCGGGGCATTGACCGAGATTACAAATAAAGTTGCGCGCGCGCAGCGGCCACGTGACACAGTAACGCGGCCAGCGCCGGCTGACTCGCCGCGCCGCCCCCGCGCCCTTCCCGCTCAGGCCACGGAAGGGGATTTGTGTATAAACACACGGGTCTCAGTAAACTGGGCGTAATAGATAGGGTGCCATGAATTGGAAGCCAATGTCAGCGGTCGGCTTGTCCTAAACAGATAATTTGAATAGTTCGCGCTAACGTGGAAGTGACGCGCAATTTGTGAAAGTTCGCATTTTGTCATATTACCACATACTGTGGCGTCATTATAGAGTTTTGCATAATTTTTGCGAGATATACGACACTTTGCCTATTTTGTAAGTGAGAAATGTGGGCAGCGGTCTCTATAAGAGCCAATCAGTATTTGTTTAGTAAAATGACAATGAGTATGACGTCATTTAGAAAAGCGAAATTTACATTTCAACACGGAAATACTTACTTAAAAATCTTCATTAATAAAATACATAATTATGTTGAATTCAATATATTTTATCGTTCCTCATGATAAAAATTATACAGATTCTATAACTACCGACGAAATATATATCTAATTCAATCATATAAAGATATACACATACTTTTTCTATGTTCAATACCGGTATTAGAAACTAGTTCCAATCTCAACAACGTTAGATCATTATAAACACACAATGGGACATAAACACATTGGCTCGTGCGTAGATGAGAAAAATATATTTTATCTATGTATGCGTATTTATTGTTCTGATAGAATAGAATAGAATTTATTGGTACATTGTCAAATTGTAGATTTGGTTTTAAATAATAATATATTTAAAGTGTGATTTATGAGACCGCATACATTAAATAATATTTAGCGGTAAGACCGCCGATTTTTAGCATTTTAAGTCTTAGTTTATTAATCACTTATGTTACAAAATCAGGGGCTAAAATAAAGAGTTTTTATTATTATCATTAAATCTTTTCTGGATTGTATATCCAGAGTTGCGTGTCATAAAACAATCAGTGGAAAAAATACTTGAATAGCTTAATTACCTGTGGCTCAGTTATATTGGTCTGAGAATTAAGAGATCTTGGGTACCATTCGTATATTTTTAACGTCGCTGCAGTTGTTTCTAAAAACTTGTGATATGTTTAACAATATGTAGTGTATGTAATTATTAGATTTTATAATCTAAACAGTTCATATTTTGTAGTTTGTATTATTTTCCAACCCTTCTTTTTTATTTATCTATATTTTGACGAAGAATACCTATTTTTTCCTAACTTTATCAGTATATACGAGTATGTGATAGAAAAAACATTCAAATGTTTCCTAGACTCTCGCTATCTTCAGCCACGGGAAGTCCACTGCTGAACATAGCCCCGCATAGATCGCCACATAGACTAATAGAGACAAAATAAATAACAATAAAAGTACATTGTTTAATACATCAAAACATTAAACTTGTAACTAATGTTCGAGAGAGATACATCGGCAATGTCAAGTTTTCTGTATCGTGCGGGGTCAGGAAATTGACACCGTATCTCGAAAGTTATTATTAATACATTTTTATGATGAATGAGATTCTTGTTGCGCTGATTTTGTTCGCTCTGTTTTTGTGTAATCACTAGTAAGAGTAATAATTTCGTTGACGTAATTAATAATTACATACAACGGTTGTTCACATATTCCTGACCACACAATATGATTCAAGTTGTGTATTATCAGAAACTATGAGAGAAGTTTTTGTTTTTACAATATCCGAAAGACGTATTTGCGAAATATGGAAATATTTATCTTGGTACAGGAATAAACCTGCTACCACTCGTTTCACAAGTCCCAAAAATTCATTGTCCAGTTATATTGGGTCTACAGATGCGACATGAGATGGGTTTATCACCGTATCTAGTATGAATTCTAGTTCTTGACATGTCGTGTTTTTTTCTGACAGAATAATACCAGACGCGGAAATCAAATACAGGACTTCACCATTTCATTCTTTATGAGCTGTCACGAAATCAAAGATGAGGTTTGGACTATGCTCCTCTCGAAATAATAAAAAAAAATACGAAAATTTTAACCAACTTTACAATTGAATACCACACAAATAGCACACACACGATTGTCAAAAACGCTTCTGTCAAAGATAAACCCGCCACATCACGCCAGCAAAGCGCTCAATAAAACTAAAAAAAACAGTTTGGGAATACGTTGACAGGACAAAAAAGCAAGCTTTTTAGGTAAATGTGGGTCGTTTGGAGGGCGCGACAGACAGACGTGTGCTACGTGATACAAATTTACAATTGTAATTGTACCGGCGACCTCTAGAATTTCGGCAGAGGGGGGGGGGGCAGTTAGCGCATTCCTAGGACACCTAGGCAGTCGGCCGGGCCTGCACAAATTAACTCTGCGGCAACACTATCCCCAGACGAGATAATTGACGGCGTATCTTACATTTTCGCACAGTTATATAATATTTCATACTGGTTGAGTTTTGGAAATATATAAGTTGCCAAGGATTGGGTTCTGTTTGGTATAGCGATAGGCTGGCCCCTTAGCATATATTTAGATGGGTTCTGTGGGAGTACTATAGGCACATCCGCATCCACTCCTCCACTTTATGTATATATTTATAGCATAGGTCCGGCAAACGAGCAAACAGGTCACCTGATGGTAAGTGATCACTGCCGCCCATGAACACCCATAACGCTTGGATCATGGATTAATTTATACACAAAATTAATTTGAATGCTTTTAACGGTAATTACACAGCAATTTAAATAGATAATGTCATTACCAGTCGCCAGTCGAGACAATTGTGCCGGACGCGTCGAAACTGGGTAGTGGGTACACACAATGAAGCAGAAATGCGATGCACGTGTATCTGTCACTTTTCGTTTCCGAATTTCCAACATCGTAGACGTCAGTCTTCGGGCAGATACTTCTGGGTTTCTGCTTACCCTTTGTGGATAAAGGCGTGACTGATTATTTACTTATAAATTGAGTTTATTACACTGGTCAGCATAGTGGGAAGTAACGCGAGTAGGTACAGCGATTAGCGCGTTACGTAAGCCGCTCTTGTAGCGGGTTCGATGCCCGGCCGATCTGATACGACGTGACCCGCGATAACGTCTTCACCCGCCGATAACTACACATCTTAGATTCGCTCGCTTTGTGTCTTTAATACATACAAATATAATATATGCTGAATATTAGACTTCCTAGGATTGACAATATAGGGGCGACATTTAGCTGTAAATGGAGGGAGCGTGGGTTTGATACCCGGAGATACGAGTACATAAATATTCTGATTACCTCTTACATAAAACTAACCACACATAACCAAAGTTATTCCAACCCAAGACATGAAGGGTCCGCGCATATGAACATTTTACCCATGAATTCCACTCCGAACAACTCATATAAATTTTACAAACAAGTCGGTTGCCCGATCCAGGTGTCGAACCTAGGTTCTCATGGTTCACAGCCATACGCTGTCATGACTGCCCACGACACAAGACATATTATATCTCTTTACTTCTGTAGAAACTAAACGAGTGACTATCGCTTGCGTTTATTTATAATACGAGTAATGACTATCAATAAATTACTGCGCGTATTTCTACTTCTCTACCGTCCTATACAGAAGGATATCGTGAACATAAAAAGAAGATCTTGTTTCGCATCGATTCGTGGATATTATCAATCTTTCCTCGCTTCCTACGGCGGCAATTATCCTTGTGTGCGAGAGGGACGGGTGTATACACCAGTGCATAGGTTAAACAAGGAGGCGCTGTGTTGAGACGCCTGGCCGGATGACGAAAGTATTGCGGAATGGTGTGCGCTCCGAAATTGTGCGAGAAAAATATAATTACGCTTTTTACTAAATTTAGATATTTATTAGAAATAAAGTGGAATAAAGTATTCAAATAAAAATATGATATTCGTCGATAATAGTAAATAAACAATGTAGGGAAAAAATATGTTAATTATTATTACTAAAAATATTAATTGAGGAAAATCCTGTATTTCAACCTGGACTTATTAAAGAGAACAATAAAATTTATCGCATTAGATTATGAATACCAATACAAACCAATAAGAATAGTTTTAAAGGAGAATTAAACATCTTATAGGAATTTAACAAACTTGCTGTTATATCCATTGCAATAAGATTTTATGGTATTTTAAGGAAATGCCTAGTGTATATTCTATGATATATTGTCTATTCCCTCCATCCTTCTTTTGCAAAAGATAGCAATTTACATATAATTTTATAGAAAATGTGGGTGTTTATGCATGAGAGCAATCACTATTCATTAAGGGAACCATGCTTATTTCACCTAATTATCTAATATACATACATAACACCACGATTTTCCCCAGAAGGGGTAGATAGAGGTGTAACCAGGGCACCCACGTTTTCTTATGTGTTCCGTCCCATGAAGTGATAGGGGCCGAGCCTATCGCCATATCTAGCACAAATTCCTGACTCTGGCCTGAATTTTAAAAATAGAATATAAATACAATAACTCCCTGCCCATCCCTAATTACGTGCGGGATGATAACATATAGATGTTTATAATATATTGTTTACGTTTTCATTGTTGTATAACTGATAACAGAGATTGTGTTTTTTGTCGAAGTATCATTTCTACGATTCCGTAATGTAAACGTCGTGGAAAAATTATAGATATTTTATAGATATTTTCCTTTATAAAAAACGCAATAAAGTACCTATAATGTACATGGTCAATGCAGCAAAAATTAAATAGAGTCTCGAAGAATCGACAAAATAATGTTAGCAAAATGGTTTCTTCAATCCGCCCCGTGACCACGAAAGCTGTAATGTGTAAAGGGATCGAAATTTCCGGAAGTTAATAAATGTGACAATTAAATCGAATTCACGATAAAATCCGTAAAAACTAGTTTTATTTCAATAATAATGTTGGTTGCACGAAGTTGGACATATTCTGGCTGAACCCAAAACGCGATAAAGTTTTATAGCATGATGCTATATAATGTTATACGTGTGAAAATACAAAAACGAATTTCAAAATAACAAAATATAATTTGTGATATTTTTGTAAATAAAATTTCTTAATCCGCATTAATATATCAAATATCCATTATAACACAATAATAGAACGTGATATTACAACTGATAGCGGTTGTAAACATCCTCAAAACATTCTTCAAAGAAAACGCGATAACCACAATAAATAGAGACAGTTAGAAAATAAAAAGTCATTGTCGGTGCGTTTCGGAGCGAGCACTTGCGGCCGAGTGCAGTCGATGCACGGTCTCAAGGCTGAGATGCACACACACACACATACACAAGCTCACAGACACACACACTTTATGTAATAACTAGTATTTGACCGCTACTCCGCCCGTAAAGCCACGCTCCAATGCGCCACTCACGTGGGTATATTTCGCTACTGTAATTGTCGATGCTAAATTGTGATATTTTACTTCTAGGGGAGGGATCGACACTTGTACTTTCTTTGTCTGTTTTTTATTGCTGTCACTAGTAACAATATATTTGAAGCGTATCAAGGGTATGAAGGCAATATTATTGGATGTCAAGCTTGGGAGTTTTTATGTTTCAAACTCTGGATCCATTTCTGTGTTTCAAACAGAACGATTTTCGAATAGGGAAATTGAAACTAAAAGAATCCCATGTCTTGATAAATATCCTATTCCCAAATAAGAAAGGAAATAAAAGGATGTTGTTTGGGTGAATAAGTTTGAATTATATTTCTAGTTATTAATTTAAGAAGAATATTCCAATATTGACTAATGCAATTACGTGTTCAATAAGCAAGCTAGTCTTCTCCCATCATAAAGTTTCTATAGATTCTCATATATCATAATTATTTCAATAAGAGCCGAATAAATAAAATCCAAACTTATTTTTCACAAAAATCTAACCTACTTATATGTTTTCTACGTAAAATATTCTAAAACTGTTTATTCCACTATGTATGCAGCTTAACACTGGTACGTCGGCTTGTAAATTACGTAGATTAGCAAACGAAGACGGGTCTAGTGTTTTTATTCCTATGTTTTTCCTTTTTACTTGGGTTCTCAACTTTTTTTTTCACTCGACGTCCGGTCAAATGGAGTTGGCTTGGCGTAGGTTATGTGGAGCTAATAACTTCATTAAAACACATCATTATGCACTTAATGACGATACATTTTAATTGCTCATTTGGGATTTTATTGTTAATTGTTACGTTGTTTTTATGCTAATTTTTAATGTATTTTTTGTTGTGTTACGTAATGTCTGAGTTTTATCTCGGGTTTCGTGTACTTTACAGTTTTATTGTTCTTTTGTAAGAATTTGTTGTTATTGAAATCAGTCTAGTATGCATGGGTCAATCAAATATTTGTATATATTGCGCCTGCATTTAATCTCTTTATTTACTAGACAGCGTATCACCATATATTATATTACAATAACAAGAAATTCGTTAGCGAAGCAGTCAGCTAAATATCTAAGCAAAGGTATATATTTTATGTATATAAAGATAAAGGAAGGAAGTTTAAAATACAACATTATTTACAGTAAATGAAATATTACATAAATATTTAAAATAAAACAATATGCTAATTCCACCAAAAAGACGGAAACGATTATGGTTAATATTTACCATTGTATTATTGAATAATGTACAAAATAAGCGTTATTTATTTAATATATAATAAAATAACGAATATATTAAAAATGTACGTTTAATTATCCGTACGTCTGTAGATGCGCAGGCGCACAGACAGCCAGTCACACGAGTTTTTCTACTGGTTGGCACAGTCCCGCGATAAGGATTAACTCCGTTATTAATAACACGCATCGATACTGTATTCAAACATTATTAAAAATACTGTTTTATCTTTTAAAAGTTATGTATTCTTATACGGGAGTATTTTAATGTCTAACACATTTACTGCATACAGCGTGACAAAAAACCTCTGTCCGATCGATAAAGGTGTTATCAGGCATCATTAATGTGTTCTATTTAAAAGATTCGTTACACATAATGTGATAAAAATATACTTAATAAAATATTATCAAAAATAGTTAAACTCACATAACACTGCTAACAACCGCGTTCGTAACAAGAAACACGCGACGCGATGTTTCAGAATTGTCTGAATGTGTGTTGTTGTCAGAAATTAAAACTTTGCTATATTTTAGGGTAATATTGATACTAAAATGTGTATTATAACTTACGATAATTATGTTATCCTTTATTATATTCTTTTTCGTATTTTTTTTATACTATAAATGAGATACCGAAACGCGCGTCTTAAATCGGCCAGGGATTTTTGTTACACTGTATGTATTTACAGTGTAAAAAAAAACAGAACAGTGGAGACAGGGTGATGATGGTTTCATCATCACCATTATCATCCTGTCTTCGACTTGTCGCATCCAGGATCTGCCAGCGACCTTTCCCAAAACGTCACTCCAACTAGCTAAAGGCCGAAAGAAAACCAAAATGATAGACATAGCACACAGGATAAGAAAGCTGAAGTGGCAATGAGCTGGCCACATCTGTAGAAGAACCAATAACTGGGGTAAACGTGTTCTTGAGTGGAGATCGCGTCTTGGCAAGCGTAGTGTAGGACTGTGTATATAAATAATAAATATATCCAAATATCACATACATAGTTCTGATCGCAAACTAAGATCGAGTCTTGTTTCGTGGGTATTAGGAACTACGAGACTCATTGGTCTTACGAACACCCAGACCCGAAACAAATACACATAGATCACAATAATTTTCTTAATTCATAATATTTTAATTACGCGGCGTGAAGTATCTCAGCTTTGCCGTTGTGTTTTTTCCGATTGGTAAGTTTCCCAGAGACCCAATTGCTGTTGGTAGGATGTTACTGCATGTAAATATTCTCCATAAATTATAGTTTCCGTTAGTGCTACACCTTTGATTGTAGAAATGCGAGAAAATGCTTGAACACGTGAAAGCGATGCTGTTTCCGCCTCACAGTATTGTATGACTCGAGCTGGTTGGTACTTGTTTCATAAACATAATATTTACTGCAAGTTTGCAATACTTCTAGTCTAGCGTGAATTAAATAAATAAATTGGAATTGAAAGATTTTTTTTGTTATTGTCTGTTTTGCTAGTTAACGTGTTCCATGGCTATATCGAAGAATATTTCTTAGATCGATAGACATTTGTCCGGGTAGATTTGTAAAATATATATGTAAATACTATGTTTGCAAATCTACGTTACAGGCATACTCCAGGCTTTACTTATACATCTGTTAAGGACCAAGATATTTGCAAACTACACTAAATTAATTATTAATAGTTTTCAACATTTGAAATCTATAAACAGGTTCCTACTCGATTGCGAAGCCATTGACAGTGATAATGTGAAGTGCGGCCGTGGCGACGTCCAGCGCTGGGCAAACAGTGGCGATAAATAGAACAATGAGTTCAACACAAACATGTTTGTCGCCTTGGCGTGAGTGCGGGACAGTGACACCGCGGTACCAACCTTCAAACGCTGGGGACATTTTGATTTTTTATCATCCATCCATCCATCCATCAGCCAAAGGAAGTCCACTGCTGAACATAGGCCTCTCCCAATGATTTCCATAGTGACCTGTTGGAGGCAGCCTGCATCCAGCTACGTCCCGCGACCTTTACCAGGTCGTCTGACCACCTAGTGGGTGGACGTCCCACGCTGCGCTTTCCGCTTCGTGGCCTCCATTCGAGAACTTTTTGGCCCCATCGGCCATCAGTTCTCCGTGCTATGTGCCCCGCCCATTGCCACTTCAACTTGCTAATCCGCTGATTTTTTATGCTGTTGGTAAACTGTCTAATTTATCTGATGGTAAGTACAGTCCAGATGTCCACTGTCGAATGATGTGATCTTTGGGTGATGGATGACGGCCCGATTGGAGACATACGGATGTCGCAATTATGGGGTTTCCACGTGGTCTATGGTGGTCGTTATACGAACCTATAATTCTAGATATAGAATAATTTATATGCTTACTAATACAGTAATTTGAACAACGCAAATAAGTCAACTTATCATTATATTTGTATCCCAAAACGAAATAGTTGTTACTCTGATCACTCATCTACAAAACGCAATGTAACATTACGCCGTACAAAGTATTGACTATAAAACCATATATAGTGCATAAAGATATTTCCACAATGAACGAGTGTAGTGAAAAACACCGGTCTCACGCCACGCGGCGGCAACAGGAATTTTCACTTGCGAGAAAAATGTATAGAGAGTGAAAACTAAGCGACGATCGCGGTGCGGTACCGTCCGCATCAATGCCGCGATCACTTGCTGTTGATGAGTTTTAATAAAAAATATATCGAAATGTTAGTTTTAAAAATGATTTTTGGTAAAATGATTTGTGGTTGGAAATACTAGTATTTATATATATATGCATTGGTCCGGCAAACAAGCATACAGGTCACCTGATGGTAAGCGATCACTGCCGTCTATAACCATCCACAACGCTTGGTTCATAGACGTGTTGTCGGCCCTTAAAATCAGGAGGAGAACGGGAAGGAAAAAGGATGGGACGAGAAAAGGGGTATTGGACATACTGTTTTCAAATATAAAGAAATGAGTAGATCAGGCCAAACGCAACATTGCAGCATGGTTTACACCGCTATCGATATGAGCACGCTTCCATAAGAGACAATATTTTAATTCTAATATTGATTTTATTCATTTAACGCCAGGAGCTATCGCTTCAACCTTCAAAAATAATTTCATATTTAACGCAGCATAAATGATGCCAACAGATGAATTTCTTCTACTCCATCATAATCATGTTAGTGGTACATTGTTCTAGTGTATAATCAGTTTTTGTGTGAATTCGTTCCAGTTTTTAATAAACTTGTAGCGTGGTGCGAGTGCGCGCGGTACACGCGGCGGCACGCGCGTTTTTTCGCCAGCGCCGTCAGTCCCCAGCGAAATCGAAAGTGGAAATTGTACACAATTACGACATTGTTCTGACGGAGAAAAAAGCGCTGGCGTGCGAAAAATCAGGAAAATTATTCGCCATCTTGCACGTTAATCATGTAACGAGCGTCTGTGCCCGTCTGTGTCACAATTACTGCGATTAATTGTGGCGCATATCAGCTGAATTCATCTTAATTACTTTAATATCGTAGAAAACCTACATTGTCTTAAATTTTTCTTAGTTTGTATAGTGATCGTCGATATGTGGTTTTTCTTGTCTATGTAACGGTAGTATGTATTAAAAGGAATGATATGTAATGTATGGGTCGGGACATTACAATTACTCGGGCATGGCTCCGGGCAAAGCTATTTGAAACATAAGTAGGTACGTTCCAACATTTTAATGGAAAGCATTATTAACGAGGGATTCCTGTGATCTCGTGTATAACAAGGTCTCCCGTCAAGGCCTACGTCTAGACTTCACAAGGCTTAGATCTTACTCCTACATACATAATTACTGTTCAACATGCGCCCAGGAACATTATTTTATCATATTTTTATTTGTATAAAGGCTCGGTATCGCCTGCTTACTTTTATATTAAGATATTTATAGGTTCTTTGATCGCTGCCTGAATTCGTGTGTATTTAATGAAAACATTGAAGAAAACACGACTGAACTTTTGTAACCGTCAGACCAAAAAATGTTAAGAATTTATTTATTACATTTTTTTTCTTATATCCAGAACCCAAAAGCTTACTATAATATGATCAGGAGAATCAGTTAAACGTTTTTCTACAAAACAATAAATCAAATCGCTGTCTAAAAACGAACAAACTGTTTACAAGTACGCAATATCTAGCTTCGGATTCCGTCTAATCAAGAATGAAGTGAGGAGCGAAAGCCATACCCAGTAACCTTCCTGTGCAGGCGGCGGCGGGGAGAGAGACAGTGGGAGGGAGGGGGAGGCTAGTGCGAAAGGGAAACACGATTGTAACTGCTCAACGAGTGAGAACTGTTTCAAGTTTACTAGCGCAAGTGCAGGCGGTTGCGCTTGCGCACACGCACACGGCGTTGCAAGTCGCCGGCCGAGTCTCGAGATATAGGTCAGTTTGCCACTAATCGAAAACAATTGAAAGTAGGTTTGGAAGTTTGTGTGGGTCATGCAATAGATTAGGAGACAAAATGAGTTTGTTTTGTGGTTCAAATGTTAAGGATTAGCCAATATAAGATTGGAGTTGAAAATGGGTTCTACTCGTAAATATGTTTGTAGTTGTGGTTGATATTTGTCAAATATTTGGTCATTTAAAAATTTAGGAGATTTCGGCGTGTTCAGAATTTATGTTATAGACTCAAAAACAATTCAATGGTAATGGGACAAGTTTGAAATATTAAATTATTTTTATTAAATAAAATAGACCGGAATTAGCAATTGGATATTCATCGTATTACCAAGAAAATTGTATGATTTGATATAAATAAGATTTCTAAAAACTTATCTTCAAAGTAATCAGCAGAAGTGTTGTGCTATGTATATCCGGGCTATAATGTTAAGTTTCCCTCGCCTAGTCGACCGCGCATTCTGACTGCACTTTCTTCCTACCGTCACGCACACACACAGCTCTATGCACTTGCACACACAGAAGTGACACACACAGGCGGTGCATTTTGCACGCACACACACACATCGAGCGACAAGTGGTTACGAACGAAAGTCCTGAATGAAATGTTTTATGTGTTTGGAAAGGCGATGAGTACTTCTCCATTGTCGTTGTAGTATATTTTGTAGTATTTTCATTAAGAAAATAGTTATTATGTTATATTACAATATATTAAATAATGATGCTTGATATCTAGATAACATATTGTATGTTTCTGCTATATAATGAGTATATGTAAAGCAGAGTTCAACCTTACATACTCGTATAATGAGCTTAATTCTAAGCGTACTTCGTTACAACTAACATGGCGTGTATTGTTAGACTCCTGGTTAGACTTTGCGGTGCGTCTGACCCACATTTCGTGTGTTTTTATGTTTCCAGTTACGTTATACACATTGTACTCTAACATTTGGGTAAATATAATTAGTACGAAATTAGACATCAGCCTATATCGATAAAAACTAATAAGCTATAAATATCTTTCGCTATTATATTGATTGAATGTCGCATATTATCTATTTTTGCGCTTGACAAGGCGATATATCAGCGTTGACACCATTTAAATGCATTATACGCAATCAAACTATAAAGTTTAGCGCAAGTTATCCTTATAAGGGAAAATGCGTTTGCGAGCTGGCCGGCGTCTTTGAAGCAGATTGGAGCCGAGCGTTCTCACGACTCAACATCTTCTGAATATTATGTCCATTGAGATAAGTATTATCTTTTTGCAGTTTATTGAAATACGTCCATTCAAGTACAGTGTATTTTGTATAATAATAACAGGTAGGGAAATGCAATAAGCTTCTATGATTGTAAAAAATGTTTTCAACATTAGCTAACTAAATAACTTTAAATAATATATGATTTACATTTGAGAGTCTTTTAATTTCTGAGAAATCCATAGAATTATTTTTGATTTTCTCTATTGAAATCCAAAGTAAAACTTATATTTAGTACATAAGACGGCGATATTTGCGTATTTGGTAATTAGCGTACATATTCACATATATATCTCCGTAGATATGATATAGATAGAGATTTACAGGTGATCATTACCATAGCAAGGCCTGATAATGCTTTCTTAATTAAATTAGTAATAAAAATGTTTCTTTCTTTTCGTACTACAAATAAGGCTAAAAAATATGCGTCTACGAAATGTACTTTCCAATTTATATAAAATAATGATGATAAAAGAAACTGTTAGAACTTAATTAAATTGTCTGGGAATTTTCTTTGAAGGTTGATTGGCGTTGTGTAATGTCTATCGATGGAATATTAACTAGGTATTCTATAGTTTAATATTATTTTAATGAACTTACAGCGACTGTTTCTGTTGACTGCCACCAAATAATGGAACGTACCTGAAAACAAAAGGAGAATATTATTAATATTATGTTTTAAAAGTGTATTGTGTATTTTAGTAATTTCAGTTGTATTGGCTTTGTTACTAGGCAAGGCAAAGCCTATGTTGGGTATTGTTCTAAATTAGTAACCGTAATTTTAAAGAATGTTTGACGTCATGCAGAGCCGACTCGACTTAGTCTTATTTTATGATATTTGACAAATTGTAGTGTGTGGCCTGTTGGTAACGGACCAGACACGACTGCCAACATACTCATGGTGGTCGTGGGTTCTAATCCACCACGCACTATACCGATGAAGGAAAACATCGTGAGCAAACCTGCATACCGTAGCGATTTTAAAGAATTTCTACAGTATGTAACGTCCGCCAATCCGCATAAGGCCAGCGTAGTAGACTATATGGCCTACCCCCTCTCGATTGTAGAGGAGGCAGTTGCCCTGCAGTGAGACGTATATTGGCTGATACGGACACAGTACTTATACAATAAGGACTGCCTCGGTGGCGTAGTGGTACTACGGTATGATTGCAAAGCTGAGGTCTCGGGTTCGAATCCCGGGTCGGGCAAAGTGATATTGGATTTTTCTATTCATTATTAGCCCGGAGTCAGGAATTTGTGCCCGATATGGCGATAGGCTCGCCCCCTATCACATCGTGGGACGGAATATACAAGGCGAAACGTGGGTGTTCTAGTAGCACCTCTGCCTACCCCTTCTGGGAAAAAGGCGTGTGGTTATGTATGTATGTATGTACTTATACAATATATATTTAACAGTATGACGATTTGATATAACGTTCTTATATCTGTATGTGATAAAGGCTGGTTAACATTGGTTTTTGTTTAATCAAAATAATGCATGTTACTAAAATTGTATCTGTTACTATAACGTGAGCAAACACGTGCATTTCTCTCGAGACCGAGATGTGTATAGAAAAACTACATGTCAGAAAAGGAGAAATGATAACATATATATATTGTTGACAAAACATAATAATTTAAACATAGTGATAAAAGAATAAAGATAGTACTCGGAGACCGGGGCAGATATCGACGCTGTTATAACAACAATCTTAATGTCATTCAGTTTTGTAATCATTAGATGGTTTTGTCTCAACATCATATTAAACACGTTCTGAAAAATTACTGATGTATGTTAATGTGCCATTAGATGTATCATAGGACTGATAGACCCTTAGTCCAGCGTAGACCGGGACGGCATGACAAGGAATTTAATTTTTTACCAAAAGATATTCAAACTTGTCTGGTAGGAATACGACATCAATTCCAATGTTTTATATCGATGCCACATTGATAGTGATTTATGAATTCAATTAAAAAAAAACACTTGTCATGCGGTCCCAGTCTGAGCTGACCATAATTATTATAAGAAATTCTAGTTTATGTTAGAGCGGACACTGTATGACCTTAACTTCATGACTATATTTAAATACCTTACTTTAATTGTTTTGTAGTATAATACGAGTGAAAGTGCGTGGTGGCCTGTTGGTAAACGGACCAGACGCGGCTGCCTACAGGTTCACGGTGGTCGCGGGTTCAAATCCCAGGGCACACCTGTGACTTTTCGGAGTCATGTGTGTATTGATAGCCAATCACCACGCACTATAACGGTGAAGGAAAACATCGTGAGGAAACCTGCATACCATAGCGATTTGTATAAATTTCTATGGTATGTAAAAGTTCGCCAAGCTGCATTAGGCCAGCGTGGTGGACTATATGGCCCAACCACTCTCAATCGTACTCTCGATTGTAGAGAAGGCCCGTGCCCTGCAGTGGGTCGTATATGGGCTGATACAATACAATACAAAAAAGAAATACGAGTAGCAGTTCGCATAGGAACAGTCAGGTCCGTAAATTTGTTTCCCGCGACGACTTTAAGCAAAACAGGAATAGTAAAACGAGTCAGGTATAAAGCGAGATAATTCCTCTAAACTTTAAAGATATAGAATTTTAGGGATTGCTTTTTTGTATCCATAAACAGAATCTAAAATTAAAAATTAAATTCACATAACGCTTTATAAAATTAAAGCAGGCACTTAATAAGCCATTAAAACGTCAACCGCATGTGTTGCACCCTCGTTGACAGATAGTGACGTGTCCGTAGTGTTGTAGTTTGACAGCTCGGTGACAACTGACAGGTCAGCGCGGCGAGGGATATCCGTCAGCGAGGAGCTGACGCGAGGATGTGCCGTGTCAGCAGCGTGGCTTATGCGTTTTTACACTTAATTTTTTGCCACGTTTTTTGTAAATAAAGTTAATCATATTTGTTGATAAACTAGTTAAATGACTCGTTTCAGTTTGGCAGGAAGGTAAGTAAGTTTATGTAGGTATGTATGTATTTAAGAAAAACTATCAAAACATCTTATAGATATTAACTTTATCGCTTCAATACTCTACAAGACATTAAAAAACACATTTCTCCGGGACAGCAAACAGCTTCGTCGCAAGTTTCATTTTTCCCGGGAAGCGTTGTAAACAGGAAACAGGGAATTCAGTTCGTAGGTTTCGCAGGAAATGGTGCCAGAGAGGTCGCTAATTAAAACTCTTTTGTCAAACTTAAACAAAATACAGTTTCCGCTGCTCAAAGGCAATCAGTTTACTTTTTTATCAGCCTTCCTCGGCTTTTATTACGTATTGAGTGGTATGAATAATTTATTATTATTACGAAAATGGAAAGAATTGGCATAGCTTTAGGACACGTATACGCTCCTCAATTAACCTTTTTTTTATTCAACCGAAAGGAAACCGCGCTATACAGTCTAACCAGGCCGTATTTTTATTTAGCAGAATGTTACGACGTAGGTACTTTAGTGTTCTTTGTGGAGCGTTGTGTATTTATCGGTAGACATTTTTCTGCACGCACTATAACGATGAGGAAGCCTGCATACCGTATGTAAATTCCGCCAACACCCACTAGGCCATTGTGGTGGATTATATGGCCTAACCACTCTCAATCGTACTCTCGATTTTAGAGGAAGCTCGTGCCCTGCAGTGGGACGTTTATGGACTGATGCAGACAGATATAGATTTTTCTGCTGCTCGTAAGATATTTTATCCGTCCGGTTAGACTCCGCTAAACACAAAATATGTCAAATGCCCTCAAATCGCTTTATTTTATTTATTAGAATCTGATTTTAATTATCGCTTTCCTGAATCTGAACTTGCAACCGATTTTCATTGATGATTTTATAATTTCATTAATAAATTCTTTATTTACAATTAGACTGCACTACGCTTGCTAGATCTTTTTTACTCGTTTTGACATGGCAATACTTATACTGTAATAAACAACAACAGCCAGAAGCTAATCAATCCTTCTACAGTAGATTCAAAGAATTCTGATATTAAAATATAGTTTCCCAAGTGAAGACGCCTTTGCTGAACAATTACAATTTATTTCAGTTCCTTAGAAACAGCTTATAGTCTTCAGATCTTCTTTTACAAACATCCCTTTGATATTTGATCATTTCTAGACTTGGAATTATTGTTAAATTGTGCCTTTACCAGTGAATATTAAGCATTCATAATTTGTTTTCTTCCTAGTCGTATGTTATTTTTCTATTGACACCGCAGGCGCGCAAATGTTAAGAAGCCGGCTGTGAAATCTAAAGCTGTGATTTCAATTTCACGCCGGGACAGATTTTGCCCGTACAGCCCCCATTGCAACTCCAGTTCGTAAGGAACAACACTTAACAGTGGCACGTAAAGAATTTGACGACGAGTCTCTTAGTGCCATGAGCTTTTCTCCAACCCGCAACAATATTAATCAAAAAGAAAACAAATTGGAAGCTAAAACTCTATTACCTTTGGTGCTATCTTTGCCTGCCCATCAATGAAACTACCGTGATGATAAAGACCATGTAAGACTTACCGACACTCGTCTGAATGGCTGACACATCGTATATGGCCACAAAGAAAGCCTCACCTCCCAGAAATATCCGTGTGTAGGTAAAATCTCAACTCTATATTGGTTTATAACGGCTCGACCTAGTTTTACGCTGTATTGCTCATTACCCCTGACTTTGCTCGTTACGTCAAACGATTTGCCAACTTTTTTCTTTGTTTAAAAGTACATAGATTTATAAAATCACGCCTTTCTCCAGACGGGATAGGCAGAGGTGCTACCAGGGCACTCACGATTGGTCTAGTGGGTTCCGTGCCACGATGTGATAGGGAGCGAAATTAAAAGTATGTACGAGTATTATTAAAGTCCAGTATTTTCTTCTTAAGCCTGTATTATAGTCAGTCAAAGGAACTCCGCTGCTGAACAGAGGCATAATTCAAGAATGTCCCTCACGGCCTCCTGGACGTCTGCATCTAGCAATTTCCTCGCATCTCCATAGATCTTCAGTCAACATTTTCTCCCGTGTTATTTTAAAGAAGCGAAAAGTTTTGTCATAATGGAAAAACAACAAACGAAAAGGCAGCAGTTGAGGGAGTTACAAGTCTGTTTTCCTCGCTACAACATGAAGTGGTGGTAGTTTTAATTAACCTTTCAAGACAAGTAAAACACAATTGTTTATTACAGCATATTTCGATTTTGACTTCCACTAACAAACAGAACAGGCGTCCTATTTCTACATAGCCGCAGACATGTAATACCTAAGGGCTTATGTGCCACACATATTGTACATAACAGATGTTTGATTTAACACAGCTACATGTAAAACGTGGTTTGAATACGAGTATATACCAAGTTTGTGTTTATTCGCGAATTCCCCTGGGATACTGAGTGATTTTCAAAGGAATCGCTGGCGGCCTACTATTTTTGAATCGACGACGTATTCTTATGTATTCAGCACAATAAGTGTCAAATTACATTGGTGAATGTTTCGTATAATTGGGGTTGATGTTGGCAGTAGACTAATATATTTGTATACTACAAAATGACTACAATACACAACATTTATTATTAAAAAGGCAAATACAGGGCAGTCTAGATGCAGTGTCCACCGACGAGAAATGATTAACACATAATTATGCAAACGTGTATGAAGTCGGATATTCATAGCCTTAACCCGAAACGCGACACAATTACACAAAATATACGGCAGTCGATATTCAGGTAAATATACTCTACCAAAAGTACCTTTTATTCTTCTCATTTTTAAAACTCAGAAACGCACTAGTTTTCCTATCATTTGAAGAGTTTTCATCATCAAGTTAATCCTTAGCCAGCTTATCATGTATAAAGAGGTCTGATATTGAAATCCGCCTCAAACTAATTGTATAACCAGTGTAAGAAGATTGAACCTTGGTCCAGCCGCGGCAAAGACGTCGCTACAAGCTAATTGGGTCGTCAAATTGAATTGAGCAGGTAGCGTCCGCCTTGCTTTAGCTCGTTAGCAGGCTCCTGGGCAGGAGAGTGGTCCACTACTACAAGTAATATTAAGTTATCGAAGAATTAATTCTAATTCAGAATGCTAGTCTTGAGGAAGATTAAAGAGTCTTTAAATATGTGTCTTTTTCTATTGAAAAATTTTCCTTCGCTCATAAATTAGGCGGTATTTATCTGTGAATACACAACTAACTTGGCAAGTCAAAATTGTGTATTATATGTTCGAATTCGTGAATTCCCTTTCAATAGCCGGTTTTATTGTTATTTTAACTATACTTACAATCTATATTAAGATAACTTTAATCGAGCGTTTCATTATAAATAGAGAAGTAGGCGAAATTTAATTTCCATCTAACTGGAATTAACAAATATCAAACTTAGTTTAATCGATGTAGTGTTAATCAACCAAATTTACAAATTATTATTAAGTCTTCCTAGAAAAACTTTCCAACATAAATAAAATTCCCTTCCAGGAATCGAATACGCACCTCTGCCTCACACTAGCAAAACCGCCTTCACTGAATCTATTAATAATAGCTGAAAACTCTCACATAGGCGTTGTGTACGCATACCCCCGGGGGTGTGGGTGTTTAGGAGGGTGAACGCCCTCCCGTCCGACCTTCAGACAGGGGCGGGAGGGGCGTGTGGGGGCGCGGGAGGGGGCGCCAGGGGGCGGTCCGTCTAGGAAGCTCCCTAAACCTCGCTGTAATTAATATATAACAGGCTTGTAAGAGATTTCGCATATAATAACCATTCAGTTATGATTTTAATGTTAGTTATGTGATTTTGGATATTTTAAATGTTTTAGGCTCGTTTAAAGGCCGCTTACGTCTCAAATTATAGTAATAAAGACTAATTTATTGATAGTAAAGAGACTTCATACTTAATATCTCTCGGCGATTAGGGTAGGGCAGTGCCGTGCAGAACACAAAAATTACTAATTCTGAGTGTTCTTGCTTCTGGTTATTGATAAGGGTGACTCTTATCATCAGGCAAGGGATCTGCTCGTCAAGTCACTCTTGCTAGTAAATATCTAATACAGATATGATAAGGGAGAACTTAATGAACATAAATTTGACTTAAGTGAAAATAAGTAGACTTTAGCAATATTGTTGTATTTTAAACTTTTTTCAAAACATTCATTTTTTCACAACAATGTCTTTACCCGCCATTATTACTTGATTCCACGAATTTACTCTCAAACTACTGCAATAATTAACAAGGTATTTCCGGAAGGTGGAGTCGCCGGCGCTCGCTAGTACGCTGATAAAGCCTTGAACTCCGACTTGAGCGAAATCAGCAGTTTCCGCCCACGGGGCTTCACTGTTTCAATATTTAACGAGGCTTATGTACACCTGCAGCGGGACCATCGTAGAACAAATACTTTACATACACTGTATGTGATGTGCCATCGGGATTATAATAACTCTTTATTTCTCTCTCCCCCTCTCTTCAGCCACAGGAAGTCCACTCCTGAACATAGGCCTTCCCCAAGGATCTCCACATTGACCTGTTGGAAGCGGCCTGCATCCAGCGACTTCCTGCAACCTTAACCAGGTCGTCACTCCAGATCCTTTCGGCCCCGACTCTTTATTTAAAACACGACAAAGCTAATAAAAAAAAAAAATACTAAGCAGAAAAAAATGTGCTAAAACGGCGGTCTTAACGCTAAATGGATCTCTCCAAAACAACCTACCTAGAAGAGAAGACAAGTGGTTTACGTAGATGATGCTTTTATAATACTACGAGTTTAAGATAAATTTACATATATATACAATTCAATGAAAACATACAACAAATTGACACTCATACTGTATATCAAAAATATAGTATGGGCATGGTGCTAACGGAATGTGATTTGAGTAAATTTGAAGTTCATCTTTGTCGGTACTGGATAGTGATTGTATTTGAAATTATACAGGACCTGAACGGAGGCAGACTCTGGCATTGGCCGAAAATATCAAGTAGAAGAAGAAACAAGATACCGCGTAAAAAGCTCCTTCAAAAAAAATTGTACTGGGTGACGGACTGAATATCACTTTATTTAAAACATTGTAAGGGATACTTCAACAAGTTTTAGGTACTTATACTACTAAATAAATAATTGAAATTGGATGGAGAATATTGATTTTGCTTTGAAACCTAATTTTATAATTTCAAATTATTTTGGTCGACTCGTAATTATCTTCCAATTTTGTGAGTTCATATTCATACACACTCCGTGTATACTTTATTATTTGAAACAATAGAAGGAGGTCAATTAAAACATTTTTTATAATTTTTAATCGTCGCGACGATCGGTCGTCTATTGACTACAATTAATATCCAAGTTTTCCTACGTTTGAAATATTATAATATTGCATTCTTTGAAACTCATATTGTTCACAAAATAAAAAATAAACATTTAATGGAAAGGAATGTGTGGATTATCATAGTTTTGTTTGTACCGGGAAAACCAGTGTGTACAATATTAATGCGTAATAAGTGATGTAGTGAATAAATAATGTTTAAATTAATAGTGTTTAATATTTCAGTACATTTACATATAATTTAAGTTTGGGTGGAGCACAAGCCCCTATAGAAACTAAGTAATAACTATGTTTAAACCAAAATTCAAACAATTTCTCACCACAAAAGCTAACAAATTTCTCGATATGCCGAACAAAACGTTTCATTATTTTAGGTCCCGATCTAGTTTCAGCTATGTGCCTAGGCATAAAGGCTAGCGCAGACGCGTTATATACATTATGTACATACATGTACCTACATTTACATAAATTATTACTCCCAAGACTAATTCATCCTGACCGACCAAGGACGCTTTAGGAGACCTGGAAGGGCCCTAGCAAAACACACCATAATATATGACCTAACCCTCTCATAATAAGACACAATTTGATTCAAAAGAAAGTGGCAGTTCCGTCATTTCGTATCTAAGACGACGCGGTCTAGAAAGTGAAATTTATACCTGACATTACGTTAGACAAAATTGTGTGTTATCGCGGCGCCGCAGAGTCGACATTCGGGTGTATTTTGGGCGTAAGGGATAGAGATATAGGTTAGAGAGGGAGGAAGTAACCCGTGGTGGTCCGTGACCTATCCTACTGACGAATGTCGAGCCCCGGAACGTATATTTTAACAAGTTGTCTAGACGTTTGCGCGAGTGTGCGCGGCGCGGGGTGTGTGTGTGCCTGTAACAAGTGCTCGTGTTCACAGGCCGTGTCGGCACGCGGCCTGTGTGTGTGCGTCCGCTAATTTCTTACAGGGGAAAAGTTCCCAAAGCTCCTCACAAAGGCGTATTTGTTTTGTGGAAACTTTCGATGTCTATTCAATATCTTTATGAGGGTTGGGTTGGGGAACGGATTTTCGTTGCCAAGGTTATGGTATCGTGGGAAATCTGACAAGTATGGACTATTCATCATGGAAAATTGTGCCTTTGTTCGATCGGTGTAATGGTGAAGTATTTTAATTACGTGCTTGTGATAGGGACTAATTGAATAAAGGAGCGCTTGTTAGTTATTGATCGGTGATACAATTAAGAAAATCGAATTTAATTTATTTTTACAAATTAATAGTTGAACGATAATCTTACTCTATGAATTAAAAGTAGATGTACATATATGCGAGAAATATTACATCCTCTGTTTAATTAGGTTAATTATTTTTCAATGAACGAACGGTAATGTAGTTAGTGTGTTTTACTACTAATCTTGTTTTAACGGCCAGGTAACATATTAGATAATGTACTTTAATTATTAAAAAAAATTGTACTATTTTATAACGAACAATATTGACATAGGTTCACGCTTGTTCCGTCGAGGAGGTTAACAGAGGTGCTATTATCATTTACATTCCGCCGAGCCTAGTCTTGTCCCGTTTTGACAATGGCCTCATTTCGATAATTTATTCATTACAAACTGTGAGTTAAGGGATATAAATGATTCTGGGGACATGAATTATACTTGAAATCAAATTAGTAGGGTAAAATACAAGGTTTTATTTTAACTGTTACAAGATGTATGTATGTGAGATTGACGAGTATTTGTTTCGGGTATAAGTGGGATATTGAAAAGACTCGTATTTTTTTCAATTCGTGACGAAACCCTTTCGTCCATGTGAGGTTTTAAGTATATGTATGTGACTGTTGGGTGTAATTATTTATTTAATTGGTAAACATGAAAAAAAAATATTGGAAGCGGACCATTTCCTGACGCTGAAAAGGGACAGAGAGAGACGAAAATATATAAATTGTCGTGTTCCTTAAATATTCAACATTTTTGCTGCTCCATTTTGGATTTGAATCTTTATTACTCCTTCGAAGTGGTACCACGCCTATGCGTTCAATGAGCCAGATTGACGCGACCTGGTAAACTATAGCCTATAGCCTAAATCAAATCCTATGGGAAGAGGTTATTCTAGGCATGTACAGGCCGATATAAATTAATTTAGCGTGGCCTCATATGTTAGTGGTGTAGGTCGTCGAGATAATGAAATCATAGGCGGTTGAAACTCACAGTGACGCCATCTGTTGGCCATTCGTTGAATTAAGAAAATATTACGTGTTTTGTGTGAATTTGTGGTGGTAATATTGGCAGTAAGGATTCATACCCTTAGTATCAATATTAACTACCTACCTTATAAAGAATTTAAATGTAGTTTCATAACCAAATTAAAATTATTTATATGTCTTACTTAATATTGCTAATATAATTGGTGAAAGGAAACATCGTGTGAGAATTTGCATGCCTGATAGTTTTACATAAAAATTTCAAAGGTACCGATGTGAATTTTGACAATTAGCACTATGCCCACATGGAGAAATAATACCTAAACGTCTCAATCGTACTCTTTAAAATTATTTTATATTTTGATGAAATAACTCGTACCTACGTATGTGTTGCTAATCAAGTTGCAAAACACATATTTGTTTTTTTATTACATATTTTTATTTAGGTTCAAAGTAGAATATTATGTCACAATAAAACTAAAAAACTGAAACCTGATTAGTCTGACAATGGCTTAGAGAGAATATTATTTATTTTATTTGTATAATTATTATTCAGCAGTTGGTTATTTTTATGTTTTATATGCTTTGTGTCTTGTTAGCAGAGGCATATTATTCACCAATTAGCTTTCTATTACTGAAGGAACTAATGGCTGGACCCTTTATGACATTGTAAGACTTAAGACCTCGTCTGAAGTATAACCCTGATTATTTTTAGTATCTCACATACATTTATTATATATTCCTGATAAATACATTCCTGACTCCAGGCTGATAATGAATAGAAAAATCCAATATCAGTTTGCCCGACCCGGGACTCGAACCCGATATCTCGGTTTTGTAATTATACTGTAGTACAGGTACGCCACCGAAGCAGTCTCTCTGCTATTTCACGTCCGGGGAAAATTTCCTCCTTCTCCTTAAATCGCACTTTAAATGCACAAATAATTATTTTGGTTCAATTTTTTTATACAAACTCTAAAAACATGTTTTAATCTGATCGATGTACCGCCCCAACAGTCGCTCTTATTTATAAAACATAATCCACCCTCTTCGATAATACCTCAAACACAGACTTGGTAAGCAGATACGATCGTTTATGCAACTTGCCCTTGCGGGTTCATCGTACTGCAGCGGGGACGTCCGCAAGGTGAACCGGGCGGAGGGAGGAAGGAGGGGTTGCAGTTCAGCCTTTCAGGGGTAGTTAGTGGGGTGTTTGTGGGTGTAGTTTATGAGATGGTCGAATTTATGCAGCGGTGAAACTGTGGGTGGAATGTTTCCCTGTGCAACTTGGGCGGCGTTTTGTGTTCGTGTTGTTTGTTAAGTCTAGGTATTCATATTTTGCATAGCTTCGTACTAATTAAATAAACCAAGGGACTTGCTTAAACAAGGAATTTTGAAATTACGAAATTTTGAAATGATGTGGAATAAAACAATTTAAAAACGGTAAAAATGTTAAGCGAAATTCAATTTAATTGAGCTAACAAAATGATTTCCTACGAAAAATGGTTCAAAAATTTTATTTATTCTTAAAATGTTGTTGTTCAACTCCTACATAAGAAAAAAGTTAATAAATAATATACCAAATTACTACACAATTACCCGAAAAAGCGTTAAAGGTACTACTCGTATATAATATTTATTCATCCCTAATAAATCTCACTCACACATCATATAAAATTCAAATGCCCTGTGTCGTAACAGAGGTATAGATCAGTGCTTTTGTGGAAAATCCTCGGGAAAGTTCTCGATCCCGGGTCAGTGTCCCGCGCCGGGACGTCCGAGCCCAGACCGAGGTGAGGCCGGGACACCTTCCACGGATATTGACATTTCCAAACTTTAAGCTTCGGTTTGGGTAGTATCAAAGGTTCATAGTAATATCATTGAGTTTTTATACAAAAAATGTTGTAATTAAATGATGGTAGTATTTAGGTAAAAAAATCACCCCAGTGTTGGGTATGAAAAATTTTAGCGATATTAAACAGCTTTCATTAATTTTTGAATACGTATATGCCTTATACGCAATTGTAAAAAAATAAAATAATGAGCCTTAGAATAAGTAATTATTCAATTTCATTACTGTATTTATTTAAGAAACATTAAATTTGAGTTCATTATTAATTTCCACCATAAATTACGAAAAACCTCCAAAAAAAATTCACATTAACTAAACAATGTTTGAAAAGCCTGTTTGTAAATAATAGTGAGTATATAATGTGGCGTCCTCGCGTATAGTTAAGTCAGCTTAGGAATAAAGTAACAACCTTCGCGGCTCAGTGATCCATAAGCCGGTAGTTGACCGAGAGGTCACAGGCTCAGTTCCGCACCGAGAAAAAATGCGAACTATATATATAAAGATATTAGATATGAGACGTGTAATTATAATTATGTCGATAAAGACTGATTTAAACCTGTTAGAAAGATATTAAGATAATATATTTATGTAGGATAATATTAATACATAATTTGAAACATAGCATTTACTAAGCACGGAAACGAATAGCAGCATTTAGGTAGAGTAAGCAATGTAACTATTAATTTTTATTTCATTTCATATCAAATAGATAAAATCTACATTATTAATTGAAACAAAACTAAATTTTCCGTACTACAAAGTAGGTGATCTACAAGGATATCTATTCATACTACGGCTACATAAGTTTTTAGGAAGAATAGGTAACATTTTTCATACGTAAATAAAATCTATAAAATGAATATACATTTACGCGAAAATTTTATAAGCCCCAATATTATTCAACGTTACGACAGACGCCGCGTCCGGTCGGCGGGTCGTAGCACCGTAGCGGCGTAGCGTCCTCTACGCACCTACGAGCTACGCAGATGCTCCTCAGCCGGGTGGAAGGTGACTCAGGGTTCAAGGCACTCTCGATCCTTGGAGGGGAAAGTTGTTCGTGTAGTTTGGTCATATATATTACTCATACAGCTTGCACGCAATCTTACTAAAAATGTTAATGTTTTGTAATGTTCCGGAAAATAATATGTGTAATAAAATCGACTCTCAATTTAGAGAATAAGTGTTTTTTGTTTTTGAAGTACAAATTCAGAAAAAAATATTTGAAATAATGAAATTAACTTTATTGTATTATATGTTCAATGTCAAAACGAAGCAACAATTTTAATTACAACGGTATTTTTCCTAAATCTTTTGTAACACATTTTTATGAAACAATTTTCCTGAACGCATTCAGTCGTAATAAACAGTTGTAGTCAACACAAATTATTTGGGAAAGAGAACCGCATTCTATCTATTAATCTACAAATTCCGGTAAAAAAGAATCTTTTCATAAGGAAAAATATATCTCACTACTTGAATAGTCAAAGTAATGAAACGCGTTACATCACGCGAGTACAGTTCGGCCTACGCAACGTTAGGGCGGCGCGTCCTTCCGAGGGCGGGCGATGGCCCGGCGCAGCGGACAGCCGGTCACAGGTTCAACGCGGGTTCCTAGAGGGGGTTTATGTCATCTGGCTCAAGGGTAGTTTAGGTGAGGGTGAAATAGAAATGTAGAAGAAAATTTGGAAAATTATTTGGGTGAAAAATTTTATTGTTGACTTTGTATACTGTAAATTATAGGCAGACATGTAATGCTAATACCGCTTTGGGAATAGTTAGTTGTGGAGAAGAAGCGACACATGAAACTATAAGATATATAATATGGAAACTCATAAATAATTTCTGCATAGATAAAACTATTCATTAAAAAAAAAAACATTATATAATTAAATCTATATAAAAGTACAGATGTCCTTATTTCCCAATATAGTTTTAATATTTGGTTGAAAGATCAGATTCAGCAGCCAGCAGTTCTCACTAGACAGAGTACTAATGCTAACTCCGGTGTGAAACCTGACCAAGCAGTAAAAGCTTTATTGACTAACTTCCACGAAGCTCACGATACACGTTGATACGTAGTTGCAATTACCTTAATTGTAGTTAACTAAACAAAATTATTACTCACAACAAAGTTAGAAAAGAAAAACAAGTTATGTTGGTTTTAAAACTTTGCTCAACAATGAGATTATCCTGCATCGTGGATGTTTTCAGGAAATAATATTTTACATTTAAATCTTACAGGGAATAAATATTGTATATATAAAGGGGGAAAGGCGTGAGTTTATGTATTTATGCACATACACAATCTCACGCGCTTTTCCCAGAAAGGGTAGGCAGAGGTGCTGCCAGGACACACACGTTTCACGTTGTGTGTTCCATCCCACTAAATGACAGGGCGAGCCTATCGCCATATCGGGACAAATTCCTGACTTCAGCCTAATAATGAATAAAAAAAACTAATATCACTTTGCCTGACCCGGGATTCAAACCCGAGACCTCAACATTGTAATGGTTTCGTAGTACAATTGCGCCACTGAGGCGGTAAATATATGTAAGTCGAATATCTATCATATTATTTGAAGATTTAAAATCTTAGCCGCTGCGTTTTTCAGTCGTTACGAGATCTAAATAAAGTCTTTTATAGAAAAACTACCGCTAAACACACAGCGAAATAAGTTTACACAGACATAACAAAATCTAACATTCCGGGCGCACGGTTCTAGCCGCTTTAATATTCTATGTCTCATCTCAAGGGCAAATAATACCAGATACGCTTTTTCATAGAATACACAGCTTGAGGCTGTACAAGGAACAGCCGAAAGAAGTTTCCTCATTCCGGGAACACGCGACAACCTTGAACAGGCTAGCACAAGCCACTCGGGATCCTGATATTGGGGTAATTATGTGACAAAATGTAAAAGTTAGTATTACATAACGCTGTGTTATGTTTCAATTAAACATATATTTCTCTGCACATAATTGCTGAGAAAATTACCGCTTATATTGACGATAAATGTTGTTTGAGTGTTTTGAAATTAAAAAAAACTATATTGACTACTATAGATGTTAGTCCGGTGTAGTCGATTAAAGGAGGCCATGTCAGATAGTTAGCCGGTTGTAAAAACAAAAAAAAAAACAAAACTACACGTCTGAAATGTCATATTGCGCCGATCCCATGTACAGTGTGGGTTCCGTCTCATCTATGCCTTATTTTGCCTAATTTATTTACTTAAAAACAAACGCATTATGCATATAACCGAAGCAAAATGATCTAAGTATATATACAACATATTGCATGGTCTACTAAATAAGTAAATTAATTTACCCAATTTTTTTCCAATTATTCTACTCTATAGAATACATATATCCTTTCTGGCTTAAGTAATTTTCCACGTAGGTTGTATATCAAAGGGGTCTTGATTTTAATAACGTACCCAGGTTGAGCGGGGTTGTTCGGGACGAGTGAAAAGCCGGCGGACGTGGCGTCCTTCCTAGGACGGCCGACAACCCCGACGCAGCCTGCCGTCACCGCGGCGTAGGGTTCAGTAATATCGGAATATTTAAGAGGATTTGTAAAACGTACAAAATGGTTTTTAATTTAAATATTGGTAAGATATTAAAGTATACTTGTTCTTACAATAACTTAAATAATTCGATAGTTTATACGTATCAGCTTGGATAGAAACAATTGTTTAAGAGGAGGAAAAGCCTTTGTACAAACTAGACATAATAACATCGCGTCGGAATATTTATTTAGATCCCACTGCATTTGTAATCAGCTGCATTTAATATATATTTCACATTAGTATAAAAAGAACTACGGAATTGTATCTGTTTTAAGGTATTACTTCATTAAATAAATGATTACTCCTACTATTCAACTATTAGCCATCGGTTTTTGGTGTGAGACTTTTACTCTAATTTGAACTATAATAGAATGAAATAGCGATTCAAAAGATCTTGTAAAAGAGTACTTAAAATAAAGCTTGTTAATTTTACATTTTTCACTTCCCGACGTTTCGATTAAAAATCTGTAAAAAATAGATTTATTTCAAAGTGTAACATTCGCGTAAATCTTAAAATCGATTACAGAGTACTTGAATAAAAAACTATTACTTTATTCGATATTACACCTATACAGATAATGAATTAGGCACATTATGACAGAACCCTTTATCGCCGTACCGCTCGTGCACGCAACGGGTCCCGGCGCTCCCGTATCGCTAGGAAGGCTTCGCAAGGGCGGCGCGTCCCGGGCGGGCGTCGACACCGCGGAGCTCCCATCCGACCCGATAATATGCGCATTCGGCACACCCTTACACAATGTACTCAATTATCTAATGAAATCAAGTGTTGGCAAATATAATACTGGTTTTATGTTGTAATTTTTAAATATAGGATTTTAAGGATTCCTTTAACTCCTTTAAGATCTATTGGATAAAATCAATTAAGGTGAAGTTGCAAGTGAACAAAATGAAATTAACAACAAAAAAAGATTTCTTTTACAGGAACATGAAGTATGTGAATTTACCATGAATTATGAACATACTAAAGTTTTATAATGTAAAATGATAATCAAATAAATGTGATACCCTAATGTAAATTGCATTAAATAATATACAAACACTCATTTCATGCAAGTTTCTTGACAACTCGAAAAACATGACAGTATTATAAAACGACATCAAAAAAACAATTCAATCTTGACAAGTCTAACACAGCTATGATCCGACAAAAAATCCTTTTCAGCTAAAAGTAATCTTAATAAAATTCCCATAACGGACGACCTTGTTTTTCCTGCCGCTTACATAAACAATTGTAACAATTGTGCCAAAAATAAATCAATATAAATAGCGTTAATTTGAAAGTCACCCACATACATGCACACAGACCTACCCCAACACGCACTGACGCACGCACGCACGCGCACGCACTCACACACACCCACACACACGCACGCGTGGACGACGACATCGCAGTCTGGAGGTCGTGGGGACGCGCGACCTTCCAGCTAGGACACCCGGACCGGCTTGGGAAAGGTTCGGTTCTGTCTATTTGTTTTTTTGTGGGTAATATATGGAATATTACTTGGCAACGTTACACGTTTCTTGCAGGTTGAATACTGAATTTTTATGTTATTTTACTACAAATGCTTGGTTAGGTGTTATCTTTAAAAGTAGGTAAGGTTAAAATAAGAGAATCGTTTCGATAAAATAGAATTTCAATGGATAGTTTTTTCATACGTTTCAGTTAGGGCGGAATTTTCTTTTGCCATCGGTCGACTAAATTGCTATAGAGGTATAAAAATAAAGATTTCAAACATGTTACGACACTTGTCGATATCGTTATTTCAGCCTATTTTAGTACTTTATACTGCGGCGTAATATAAGTCAGACACATGACACATGTCATGAAAGACTTTAAAGGCGAGAAAGGCATCGAGCGTCTGGGAACTAAAAAAAGGAAAAAAATACTGAAATGACTTTAAATTCTATTGAGTTATTAATTCAGCTATCCAGACTTTACTAATTATAATTAGAACAGTCATATAAAAAAATAACTTCAACAATTTTTCCCTAGATAAACTCTAGCCACACCAACTTCCCTACTTCCTTTATTTTAAGATGTCATTGTATCTTTCATCCTTACATTAAGATGCCATCATAATATCTGTCATAATAAAAAATATCTAACATTGAAAATACTTTTCAGTTTATCTAATATTACCCAATAAAGGAAAGCTGTCAGAATGTTCTCGAATGCAAGTACAATCCTAAAGGTTGGGCAAACGTTGCCCTCGGCCCTGCGCCCTTCAGACGCACAGATCGTTGCCCTGGCCCGCCCTTCGTGAGCCGTGCGTCGGTGCAACCTGTAGCCTGCGCCTACACCTCATCAGTGTGTACATGCAATCTTTGCCTAGTGTAGTGTTTGACTGCTGTAGTATTTGTAGTCAACACAAGTTCGGTATAACTGTGTGTGTGCTCGTGTACATGCAACTTTTGGTGTGTGTGCGTTTTAATGCGTAGGCTTTAACGTTTGTGTGTGTGTGTACATGCAACTTTTAGTTTGTGTGCGTTTGAATGTTTAGGCTTTACGGGTATGTGTTTTCAATTCTGTATGTGTGTGCGTTCGTGGAGTAATCTTGTGTAAGGATGACGGGAATGTCAAATGTAAGGCAGGTGATTAACCTGTGAAAGGATCGAGTAGCAATTACGTTTGAAATAAATTAAGTTTTCTAGGAGCGTCAAAGGGACTTTTTTGCATTTCTTTAACTGAAAACAGGTTTAACGGTGAAAAGACAAATTTATAATAGTCGTACATTAAGGTCGGCCAGTTTTTTTTATTTATAACGCGGTTGGATTATACAATCTATTTAACTTAGTTTTTGGACTTTAGTGGTATTCGTTTTAATGTTTATTTTTGTTACCTAAACAAGTTCGATTCTCAGATGTGGAATGGCTATGTGTTGCGAAGGGAATATTTTTAGGTATTAAAGGAACGAGAGGGAAGATCTTTTATCGGATGGACTGGTCTGGCAATCATATTTTACTGTTGTTGCAAATTTTACTGTTTGTTTTTTTGAGCCTGTTTGGCGTTCCGTTAGACATACCACCAGTAGGTAGCATGTCGCCTTAAAATTCATAAAAATACAATACCTAGCGAATTTTTAATGTATACAGCGCACTTCATTACTGAGGCGTTTAGTCATTATATCAATGTTATTTTTAATACATTCTCCATAAGACTTGAAAACTTAAAATACGGCAAAATGTGAATTGTGACTCGCTCAAGGTGACACAGATTGGACTTAAATATACATATAAAACAAAATCGCGAGCCGAAACTACTTCACTCATTTAAATATTTCTCGAAAATTCTCAAGGTCTCGTGAATCAGAATAACTGGGTTACGTAACATTGTAATATGTATTTTCCCTATATTTATCTTCCTGTAAACGAACACAATAAAATCCTGAAATCATCATTATGGCTTTCAATAATTGGTAGGAATTCATAAAACCGTTTGTCTATTTTGATCCTTCGGGCCAGGAAAACAAATCTACATTGCGGTTGAAAGATATTCTAAATTTAAATTTGAATTTAGAACGTAATGATATTCCCCTAACGCTCATTGGGCTAGCGTAGAGGACTAAAGCCTCATTATCCTAACCAAAAGGAGGTTCGTATCTAGCACTTGATTTTTGAGCTAATATTATTGCATGGTAAACTATACAAAAAGTTACGACCTAACTCAAGTGGTACCTGGAGCAACTGAAATAGCATCACGTGACAGCACGAACGTCATCAGATAAAACAGATTCAGAGTGAAGACTCACAAGCAAGCGGAGGCGGTTAAAGTCATTATCTATGCGGCCGACCTCAGTCGGGTATCGAACCCGCGGTAACTAGGTCAATGCAGCACGCGATGTCCTACGAATCGTCGTCGGTGACTTGCGGACGCGAATCTACTAACAGGTGGATGTGACAGTTGAGCACGGTTTGAAACAAATGTGCACAGTTGCTCCTACATACATTTACCGTACAAAAAGTTTGAGGCGGATTTTTTGGTTATTTTTTAAGTTGTCTTTTTAAATTCATATTTGTGAGTTTTTTAGTGTTGTAAAAATTTTATCGGATAATTTTATCCGTTAATTTAGATTATTCCAAAAAGCATATTACAATATTTTCATGTGTAATTCTAGTTTGTTTGGCACGGAGCGTGTTTTGCAGTGCCAATATCCGGATTTTTGCATTGTACTTATTGTTGTGAGAACGGTCAGTTATTATTATAATCAGGCTAACGTTTTATAGCTATTTTGTTTATTCATACGAATAAAAAACAAGTTCTTTCGTTTATTCTAACAGGAAACTGCTATTGATAAAACATAATTTAATTACACATTTTTCTTGTGTTAAGTAAATGAAAACAAATAAATACTTAACAAATTGCAGAGTTTATTTATAATGTATCTTTTTTCATTTAGTTTCTGTATAGATTATGTGGCAGAAAGACCATTCATTACAATGATTGGTGATGCAAATGTCAGAATAATGTCCTTGACACTTGACGTTCGGTTTAAATGTGTGCATCATAATCCACGTTTTTGAACAATAGCTGTATCCTATCCTTAGTTTGATATGTATCAATGTTCTTATTTATACATGTGTGATATGTCCCACTATAGAGGGTCCCTTATCATTCAAAATGAGGGGGGCACACGCGCCCAATAAATTTGAGAAAATGCCCAATGCAGAAGTAATTTCATCAATTTCTACAAATAACATAGCATACGAGAAAAATAACGTAATGAGTTAAAGTTATGGTTTCTTAGTTTAACGCGAATGTTACACATTGAAATAAAACGAATTCTTACGGATTTTATTGTGAATTTGATTTAATGTTTACTTTTTTTAATTTCCCGAACTTTCGATCACTTTACAGTTTTCGTGGACACGGGGCAGACTGAAATTTAAAAATGTAAAAATTAAATCAAATTCGTGATAAAATCCGTAAGAATTCATTTTATTTCAATGAGTTAAAGTTAATAAACAAATGTATTGTAATAGCCGAAGTGCTTATGTAACTAGTACAATAAATGTAAAGAAAGAAACGTCTATTAGGTGAATAAAAAGGGTTCAATAATCATACACTATCTTTGCTACTCTTGCGTATATTTCAAGTTATAGTAAACCTTAGATTTCCGCCAATCTGACGTCACATCATTATATCCACACCATTACTTGTTGATATCTCAAATCAAAAGCACCGAAGCGTCGCTACATATCATATCAATCAAACACACCCAATGTTTATAAAGCAGTGTTTTTTTGGCACACTAACCCATTTGAGGGGTGTTTACACCGGGCTTATCAAGTGCGATCAATTTATGCGACATCTTGATAAGACCGGCACCAGGAAATGTTTTGCGGAAGAAACAACGAAATGGAGTCAAGGCGTGTTTGAAGAGCTGCGTTTCGATAAATATTGTGTGTGATCAGTTTGCGAACATCATTAATGAAAATTAATTGTTTTTGAGTTATAAATGCGTTATACATTTCTGGTTTAGCATGTCCCTAACTGTTGAATGATACTGTAAAAGGGCTGTGAAAAGACAAGTCGTTAATTAGAAGCTAATAGGTGCGTATGATAAATAAATATTTGAGCTGCGCTGGGAGCTATGGGACAGAAATGTCCCGCGTAATTTTTATTGTGACGTGGGATTATGTTTATAGTGTTGGGTGTATTTTGATTAGTTATTCTTATGCTAGAAAGACAGTCATTTATAAATAATTGTTTTGAAACACAAAAGTGTAACCGAAGATGTGTGAATGAATGTTAACTGTTTCTGGTGTTTTAAAATTAGTCTGGTAATAAGTACCCCTTGTCATTGTATTTATTTGTTTGCTTTTAATATCTTAAATAACAAACGAAATATTTACGCTGAAGTTCCTGGTAAAAAGTTTTTTGTCTGATAACGGATGGATATCCGATTTGTGTCATTTTTTTTGTGAAATTTGATAGACAAACAGATTGCAAACTCATTACTAACAGTTCAATACCGTATAATTGATTTTTCAATGACTAGGTAGTATTGCACTTATAAATATATTTATATTGTTTTCATTTTTTGCTAAGTAGGTGTATATTTAAATCTGCACATCAAACTTATGATCTGTTTTATTTTTTGTATTAGTTTAAAAAATGTTATAATTAATGATTTACTTAACCTAGACGCAACGTCATCGAAGATAGCCTTCAACCGTCAGCTTAATAGAATATCTTCAGACAATACCAACGTGTTAATCCGACCTTAGTTCTGCAAAATTTTGCTGTTTTTATTTTAAATTAGTAGACACTTTTTTTAATTTTCAGTTGAAAATTACAGTAGACGTTTTAATACCGTATCCACAATTTAAAGGTTCAGCGTATACCTCTTTTATCTTGTAGAGGAAAATATCACATTGATAGAGTGAATAATCTTGGTACTTACATAACATACAAATAACGTAGTACTGTTGACTCAAGTGAACTTTTTGTGTCTCGTTTAGAAATATTGACCTAATTACCTTACAAGCGTTTTGTTATCACAATACTAATTATTTGAATGATTAGCTATATAAATTATAATGGTGATTGAGAAATCTATGGGCGTATATGGGTTGCGACATAGAAGAAAGAAATCTAATGTATTTTTTTGGTTGAAAAGGCTTGTGTCATTTTTGGTGGGTTATGGGACTTCGTTCTACACACTGGTCTACTGTGGGTTGATTTGACAAAAGTTGAAAATATTTTTTTATTTAACTTGATTTTATCTCTAAGAAATTCGCGCAATTTGCGTGCCACTGTCGATCCTAGCTGACAGGAGTTACAATGTTAATGATTTGGGGGTAGTGTAAAAATTTATAACCCCCTTTTAAAGACAAGTTAGTCATCTCGCGAGATTAGTAGAGCTATATTAATAACTTGTATATTGCTGTTTATCCTGGCTTGTAGGAGTTGCAGTGGCGGGTGTGAGGTCAGGGTAATCTTTTTTTTAAAACAATTGCCCTTTCGGTTTAGCGCCTACATATTATACAGGGTATATCAAGACTGCGACCGAAAACGAATCTAGGTTGTAGTTTTCGTGATTACAGACAAAATTCAACTAAAAATGTCTCAATAAAAGCGATAGGTTTTGTTTTTGAAATTTATTAAATATCATCGTGTTTGGATGGTAAATCTGTTCATTTGCAAATTGAGGAAACCAAATATATTGCGTATCTAAATTAGGAATAATATTTCTTAATGATAAGCATTTCTCGGTATGGTTGATCAGATTGTGGAGTCGCGAATTTTTGTGATGTTGTAATGTGTTCCCCAACATTATTTCAGGGTTTTGCAAGAGTACAAACGTTGATATGATGTATCGAAAATGTTCAAAAACAAAATATATGTGGATATTGGATAAACATAATTAGTATTAAATTTACATTTTACCTGCATACTGTAGCGATTTTAAAAATAATTTCTACGGTATATAAAGTCCGCCAACCCGCACTAGGTCAGCGTCGTGGCCTAACCCCTCTCAATCGCACTCTCGATTGTAGAGGAGGCCCGTGCCCTTCAGTGGGACGTCCGACATATATAAAGATATAGAAGTTGACAATTCCTTGGTCTTTGTAGAAATTGTAGTACGTTAAACATCCTTGGATAGGTTTGTATGTCGCCGCTAGCACCAGTGGCGGGGTTACTTACAAAGAGTTAATGAGGTAACTAGTTTTAAAATGTTATACGTAATTAGATTTCTGACGTCTTTTGCGCTAATTATTAATCCTTAATGCCTTATTCAACTGAATAATTAAATAATAGAATTAAACTGTCATTTTAACTTTTACATTAAAATATAAATTCCTTTGCACAAACACGACAAATAGACGACATAAAACGACGGATAGAATAGATAGCTTGAAGAAGAAATACGCAATATGTTTCTTTGTTCAGAGAAGTCTAGCTATTAATTCTCAATAAAACTATGTTCTAGCCTCGCCCTCCGAGCCTGAATATCGGTCTGATTATCTAGGCTAGGCTTGGCAACAGCCGGTCTAAGTCTGGTTGCCATGGTAACCAGACGAACGCTACTCCCGATGGGGAGGCTGTGGGAGGCGCTCTATCTAATGTTTTTTTTCTACAAATAATCTGTTATTTTTATAAGAGTTTATTAGGAGCAACTTGTTGGAAAATTAGGGTTCCCTCGGCGATGAATACCGTGGGTGTAGGTATTTTTACCTATACCAACCGGACGGGGGTTCTCTATAAAATATACCCTTTGCACCGATGGAATATTCCAGAAAATAGATGATTAGTAAGAAGTATAAAAGTTCAATATGCAACATAATTATGTGGAATAGTGAGAGAATGGGCGAAATTGTGGAGACTCGGACGGAAGGCGGACCCTAGCACCGGCTGGGGTAACGCCTAAACAGAATGAATGAATGAATGAATGGTGAGAGATAACTTTATGTCACCACTTGACTATCATGTGCAGTGCAATCACTTACAACAGTACAAAAAAAAATCATAATTATCGTTTTACAACATTATACTGTTACTGTATCAGCCCATACACGACCCACTGCAGGGCACGAGCCTCCTCTACAATCGAGAGTACGATTGAGAGTGGTTAGGCCATATAGTCCACCACGCTGGCCCAGTGCGGGTTGGCAGACTTTTACATACCATAGAAATTTATACAAATCCATATTTACAACATTATACAATCCAATTTTGTAATAAGACATATTACAAAATTGGATTTTTTAAGGACATTTTCCGCTAAAACCCCACCTTATCCATTTTAGAGGGGGAAAATGACACATCACAGTGACGTATCACGTGCTTGCCGTTGAGCAATCGGTTGAAGGTACGCGAAGTGTCGAAAAATCCGTGAGGCCGCGACCGACCATGTGAATTAAACATACCTGTGACTAGCGTGATGGGTTTCATGCCTATTATGGGCTTAAAAAGGTTAAAAATAACCATCTATGAAATTACGTCACGATTTTTCCTAACTATCTAAAAGATACAAACAAATTTATGTCTTTCTCTCAGAAGCGATAGGCAGAGGTGCGACCAGGACATCCGAAGTATGGATGTTCCGTCCGATGTCCTTGTGTGTTCCGTCCCACCATGTGATGGGGGGCGAGCCTATCGCCGTATCGGGCTCAAATGCCTGACTCTAGGAAAAATTCACTATCACTTTGCTTGACCCGGGATTGGAACATGAGTTATCAGCGTTGTAATCGTACTGTAGTACAACTGCGCCACCGAGGCAGTTGATGAAGATCCCTTTGTTAATTGCTTTAATTTGAGCAGAATTTCAAAGCTAATGATTTTATATTACCAATGCTTTTTTATCTCATGATAAAATGAAGTTTAAATGGATCTGATGATAAATATAGTGCATTTCGGTTATATATATTTACGCCAGTTTGACTGAAACCAGATGTGCAGACTGAACCCGAATCGCGACACATTTGCCCAGGTTATTGCGGTGGTTATTTTCCACGTACTTGTATGTAGGTAGCTACGTGGATAGTATAGGTTCTTTGGCAATTTATTTACTGAACGAAACGCAATAATAAAGCTTTTTTTTCTGTGACTATTACCACCCGAATAAAACCCGAACGTTGGCAACGTAGATTTAACATTTTTTAACCACCTTTAACAAAAAATACTTTAAAGAAAAATATTTTAAATCAAACATCACTTCAGCGCCAATTTTTTGGCACTTTCAATTACTAATCATTGCATTATTTGTACTGACAAATGTTAATATCAACTTTAATTTCTCTATTTCCTAACCCCTATGTTACTTAGTCTACATTTTAGATAAATTTACGTAGAAAACTAGACCCAGCTCACCAGTTGTTTTAAGAATATTTAGGTTTCTCATAATCTATCCTTTGACAATACAAATTATCTTATAGACGAGTAACTACGTTTTGTGTTCGTTTTGTTAGTCTGTGGCAAAAGGACGCAAAAACAGGAGTGGGTTGAGTCGAGAAGCCTTGATAATTTACATATCGTCTGGCATCTGGTCCCTTCCAGGAAACGTTAGGGCACCCGTCTCTGTCTAGATTCTTGTCTGAGCTCGCGATCGATACGCGGTGTTGCCAGGAATTAGTGAGGTACAACAAAACGTTGTGATGAGTGATTGTTGTTTAGTAAATTGATTTCTGTCTTAGGACTGATTTGTATGGATTTATTTTGGGTCAGGATTCAAGTGATGCTTAGGTTATCAAAAGACCTACCTTGCTAAAAATTGCCTCGAAATGAAAGGCTAATTTTATAGGAAAAAAAAAGAAAGAAAATGTATGTATTGCTAGCACATTATTAAATAAAAAACAAACAATTTCCCCTTACATTTGACAATTTCTAATCATGTAGCAAATATTTGAAATAGCTCTTTATAGTAACTTTTTTGGTCCCTCAGATTATCCAACTTTCTTACGCAGTTACAACTTACAAGACCATTCATATATATATTTTTGCTTTTTTATATTTCCTACCTCAAACATTTGAACACTACTATGAACTAGGGGCAAAACTATAACTTCTGAAATCCATTTATCAACAAATTGCCTAGTTACTGTACATTCTGGGTAACTCTCGAAGCCGGCAACCCCAATCCAAGTACAGTATCTATTGACTGTAATGAGAAAATTCCACGAATTTCCTAAACTCCAGGCGGAACGCTTCAATTGATGTCGCTCGATGGATGTATAACCTTTTATGAACATTCGGATGGTTTCTTTTGAACTTCGGCGCACAAACGAGCTGATGGGACCGTCACTTAATTTTATTTATAAATATTTTATGGAATATTTATGTGGGAAAATTGTTTTTTCGTGTTTTTTTTTATTTTCGCGAATTTCTGAGTAGTTCGTGATGGGCTACGGCCTAATCTCTACCAAATGAATTGTCTATTGTAGAATAGTTTTGTGCTAAGCAGTGGACGATTATGAGTTCATATGAAGATGCTTCATTTGAACCTGTTTTTATTTTTAAATATATTGCTAACAATCTGTCCTGACGAATATGTATTCATAGTTATAAATATGGCAAAAATATTATCTTCATGTTTTACGACAATGTTAAGTCATAAGTTTTAGTTGTAGATATTTAGGAAAAACCTTTATTAGGTGCATGTCGACTGGCTTGATAATTCCGACAATTATTAATAATCTAGTAATATCCTTCTACCTAGCAAACCAATGGGAGTAGTAGGCGCTCCGGCCTTATCACAGGATTCCTTAGGGAAGTCAGCCATCATTGGGATTTATACAGGTCGAAACAAAATAAATACATTAATAAAGACGAGGTAAATAAACTGGTGTCTGACTAATGGGGAACATGCGTAACCTGACAATTACCTATAATCACTGAGCTGTTTTAACTATTAGGTTGAACTGAGTAGGCCGGCATAATTGTGTCGAGTAGCGTGATGTAATCGCCGGTCACCACTCAATACTCAATCTAGATGAAACTGTACATCAGGTGCAATTCAGCCACTTTGCCAGATGTATATATTTATATATGGACTTCTGGCTCCAACCCAGCTGAGCCTCAGAGTCTAAACCACATCGCTTCCTGGACACAATGACCTCACCATAACAGGAGGTGTTTATTAACATTATCATGAATGACAATCCGGTGTACTTTTATAGACATCGCCAAATATCGCCAGCGTTTGGCATAAGCCCCGCGCCACGTGTGAATGGAACTTTGGCCGGTGAATGAATTGAACCGGGCTTAGGAAATATTTTATGACTCAGTTACTTTACCGACAAAATATCGCGCCTTTGTCCCACTCCACAACATTGCAAAGGTAAACACGGACCACGGTTCGATTTGTAAATAAATAACGTTATCACATTGCGGTTCGGAATCACGTGTTATTTTAATTGTTTATTTAATACTGTGCATCTTCCCATACCTACCTAATTAATAATGCTCAGTACACAAAATACCAACAGGCAAAGTAGCCGTGTTTTCCCGTGATAATTGTTAAGCAATGTAAAATACGCACTGGGCCTTTCAAACTATGCCTGATAATAAAAGCCTATTACGACACCGCATATGGCTAGCGCACGAAGCGCTCCGGATAGAATAAAAGTGGAAGCAACTAGCTCAAGGCCATCTCTATGATAAGCGGGCCGTCGCTAGGGACGGCATGTGCCGGAAAGCGAAAGCGGAATTTCTTCGTGTCCGCGCGCGAATACGTGTGCGAGCGAATGCGAGATGCTTTTGTTTCGTATTCGCATTTCAACGAAAGCGAAATACTCAATTGATTTGTTTGAGTATTTTTTTCGATTAAGTGCGCGTTTAAGCTATCACTAACATGAATTATGATACAATTAAACTCATACTAACAATCTAGCGTCAGAATGCCAAAGTATGACGTTTAGTTCTAAACGCAAGCTGAAACAGTTACAATTAATCCGCTGAGAACATTAATAAAAAGTAGAAACTCATAATAATGCCGTCATTATCTAATTATCCACCAATCAAACTGTATCTAAGTGTCGCGAACGATATTTTTTTTTAATTTCTGCAAACGATTTAACTAAAAAGGATCGAGTTCGTGTCACGGTGTCCGGCCGATCGCGCGTCTGATTGCAACTTTATACCTTTGAGAGTTTATCGGAATCACTGCCTTATGCCGTGGTGATAAGGTCGCGAATAGACGCATAGTGTAGTTCTAGTGGCAAATTTAGCAATGTCGTTGTGTTAGACGAATATAGACTTTGTGACGTAGGGCTTAAGGTCGTGGGGGGAGGTGGGGAGTGTGGTTGGTAGCGTAACTAGGGCGGGTGCCTTGAGCTCTGCATTTGCATCGCTTGTCCTCGCGCGGTCACTGAACCGCTGGCCTTAGTATAGCATTGCACACGGAGCGCTCAGTGCAGTTTCCTTCCTCGCAATTATCTGTATTATATATTAACTATTTAACCGTTATATCAATTTATCCTGCGCCGTGCGCGCTGTGAAGATATTTCGAGAACATTTAGGTGTATGCGTAACCATGGCAACGCGCGAGGGAATTACACTGCTTCACAGGCGGAGTATTTGTCATAGCTTCACTCCTTTGTGGAGGGATCTAATAATTATTTATTTTAAATTAATTTTAGTAGGATAAACAATTCACGGATTTAAATTGATATTTTATGGAAAAATGCATTAGGTAGTCTATTAGAACACACAAAAATATGTTAAAGGTCATAGTAATTGCCACAAAGATTTTCTCGCGATGTATTGCAGAATCGTGATAATTCGCAAACTCTTTTGAATTGCGAAATTATTCTTTTTTTCTGTGATGTACATATTTTACGTTGCTTACATTATTGTCATTTAAAGAGAAAAAATAAACATATAAAGTTTATAAATACAATAAAGTGACACTCGATTTTAGAAATGAGGAAAACCGCTTACGAAATTTCATTTAGGGACGTGTTGAATAAAAATCCTTGTAATTATTAGATTTATAGTAAGATCTGATAAACAACATAAAAAGTAAAATTATTATCACTAAATAGTATAATTAAAGTAACAGCAGTCTTTTGTTTTTCATTCGACATTAGAACTTGCAACTGGCAAGCGATAATCTACTGCAATTTATATCAATTATATAGCACTTTTCCTAAGATGGTCTTGTTAAAATGGTGTTAGGTTCCCTTTACAAGACCTAACAAACCGTCAGTCTGTCATTATGGTGTTTAGACCATAATTTAGTAAAACACCCTGGATGTAACCCCAGACTAAAATACTTTTATGTTTAGTTTCTATTCCTGTTTCAATAGGAATGTTTTACCTAATACGCGTTTTTTTTATATTCATATTTGCCATAATTTCATTTTAGTATAACTGTAAATTATAATATGTATAAATTTAAAAATTATGATTTGACAAGTTCTTTAAAGATCAGATCTAAATCTTTTAAAAATGCAAAAGAAGGAATTAGTGGTCTTTTCCCAGCAGTGGAATTTCAATTGCTATTAATAATTAATAATCCTATGTTTACGGTATGGTAAAGTCGGAAAAAAAAGTTGGATGGCAGAGATTGATTGAAATGGAATACTAAACCAAAAAATAGGTCCCTTAATCATCCGGGATAACGCAAGATTGAAAGAAAGGTGTCGGAAATCCGTTCTTAATGTCTATTGTATTACCCAACATGTTCGTACATTTAGCGTAGTTTAAACGAAAACACACATGTTCTTGGAAGCAATTAATCGAGAGGCATAGTGTGGCGTACGTTTATGCAACATTCGATAGTTGCCCGTCGTTGCGAAACCACCGACAGAGACCTTGGCGGCCTGCGCCGGCGCATATGTGCGAACGGTTAATCGGACCGAGAGCCGAGCTAGAACGCACTGGATGTGGCATTATCAATTATATATTAGCTTTTAACATAGTTATAAATATATTTCTTTCTATCTGGATAGCGACAAAGACACAGCGGTTAAAGATTTTCAGCCTGTTGGAGGAATTGGGTGATAACTTTCGGACGAGTCTGACAATAACCCTAATCATATGCATTATGCAAGTTGCTGGACTTTTATTGAAATTCTGTTGGAGTTCTTTGAGGTACCTATAAAAGTTTCGTGAATTTCTTCGGCGGTAAAAATGAAGATGTCTACGAATACATGTTACTACAAAAAATCAGGTACGTCCTTTCGAACCTGCGACTTGTAATGTGTGATTTTGTGACGCTGTCAAATTAATATTTAAACGATAGTATTATAGCATTTTAACTGAGGTCTTGTATCCCTACGGGAGTCTGTTTAAGCGTCAGTGACTCATAAGTATAAATGTGTGAGTCACCAAAGAAAGGTTTTTATGTGTAATTACTAATTTAGCAGTTGCTTGCAAAACCTGTCCCTTTTATATAAATAAAAATCACAAAAAGAACAATTATGACATAGAGAAAATCGGTCCTCGACCGGGAATCTAACTTAACACTTCTAAGTTACTTAATTTACTGAGCTAAATATCTAAGCTTATGTTTCATATTTTAACGTATTAATTAGTGATAGAACAATTAACTTCATAATATAAGCTGGTCTTACAAATACTTAACTTATTTCCTCTGAAACTAATACTATACATATTTGAGTAGAACTGTCTTGTAATTTAGCCTAAATACATATTTAATTACAACTTAACATAATATAACACAAGAAGATTCATTAATATCCCTAAACATGAATTAAGTACAATCAGTACATTTGATTACGTATATTTGATTACGATAATCACCGTTTATAATTGTCGAATGCACAATTCACTTTACTTATTTACTTTTAAATCCCTTATGGTAAGTACTCGCATTACCATATTAATTTCTACCCACTAATTGGATCCGGATATGAACAGGATAAACCACGCGACACACTTGTCAATATGACGGGTTCTTAACCACTGTGATCTCTATCCGTGCGGATATGGATATCCTAACACTAGTAGATAACGTATATCCTAACAGTAGGAAATTCACATCCATCATATTTGACGGGGGAAGTCCCACGCAATGCCGCATTACGGGTTAAGAGTGTATATGTCAGAGTAGTCAACCCGCAATAGGTCAACATAGCGGACTATATGGCCTAACCCCTATCAATCGTATTCTCGATTGTAGAGAAGACCCGTGTCCTACAGTGGGAAAGATATGGGCTGATACAGATATAAGAGTCGGTGTAATAAGAGACAAGCATCTCTCGCACTGATGCAGATGGTCATATTAACGAATAGATTGCGCTGTAATTGTTATTAAATGTGTTTTAATAATATGTGTATCAGCCCATATACGTCCCAGTGCAGGACACGCGCCTCCTCTACAATCGAGAGTACGATTGAGAGGTGTTGGACCATCAGAATCACGCTAGCGTAGTGCGGGTTGGCGGTCTTTACACACCATAGAAATTCTTTCAAATGTTTGTGGTCTGTAGATTTTCTCACTATGATTTCCTTCATCGTTATAGTGCATGGCGATTGGCTATCAATATACATTTGAATACGAAAAGTAAGAGGATAATAACTACTAGTATATAAAATAATAAGAATATAGCAATAATATCCTTTCGCAGTATATTTGCATGCAGTATATCTATGTGACAAAATATCGTAAAGCGTAAAACCGAGCGGCCTTCTGCGGCCGTATGTGGGGTATAGAGCGCACGTCGAGAATTCCTGAACATAGCACCACTGTATTATATCACACGCGCTTTGGAGGGCTGGCAGAACTGTACGTCGCACTCGAATAAAAAAAAAATGTTTTGTTGACGTTGCTCATTATCTGTCTTTTTAACATGCGTGTACCTTTTCAAAAATGCAACATCTTTCAAGACAACCACTATTTTTACTCTCATAATAGTAACAGAAAAATATTTTTACATATGAATACTTGATATTAAATACGGCAAACAATTACCCCCACCGCATTGTGTTAGTTTCTTTTATATCTGAAAAACTCAAAAAAATTTGGACAATCAGTTTTTGCATTTTCACTCAAAAAGGACTAAACGGGAAACTTCGTCATTAATCTGAAAAAGTAACAAAAAGAAATGGGCCCGCGGGCCTTCATAAACAGGATAAATAAATTCCTAATTACGCTACAATTTAGCGTGGAACCCTAAATTTGACCATAGTATAGGTTCAAACATTCGCCGAGTGGTTCACCTTAGCCCAAGTGGGACAGGATGCAGGGCGCGCGTGTGTATGTTATGTAACTGTCACATACAACACATATATGTTTATGTATGTATATAACTCGTGGCTACATATCCTAGACTAAATCACTGTGGGCATGCGAAATTAGTGTTAAATTATATTTATTGTAATGGAGAATGGGTTTAGACGCGGTGATTTGAAAAACGTTTAAATCAGTATGGAAAGTCGAGAAAAAATATTTATTTTAAAACAATATGAAGGCTGCAGCATTACGCTAAAATCCAAAGGAGACGAAACTTGTATACTGTCAATCAATAAAAGTTGTTAATAATTTTTGTAATACAACTGAGAATATAATTTACATTACTCGTAAGATAAAAAAAAATAGGATATCTAGCATTTCTATCTCACAATCTAAATTCTTGTGACCCGTCTAGTTTTAGAAAATTCAAATATTGTGATCCTTGTCACATCTTATTTTCGTAGTACTGAGAATATTCGTCCGGTTGTTACATTGTGTGAATTTATACGACGTTACACAGTAAACTACTTGACTTTATTAATATTGTATGTATTTTCATTGTTACGAAATTCTGAAAGATTTTAGGGACATTTTAGCTGAGACAACTAGAGGGACAATCGACAGACATACTATAAAATAATGTAATAACATTATTTTCATGGAGATTAAATAATATCGCGATATAATTAAACTTGATTTAACTGACTAATAAAATGAGCTTTTTTAAAGTAAAATAGTTATCCGTTTAAGCGTGGAATCTAGTTATTAAATTAGTACATAAGAATAAAATAAAAATGAGTCATAAAAAACCTGATACTCATTAAAATATAAGCGAGCTTTCCAACGCAATCCTTCAGTAAAAAAAACCGTCTAAAAATACAACAGTCTAGCATTAATGAAAGTAGCGTTTCGCTATCTATATGAAGTGTAAACATGTTTGTCTGTGGAAGCATTGCACTTGGAGCCGCTATCTCGGTCAGGGCTGAGCGCGCGGAAAATCTGTTGAGCGGCGGAGCGGAGTTTTTTCGCCTAATTACATAGCGCAGTACATACGGGCAACGCTGTAAACATACTGACATGTTTTAGTGTTAGATTATTGCATTGGTGACTGAAAACAGCATGATTTTTTTTGTAGACGGTACATAGTGAACACTTAGCGACTTGCTTTTGATCATGCGTAATGACAAGAATTTAAATGAATTTAACGTCACAATCTAGGGTACTTTGAAATTATCGTTTTCATTCAGTACGGTACGATTGCATAGCTAAGGTCTCGGGTTCGAATCCTGGGCCGGGCAAAGTGATAATGGATTTTTCAATGCATTGTCCGCCCGGAGTTAGGAATTTATGCCTATGTCGATAAGCTTGCCCCCTATCACATCTTGGGATGGAACATACAAGGCGAAATGTGGGTGTCATATTGGCACCTCTGCCTACCCTTTCTGGGTAAAAGGCGTGAGTTTATGTATATACGTATGTGAAAAATAACTAGCCCACTTTTATCTTACATACTCATCCCGCACTATGGTGTTATTGCAACGTGAATTTAATGCAGTAAGTATTTATGATCAACCCACCTGACGTCACACCTTTCGGAATCCTACACAGGTCAAGTTTATAAATAGAAATGAGTTTTGTTAAACATTTTATATGAAATGTACTAGATATTTTATAAAACATCGTCTTGTCCTCAAAGGGTACATAGAAGTGCCTTGAAATCAGTCCTACATTGGCAGCGGTATTTCCGGCTGACGTAATAAAGCTAGTTTATAATTAAAACAACACTTCAATCTCAGCCAAATTAATGCCTAACTGAGCCGAAAATAAAGTGCAATGTTTATCCTCGAGACTGAACCTAAAGATAATAAAACCTTAAAACCTGTATAACTTTCAATATTTATTATCAATTTATTTTGATATATAAATCAGTTATAAGGTAGCTAGTATCCAGTCGATTATCCAAATTAATAACTGTAACCCGGTTCCAAAGGTAGCAACGCTTTGGCGACGCGCGAAATTTGGAAAATATTTTCCTGTTCCATTTTCGCGCTTTTATTGTTTGTTCCTAAGATGTTGATTATGACAAACAAACAATAAATTGTACCAAAGTCCAACGCCTTGGCCCAAATCCGACCAGAAACAACAGTCCATGACGTTTCTAAATTCCAGCGATCCGCATGAGTGTGGATTCCTCAAATTTCTTTCCTCGTAGACCTATTTTAGCAGGAATATGACGAAATATTTGTATCAGAACTTACGAGAGGTATTTACTTTTCCCCAATCAAAATACACATATGGCGTGCGTGTGTACCGCCCGTTTTTCATGCCGGCACGATCGTCCGATCTTGATAGCGAAACAAAATCATATTATACGTGGAAAACTATTTTAATTGGGTTCACTTACTGCTCGAGAAATACCGATGTCAAGCTTACCTGGAACGAGAAACAAATGATACAGTTTGGGAAATAACTTCTCATTATACAAGTATACAAGGAAATAATACTGTTACAGTTTAGCATAATAATGTTATTTATCGAAGAAAGAGAACGAAAATCATTCATGCCTTTTTAATGTCGATAAGACAATGAAATCTTCAGATGATTTTCGTACTTCATGTTTAAAACTATGCATCTACATGTATATCGTTTGCAAATTCAATCACAACTCCACAATCCACATTCTAATTCAAATACAGCATTTCTCTGCTTTGTATGGGAAGTAACAGAAGACGTGAAGAAGACGAAGTGGCAGACTACGTTGACCTACGTACCACTTAAAAAAATCCACACGATGTAAAATATATCCTAAATATTAAAAATTTCCGACAATTAATCAAGTGTTAATTAGTGGCATGCACAGTATTCAGTTAGCGCGAAGTGTTAAGAGCGGGGCGGGTGGGGCCACGCAATGGACCGTGGCGTGGTGCAGCGGGCAAAAAATACTAACACATGCAGGTACCGTTGCGACCACACGTGCCATGTGGGATGGCATGGGTTCTGTAGAGATTTGGAAGTTACTTTAATGAATTTTTGTTAGTAATATAACCTGAGATGGAGTTAAATAATTTAAAGTGAGACGTATATATTTTAGTATAGATCGATAGATTATTCGATAGCTTGCAATTTGAAGAAAACTATTATAAAAATAATTATAAAAAATATATAAAAAGAATACTAATTAAGTTATTGTGGAGATTTAATATCATAAAAATATATAATTGATTCGAATATTGCAATCCCAATGACTAGTAACTTTCATCTAGTTTCACATAAATCATAAAACCAATTGTATGCTGTCACCTAACAAAGAGAGTTATAAAACAAAGCAAGAAAATATTTATCTGATATTAAATTAAATAGCGGACAATTGGTGCGCAAGGAACCCCGAAAATATCAATTATAAGGCGTAAAGTTGATCACGTGGAGTGACGGGAGTCGCAGCGAGCCCGAACAGATACAACATTCGGCTATTAGCGTGGCGCCGGCCTACAAAAACAACAGCACTCACCGCACCACCTCATTAATTACACTAACTGGCACGCCATCAAATAATATAAAAAATATTTTACGATATACGAATATTTTATGCTATAGAAAATTACGAGGAAGCACAACTTCGCTACCATCCCGGGGCTAATTGAAATGTTCTCTAGTCCCAATTTCTGTAGTACTATCAAGTCATGTTTGAAGAAACAAAAATTATACAAACTCTCATCTTTACCCCAAAAGGCTAGGCAGAAGTGATACTGGTGGCACTACGAGGTGGCATCAACATTTTGCCGAAACTATTTCAATCCCACTTGTGATAAAGGGCCTTATAGGAAAGAAATACTTGTACCTGTATACTTTATTTTTGTAGTGAAAAGAAAGAATATATAATAGAATTATTTCTAGGCGCTAAAAGCGATCATGACGAAGGAATTATAGAGGCCGGCATAATTATACCGATTATAATTATAGACAGTTTGCTTTATCTCACCAGGACTATGTGTGTGACTATTGAGTGTATTTATTCATTTAATTTACTTAAATTAGGTGTACTCAGACACAAACAAATACAAAATGAATTCCTAATGAACTATCCTAGAATGTTAAAGTGATCAAATGATCAGCAGGCAACATGTTGTTTCCTTGCGAGGTTGCTCGGTGGAGCATGAAGTATGCACTTTTCTTTACTTTCTGCAACAGGTTTTAAGCTGAATAATTCAAGATTTGTAAATGCTAAAGGTAGCATCCTAATTAAATTACAACATTTAGTTCAACACGTTAAACACGAGATATTTACAGATAGGTGCATAAATATGTCCTAATATGGTTTAAAAGGGCACATCTATACATATAATAAATTTGTAACCGATCGATGTCTGTACATGGAAGATAAATGAGAAAAACTGGTACGGGGGGACTATATTAACGTAATAGAACCCAAAACAATGGTTTTTAGAATTTTTTGTCTGTTTGTCTGTGCGGTTGTGCGCAATGAAGTCAAAAACGGCTTAACGGATTTCGGTGAAATTTGGTATAGAGGTAGCTGACACCCTGGATTAACACTTAGGCTACTGTTTATCCCGAAAAATGTAGTGTTCCCGTGGGATGAGGGAGGAATTCCGATGTATGTCACTTTTTGTACTCAAATAGATGGGATGGGGCTGGATGACATATTTTGAGTAAGAGTACGACGTGACAAGGCGGGATATAACGGGACGGGACAGGATGGGATTTTTTATAAAGATAACCACGCAAACGTAGTTGCGGGCAGAAGCTAGTTTTAAATAACTTCCTTGTAAAAGCATGTATCAAAATTCTTATCTACGTTAAATCTGGGGTGTGAAAAGGTTTGCTGCCCTACCTGCTACCTTATGTCTATAAGGGAAGATTGATCAATTTAAAAGAGAGTCAAGAATGTCAAGAATCATCTAAGGTACCCGGCATAAATGTTTAGTATTGTATAGTCACTGCCAATATCAACGTGACTGCCAATATACGCCAAAATTCAAATCAAAATATTTTTCTATACAAACTAATTCGAAACCGGTCAATAGTTCGACGTAATTTGACATCACCGGGGTAAATACAAATACAAACAAGCGCTGCTCCGATTAAACCAATAAATAATATTCGGGTTTCAGTTTTTTCATCCATTTCATGCAAACACGCTGCTCGGTGTCAAAACACTATGGAGTTATTAGTAAAGCTTCGGTCTTACTGCGAGCGGGTATATTTTTTAGAATATATTTATTTATTTAAGCTTCATATACTTAATACAGGCGGACTTAATGCCTGAGGTATTTTCTGACAGTCTATCTTAAAGTGGTGAAGAGATGAAGCACAGCAGGTGTATTATTATAATTTATATATACGAGTATATGTTACAAGTTTAGAGCGAAAGTAATCTGAAGTTTTTTGAGAAATAAATTAATTATAAAGTGTATAAAGCTATGAAAAGTTTTTTTTCAAATTCTACTTCAATAAGATTTTTTGTACAAACATTCAAACATTCGGCGTAAGGAATAATTTATATAATAAGATGAATGTTTATTTCGCCAAAATCAAAATTACATTGTTTTAGCTCTTGGACAGAATCTTTGGAAAGTTTGCTGTATTTCATTTTCAATTGTCTTTTAAAAACAACACAAAACTTGTATGCATGTAATTGAAACCTAAAATAATGAATTTAACTACATTATTGGCTATCTTTCACGCGAATTAAATCCATCAGTGCATACAAAACATTCACATTACAGTTCGAAAAATACATAATGTTGAATGCAAATCCGCCGTCGCTTACACTCCCACCACACCCTTGCAGTGATTTACAGACGGAAACAAATGCTGACTGTGCAACGGCGCAAGTAATTGGGTGCAAATGTTGCAGAAACTTTATTTTTTTATCTTAACCAAAGCGATCATGTTACGAGATCTCGTGGTTTGCTTGTGGCATCTTCATTTATCACTATTATTATTAAACTTGTTTTGAATAGAGCAACGCTAGGATTTCTCGCCTGTTCTTCTTTGGCAATAAGAACCTTGTGAATTGAGTGCTAGAAAAAAAAGTGACTGAATGTAAATTATGTATTAAGTTTAAAAGATTCAATAAGGTATTTTCATTTCATTTATATGGGGTTTGAAACTGGTATGTTTCAAGTTTTTAACTGAATAACATTTTTTTTTCATTTCACTTTGCATCCGCATGTAAAAATGCCATTAGGCGTTTTCACCAAAACCTAATCGCGTATGCAGTGTTATTTATTTTTGCTCTTCAAAACTATGGTTTTTCAAATACAAATAACTTTTATGGGAGGTTACAAGGTGGTATGTTAGATGATTTACAAATAAATGACGTCATTGACAACTTGAAAGTCATTAATTTCATAGACAAATGTTCTTTAAATTTCTTTTTGGAAAAATATATTTTACAGTGATCGCATTTAGGCGGGATAAGTAAGAAGGATAATATAATAAAATTAAAGAGACAAATCAACTTAAATGTTGTTTTTTTACAAAATTGAATACCTACAACAAATTGGTCACAATGGCAAACCTAATAATATTTTTGACGTTACTAAAATTTCTTGTTTAGAACTAACAATTGAAATAGTTTAGAATTAGGTCCGGAGCTGCGTCTAGACTTTATAATCGCGAAATGTTAGGACATAACAAGTAATTGCGGCGGTTACCAGATAACACCGTACACGGCCATTTTGCCTGATAATGGCTGGATTCTAAGCGTTTCTCTAATAACTATATGTTTAAACTTGTTCGAGGGATAATGGGAGCTGATTTTATTTTAAAAGAGAAAATTCCGTGAGTTTATTTAATTTTATACCTCTTCTATATCTTTTTATATGACACTTACCAGAATTATAACTAAAGCACATTTTTAAAATTTCGTTTTCAAAATATGCAAAATGCAATTATAATATAAAAATGACCTTTTTGAAAGCATGAAATTAATTTACAAAAAATCATGCATTTGAAATCACAAAATTAAACGTACTACCGATTTATCTCAACAGGATAAAACCCTACACTCGCTTGTACTCAAATTGCGCAAGAGCCGCGTACAGATAATTTAAAATTTCAATAGTTGATTGGTAATGGGGCTGGTTGGGTCCTTGAGTTAATGCAAGTGGTCCACGCAGCACCGTTACTCCTCACCGGACACAGCCTCATATGCATCCGCTTAAGACATTAGGCTGGCGCACACTCTCAGTCAAAACGAGTGCAAGTTCGAATCAATTTGTATCAAAAGTAATTCAGCGTACCAAATTATCAAGCCTTAATATTACAGTTATGTTAGGTTCTTGTCAAACACGTCCTATTTAAAAGGCAAAACCTAAGAAATATCCGAAATAGGGCCTCATTAATAAGTTGCGATGCTCGCGTATCTTCTCGAAAGTATATCAAACGACAGATCTCAAGACACTTAGCAGTTTTAGCGGATCTTCCTAATTGCTGAATATTATATCCCTTCAGTACTACGGCCAGGACGAAAGGGATGTACTGGTAGGGCTGGCCTAACCGACCAGTATGCTTGCAGACATTGTGACTGGCGATCTGTGTCTTTAAAACCCTTACAATAGCACCCTAATTTCCATTTATATAACCGTCCAACGCAATACAATTACCTATCCCATATAGTTGACATCCACCATCCAAACCAGACAAATCAGAATACTCCACTGTTAATTGAACAAATAATTGTATTGTATTGTATTGTATCAGCCCATATACGACCCACTGCAGGGCACGGGCCTCCTCTACAACCGAGAGTACGATTGAGAGTGGTTAGGCCATATAGTCCACCACGCTGGCCTAATGCGGGTTGGCGGACTTTTACATAGCATAGAAATTTATACAAATCGCTATGGTATGCAGGTTTCCTCACGATGTTTTCCTTCACCGTTATAGTGCGTGGTGATTAACTATCAATACACACATGACTCCGAAAAGTCAGAGGTGTGCCCTGGGATTTCAACCCGCGACCACCGTGAACATGTAGGCAGCCGCGTCTGGTCCGTTTTCCCAACAGGCCACCACGCACACACAGATAAACAGCAGTGTAAATACACTGTTAAGTTGCGGTTTGAAGAATATTGTAGACAGCGTAACTACTGGACATAATGAGACATTAAATTTTATGTCTCAGGATGGCGAGCGCAGTGAATGCCAAGCATTGCTTTGTAATTCATGGTGCTGTTTGATTTCGCTACTGTTCTACTGCATCAGGCAAATGGCAAGTTCGTCTCTCCATTCATTGCAATAAAAAAAAACCAGCTCCACCGTACGCGGGTCACAGGACTGATTAAAACTAATATATTAATGTATATCTGGCCCAGTATGTAAAGGCGGATTATACAGCAGCGGACTAAAATCTGATCTGGCGATACATCGTTATGCAGCGAGGAGCTCATCGTCACGTGGCTATTTGAAGGTCGGCTGGACTTTATAGGCATTTATGCGATGTTTTCCTTACTCGTTTAATTTGGTGATTTTTAAAGCGAAAATTCAGTAGGTAGGACTCGAAGCTGATCTAATGTTTGCTGTAGTCAAAGATGTAGATATGAGAGTCAATTATTTTATTGGAGGCAATGAGGATCAAGCAAAATGGAGACGAGTAGAAAGGCACCTGACACAGTCCGGGATTGTGCTAGATCAAACAAACATCACAAACTAATTACATATGTTTGTGAAATGAGAAAAGCTTGCAAAGTATTTGATTATTTTTCACCGACACAACACTAGCGAAGTAGTACCGAAGCGAGCATCAAACCAATAAAGACCCTATCTTATATATTATATTACTATGTTGCATCAATCCATAATCGCCAATGAGAACGACACTGCACCACAAGAAGTACGATTGAGTATTTGATTCATATATCTCAAAAATGATATAAAACAGAGATTATCTGATAATCTTCTCATATAAAAACAAAATATCCCAGAGAAGCTATGCTTATCAACAAGATAAAGCCTACATGTGGTATTTATCTGTAACGTAACCTGTCGCGGCGTCACTGCGCATGTTTATTTATGATTTGTAGGTCATGGGCGGACGGGCGGCTCGCGCTGAGCCCACGCTCTGTCTAACTGTATCGAGTTCCCGGAACACCGCGCAATTAAAGGAATTTACAGTTTTTCCATGCAATTTTAATGGTACAGCTTGATTTTTTCTTTTTAATATTCAATTGGTCCGGGCAACGAGCAAGCAGGTCAAGTGATGGTAAGTGATCACAGCACATGAACATCCACAACGCTTGGATCACGGATATGTCGGACTATCAAATTGGGAGAGGAACGGGAAAGAAAAGAAGGTGGGAAGAGCGAAGAGGAAAGGGGAATTGGACATTTTTTAAGAGGTATTTGTGGTAATATTGATGCGGTAAGATACGTGGGGTTCGTTGAAAAGGAGTGAAAAGGTACTTTCAAGTGTCGGCAATGCGCGATACCTCTAGCGTTACCATCAAGCGGGCCTTAAACTTATTTGTCACCTCAGTGGTGTAAAAAAAAATTACGATGAAAATGTTCGTGTTTTGGCGTCCCGGGTCTATATTTTTGGAATTCAGTCTTAGAGATTTGCCGCTCTGCAAATAATGAAAAAAGCCAAAGAAAATTTATGAGATATCAGCTTTTGCTGAAAAAAAATTAGTTGACTTTGCCAATGACATCGTTTCTTTGTTAATTTATTTCTCAGCGCTAGTTCTAGCATTGTTTTGCCTCAGGCCATTTTCCCGTTGTCTTAAGGTAAATAACATACCGAGGACATCGAAAATTCAGTAAACTTGGGCTATTTATATAGTAAGTACCTACAATATACCTAACAGTGAATTCTGAATACAGTAATAAAGTTGATAATCTCATTCCGGTCTCCATTAAATTAGCCTCTTCGAAACCAGATATTACATAATAATAACTAAATACACCCAACAGTCACATACCTAGTCCTGACCCCACACTAAGATCGAGTCTTGTGGTGGGTATCAGGCACTACTAGAGACTTTTCGGTCTCACAAACGCCCAGACCCAAACTAATACTTGTGGTTCACACAAACATTTGTCTCGGTACGGAGATCGAACCCGCGGCTTCACGTTTCGCAGCTGGCTTTCAACCAACTGCGCCACGGGGACTGTCAAGATTATGCAATGGTTAAACCCTAAATGCAACCTACTAGTATAAACCACAATGACGAGTTGCCACAATCGTGTGAACTGAAGCACAAAAAAGGGACAACAATACGAAGAAGGATAATTTCCTACTTGGAACAAACCACTATAGGTCAATGAGACAAGTTCGTGCGGAAAAATACTGTTTTTGTTAACACATTATGACTGATTAAGTTTATTTGACCCTTTGTCTTATAGTCAATTGGAAGTTATTGGTGCAGACTGTATATCAGATGAATATTAGCTTGTAGGTAATAGGCATCTACTATATTTACTAGTGCGTGGTGGCCTCGTGGTATCGGACCAGACTCGGCTGCCTACATGTTCACGGTGGTCGTGGGTTCAAATCCCAGGGCACACCTCTGACTTTTCGGAGTTATGTGTGTATTGATAATCAATCACCACGCACTTTAACGGTGAAGGAAAACATCGTGAGGAAACCTGCATACCGTAGCGATTTTAAAGAATTTCTACGGTATGTAAGTCCGCCAACACGCACTAGGCCAGCGTGGTGGACTATATGGCCTAACCACTCTCAATCGTACTCTCGATTGTAGAGGAGGCCCGTGCCCTGCAGTGGGCCGTATATGGGCTGATACCAATACCAATATTTACTAGTGGTAGGTCTCTCATTAGTGAGAGACCACCTGTGTATCACCAGTACCGAGTATTGGGTACCACCGCAATGTCTATTTCTCCACAAACAGCAGTGTAAATGCACTTGTGTTCCGTTTTAAAGGGCATTGTAGCCAGAGTAACAACTGGACATAATGAGACTTAACATCTCACGTCTCAGGATGGCAATTGTATGAAATTGCGAATGGTCAGCAACATCTCAACGACATAGAGTTTTACTTTTCATCATCATCTTCAGGCGGGAAATATTCAGCTAGACATAAACCCAAGGAAATTGAAAGCTGAAGCCTACCTATTGGAAGTGGCGTACATTAAACGGCTTTCTGCAACTATAATAAAGTCGAGTCCAACAATAAGCTGGTCAGTGACTCGATTTGAGAACTTTTCAGGTCATTTTACTGTATTCATTTCTTTATTTATCGACCATTATTATTCCTTATTTTACTTTGCCTTAATTAGAAGGAACTGTTTCGGCGCATATACGCCCCTACTGCAAGGCTCAAGTCTACTGTACAACCGAGAGTACGATTGAGAGGAGTTAGGCCATATAATCCACCACGCTGGCCCAGTGCGTGTTGGCGGACTCTACATACCATAGAAATTCTGGCAAATCGTTATGGTATGCAGGTTTTCTTACGATGTTTTCCTTCACCGTTATAGTGCGTAGTCATAGTTATCAATATACACATGACTCCGAAAAGTCAGAGGTGTGCCCTGGGATTAGAACCCGCGAACATGTTGGCAGCCGCGTTTAGTCCGTTACAAACAGGCCCAAAGGGATCTCATAATACAACATAACCTTATGATCTCTAAAGTTAAAATAATATGCGTAGCTATAGCGTCTTTGACATTATCGTGTCATAGACCCTATCGCGTCACGAAGAACCTTATTTTCCTACCCAGCCTCCTCTGGTTCGTCGAACCTGCGACCCGCGGACGTGCTATCCGTTTTCCCCGTACGTGATGCTATTCTGCGTCTTGTGGACGTTGTGTAACACTTTGTACTAGGGAGAATTTAGAATATAGAGGAAACTTTACAAATGATGCATTATATTAAAAGGCAGTTTGGTCAAAGTACAGGGTTGTTGTAACAATTTGACATCTTTCTCGATGAAGGAAACTAAAGAAAGCATATAAAAATTGAGAGGCTAAAAGGGTGATCCCCAATCTAGACATCTATGGGACCAATCCATAAGGTTTTGTTTCGCTTGTAGGTGTTTGTAAGACAGAAGTGTTTCCCCTGGTTTCAGATACCACGATACAACTCTTGTCAGGTTTAAGTCAATAATATGGTCGTATTTATTTTTAAAAATTTCCGCATCAACACAATTGCTATACCTTTCCAGAACTGTTACTTTATTGTTAGAATACCCAAGTTATCAATTGTCCACTGGATCAGCTACATAACAGATGCAATTTACTAACAATCGGGAGTGACAGGAAAATTGCTCTCAATATAGACGGCTATGACCGACGCAAGGTGAGGGCTCTGTTTAGCCTAGATATGGTTTATGATATCTATTATAAATTTATGCAAATGGGACGCACAAAGAAAAGGTTTTAATTAGCTGTTATTCTAATGTCAAGTTAGTGCAAATTTTGTGAAGATATTGCAGTTTTGTAAAAGACAATTTCGTTTATAATTTACGAGCGGCCGCCTGCCTTGAAGAAATCCTGCGGATGAAACCCACGACCATCCTAATCACAGCTTTGAAGGATGTCAATAAATCATTGCGGTTAATGAAAGCGTATGATGAAAAGATTACGGGGGTGAATTGGACAGCTTTGGGCTCATCACTCTAATAATAAAAAAATCAATAGTCAAAATGATTGATATTACAAAATTTTAATCTCCTACCCTTAATGATTTTAGATATTAATATTTTTTTATTAACCACTTTATGAATACATATTACTACTATCGAAAAATATTAATTATTAGGGTGTTAGTACTTACAAACTTATCTTCTCTAAACGCATTTATCGATATCACAGAAGAAATTCTAAGGATACCTACTACTTATATAAAAATAAGAAGTATATTAAATGATATAAACGATACTTTCATGTAGTCAGTTAATCCAGCATGCATGCGTCAAACTAGAAGCACAGTCACGGCGCATGGTTCCCATTTCTCATGGAGCACGTGATTACTGCGAGTGGATCTAGCGTGATCCCGGGATTTGCATCGTATCAACGTGATCTGATGCGTCAATGCGCTGACAGCCCCCGTGGCGTCAGGCGAGATGCCGATACGAATAGATACAAATGTTTCTGATTTTGTATTATAAGGGGTGTTTGTTTTGAGATTAAAATGTCTATTAGTTTTTTATACATAGGTTATGATGTTGCGTTAGTGTGGTTGGAAGAGTATTCTAACAAATGCAAATTAAATAACAAAAAATATATTTTTTTGAGAATATTTCTATCCACCTAGATAGCGACCATCACAAGGGTTAAAATTTACTACAGTGGCCTGCGTATATTAGTCTTGAATTTCTGGTTTCGACCAGGCAAAGTTTTGTCAGCTGAAGCGATAATCTGATGAAAACGACCCAACACTAAGCCACGTGGGTTATGCGGGCTTCTGATGCATACGTAATAATCACTGGAGCTTATTAACTATGTTATTACTACTAATAACTTGTCTTTTATGATCAACATTCCATGCGCCTTAGAATAAGTAGCCTAACGATTTTCACTGATGTGGTATTAACTAATTTCTTTTATGCTCAACATTTCCACGCACCTTAGAAAAGGCTTAAGATTTTCACTGACGCTATTATGTCAATTACTTATCGTGTTTCAACTTGAAATAAATAGTTTAAGAACGACTTATGACCCTCGGAAAGGGCAAAAAAGACTACTTTCAATGGACAAAAGACTCGTGTTTTCCCTAAAGGTTTTCTCAAAAAAATTCCTATATCTTTTCTCCCAGTTCAGGAGCCCAGTGTAGCCGGGTGCAGTGGGCATGCTAACAGCTCTCAAGGCGAGAGGCGCGGATGTGTTCACGAGCACTATGTGCACTTGCGTAACTGGACTCGCTGTGCGCACTGCTCTACTCATTTTATTAATATTTTCCTTTTTTATTTTGGTATTTTGAAAATACTATATATAGGCATTTCTTAGTACAATTTCATTTCTAAGAAATCAATGTTGACGATTCCGATTTAAATTTTTTTTTATTAGAGTATTGTTTAATGATATTGGAATGGAGCTATAGAAACATAACTTTTACCTTTTTTTAGACGCATAGATCATGTAATTAAAGAGACAACGCCGGAAACTTATAATATTGAAAGATTATTTATTTTTATTTTCTTTCTTCACAATTTTTTTACATATAATTGAAGGGTGAGAAAAGCATGATTCCGACCCTACACAAAAACAGGATAGAATCTGCAAATCCTGAAATACAAAGTGGAATGCTTTGCAGAGCGTGTCAGCGCACGCACCGGCAGCCACACGCTCCATCTCGTGTGACATAACAACACACAAACACACACACGCACACGCACAAACACGCACACACACAGGCGCGCGAGTTGTTTGCGCTCGCGCAGTGAAAATCGGGTCATGGCTGCGGCACACACGCGCACGCGCACGCGCATGCGCCGCGACGCGTTGACGCTGACGCGGTGGCGCTGCACCGCCCGCATCGCGGATGCAGTTATTAGCCAATCAGGAAATTGGGAGAATTACTCGAATTTTTAAAATTATGATTTTTTTTAATGCCTGTAATCTCTACACTGTCCCCTATAGAGATCCCTACAAATATCTTCATGGTATAAAGTCCACCAACCCGCAATAGGTTAGCGTGGTGGACACCTGCCTGTGCCCTCTCAATTGGACTTTCAATTATTGAAGAGTATTGTGCTTTGCACTTCTGCAGTGGGCAGTTATGGGCTGATACGGCAAACAAATTTAATAAACGAGTGGTATTAAGAAATAGTTTTTTACATTCAATTTGGAAAAAAAACTTGGAGAAATTAACGCAAAAAAATTGGGCATTCGAATTTTTTTTTTGCAACCTTACTAGTCGAAAAGTATTAATTTATATGTTATTATATAATGTTTTATAGAAATTTAGTATATACTTCTAAAATAAATATCAAAGATTCGCTAACCGAAATTCCGAGACATAGTTAATCACTTAATTAGGTCACATAGTACTTATCTAGGGCCTGGGGTAGACTTCTACTAACAGCAAATGAATAAATAATGAAAATTGTATAGATACGAGTAGCCAACATGATATTGCTTATTTAGTTTGTAGAAAGCTCTCGAGAGATTGTTGAAGACTCATAGTCGAAGCAAGTCGTGTTGTAACCTAGTAATAACAATTTATCTAGATACAACGCCAATAACTTCAAGATAAATTACTTCTTAACTTTTATTACAAGACCCTTATTTGGCGCAATTTGAGAAGTTGAAGGGGGAATATATTTAATTTAGATACTACCTACTTGTTGTAGATATTACAATAAGTTTTGAAGTAATCATTACACTTTTACATGCAAGGTTCAAAGGTTCGATTACCGTTTTGATTATTTTAAATTAATTTCAGTATTTCTGGTTATATTTATGGGCTAAAAATCTTGGAGACATCAGTTTAATATACTGCTTTTTTTATTTAATTTCGCATTAAAAAGTGGATCACCTCATAAGCACAATAAGTTGCTATTTGAAAAACAAGAAATCTCAAGTTAATTCCCCAATTAAGATGAACCGCAAACATCTGAGTTCCGATATTTCCATTCAATACAAAGCATTCAAGGCAAAAATAAGCAATAGATATCCTTAACTAGGGGGCCGTTACTAGTGTAGACTGTAGAACAAGTGACGTCACACCGCGTCAGTATAGGAAAACGTTTATAAAAACAATGATTCATTTACCTCACTGTTCCTGGATTCATAGAAATCTAATGAGGGCGGCGTGTCAAGGGCACTGGGTCAAGAGAGCTGTTACGTGCATCAGGATACATAGAACTGAAGGTATTACTTTCAGTTATCGACATGGAAACTGGACCACCAAAACGTGACGATATTTTTTTTTTAAGGAAAGAATTAATAGATTGATGAAGAAAATGTAAAAATATGTATCTATCGTTAGCTTAAATAAAGTATTGTTTATTTTGTTTATCTTTAATTTATTTGAGTTGTTATAATTTAGTCCTTTCATTTAATTTATGGTTTTTTGTGTTTGTTCCTTTAAAAGGGTAATATGTTGTATATTATATTCAACATGTGTGGAATGTTTTTAAAAATAAATTAGTGCGTGTCAAGTCATCTTTAATTTACTTTGTACACCAAATACATCTTAACAACTAAACGAATATTTAACATAAAAGTACTAAATGCGGTCGTATTGTTCGAGCTAATCTCTTACCGACTACCATGGGATGGACATATGAGAAGGAAAAAAGAGAGGACAGTCTTAAGTGTACTTTTAGGATAAAGCTTGAATGATAAAAATAGGAAACAATGAAAATATTTAGCTTGATAGATAGAATGTATACAAATATATATCTATGTAAGTTTTTTTAAACTATTTGATTTTAAAGAGGAATTGAGGCGTTAAATCAGGCGGTAGGGACAATTTGTTTTGGGAGAAGGATTCTGACAGCTTCCGTTGCGCAGTCGGCTAGACACCGACTGAGAAACAAGACGCTGCGAGGTCGATCCTTGCACCGAGGCAAATGTTTGTATGCACCACAAGTATCTGTTTCAGGTCTGGGACCTGGGACCAATAAAATCTCTCGTAGTTCCTGAAACCCAGGACACAAGACTCGATCATAGTTTAGGGTCAGATATGTATGTGACCGTTGAGTGTATTTATTTATTTATTTTGGGTTTAAGCTTGGTTATAATGAGTACAGTAGAAAGTTAATTGGAGAGACTAGGTGGGGTAAGATGCTAAGCTTTTTCACAATACGATGGTTAAAACCAACAGAAGACTTTATAAACAACTTTATCGATAAAGATCTCGTTTCACGTTTACTAATTACTATAATATTTTCTTAAACTGTAGTTGAAAGTCTCTTGTCTTTATAACTAATAAAGAAAACTTCGACCCAACTGCTGGTATATGAAAAAAAAGTATTTAAAAGATCTTGGAATTTGTGTATAAAAAGCACTAAAGTAGAACGGTAAAAACACACACGTGTTTATCTAACATAATATTACGAGAAATCACTTCAAAAACTTTGCTAAACGCAAAAAATCTTGTAAAAAATTGGTCAAAGTCGCCGCTTTATTGCGAAGAAGCTGTCTTGTCCCGCGGGATCGTCGCGATGTTAAGTAGTCTCTTACATTTAAACATTTTTTATTACAAAAGAAGTTAGCTACCTGTTTACTTTCGCGAGACGGCGCTAATGCTTTTTGTTTTGCGATGATTCGGTCGCTTATCAATGTGTAAAGGAAATTATATCTCGAAGTTATTATTGATAAGCGGTGTACTACGGAGTGACTACTTTTTGTATCATGAAACGAACTGGTAATTTCTTTAATTCGTATTTTTGCCGCACCATTAAACTGTGGAAAAGTATGCTACGAGTTCCCTCTTTCCTATAATCGAGTCCTGCTGTCGTAAAGTGGGGATACAATTACGCAAACTGACATAATTGTGTCTGTTTGCGAGATAATAATCGTCTGCCGACAACTGAGTACTTTCTGGACGTAATTGCACTCAAAATCAGAGACAGTGCAGTCGCTTTTTCGGCTAAAGGCGGCAAATCATTTCATTTCTCATAAATAATGTGTGGGTGCGATACTAGAATGATTATGATAATTCAACTTACGAGAATCTCTTTAAAAATAATATAAATAAATATATTTTATTAACCTTACATTGAAAGGCGGCCGAATTATCTCAATTGGCTATTATTCTCGTTGCAACAATAATTCAATAAAAGGATAATAATTTTATAAAATTCTGCGGAGTGTTGATATTACTGTTACCAGGAACGCGTGAAATAAAGATTATGTTAAATTCATAATAGGTCATTAACGAGGAAAAATAAACATTTTTCCGTACAAATATGTGGCGCCGTCTCGTTATTTAGAACACAATGTTACATTATGATTAAAGTCGTGTGTATTTGAAATGCGCGGATAGATTATAAGGAAAGCGGGTAGAAATTGTATGATTTGCTGATGGCCAGCTTTCGCTTCCGGCCGCGTGGGGGCGCCACGTGTAGAAGCTAAAGTTACTTGTTTAAGATTTCAAAGATTATTTTTTCTTATTTTCTTTATATTTAATAACAATTCCTATATCAGAACAGAAACGTGTGACGGTTGGGACCATGCAGGCCCAAAATTATCAAAAGGCTAGATTTAGTAGAATTTCGATAAAAACATACTTTGATAATATAATAATGGCAATTATTTGAATGATCAAACGAGTTAATTTTGATATTGTCTTCATAAAGATTTTATCGTGTATCCATATATGCGCAAGTGGTTTTTGCTGAATGCAATTTTGATATAAATAAGTACTTTTTTTTTCATTTACGTCGCTTAATAGTCGCAAATATTGAAAGTATGTTGTGGTTTTAAATAAAAACTGAAGAAATGACAAGAAATCACTACTAAATTGGCCTAGGAAACTTTCCCACCGCTGCACTGCGTCGCCGGCCTAAGCGCTTGTTGTGGTAAAAGTTGGCAAAACATGAAAGGAAATTGCTGCCACTTCCTCGAGCGGAAATCGAAAGTGGATTGTGATCCGAGGAGAAAACTGCATAGACGAGCTCGTTGCATTAAGATTGCAATACGCTTCAGATGCATTTTTTGTTTGTTAGCGCCATCTACTATCAATTTAGAGAACTACGTTAAAGTTCCACTAGCGTCATCTATTGTCAAAGACAGATTACATTTATTATACCAGCGTATAACGTAGTACTGCTAATTGATGCTAGATGGCGCTATATTCAAACATGTATCTTAATCCTATAATAAATAATCATACCTTTACCTCCACCAGCATCATGCACCTGCGGCTTCCCACTCGGCACCCGCTGCATTGGTGATGCGCTGCCATAGTTCATACTCGTCCCACTGTAATCCGAACTGATTGGTTCTTGCTTTATACCACTAGGTGACGCTGATAATTTTTCAGCTAACAATGGATTTGCAGACGCGATGTTATACCGTCCATTATTAATGTTGTTGTTGACAACATTGTTGATGGCACTCGTGCCTGATCTAAGGAGTTGTTGAAGCCGCTGTTGGCCATTGTTGGGCAGTGATAATTGACTTTGTGGGTAATAACCCTGGAGTTGACTACTCGACGCTGGCGATGATATGTTGTTGTTTTCTTCTTGCTGTGGAGGAGATATTACTAAATTAAAATATATTTTTGTTATAGACTGCTGCAAATAATCGAACTTAGCAATATACTATAGAATACTGGATCAATTAAACTAGGTTTTATGTTTATGTATGTTTTTTTAAATATTATTATGAAATACTGCTGAATTGATTGCTGTGTTTATGTCCAATTTATATATTTATGCTCCTAAGACACAAGATACTTACCTTAATCTCGACCGGCTGCACGGCCGATGCTGTGGCATTTGTCAGATCCGTAAAAAATGTGTCGAAATTATCAAAGGCAGTTTCTCCGAGTTGTTTGAGGATATCGTCAGGGTCAGCTGCCTCGGAGCCGTCCGCTTCCAGAGTCAGACCTCCGACGATGTTAGACAGCTCCGACTGGGACAGCTCGCCCAGAGACGACGCCATTTGTTGGAGTTGGGCGGCTGCTTGACCGCCTGCTGCGACTACCGCGTCCTGAAACTGTCGCTATTATTGAAATACACACTTGAAAAAAATAGTTATTTGTTGTGTAAAGTTGTAGCTTTGGCTACTCAACAATAGATGGCGCTACTGGACTACCTGAACAACAATCGAGATACCCAATATGGTTTAAAGCTGCGGTGATTTTATTCACACAAATATTGTTTAATCATACAAGTGACTGTATGTACGAAAATGTACGCTGTGAGGATATTATATAAACTACTTCGATTCATCCGCTACTGCAACAGTTGTGTGTGCTAACTAAAACCTCAATATGCCATATGTAAAGTGTTATTCAAGTATCCAGTTAAATGGATCTAATGTAGAATATAATACCTGAAGGCAATTGGAGAGGTCGACCATCCTGCCCTCATTCTCGGCGGACCACCATTCGTCTTCAATAAATGGCATCGCCAGCGCCGGTCCCGACGGCGCATGTGTCCCCGCCACGTTGCCTGACCGCTGGCACCGCACACTACACTCACACACGCCGACACTTCACCACACTACACGCAGTCGATTATTCTTAAACTTATTAATATAAATTCGTTCAATATGTTTGGCAGCGTTTTGGACGGAACGTACATCATTCGTTGTGTATATTACGTGAATAGGTACTTAGTTACGTTGGAACACATTATGGTATTGCCGCTGGACTTTTTGTGTCTTCTGCGGTGAAATGTTCCTCTCTTCCGGCCAGGTTACCTCACTCCGCGCAATCCACTCCTCTTCAGCAGCGACCTGCGAAGATCAAAAGCGTAGGCTTTCACGTCTTTAAAAAATATTGGGGTGTTAGTAAAGTGAACGTTTATGTCCTTGAGTTAGATGGGTTCGAAAAGGCTACAGTTACAACTTACAGGTGTTATAAGGTACTGACAAATGTGTTATCAGGTCAAAAGTTTTATCAAAATAAGTGCTAATAAATCTTAATCTACTGAAATTTTGATAGTACCTAATACATATATACAATTATTAGTTTAGATACATGCAGTATACTAGTAGGTAAAGTTAACGAATTTTCAGACAAATAATGCTTATTTCTCAACATTTATTTGGGGCAGTGGTTATTAAGTATGTTTAAAACAGTATAAGAGGGGCGACAATGCGCCGAGATCACCTGGCGACGTCCCGGTGTATGTCGAACCTGCGTCGATACGGCATAGAGGCAGCGCCACGCACCACCAACGCACACGCCGCTCTGGAAAAAATCACAAATAAAATATTAATATCTTGTAAACACACGCCATATACATCTAGCTGCAGTAAAGGCGGGAATTTGAATAGTTCTAGGTACAAATCTCAGGTCAGACGATTCAGTATAGTGGTGGATTCTGATTAGAAAGATGATTTGACCCCGCATTCCTGAGACTCTACTTCAAGAAGATACGCGTCGCAAAACCACGTTACAGATCTAATTTAATCGTAATTTGCAAACTATAGCAAGGAGATTAATAATATGTTTCTTTATGATTTTTCAACAGGTTATTGTTTTCACATTCAGCTAATTAAGACATTTTCTAACCCCTATAAAATCAAGTTTCGAAGGTGCATAATTTTGCGTCTATCTTCAGCAAAAGTAAAGAAGTTAATAATTAAACAAGCTCATTGTGATTATACACCCACCATCGTGAAATAATACATAATTATCGAGCACATATGCCTCATTATTCACAGCGCCATCTATTATCCAATAGACAGACCACTACTTATAATGATTCATAAGATTTCAAACTCAAAACTACGTAAATACTATAGTATTTTTTTAACCATATATTTACCCGCCAAGCGCCCCTATTTGCTCGTATGTAAAAACGTAGTTAATACAATAACGTAACAAGCGTAATAACATTATGCGTTGCTCATTAAAAAAATTACAATGCACGGAAGAGTGGAGGCGAAACAAAGAGGCGCTACACATCGCATGGCTTCATAAAAACCGTCGAACAATGCCTACCTCGCGATCTTTCTCTATAATTGCCGCGAGTAATGCAAAAAAAGATAACTTTTGTTTTCTAAAACGCTTCCTACTGCACTTTCATCGACGTTTGTTGCGTGTATTTATAGACGTATTAAAAACTGTAAAAGTTTATACGTTCGTGTATTGAACGATTAGTGTAGGGTTGACATATGTTCAAATAGTGTTTTTAAACAAACACAATAACGTTACGTTAGTTAATATTTGAAGTTTATGAAAATTGCCATACTTTGTAACTAGATGGCGTTGCTAATATTATCTACACGCGTAATGCATCGTAACCCTATAAACTTTTCATCTATTAGGGACAATTAATCCCCGTATTAAATGCAGTTATGTTATTTGGATGGAATATACAACAAAACCAAGTTTATAGAAAATGAAGTAAAGTATAAATTTTTAATAATTTTCTGTATGATATATAAAAAAAACTTTTCGCTTATAATTTATAAAATATGTGATCATTTGAACGTACAATTATGATTTATTTAAGGAGGGTAGTAAGCGTCTTTTATCGATTCACAATAGGGCTATAAATAAATAAATAATCAATAAATGCATTCATTAATTAATTTACGACATTACTAGTCACAATAACAAAATTCATTATCAAGTAAAACAAGCAGTATTGAATAATAAATTTATTATTTTAATCAGAATAAGTTATTGTATCCACGGAGGCCAATACTATATTTTCAATAAAAGCAATTTTTTCAAGTCCCTCTTGACTATTAATTGTAGACAGATATTGTTTGAGATTCCCAACAGCTGTGAGCGCTGCAGCCGCTGACTGATTGGATTTCGCTTCTTCTACATTTTTTAATGTTCCATTTGTTCCCTCCAATTTTAAATTACTGATAGGCGCTTCATCGCTTTTTTGCATATCGCACGTTGCAAGTTCATAGTCTATGTACAAATAATCATGGTATTTCAACGAAATTTCAGCTTTGTATTCATCATCGTCATCATCTATATCATAATAATCACCAAACCCCGACTTTTTGAAGCAACTTTGGACAAGGGCTGGTTTTACTGAGTCCCAAGATCTAGTCATATACATGAGAGCGTCGGAAATACTGATGATCTCTTTTGAACTTGGGTCTTCTAAGTTTCTGTTGTGTCGTTCAATTAATTTAGTCTTGTAATTCTGTTTACAAGTTTTTATGATTCCTTGGTTCATCGGCATTTCGTATTCCGAGTCTGGTGGTAAGATGACAAGGTTTATATTGTTAAGAATGATCTCTTTTGGATGTATAGGGCTATCGTCAACGAAGAGAATGACCAATCTGCCTTGAATTTCGAAGTAATCATCTAGTACTTTTAACCAGTTAATGAATCTCTCCTTCGTGATCCACGCGTGTGGGTCCATTTCGTATTGACACGGAGTGTCTTTGACAGTAAGTTCAATGTTGCCAATAACTAAAATAGGCAGTTTTTCAGAACCATCTGAGTTGACACACGCCAATATTGTGATGCGCTGGTCACTCATTCTTCCGTCTTCGCATTTTTTATCTTCTCCTGGGAGACTTTCGTCTGGCATTAATTTGTAGAAAATACCAAATTCGTCAGCATTGAAAATGTCGCGTGCCTCATAATCTTTAACAAGTTCTTGGAATGTGTCGTGTGTCATATCAGTGCTATCGTCGTCGTCAGACTCCGTGTCGTCATTTTGTTTCAAGGCGACTGAGTGACGTTTTTTGAACCTACCTAACCAACCACTAGAAGCGGTGAAATCTGTTATCTCCAACTCGTTGGCTATCTCCAAAGCTCGTTTCTTTATCATCGGCCCGTTGATTGATAAACTTTGATTTTGCGAACTGTAAATCCAGTCAAGCAATATGTTTTCAAGCTCGGAATATTTTCCCGATTTATTCTTTTTTCTCTTAAGAACCGTGCCACTGAGATTTTTGCATTTTTCTTCTATTTCTTTCCTCTGTTTAATTATAGTGCTCAATGTAGACATAGGAACATCCAGCTCGGCTGCGATTTGCGTTCTTTTGTAGTTCTGCGACTTTTTGTCGAAGTACTTCAATATCTTCATTTTGTCGTTGAGCGACAACGCGTTTCGCTTAAGTCGTAATGTCATTTTGTATCAAATCTTATACTTGACCGTATATTTCAGTATTCTACAAAGTTAATTTTTAAGTATTCACTTTATTACATTTGTAGGTTATGTATTTCTCCAACACAGGTGAGAAAACACATTGAAGCACTAAAGAAATGATACACACGCAAAAAGTACGTGCGCCGATCGCTACGTATTAAGCGGGACTGGTATGGGGTGGGGCGTATTAAGCGGGCCGGCGCGTTCAATGACGTCTCAGACGAGGTTTACATTTAATGTTTGTTGTTATGACATAATACAGAACGTTTGGATATAACCGGATTTCTAATAAATATTATATGGCTCCTTTACATATCAATATAATTAATGTAATATTTTCAATTTGATAGTAATAATGAGAAAAATATATATCTGACTTATTTTAATATCTTAAAATACGTATATACTATAAAAAAAAGTAATGGTTCCACTTATTAACGCCATCTTTTAATTGACAGTAGTATTTTAATATATTTTTATATTTGAGTCCAAATTAAAATGTTATAATTATCTGTTTAGAACTCTGTGTAGGTATGTATTGTAGGTACGATGCTATTCGCAGTTACACCGTTGGAAGACAATACAAATCTTATTAAAATAATTTATTTCGACATTAAGATAAATGTAATAAATATTTCTTTCTTTTTATGGTAATTCATGGTTATTTTCCTGTGTAAATTGCCTATTGAGAGATTTATAGACTTCAGTACTGCAAGAACCTTGAATAATTTACTTCCTATTGCATATTGCTCTGAGGACCTTGCATTGACTTGTCGTAATTGATGACGAACTCAGGATCGCGCTAATGCCTTGTTTACTCGATATAAGCAAAGTATATTGAAAAAATAGTAATTACCATATAGTTCACAATAACAAATTCATATTTGAATTACACAATTCACATTTACAGATAAATTTGTAATTACTAAAATGGTTATTCCGTTTCACGTAAAAAAAATTTGAACGAGGAAGAACCTTCAACAATCTATTGCAAGACATTGTAATACCTATAAAAACGCGCAATTAAATACAATATTTACATCGAAATATTTTAATTTTTTAATAATTTCCGTGTCATGTAACTATCATGAAAGTTGAAAAATACATTCTGAATGTATTATTGAATTGTGTTCCATTACGATAATTAAAAATCATTCATAAATACCAAAATTAATTTATTTAATTTAACAACTATTTATTGTATATATAAATATAAAATAACATCATATTTAATTTATTACGATGGATCTTTAATTGATGCGTGGAAAGGAACGTGTCAACATTGTTATGACAGATCAATAACAGACAACAATCAACCACTCAACAATCTTGTTTATTTTGGTAAAGGTTTGCAATTTCACAATGTCTGAAGAAGAAAACTCTGATTCATCCACATCTGAGTCGGAGGTCAGTGCTTGCAGTTCAAATTTCAACCCATTAAAAGCGTTGTATTCTCAAAAAACGCAAGTTCCGGTGAATACTGCCCCATTGTATGAGAACATACAACAGTATGAAGCGGCATTGAAAAATGAATCGATATTACCGGTGGGTGAGAGTGAAGCTGTTAAAAAGAGAGAAGAAGAGAAAAAAAGAAAGATAGCTGAGGAGGAACGGCGGCTGCGGGAAAAGAATGAGGCCCGGTTTGCTCAGTACAGAGGTTAGTTTTGAGGTTATGTTATAATTTTTTTCTTATATTATTCCATTAAATATGTAAATGTATATGTTATCAAATATGAGATCATATAGTATGATGAAAATTTCATGTTACTTTCTGATTAAGGAGCATTAGTTACTGTGGTTCCTCTCTGGAAATGTACTACTCGTATATTGTTCCGGACTAAACTCATATTAATAATTTTGCATAAATTATTGTGGTCTTTCAACTGTACCTGAATAAGAATGTGAGTGATACAACAGACAACAATAATTTGTTGTTTTTATGATAGTTGTTACACTGCAGGTTTATTCATTTTGAGTGCTGTGTAGTTGATATACTCGTACAACACTATTATAAATCATTGTGGTAACTGACCATCGGTGCAGTACCTATACGATAACACTATAGTTATGTATAGAATATATATCTACAAGTATATGGGTATTGTAACGCACATCTCGGAAGAGACAATACAACATTATTGAATTATTTTATGCATTTATAAAAGAAATATAATAAATATTTATTATCATGAGATGGTGTGCGCTCAACTATATATTCAATAATATAATAATATATATATTTTTTTATTTTTTTTTTATTAATAATACATGTGTTATACATACATACATAAACTCACACCTTTATCCTAGAAGGGGTGAGCAGAGGTGCCATGAAGACACCCACATTTCACCTTATATGTTCGGTCATACAATGTGATAGGGTGTGAGCCTATCGTCTTATCAGGCAAAGATTCCTGACTCCTGGGTGTTTATGAACAGACAAAACTGACCCTGGATTCCAACCCGAGACCTTAGCTTTGTAATCCTACCTAAGTACGACTACGCCACCGAGGCAGTCATGTGTTATACCTATAGTTGCTTTTTTGTTATACTCCCGAAATAACTGCTGTTAATGTTTATGATGGTGGTAGGTAAGGTTTCTGATGGTAACTGAGTTCAAGTCAGTTTAGAATAGATTTTAGGGTTTTGGTTGACATATTGTTCTAGAAATGCTCTAGAAATAAAAATTTAAAGCACACACAGCATGTAGCCATAAACTGAAAAGTTCCATTATTTTTCAAATTCCGTACTCCAGGCAGATAATGAATAGAAAAATCAAACCGTAATACAACTATGCCGCAGAGGCAGTAAAAGTATTAGTAGTTTGACAATTCACATCACTTGCCAAATCATTTGATTTAACCAAAATTCAAATTGGGTATTGATAAAACATGAAATTTAAGTGAAGGAATCAAAGTGGTGTTGTATATTTCCTTACTGCTACGTCATTTCAAAACTGAACATACACCTACCATTTTTACCTAGTTATTTAATGAATTAAACATCATTTTGAATGTTTTCAAACTAGTCACATTTGGTCATACAATCATTTATGTCATACTATGCAAACTTTACCCAAAAAGAATGCTTGAATTATTTAAGGTTATAATTTATATGTTCACCTTCTTAAAACTAGGGGATAAATTAATTATTTAACTGCACAACCAATTAAAAGCGTAAATAATAACTATTTATTAATTTTATAAAAACATTTAATAAATTGTTGCATTGCATTTAGATCACAGGTGTAAATAGGCAAGTGTATACTACCTATCCTCATTCAATGCAGAAAGAAACAAATAACAACATCCAGCTTGTTATAGCCTGATTATACGCCAGTGCGAGCGCGGTCGATTGATACAATTTAACGCGCCAAGCCAATCAAGCATTAATTACCCATGCCCCATGCTCCGGCTGCCATGGGTTAGGACTTAGGTCACACGAGGCCAGTCTAGGCCGAGCGTTGAACGCGCCGCTCTGTGTCAGCGGAGGTCGACGACCTCCCCCTCCCCCGCCCTCCCCGCACGCCGGGGACCCGGGAGTACAACCCTGCACCACGCGGCCCACCCAGGTGGAGATCGAGTTTTTTTTTTGTATCTAAAGTTTACGTAAAGATTTCGACTTTGGTGTGTTGATTCTCGAAATGAGAATTTGGGATTTTTTTTGTAACAATGACATATAACAATACAATGTGATAAAATTATAAAACAATTTAAATCGTTACGATTTTTTATAGACATGGTGTATGTAACCTAAGGGATAAAGTTAGCTAAACGAACTCTATTACCGGATCGACCGAGAGGCAAGAAGCGTCTAAGTAAAGAAATAAATATTGTTTAATCAGATATAAGGATTTGTTAACTCAAAAACGTTGAGACCTACAAAACCAGTTATAAATTCGTTACTTTTTGATGCGCGTGATTTGAAATACGATTATTGAGTGTCCAATTACTTTTTTAAAGTTTCTTTTTTACAAGAACCTTTGCTTTAAGTATCAATGCTTTCCAAATAATTAGGCCACAATGTTATCCGGCTCGAAGGACTTGATATGAATTTTCACATAATACATTAACTTAACTCACTTATTTTATAGAAAAATTATGCTTACTAGGTATAAAAATAAATTTATAATCATAATAATTAATTACTTGTGATACACAGGTTGGAATAACATAGGTTAAAAATAATTACAATAACTGCTCTATGTTCCGCCTTACTTGACATACAAGTATGACTCAAAAATAGTTTTAACAATACAATTAACATATTAAATCAATATAAATTTATAAAATTAAAAATCAATAATAATTATATCCCGTCATATCGTCATATCGTCTGCCGTCATATCAATGCACGAAAAGGCAGAGATGTTACTACCTCCATCATCATTTCGGCGATACGACATAGCCTCTCCCTATACACATACTAAGCAAAAATTTTAGTATTATTTTTGGCTCCTTCGTATGAAACAAATGATCGATAACAGCAGTTAGTAAATTCCGAATGTACATAGCGAATGTATTACAACCACAATGGCATCAGCTCATTTGCATGAGCCCGTGACCCGCTGGCCCGCTCGCGGCCTTGCCTGCCTAACCTGCCTTTTTTCCATACGTTTGTATACCGACCAATAAAATAACTTGTTGATATATTTGTATAGTGGAGAATTTGGTTAAAAGTTTGTTTGTTTAGTAATTTGGTAAAGGTGTGGCTAAGGGGTATTATGATTAAATTAGGGCAAAATATGAGTTATCGATATATTTTAATTTTATAAAAATGTAGCAATATTTAGATCTGCTGCTGGTAATCGGTCATTAGTGCGTCATTATATAAATTTTAATAACATAAACTAAAAACTATGTATATCTTATATCAGAATTTATATATTATAAATCAATAATTTTAGTTATATATAAATATGACTCTCATAACCATTACTACATAGTATACTCGTAAAACAAAGTCGCTTCCCGCTGTCTATCTGTCCCTATGAATGCTTAGATCTTTTAAACTACGCAACGGATTTTGATGCGGTTTTAAATAGATAGAGTGCTTCAAGAGGAAGGTTTATATGTATAATACATATACAGGGAGTCGCAGTTTGTACGAAAAATAACGTGTATCTGATGTGGAGTAGGATCAAAATACATTTGCACCCAGGCGAAGCTGGGATGGGCCGCTAGTAATCTATAATCAAATAGCTATTGATGCTATATTTGTGTTTACATAATTAAATCGGGAACCCCGCTACACTTCGCTTAACCACCCAAGAAGCTTAATTGGCAATAATTGTTTTCATTGACAGACATTTAAGATATATTGTCGGGATTTAGCCCTAACTGGCCGTTCATAGATTGAAATTTCATTTCTTTCCAGATAATTTGGCTTCAAAGTTTATCGTTTATCCCTAATTTCGTTTGGCTGATGTACGATTATGTAAAAGTTGACACAAATTAAAATTTATATTTATTTTTTAAAACTTCAAAAATTGCGGGAAATTAGAAGGCATCATATTCAACTTTCTAGTAAATTTGTATGTATTAGAAAAGTGGCGTACATAGTTAATAAGTGAAAATAAGTATGATATTTTCTCTATTGATCGTATTGAGCTTGATATAGTTTTAATTAACAATACGGTACAGGTCGGGAGCACGCGATCGCGTGACAATGTCCACCAATTATTTTCCCGCCAATTTGACAAAAATGGCGATCGAAAGTGGTCAACGGCTGCGTGCCGCCATAGATTAGACAGGCAATTGTATTGTAACTTCATGTTCTTACTATTACTATTGGCTTCTTGTGTGCAATACAACCATATTTAAATCGGTCAACATTTTCATATTCATGTTCGATATGGTAATTTTTTCTTTATATTTTTTTGCGCATTTTTGTTGTAGTATTTGAAAACAGAATCAGGTATAGTCATAACTGGCCAGTATTTATTGCGTTAAAAATTAACCAAATATTTAAATAATTCATAATTCTCAATTTTATTGCCTATTTCGTGCCTTCCTGGTTTTTCACTAACTGTCTTGATTGCCGCCATATTGTTAAGCAATTGCAAATGGCGATCGTGCTTTTCAGCGTCTAATGAGTGTTGCCTATGAAAGTGCAGATATATCGGCTAGATTGGAAAGTGGCGTCATTGTTTCTATTCCGAGCTATTTTAGCGGTGATTGTGTTTCGTTCTTTTGGGCTTAATTAACTTGATCAAAGGGACACCGCTGTGTGGTATGTTGGGCGACTGACGAGGAATTAAATTATTTAGATGTGCTCCCGCGTGTCTTATTAAAGAATTTTGTTCTAATTTACCTCACGTAGCGTTTAGTGTCGTATTTGGATGAGATTCAGTTCACATTTTTATTACGATTTTTTATATACTTGTACAACTGCGTCTGCCTGTATATCCGTCATATAAATGCGCATGCATTTCAGTACCTACCGCCAAATTGCATAAATAATTTATTTTTACAGCTTAGCATTAATGGTCTCACAAAAAGCCTGAAATCTAATATTGATTAGTTAGGAAACTTTGCGGATGTTTTATGATACACCGAAACTTAATTGAACATCTTGATCACTCTTAACCTATAAATAATTGACGCACGACCGATTAAGGAATTCAATACTACAAACAAAACATTACAAATTATTTTATTTTTATTCTTCCAACATTTAAGCCGTGTTTAGAAAAATCGTGACTTGATTTCGAAGATCGCTTATGTAAACGTTTATGTAACGGTTTGTTTTGTAGTATACTTGCTAAATTCGTAATGCCTAGCTTACGTCTAATACTAGACGTACATTTTAAACACTATGCTTTGCTATTTACTACCTACCCTCTAAAAACACTTTTCGTTCCGGGTTCTAGGAATACATTTTGAAGATGTAAAATGCAATGCAGAATAATTCATTTGGCGTTTAGAATGTAGAATTTGTTGCTTAAAATTTTCGAGACATAAATTGAAATTGTACTAGTGTTAGAGATTTCTTCCTGTTTTTATGTATATGGGGGGTTGTTTATGCATTTTGCTTATAATTATATCGCTTTCTATGGTATTACTTTACTAACGATCAACTGGTGTACTTTTCGACTATTATCCATTCTTAGCGTAAGGTGTAATTCAAGTAAAATTGTTCCATAAAATTAATTGCTCAATCTGAACTCGGCACCACAACGCATGATGATGAGATGGGTGAGAAAATATATATAGGGATTTGAGATACCATGGACAATACACTTGCAGACATTCTTATAAATAATAAATGCAATAAATATAAATACACCCAACAGTCACATGCATTGTCCTGATACCAGACTAAGATCGAGTCTTGTGTCGTGGGTATCAGAAACTACGAGTGTCTTTTCGGTCTCACATACACCCAGACCCGAAACAAGTACTTGTGGTTCACACAAACATTTATCTCGGTGCGGGGATCGAACCCACGGCCTCACGTTTCACAGTCGGCGTCTAACCAACTGCGCCACTGACTATTATAAAGGACTAGTTACTTCTTATTTCTTAGTCTAGAGAGACTTCGACGCTTAGAGAGGTTGGCTACGATGATTCCTTCAACATTTAATTTTCTAAGTTTCTGTCCAAACCATAAAAATACTCAAATGTCGTGTCCTGGCTTATTATTTCACCAATATATTTGAAGATGACAAAGTCATAAATCGCGGGTGGTATCTAGATGCGGCCCTACAGCGCACACGACGGTGTACAAGTGTTTCGCGTGTGCGAGTTACATAACAGCTTTCCACGCGAGCGCGCCGCCGAGCGCACCGCGGTCAACGACACATCCAGTCATTTTCTATCATCTGCGGCGCATTATAAACCGATTTGTATCGGCATCTGATTGTTTTCTTTGTTGTAATTGTTTGTTGTTAATTATTAAATAATTTGCTGGAAATGTGTTTAGACTGCAAGGTATGGCAATTATGTATGGAGCTCAAAATAATTTAACTTATACTCGTATTATGTAATAGTTACCATTGTAGTATATAAGTTATATAAAATCAGGAACGATAATAAAATACACAATAGCGTATAGATAAATATCTACATGATTGTTCATTTGTATCCTCAAAATAATATTTAAATGTATTTTTTTAACTAAGTAGTGTTATTCTCAATGTGGCCGTCACTAAGCATTTTTAATGATCGTATAAATGTCAAGGACAGTAATTATGATTAAATATGTTATTGCAATTTTCAATATAGGTTCATTTTTCTAAAAATATGTAGACGGATGTAAAATAAATGTCAGTACTTGAAAGGTTTACGGTTTTTAAGGTATTTCTGTGAAGACCTATTTCAACCTATGTAATCTTAAATTCTTGTTGTTTTGTCCAATCCTACGTTTAAGAGGGATTAGATATTACTCTCGTAAAAGTCCCTGTTGGATTCTGTTACAAGCAACATAACACATATCGTAATGTGTGTGACTATTATATATTAATGTGATTCGGAAGATATAAAAATAAAATACGATAGAGATATAACAAAGTGAAAAGTTATCAATGAAAGACAATCATGACACCGACCCCTCCCCCCTCCCTCCGTCCGCGCCTCCGCGCTGTCTCGTCTCTCGTATTGTTATAAAAATAGACGAAAGTATTGTCACGTTTTGACACTTATCAGATACGAATTAATGGGTTTAGTGACCGATAGCAGAATACCAGACTTACAAGTGCCGTCTGTCCATCTAGTAAGTTTCGCGATTTGGTTTTTTGATATACCTTCATATGAGTCAGTTCGCAAAGAATAGTCTAAAACACAGTAACGCACGCATACCTTTACATTCCTTCCCTTTTGAATGATGTTTTACTATCACTCATGTATATTTCTTTAACCTTTCGCTATTTAGTTACAATAATCAGGTACATTGTTTTATGTCTAGTAAATTTTATTTTTCTTAATACTTTTTGTGTGAATTTTGTTGCAATCTACAAATTATTAAGAATTTATATTTAGGCAGGGTAATAGGCATGCTAAACATCTAATTTGAGGTAAATATTGCAACTATTACGACGTCAGATAACGTAGTAAAAAGATTATGTGATACTTGTGTAACGTAACGCTTACTACTCTAGTGAAATGCGCGTGCGCACAAGCCGCGCCGCCACACACCCGCTCTCAATGTTATCGCTTGTCGGCTTATCTATGAGTGTTTCATTATTGTTTATTACCCAAATGCACCTAGTTTTTATCATTTAACCACACTTTTATTTGTAACCATAGAATAAATTACCCATTCATAAACACATTGTAATAAGTAAAAGATAAAACTAATTACATAAAATGTGTTACTACAAACTCGTAGTGAACCAGTAGTACGGTGTGTTTATTTATAGAAACATCGGAAAGTTACATAACTGTATTCAATTACGCAAGCGACTAATTGTGTTAAACGCATAAAACTAAATCGGAACGTTATCGGCGGCGTGCGCGAAACGGAACGCAAACGGAAGTGATGCAACGGAACGCGTTTCGGCGCGCATCTGTGTAAACATGGCGCGCGTTTTCTGAATGGCGGCGGCAGGCGCGGGCGTTTCCCGCGCTCGCGACTCGCGGCCCGCGGCCGACGACCCCGGCGAGCGCGCGGTCAGCGCCCGGGGATAGTCGAGTGAAAGTAATTCGCGACCGGCGACCGGCGACCGGCCACCGCTCGCGAGCCATGCCGCCCTGGTACCTCCACGCTTTATCGTTTGTATTACGTGCTTTTTATTTTTTATGCAAATTAGCCATTTTACTCTATGATACGGCACGTGAATACTAGGCTCAGACAATACTATATTTTGTTCATTAATAAGTTAATTATGTGAGACATAATTAACGATTAAAGATTTAGGAGAAAGGTAAGGATATCAAAAATGTAAAACCGGCTGACTCACCTTATTGTTTACTTATAGTAAATCGTTGCATTCTTTTCAGTTCTTTTTTTTAATGCAATTGTATCAATTATAATAGCTCGAGTGAAAACACGTACACGCCCCAGTGTTATCTAGACAGTATGTCATAACAGTAACGCGTGATTAGCACAATGTCACAAGAACATCAATAAATCATGATTCGACGGGTTCTGTGTATAATTAGAACGGACAGACGTTTACGAGTTTGTATGAGGCGCGATGGTGCGGGGCGCGGGAAGAGGACGGAGGGGGAGGTCCGAGGACCAGTTGTGGCCAGCTCTTGATTTCATTTAGATTATATTTAGATAAATTTTATCGTCGTGACATAAAAGGCAGGTATAGATATGCTAGTAATGTTGAGACACTTATAATCTCGCACTACAATCGATAAGTCCGCGTGAGAATTTGGTTTTTAACTATAAAAGGTTAATAAGATAGCAAAACCTTTTTTAATTATTTTACGAATAAATTATAGTGCATTTTTATATAAATACATGTATTACATTGCCACGTGGAAAAGCCTGTATGTTTTATTTCATTTTTAAGTATTATTTTGTTTAAAGTTTTGTCATTTTCTTGAACACGGGCGGTCCTCATTGAGAAAAGAATAGGTACTGGTAGAGTTGGTGTTACTAGGTGCCAAAACAGGTTCAAGATGTTGTGTAGGTTTTAATTATTAGCTACTACACATTCTTAGAAATCTCGATCAGTTCAATACTATGTAGATACATTAAAGCATATTTTTACTCATAATACAAATTCAAAAATATCTAAAAATAAGGTAATTCCGTAATTTATCTAATTACGGCAGAGCTTAATATTTTAATTTTAGACATTGTTCGCGTTTTGATCCTTTAATCCCTCAATTAGAGGGTTGTTTACCTTATTACGCAGATATACTTATATCAAAACAAAGCTAAAAATAAGAAAAATATCTTTATAGGAAATTGAGCTTATAATTGTTAAATTCTATTGTTAATTGTTGTATCACAAATCCTGATCAACAACCACATGTCTTGAATCACCCGCCAATATTTTAACAGGTGTTATATCTGTGTCAAATAGATAAAGAGCATTGACTTTATATTTTGTTACTACTATTATAGAATCCTAGATTATTCACGGATATTTATTATTTTGAATTCTCAGAAAATTCCATAATACTTAAAGTCAAAGCATATTTTAACGAGAAGTATACATGTTCAAACGTTGCAACATTGTTGGACAACAAACGTAGTGTTTAAATACAAATATATATACTATGATCCTTGGCCTATTCAGCAATTGACATCCTATGGGAGAAAAGAAATAAACATGAAGGTTGATAAAACACCAAAGAATATGCCAGATACTACCATCTACGACTATCAATTCACATTTCTCGCAATAAAAATCAGAGTATCCCAATACAACTCATTTACACTAGTTCATTATAACTGTCACTGAACTGTACGGGAGTGACGAACCCGCTCCTGGGATCATCGCGTTCCCCGGGGAACTGAAAGGTCGCAGTCCTTTGTGAGGCAATTCTTTTTTGAATATTTAATTTCAATGTGACTGCGATCGATAGCTTTCGCGTCTGCTGTTGTTTGGAGTTTGATGAAATGCTTTTGATGGAAGAAATATGAATTAATGATGTTTTAATGTATGATAACAATTTATATTATTTGTGTTGTGAATAAGAAGTATTTAAAAATGTAGGACTGTCTTATATACGATTGCCTCAGTGGCGTGGTTGTAGTGCGGTGCGATTAAATAGCTAAGGTCTCGGGTACGAATCCCGCGTCGGGTAAAATTATATTAGATTTTTCTATTCATGATTAGCCTGGAGTCAGGAATTTGTGTCCGATATGGCGTTATGCTCGCCACCTATGACGTCGTGGGATAGAAGACACAAGACGAAACATGGTTGTCCTAGTTGCACATTTGCCTACCCCTTCTGGGATAAAGGCGTAATGTTTAAGTGTGTATGTGTAAAAATATAGGACGTATCATCTTATTAGACCAATGAGATTACATTTATAATGAAGGATTCTAATTGCAATTTTCTTCCGAAGTTATCGTTTACAAACGGACTAATGTCTGATACTAACGAATGTGTTTTTTTTTTCAGAGACATTACCACAAAGGAAGCAGAAAGTGGAAAGGAATGTTTTGACCCGGATCGATAAAATGGTAGGTCCTCTCGCAGCACTCAAAGACTGCGTGGACCACAGGTTGCGGATAAAGGTAACGTTCATAATTATCATTACATAGTCATAGTTACATAGTGATAGTCAGTCACCACGCACTATAACGGTGAAGGAAAACATCGTGAGGAAACCTGCATACCATAGCGATTTGTATAAATTTCTATGGTATGTAAAAGTCCGCCAACCCGCATTAGGCCAGCGTGGTAGACTATATGGCTTAACCACTCTCAATCGTACTCTCGATTGTAGAGGAGGCCCGTGCCCTGCAGTGGTTCGTATATGGGCTGATACAATACAGTCATAATTATCATTATGTTATTATAAGCATTTAACCTGTATGAATTTTTAGAAACTACACTTTACAACCGACAGCTCATATCGACCATAATCTCATTGAGACGGATTGACCAACGACCCTTTTATCGCGTAAATTAACACCTTTTTCCGGAAAACTTATCCTTTTCCGAAGCTTAAAAACAGTGGATCCAACAGTGGTAACTTAATGATCCTCCAAATATAATAAAGGATTTGAAGGATAACACTTATAGGCTTGATGTTGAGAATAACATTATTTGAGTTACAATAACGCGAAAGATCGGAAACGCATCTACAGAATGTGGAATTGTAGTGAATTTTAACACCAAATGAAACGTGATTTATTCCTCTGATAAAGCTTCTGTGTAATTTAAGTTGACTTTTGACAGAATCGTAGTTACTAATGCTAAGTTATGTAATTTTCTTACTTGAATTACAGCTGTAACGTTCGACGTAGTTAACATCTTAATGAATTAAATATATTGATTGAAATGAAATTCTCTAAAATCAACTCGGTTTACATTGATGTGTTCTATTGGTTTTGCTACTTATTATGCTCGCGTGATGATATTTTAAAGTGACTCATAGGGAATTATCAATAAACATGCGTATTCGTAAAGAAAAGCAGAAACGAAGCATTTCTTGTCAAGTTGGTCATTTTTTTTCCGGAATAAAACTAGCTTTACCATATTTTTAACATTACACATTACTGTATTCAGAAATATGATATCAATTGCAAAGTTTGAGTGTAATTAACAATTATCCAACGTTATTATTATTACAAACACAACAAAATATACCCTAAAACAATGCAATAAGCTCTATAATGTAACAGCAGAACATTATTAACTATAGTTTCCACAAAACTCGAACGTTTAACATGGTTACGAGCTAAAACGTTCCGTGTTTAGATTCGGGTGTCATAACTCGAACGTAGGCCCTTTAATGCAATCCTTTGTGCAGCGTTGGATCGGTTCCAATGCGGAACTGGCGCGGGCGCGATGACTGATGCCCCGGCCTTAAGCCGAAATAGTGCCGAAACGAGGGCCTTTGCTGCAATTACGTATTACTGCTAGATGAACGGCGGTTTCGTGAGCCGTGGGTGTTTGACTGTGTATATAGTTCTATGGTGAAAAATGTACAGTTTAATAGTGAGACATGTTTCTATAGAACAATTTAGTCTGACGCAGTTTATGTAAAAAATGGTATATTATAGAAATAATTGTGTAAAATTATGAGATTCATTTTTCATATGAAATATATTGCATCTACCTCATGTAAGTACGGAATAACGACATGTATAAAAATTTATCAAGCAATAATCAGTGGTAAATGTGATTTTGATTAGGCATCGATATAACTTTTGTGGTTTTGCTAGCTTTGAGTTCAGGGGCTATTTATACAAAAGCATATGAGCAATAAGAATCTGGGTCCTACCCCTTGTATTACATCCTTTGTCCTTTTCAACAAACATTATAAAAAGTCCATTAGTAATATGTTTATTAAAATAATAAAGCTCGTGTTTCTACGCAGTTTAATTAAATTCAAAGGCAATAATTATTGCGTGAAGCAGATGTCACAAACATTTTCACAATTACACACTTGCCGTTTCTAGCGGATGTTTTTACAACAACGTGTTAATTAGAAACTTGGATTGAGTTATTTTTGCATATATTATTATTTATATTGAAGAAGTTTAATAACAGGTGCCTTTGTACGTCGTTAGCAGAAAATACAGCGTTTATTCAAATAGGCCAGTGATAAAAAGTTGTTATAGAGCTGACAGATTAATTAAGTAAAACGATTTTTTTCAAAACAATATTTCGTGTGCCATGACTTTTAGATGTGTGGCATATGGCCGAATGTTGACACCCCCTGTATAAGTGTGAAACAATGAAACAGCTCGCATATGAGTCATAAAAACGTCTAGGAAGAGCCTTGCGGCCGCTGTCCGCTATGCGCGACGTCACGCGCTGCGCCTGCGCCGACTGCGCCACGCAAGTTTCTATTATTGGCATGGTGTTGTACCGATAGCAGAGAAAGTGGTATTATGTAAAATTAATTAAATGCACACACTGCAGGTGGCTTCTGGAACGGTGACAAGTTTGGTCTCGTTCATATATTAGTTGAGCTTTTGTTTTGTTTTGATAAGTGGTGCAATTAATAATTTCTTTACACTGGTTCGTGGTTCGATATGGTAACTAGAATACGCCATAGAAAGTGTAGTGCTATCTAGATAGAGTATTTACTGGTAAAATTTTTGTCTTTCGCCTGTCGACAAAATGTGGATTGCAGCGGCGGGCCATCCGCATTGTAAATGATGCAGACGTTACGAGCAACTTAGAGTCGCTGCAGTTGCGGAGGGATGTTGCCTCTCTAAGCGTGTTCTACCGTCTGTATCATGGTGAATGCTCTGAGGAATTGTTTAGTTTGATCCCCTCCTCTCCTTCCCTTAACAGAACCACGCGTGCTGGCTTGCGAAGCCACAGCTTGACGGTTCAAACCATCTCGGCGCGAACAAAAAAGTTCGCAAATTCTTTTTTGTGCCGCACTGTGAAGCTGTGGAATTGTTTGCCGTCACACGTGTTCCCTCCTTCCTATAATCCTGGGTCCTTCCGCCGTAGTGTGAAGAAGCATCTCAGCAGGCCGGCATAATTGTGTCGAATGGCATGGGACCGCCGTCTGATGCCATTCGATACTCTGTCTGGACGGCATTTGCGCTTAACATCAGGTGCAGTGCAGTCATCATGCCGTGCCAGAATAAAAAAAATAAAAAAAAAGAAAAAAAATTATCATCATACTCAAAACCGGATATAAAAACAATTGATCGGTCACTATGTCGGATTTTTCGCCCTTGTATTTGCCAAATACAATTAAATTTACTTAGGTACTTTGGTTTATATTAAGTGTACCAATAATATGAGTAGATATTCACATAAGCCCCTAGATGCAGGCTGCTTTCAATAGGTCGCTGTGATAATCCTTAACCGAAGACTATGTACAACATTCCTCTTCCTGTGACTAAAACAATTATTGATATGCCTATATTCATATTTGTATATAGGGTGTTTGTATTGCGTAAAAGTAACTATCAGTGGTCATAAAGTCATTGTGATTGGCTAACTTCTCAGGACAAATGCTTGTCGAAATAAGGTTGTGTCACGTTTTACGTTAGATGCATTTTACGACTTGTGTTTACAAGTTAAATGATTAGTCTGCGAAGTTAGCGCATTACTTAGATTAGGTTCAAATAAATTATATTACAATCTACAGAGTTAACTTTATACTGGCGCTGAAGTGGTTTTATTATTTTAGTACCTATTCATTGCAGACTTTCTAATTTTAATAATGGTCAATTAATCTTTGGTTCTTTAAATACACATTATTGTCTAGGAATAAGGTGATCATAATATTACGATTGAAGACATCTAAGTGTGAGATCTTATTGTCAGTCGCAATTAAGATGCTGGCGTGCAATGTTTTGATTTCTTTTCTAATATTGTAGAAACTATTAACTCGTTGGAACCCGTATTTATCTTTTCTAACAAGCGCTGCATGAAGTTCATCGGCCCTAGCTAGTTAGTATACCTTGCGTAGCTCGTGTCGTGTTCATTAATAACTCGTCTGGCATAATGGCTGTCGGTTTGGCGACATTAGCCGGGGACACCCGGTTATTACGCCTACCAGTTCCCATACAATGTTGTCAGGGTGACAAATGAAAAATTATGCACTCGTTGACAGATCCGGCCGAGAAAACATCGATGATTTAATTTCACTATGTTAAACCATGTTTGAAGACAATGTATGTGGAAATCTAATCGCCCGTCTATTAAACTTTTGAAAAATAATATCTTGTGATTCTGGAGACAAGATAATTATTAGTAATGATATTTTCTAACACCGTCTCGTCCTTTATGACATCATGCAAAAAATACCGTTATAAAATGTGTATATAATGAAACAATAAATAAGGCGTGCTAATCTAAACTCTAGAATGTTTACAAGAATTCAATGACTTTTAAACCACACTTCCTAGTTGAACTGCGCATCGCGTGTACGAAAACATACGAATCTACATAAATATTTGTTTAAATTAACTGTTTACGACGTGAATCCTTCCCTTTTCCCTTTTAAAGATAATAGCGTGTAACTGAGAATTACGCTTGAGTAATTCTTTATTACAAAGCCCTTGAGCGCATATCGACGTGTTATGTAAAGTGATTCTAATTGTGTGCGGTGTTTCCTCGTTCGTACAAAATGTTCATGAACGGTTGTAAATGATTGCATGTACACTGGATCTTTGTATCAGCCCATATTCGTCCCACTGCTGGGCACGGGCCTACTCTATAATCGACAGAATCAATTGAGAGTGCTTAGGCCATATAGTCCACCACGCTGGCCTAGTGCGGGTTGGCGGACTTACATACCGTAGAAATTCTTTAAAATCGCTACGGTACGCAGGTTTCCTCACGATGTTTTCCTTCACTTAAACTGCGTGGTGATTGACTATCAACTGCCCACTACGGACACTGGATGCCTCACTAATAATACAAACTATTTTTTCCAATACCTAGTATATCACAAGATTCTTTAAAGCAAGTATTGCTATCACCACTTTAGAATTTATTTTACTTGTAAATAAAAACGGCGCCTGAAAATCTATTAGCAATTCGAACTCCTTTTATTTTCCTATTGTTTTTTTTTAATGAAATTATAACCCATATCCCTCAGAGATTGGCTAATAAGGTTTGTAATAAGAATTAACTTGTGCAAGGCTTGCCCCCGTACGCTACATGTTAACGTTTTATAATAGCATCATCATTCATACTGGTAGTAACATTAGTTCTGAACCCTGCGTTTGCCTTGAATTTTAATGAGTTGATTAGTCTATTTAAAGTTTAAATATTTCATTGTAGATTAAGGTTACAAGCACCGTCCTTATAATTGGATGAGTTTAAGTTGTTTAAAGAAATACGCCGCGTTTTTATTTATATTTGTATTTATTATATTTTTTGTCATAAGTAAATATTAATTTTTTATAATATAGTAATATACGTATAACTAAGTGTAGTAAGTTTAAATTACTACGAGCCATAATATATTGTAAAAATATTCATACGTACTCTTTGTTATATCCGTTATAAAATACGAATACTAAAATATGGCAGTGGGCCAACGATTGAATCGTTTTCATCACCCGAACTTGCATAATTAGCCATCAATACACCTGTAACAATCGCCATCTTGGTGGTCTGACGTTCATTTATATGTGTTACACTATGCATCATGATAGAGGAATCATTAAAACATAATTCAGTTTTACATAAACATGACCGCCTCTATAGTTTAGTTGGTTAGACGGTCTGTGAAACGAGAGGCCGCGGGTTCGATCCCTGCACTGAAACAAACGTGTGTGTTCCACAGGTATTTGTTTCGGGTCTGAGTGTTTGTGAGACTGAAAAATCTGTCATAGTTTCTGCTACTTCCGACACAAGACTCGATCTTAGTGTGGGGTCAGGACTATGTATGTGACTGTTGGGTGTATTTATTATTATTAAACTGACACCAGTATCCTCGAAGGTATACAGATGCCAATAGTGCCACCCACTGATAACCGATTTTTTCTCCGTCCCAAGATGTCTTAAGTGGACGAGTCTACCGAGCTGAAATTTCAGTCACCAAAAACTTATATGTCATTTATAATTAATTATATTAAAAAACAAGAGCTAAAAATTAAAATAATGTAAACTGACGACGATGTACTGAAAGATTGGTACGGATAAAGCGAAAGAAACAGGATGGTACAAAGTAGAGTCCATAGTCCATGCCTACCCTATAAGATACAGACGGACTTACTTACTTTTATAAGAACAAAAACGTTTATAAAGCGCCAATGAAAATACTTATGCGTGGGTCCTACGTTAAAAATATTTACTGGTACATTGTACGAAGGCCGCCGGCTGTCGCGGCAGAGACAAACACTGTCATTACAGTGTGTTACGCAGCATGCGTGATGCACGTGTCGGTAGGGTCAGCACAAAAAAAATATTATAAATAATTATGGATTTGCATAAGTTGATAAAATAGGGAAGTATGTTGTCTGTAGTGGAGTTTTCGTAGCTGAAGATGACGGAAAATTGTATAGAGCTATAAGTGTCCAGTGGACTGCAATTTGGTAAAATTTGCAGAAAGTCGCTATATGCCTATGTTCTGCAGTAAACTCGTTTTGATCAAGGATCATAAAAATTAATCGTGCAGTGCTGTGCTGTGATAACGGAATGTGTTATTTCATAAAATATTCTAAAATAATAATGCGTTTAATCGAGAACCTTCCCTTTTTCTTTGAAGTTATTAATGAGAGTTTCTCGTTGCTAAATATTGGATAGGTATAAATGATTTATAATATAAAGTCATTAAATTAATAAATGTTAAAGGTTATTGAAGTAATAAATTGGTTGTTACGCACATGGTCTAGAACTAGATGAATGTCGTTGAGTATTATAGACAGCGATAAAAAATTGATCCATAATCTATATATTATTTCAACTTCAATTATTATTAGATTAATTATAAAATTGTCATAAATTATAAACCAAAATTGTTAGGAGTTATTATTAGCCAAAAAATTTTAGCCCTGAAGTAAAGCGGTGAACCAAGAATTTAAGTTGTTGCTAACTGGATGCTATCTATTGAAAGTCAGGGTCAGACGCGTGTCCTTTGTGAAATTGTAACTAGATGTTATGACGATCAAGAACATTGCAAAGGTCTAATGGAGTACAGTTTGAACGCATATAAATTCTGCCAAAAGAAAACCGTTAACAAAAATGTTCCAAAATAAAAATGCCGGAATGACTGCCTCGGTGGCGTAGTGGTACTACGGTATGATTGCAAAGCTGAGGTCTCGGGTTCGAATCCCGGGTCGGGCAAAGTGATATTGGATTTTTCTATTCATTATTAGCCCGGAGTCAGGAATTTGTGCCCGATATGGCGATAGGCTCGCCCCCTATCACATCGTGGGACGGAATATACAAGGCGAAACGTGGGTGTTCTAGTAGCACCTCTGCCTACCCCTTCTGGGAAAAAGGCGTGTGGTTATGTATGTATGTATAAAAATGCCGTCTAAATCACCAAATTATATTATAGGTGTGTAAAATATACTAAACCTAAACTGTTTTTGCGGTGCGGATTAAGCGCCACTGTTTTTGGCTCGCGCTAATACCTTCACATTTATAGTGTCATAAAAACGAATTAGGTCACACGAGCAGAAAAACTAAACCTGTTTCAAATAGGGTATAAATAATCCTTGGCGCTATTTCGTATCACTTTTTCACTATTTTCGAACATTTTATATAGAGTTGGTGACAAATTGACAGTCAATACTTCTTTTGTGTTTATAAATACCGTTATAATCGGTAGGAAATGGAGCTTGGAAACAAGTCGGTATCACGTGACGTCACTTGGCTCGTCTCCTGTTATGATTGATTAAAGTCAATGTCATGGACTATGTATAAGGGGCAACGTAAACATTATAAATTGCGCTTTACAAATAACCGTATTACAACAACAAGCGGTAACATGTTTTCATGTTTCCTTACAAAAGTTCAAGGCCAATTGAGTTTTTGCGATACGATCACGTAATACTGCATATTTGGCTGTGGTATGGATGTTAAAAAACAACCCGCCTTTTATGAAACAAGAAAATACTATATTTTTTGACGTGTATAAATTAGACAAAATATATTTGTGTTTATTACATACATACATAAGCTCACGCCTTTTTCCCAGAAGGGGTCGACAGAGGTTTAATCTCGACACCCGTTTCAGCTTGTATTTTCCGTCCCACAATGTGATGGGCTAGCCTATCGCCATATCGGATATAAATTCCTGACTCAGGGCTGATAATGATTAGAAAAATCCAATATTATTTGCCCGCGCGGATTCGAACCCGAGACCTCAGTTTTGCAATGATACCATAGTACAACTGCGCCACCGAGGCAGTCATTTGATTTGTGTTTATTAATTAAACAGGCCGGCATAATTTTGTCGAATGTCAAGGGATAATCGTCTATTTTCCTACGGCACTTTATCGGTACAGCACTGAACTTAAATTACGGCAGTGCTGCCCTTTTTTGTGAAATTAAAGAATAATATTTGTGTATGTGTGGAAATCGTTTTTTCTTCTGACCATACAAATCGGCGGGACCTTGCCGCGATGTCAGTTATCTCATGGCCGCGTGTGTGAGTGTGCGTGCGCGCGTGTGTGTGCAGGGCTCGCTAGGACGAATCGGGCACGACACTTCCTACTTTGTTTTTAATACATTTATCTACGGTTCGTTTTCGGCTCGCGGCTCACCTTGGGACAGAAACGCAGTATCGATTATGCTGGCTATAAGGTTGCGTTATGTAAAATTAGATGTTTGGGTTTTGGGTGATAGCGATCGCCGCAGGTTTGTCTGAGGTCGGCTGTCGCAACGCGAAGGGCATGCGCGTGATTTACTAAGTGCATGTACTGTGAGTTGTGACTATTTCAAGATAACGTTTTGATGTATAGCTCCATGTTTTATTGAAAGCTTAGATAATTTATTTTGTTTGTGTGATAATGATTGGTTTGAAAGGGCACACGTTGAAGTTACAACTTGTTTTTTTTTTTAATTTAAATTATGTGCAATGGTACTGGTTAACTATTTACTATATTATTCATATGAATGCAATAATAACTACTTTTTGCTACCTTATTTGCAAATGATGGATTTAATAAGAGTGGCCAAAGCTTTAAGCTGATGATTTATATTAAAATTAATGTAGGCAATAATAAAAACTACTGAAAAACTCAGCCAAATATAAAAATAACAAAGGTTTTCCTATTATTCACTTATTGTAGATTCAACGTGAATATTTTTAATTGATCAACAATAAAACATGTCACAATTAAAACATAAATTTTGTTTATTTTGAGGGGAATAATTACTTCGCTATTAAGTTCATTAATTAATTATTTATTGTTAAGACGGAATGCAAAAGACCTTGTGCCTTAATTACCTTAAACAATGAAGTTACTTTGCCCTTTTCAATTAACATTTGATGTAGAACGAGTTAAAATTAACCCTTGGAATATTTTGTACCAGTTCTTGTTCTGATCTTAAGCGGATTCATGGTGACATATTTCTTGTGCGTTAGACGTAAATTTTATAATCCCAGATCAAAATGTTTTACAAATCGATAAAGTCATTTTCGACCAATTACCAATAGACTTATGAAACAAATTGCGACTTTACCAATTTCAACAACCCGATAAGCATTACAGTCGATACTTTAAAAATCTTTTCCCTCTATATTCCGTGACACACTGCGTCACACAGGTGGACTCGTATACTATAAATACATATATACTACACAGTATATAATATATGGCGAGCAGTTCACCCCGAAACGCGTGCAATGACAAGGTCGCCTACATTCGAAGTGTGGTTAAAAACCGCCTCGGCGACCTACCGGACGGATTACATTTCGACTACAACCCAGTACATCGATGTTGCTCTGTTCAAGTATTTATAGTTTTGGTGGCATTTTTCACGCAGACGTTGGAAATGTATGTATGGACCATTATGATGGGTGATGTAAGGCATTATAATGTTGATTTTATCGCGTACCGTTGGTTCTGACTGTAATGTTTAAAATTAGTTGCATTTTATTTATGTAATTTTGAATATGTGGATGGCCACAATGTAAATAACAATTTTAATGCACACTTGTAAGATGTGGCGACAACAAGCCGATCTGTGCTGATACGTCATAAAAGCCCCAATGTCAACAATGACGTCGGCCGCCTCCGTAAATAGCTTCATTAAACATATATTTATCGAAATAAATCGTCTCACGAAAACAACAAAAAAACTAGCCTCATAAATATCACAAAGTAATTGATAAATTGGTGTATCAGTGTCTCTGTCCACCCTGCGTGGAATGCGACACAATATTGTCCACTTGATAAGAAAAAATCCGGTAATTACAGCGCAAACTCTTGTTGTAAAATAATAATGTACTCACATCTCAGTAACAGCTGTCGTTTCATGCAGCCGGCGCGATCACTTATAACGCGCCATACCTGAAAACAAAGAATTCTCGGTTAAAATAAAATTGATATAATTAACCCATGACCTCGGCCGGCGAAAAAAAACATAAAGTTCAACCTTACTCGCGGAGCAGTGCTTAAAAGTCAGAGCGGAATCTCGCAGTAGGTGAGCGCGTCAATAATTCGAGTCATTATCACTCCATTTATCTACAAGGTTCCTCATCAAAAAGAAACGTACAGCCGAACGATAAATTTATGGTTTCAATGATCATTTAGTTTTCAAGTACGCGGCAGGCAATGGTATGATGCATTCGGCCTCGCGGGTAAACAGACGCTAGATAGCGCTAGACAAAGACGGTGCGAGGTCATGAGCGTAGCCTTGCGCGGGTGCGCGAGCGCACGCTTCCGCCTGTCGACGGCCGACGGACCGACGCGCACGCCGCGCCGCGCAGCCGCAGTCCGCACGCAGAGCGCAGTCTCTGCCCGCACGCCCAGCGAGACGCACGTGTACACTGTATAGTGTACACTACACACTACACACCCGCACACCACGCCTGTCGCACGCACTCACTAATGAAATAAATTATTCTAACTCATTGTTATTTTCACATTTATTACTAATCGATACAACATACTTATATGCCTACTTTACTTGAAGGTCAATTGTAACTGATTCTCGTTAGGTGGGTAATCATTATGAAAAATAAATGTGGCAGATATGGGCGGTTTTATTTAATTATCAGGGAAATAATAGCCGCTATAACGGACTTCCTTGTAAATAAAAGCTGTTATGTCCGCTTATACGAGCTTACGAGCGGTTCATACATAATCATTTGTTGTGTACCATCTGCCTACGCGCATGCGCGGCCGATTTATTCGCTACCACACGGCAGTGTATGCAGATGAGTACAAGGCACAGCGCTTCGAGATAAAGGGAAAGCTTCGATGTAGGTCTGTCCAACACCAGACAATGGTACGACGAATTAATGTATTGGACAATCATTAATTCAATTCTGAATTTTGTTTCCAACAGAGTAAAAATAATAACCGATTCTTCGCCCGACAAGGACATAAGTCGAGATGATACTTGGTGTTGGCATTGTTTAAATGCCTGTTGTTTTTTTTATGTGGAATAGAAGCGATAAACTTCTATAAAATGATTATATCACTGCATGCGGGCTTCCTCATTCCCGCGAAGTTTTCTCTAGACCACATTGCATTCAAAAATAATACGCATAAACTTTATGAAAGGGATGTTTTTGTTTACTCTAATGTACTGGAAAATACATTAAACTGTCACAATACAGAAAGTTGGGCATGTTCGCGTGAGTCAGCGACCATCAAGACTCATGTGCCAAATAAATGCACATAAAACTGGCTCTGGTTATTTCTGGAACGCACAGCCATGCTCTCGTATTTTGACTTGTGATCATGATTCCTTTGACCCATGCGTTCCCCTTTGGAGTCGTCGACGTTGGCTAACGTAAGAGTTTTGACGTGAGCAAAAGACTAACGTAGTAATTATATTTTGACGGAATTAGTCTTGGAATTTACAAGTGGGCGATAGAAAGTCATCTACGACTCTAGGTTCATGCGTTTCGGATTCCTATGCCTATGGGGCCAATGTTTAAAGACTGAATTAAATTCTGGAAGTTATTTTGTAGAACGATATGGGATAAACTTATTGGTTGGACGCAAATCTATGCTTTAAAATTTTAGTTACAAAACCGGAAGTTTCACAAGCTGTCACTGCTTACGGATTCTCTATGATCCTCTTAATAACACGGAACGAAATAACGATTACCAGTAAATGTTATTGTGCCAAACTTGAAGTCAATCAATTAGTTTCTGCATGTTAAACCCTTCCGTGTGTTACCATAACATAATTAAACTTTGGGAATTTGATCCGTCAATAATTTGTTCGGGCTCAAATGTTTTGATACACCCTAACGAAATATGGACCCCTGTGTTATTTTAATGTCGTAACAATATCGAAATACGAACAACACAAATCCAAAACTGTTTAATCAAAAACCTGTAGACGTTACTATTCAATCATCACTGAAAAAGGCAGAAACTCTTTACCAGCGGACATACATGAAAAGATGTATGAATGTGAAAGAATTACGTAGTTTGTGCAGTCAGTAGTTGCTGCCTACCCCCACGGGGTAAAGGCATGACTACGTATGTGCGACATGACATTTTACGAACTAAGCAGCTAATTGTTAACAATTGCGAAGTTTGCATAAGGGCTGCATGACCTAGCGCCTCAAGATAATCGACCTTTGAGAAATCTACTTAGTAATGGAAAGTCGTGCAACACGAGACATTCAAGTTCAAGTATACCGTTGTACTACCGTTTATTATAGAAGTAAACGTTGTTGAAGCTACGAAACACGCTGAAATAATTTTGTAAGCAGATTTATTTCATCAAGTATTGGGTTATTTCCCTAGTTATTAAGTTAGGGAATATTTGTGATAACTTAAGATTTTAAATTATTTTTGTGAAATGGATTGGAATTGTTTTTGTTGTTGGACTACATCGTTTTCAGACAGAATATTATTATCGCACATAAAAACCCTTTTTTGGTTACTAGATTTTTGTTTCCGACCTTTGTGCGTCAATCGCAAGGTGTTCTCTTATCGAAACCGTCTATTTCCATTTTTACCTTCCATTATTCTTTGCCATGATTTTAGGAAATATTTCCTCTATTTCGGTGTTTTATTTATCAATATCCGCTAGTTTATTGTTGTCAAACAGTACAGCTTGTAATAAAGGCGGGTAAATGCCAGCGCGTCCCCAGCGGCCAGCGGCGCGACCTCGCTCGGTGACGTCGCCGTCATCCACTTATTTGTATTGGCAAGCTGATGTGATTCGGACCGCTTTATACCATCGCTGTTTAGTTAATAATTGCTCTTATAAGTGTATTTTTTGTAATCAGTCAACAATCTATAGACAGTCTACGTTTTATGCAAAAAACTGTAAAATCATGAGAGCAAATGTTTTACAGTTAAAATTCCCGAAGGGCGCATATATTTTAGTAGTATAGGCCAAACCATCGATCGGGATGAGGTCAGGTAGAAAGAATAATAAACATTGATTACAAAGGTTGAATAGCACAGACGCGATGAGTTATTTGTGTGTACACAACACAACACCTGACACTAAATGAGATTCCCTTCACGATGTTCGCTTGTGTCATAATCTTCCACATCGCTCCAATGCGGATTCATGCAGTGAACTAAGAATGACGTCAGACATGCATCACATAGAAAAATATATCACGATTATTTTGTTATAACACGAAGTAATGATTTGAATGCAATAGATTCTGATATATTGGCATTTTCGACCTTGTCTGGTGTTGACTCAAAATATTTGTAGACGGGTATCGATTACGAGACGTTTTGTGAGAAATAGTGTACTGAGTATTGGCGATTTTATTCCTTAACTCTTTGTAACCAGTGCGGTTTAAGAGTTTAGAGTATTTTGTATAAAAATAACACATCTGGTGTGACATTCTCATACGCATCGCTCAAGAAAACACAACGTGTGTGTGAACCGCAGTTAATTAAACAAACGAAGCAATGATCGCTCATTAATATTCCGTGTGCAGTTACATCAAATCACCTACATTGATGAGATCATATGAAAGTTGCCAAAATAATGATGGCCGATGTTGTCTGACGCTGAATCATTCAGTTTGGCGATTTGCATGCACACCTCGCCGGCGATGCGCCGTAACATTGTGAAAGTTTAGATATTTTATAATGACTCCGTAAGATTTGTTGCGATGACTTTTGATAATAAGTGCAAAATGAAAGTGCAATGCAACTGTGTATGTTGATTAATTCGATGTTGTTGCATGACTTGGCTTGCATGTTTTAATCGTATAACGACATTGATTATTATTTTTAATGAGAGTGTATTTATAGTATTTAGGAATGTCTGCTTTAGGCCACGAATATAATTAATTAAAACATTGGCTTATACGGAGAATGCAAAAAAAAAACAAATTTGATACAGATTAGTTTATGAAATTTGTGCTCGATTGCGTTGATATCAGGCGATTGGCGACTTGCGCGTTGTCGCAGCCCGCCGTCCGCGCGACCTCGCCGCGCTGTCACGGCCGGCGCCCGCGCAACGCTTCCTGATGCACTTTTCGCTGCTGATAATGCTGTTATGATTGCACCGAGCTCTGAGTGGCTCGCGTATGTGTAACATTGCGTCATCGGCTAACGGGGACGGTAGGGACTTGTATACATGGGTATTGTTCTGGACAGGGCAGCACGAAGAAAATCTACACCCACTTCAAGTCCGCAGGAAACCAGTAGTGTGAGAGGGAAGATAGTGTTTGTGTAAAAGTAAGAGAGACAGAAATACCGCATGACACAACATTGCCATTCGTCAGTTCGAAGTATTTGGTATAGGGTCCCTTATAGCGCACGTTTTTCATTGGCAACTGTTTTTTCCGTAGTCTTACTGTGCCAGTAGTTGATTTCAGTTTTTCTGTTTGAAAATTGTCCTCTGCCTATATCTGTGGGGTGCAGGCTTGAATTTATATATAAACATTGAAGCAATTACCAGTTACATAGTAAACATTATGTTATTTGATATATTCATGCAGTTCCTCTATATTTGGCAAAATCTGATTACAATAGATCCTCGAAATTCAAATGCATACAATGCCGAAATTAGCGTTTATAACTTCCGTAGAATATGTTTTAGATGCAATCTTCACCATGAAACCTTTGTTTTTGTTGGTTCCACAGCGTAGATCAAATGTAAATTGAATTTGAATAAATAAATATGCATTTTTTTCTACAAGGTGATATTATCTAAGAGTTTGATCTACTGAAGGCAACACTAGGTCACACCTACTCAACCGATGAATCAAAAAGTGTAGTGGATAACACATTTTGTATCCGGAATAGTGTCCATTAATAATAATAGTAGATATGAGAAATGGTTCGAAAATGTGCACTTTGGTTCAATCCTGTGTCTTCATAGTTTTTTTACGTAGAATATATTGTATGATCCAGAAATCGGACCTTGTCGAGTGTTTACCGAATCATTATTTGTAAAGTGATTACAGTCAAAACATTTAATTTTAAACTCAAACTAAAGCAATTAAACTATAAATGCACGTATAATTGTCTTGTAAATTATAAAACTGTGAGGCACGCGTGTGCAATAAAAGTAAAAAACATCCGCAAAACCTTGAGGGGCGCACGACCCCACTGCGTCGATTCGGACACGAAAATGTACTGCAATAATAAATTATGTACGGTTATTAAGGAAATGTATATACTCGTACATGTTAGTAGAATTGAATCACTGTGCAATCTAAGCCTTGAATGTTATGAAGTATATGAAAGGATGTTGATATGGAGATAAAACGTATCATAATAAATGCATATTATGAACAGTAGATCTAATTTTATAAGTCAGGAGACCGACGATCATAGGTACATGGATTTTCAGTTTTTTTTACAATGGACATTTGTGTAGTTACATTTTCCCTTTATGTGTTTTAGTAAGGTAGGTAAATAAATATCGATACGTGTAATTGACTTATTCTTCTACCTGGCGTTACCCCGGCCGGTGCCAGGGTCCGCCTTTCAGCTGCGTCTCTTGCATTTGGCCCGGTCTTCGGCATCCTCAATTGTGTATTTGATTATTTATTGTAAATAATTCTGGTGTATGCTGAGGTTTTTTTTTTACTAAAAAACATATCACTGTTTATTTTACATTTAACATATTGCCTGTATTTTACATGTGGGTGCTTATCTAACCTTATGTTTTATCGATACAATCCCCACCCAAACAGATGTCGTCAAATGTTTGTTTTGAAATTCAATTGTCTATATCAAGGAAGCGATACATTCAAGATTAATATTATCTTAAGTTATTGATGCGATATAATATACATATTTGTAGTCAAATCATCGTTGACCATGAGTTCAATGATGAATCCGATACGGACCTTTTTATAGGCCAAATATTAGAGGTCGCCGTTTACATAAATCTGATATAATATAGTTTGTAATGCTTATATTTCGTAGGCATGCCGATGATTGGATCGTAAAAACAATATTTATTTTTAGTTTTGTTTATCTTTATTATTTTTTACATAACAAGATAATTAAAGTGTTGCATTAGATATTGGAATTAATCTGTTGTTGTTAAATGGACAAATAAGGTTCATGTTTATAGTATAATCGGCATACAAAAATAATATTAATAGTTTCGGGTCAATTTAAGGCTGCGTAATAGTTTAATTATGCGATAAATAATAAATACATACGAGTTTGAATAATCCGGCTCGAAGGACTGTTTTTATAGCAAAGTAAATCACACCAATCTTATATGTCTGTGTAGCTAATAGCCATGGAAATCAACACCTCTTTTTCACTTTTAAGAATGCATGTAAAGGGGAGTGTTCATCGAGTATTAAGTATCATGTTATGAGCTGAAGACAATACGACTATTTTTATTTATTTTTACATTGGCTTGCAAGCAAGGATCTTGCGGTTTTCGACATAACAGGACTGATGTAAATTTATCATTATCATTTGACTTAATATTACCGGTACGGGCGGCCGTCAAAACTCGTCAATGTCACTACCAAAAGTACGTTCGCGGAAAAAATCACTAAAGGCTATCGCGCTTCGGCTAACTAAAAACTAAATAAAGCACCTCGACCTTTACCCAGTGAGTTAGGGCCAAGGCTCAGCCACTTCACAATTATCACGTTATCAACTTGTTTGCTAGGTTTTTATATTTGTTTATCGTGCCGATAAAGGGCCTGCCCTTGCTAGCGATCAACGGAAGGCCGCCGTTGTGTTCCGGGTCGATTTTTTCGTAGGATTTTTATGCACGGCTGAGAGTTCCGGATGGCGTTTTCCTTCCTCGTTCGGATTGCATTGTGCAGTTTTTTTTCAGCGAGGAACGCTCCGTGGCTTCTTGATTTTAGTGTTGACACAATACAGCTGGTTTTCAATAAGTAATGTAGGTTTATACGGTTAATTATACAGTTTGTCACTGTTTGGTTTTTGTTCATGTTTTTTATTTGTTCTATGTAATTGGTGGATATTCATGTGCAGTAATGAGTTTCATTGTTCGGTTTTATAATTTGTTTTCGTTTCATTATGCACAGGACTATTATGTATGCTATAGTTTAATGAATTAAAAAAACTAGGTTATCGCGCACGTTTTATTGATAAGTCACATTTTTAATATTTTTATGGCACCTATATTAGTATCAGTAAATTAATTTAACAGAAAACATAGAATGAAGCGTGAAATCGATTCCTAAACAATGGAAATTGATGACGAATAAACTAAATTCGAAACGGTACCGATAGTTAATAGACAAAAATAACTAAAAATACGGCTAATAAGTAATAGAAAAAATCTTACTGACAAAACAATGGTTATAAAGAAAAAGTCTACTAATCTCGCTTCCCCAAGTAACTTCTGATTTCGTCACTTGCTATACCGGCCATCTTCACAAAAACTATTTTGTCCTCTCGTCCTCGCCCGCCAGCAAAACGGAAGTAGCAGCCTTTTTATGAGTCTTTGCACAATTTTAATTTTTTCGCTATGTAGATTAGTAGTTTTTGATAGGCAAAAAGTCATAAAACGAACGTAATCTATGATTGGTATGTGTACAATTCAATATGCACGTAATTGTAGTTTTTGGATGTGTGGTTCGTTCACGATTTTCAAAAGCACCTGGATATGAGTTAGGTTTTTAAATAATGCACAAAATATGTATTACCATTAATATTGTTCTTGTTCCCAATAAACTGGTGGTGCTTACGGAAGTTCATACTATAATTATTATCTTGTGTGATGCCACTGATTGTCATATAATGTTGTTAAAGCATTAACAACGATGCCAAGCTTTTGATTACAGGAAAACTTAGCGGGGAAATCCACAACATATTGTAATTTTTAAGTTGTGCATAATTTATGTAAGATGCAACTTGTTAAACGCCTTATTGAATGTTGAGGTGGAAGGAGGAAATTCTATCTGAAGGTTAACTACCGCCGATTACCTACTCTCTTTGTTGGGGGGACACAGATGATGTGTTATTTTAAAAATATATGCGAAATGACGAAAGTTGCTAGAGGTCGCTGGATATAGGCTGTCTTCAGCAAGTGACTGGAAAATGGAGGGATATTTTCAGCGCAATATGGTAGACGAGGGGTAAGAACATGGTACAGCTTGTCAAGTAGAATGTTAAATAAATGTTTATCAATGACAATTCCCCTTCTGAAAATTCTCTTGTAAGAAACCTTCTACAAATGTCATTGGTATTATTTTACAGCTAAATGACGTTTATTAACATCATTCATCATTAACTTTGGACAAAAAAATTACATAAGCTTTTCCTATTTCCTTAGCGACCTATTGAAAATCATCATGTTAAATATTCTCCAAAGTTCTCTAAACTACTAGATTAACAAAACAAACACTTAGAAGCTATTATACAACAAACAAAAAAGTACAAACAGGTGTCGACAAAAAAAGAAACCACGCCACCGGTCTCGACAAAACAATCGCTCGACTTGTCCGTGACCGTGGCTGCCGAAATCGAGAGTGCCGGATCTGGAGCGAGCTTGCACAATCAGCTACCGCGCCTGCGTTGGCGACATGTGCTGTTATGTCAGCCAACCTTGAGGTTTGGACTTGACATTTGGGATAGAAGTGACAGCGTTTAGATCTAGTAGGCCGCTGGCCGAGATTCCTTGGAGTGTTGGTAGGTTTTTACTGGTTGATGTTTGATTGTGGTAATAGGTGGTGCTGTCTGTAATTATGGCAGAAAGTTTTGCTATTATTTTAAATATTGAGAATAATTTTGCCCTTGAGGTGGTTCTTATAAATGTGGTACAGTTAATGAAAGAAAGTGTCCCGCCATACGGATAAACATTTAATTAAATTTAAGTAAAAGCAACTGGACAAATATTGAAATTATATTGTTTTCTTTTATGAACAAGGCGTTGTATACCGAAAATAAATTATGTAACATAGTAATTGGAGGAGTTAATGTTTAAAGATACTTTCATTGCTTAATAACCACTTCAAGTCGATCACTTATATAATAATAAATAATAATTCACTCAACAGTCATAACATACCGTCGATCTTATATTAAGATACAAGTACACTGGTAGGTCTCTCATATGTGAAAGGCCGTCTGGGTATGTACCACCGCAATGTTTATTTCTCCCGTCAAACAGCAGTGTAAAGGCACTGTTGTGTTCCGGGTTGAAGGACATTGTAGCCAGAGTAACTACTGGACACAATTAGATTTTTCATCTTATTTCTCAGAATGGCGAGCGCAGTGGAATACCAAGCATTGCTTTGTTATAAATGGTGTTGTTTTTGTTTTGCTTACGGTCCATGAGCAGTCGTATCGTTTATCATTAGGCGAATGGCATGCTCGTCGTCATGCTCTCATGTATCTTTGGTGGCAGAAACGAAAAGAAGAAACAACAACAACAACAACAACAACGAAAGACTTCGTTCTGTCATCACCCAGACTCAGTACAAAATAATTTATCTCCGTACGGGAACCAAACCCTCTAATTGACTATATGCTTCTCGATCGACTGCGCCACGAAGGTTGTCAAAAACAATCATAAATAAAAGTTTTATTAGCCAGTAAACGCTAAACTAATCATGTTATGATAGCCAGCGACTGCTGACTACCGCCGTACGCTTCCGCGTGCCACACGTCACCACTTACTTTCACTGCGACGTGGGGTACGGCCTGCCCCAACCGCGTTAGATACCACCACAAAATAAACACCACAATAATGCACTCTAACAACAACAACAAAAGGTGCATTTTCCTAAAGCAAATGTTACGTATTTTTTGCAATATGTCACAAGTTAAATTGAACTTAATTTGATGGGTGGTACAGTTGATGTTCGCGCGTCGCGTGTCGATAAACGGCCTCGTCAAGGCCGCACGTTGCTGTTTACTTTCTCTAGCGGTCAACGTGCAGTGGAAGTTCCTTCGGGGACTTTTGGATATTATTCAAGGTCGGAGATTGTCGCTGAATACTTTGAACTCGCGTCGGTCGAGGGAGCTCGTCTCGACTTCACTAATTATAAAGAGTTGCTTATTTATTTCTCTATTTTTATTACCAATTTTTTGTAAAGTTTCTCGTCAATATTTAAGCTTATTAACTGCGATTATTATTACAATCAATAATGGTAATTTTGATGTATGTTCTATGTACTCAGATTTTATCACTTATCTTATCTGATTATAAAGCGACATGACTTTGCAAATATATGTTAAAAATACAAATAAGCAGATATGGATGTTTCCAACTGTCTAATAATAAATATTTTAATTCAAATATATTGCGCGATTAACATTCATGGCATTATTTATAGACAGTTTTAAAGCCTATTTTTGCAATTGAATGTTTTATCTTCACCGCTCAAAATAAATGGTTCGAAAGTGACAAAGCATTCGATTACTAAAATAGGTTTTAAGACTTTTTATGAATAAGGCCGCCAATATTTAACTAAATGCTAAATGTTATGATCTGAAATGATTTCAAAGGGTTTGCATGACGGTTGGAAGTTTTTAACCAAACATTTATTTAATTTTAGAATAGCCAGTGGTAATTGAAATGTATTTAAAATTAGAAATCATATCCTGAGTAACTGCACCAGGCAATGATAAAAAAACCATTACGAACTAGTGGTAAAGGATAGAAAAAGGAAGTAAAGCAAATGCATATAATTTAGAGTTTCAAAATGGCCCAGTCTTGCCTAATACGGCTGTCTCTAAGGATACCAACTCCCAAAAACGTACAGTGACCTCATTAACTCAGTGTGACATATTAAATAAACATAAATCGGTTTCTATATTGACCTATATCAATGCAAAGGACGCGAGCATAGACAACACTAACATAGAGGCGAGCGGGCTCATTATATATAACTTTGTAGCTGTTTATGACTTCACCAATGGCCACACAGATATGTTTATTAATGTAGATGATTTTATAACCAATTTATTATAGTAATTAGTTATATTTCTTACTCTATTCTCACACGCAATCACGGAATGACAGTGAGATATATGTCTTGTATCGTGAATATCAGAAATTAGAAGCTGAATAAGATTTTTTTTTGTGTCAAGAGGAAAAGCTGTAAAACTCCCCTTTCGGTACCCCGGAGGAGGCCGAAAGGGGTATGTCAGTGTCGCTGGCCTACCAACCCGGCACAGATATTGTGGCCGAGTGCGGTTACCCCAGGGCGAGAAGCACCCCGATTCCTTCCCTGTGTTCGCCCGGCGCCGAACCATGAACTTAGAACCGAGAACCTTTTTTTGGTGTCCACCTAATTTTGACGTCCTCCGTGGCGTAGTTGGTTAGACGCCGACTGTGAAACGAGAGGCCGCGGGTTGGATCCCCGCACCAACACTAATTGTTGTGTAGCCCACAAATATTTGTGTCGGTTCTGGGTGTTTGTGAGACAAAAGACACGACACAAGACTTAATTGATCTTAATGTGGGGTCAGAACTATGTATGACTGTTGGGTGTATTTATTTAATTTTGAATTTTTGCTTAAAGAAACTCGTGGTCTCATGTTTGAAAGTTGGCTCCGTCAGCTCTACCGAAGACCTCAAATGATCTGGCCTGATGATGATCTGTTATCTACTATCACTATGAATGCTGCGATTTTAAACCTTTCGATTAATTGGTAAAGGTGTTTTTTAAATTGTATTGCTCATTTGGTACATGACCTCTCAGTCCTCGTCACTCAAGGATTACGTGTCCATATTTCCTCCGGCAAGGTCATCAACACGTGTGACGTCACGCTATTTTAAAGTCAAATTCTTGTAAATAAGACAAGTCACAAGTCATATTTGTCGACGATAACTGGAAACATTTTAGTCAGTACAAGACCTTTGTAATAATATGTGACACATATAGCAAGAATTTGTTCAAACAAATGGCCCAGCAACAATTGAACTTTAGAATTTTAAAGATTTTCAAATGCTGCTTATGTATAACAAAAATGCATACTAACATTACTCTTCCACTACTCGTTTTAAACCAAAAATCTATGCTATAAACTTGATATCAGTTTTTGGGTTTGTAAAACTAAAAACATTTTCCGCTAAATGAATTTGTATTGCAACACCCAATCAATTTACAATGACAAGCTCTCATTATGTATTGTCTTCCTGAACCATCTGCAATTAAATTTCACAATTGTATTGTCCTTTTACAAGTTTCTCATTTATTGCAGATTATAGATCTAGATCGAGCTAGAAATAAATCGGACCTTCGTAGGCATTGCGACAGCGGAGCTTTTTCCTTCCGCGCGTGCGATGGCCACGGCGGTGCAATTGTTATGCCTAGTGTGTTGTAATACAATGTAATGTTGCCAGGAAAATAGACGCAGCCGTAATCCTGTATACATGTTCAAATTTATGCGCTCGATGGACTGTTTACACAGGTAAACGGCAACTTATTGGTGTTGAGTAATGAATTGGTCGTTGCAAATTTATAGTGATTTAGTTTCTGTTTTCTTTGTATAAATCCGATCTTGGTTTATTGTAGTTGATGGTCATTTGAAATTAGAAAATAGAAGGCTTTTATGGTTGGAGAATCCGTCACAAAGACTTAAAACCCATTCAATAGTTTTGAAATCGTGTTTAGCTTGAAATATAAAATTAACTTTATGAAAAATGTTTATGTGCTCGTAAAAGTTAAATCGTCAACATCTTCATTCACAAAAATGCCATTGCTCTACGCAAGAAAATTCAGAGTTCGTAAGAGTCAAATGGAAAATGAAAATGTAAGAAATTTGCAAAATGGTACATAGATTTCAAAATTAGTACATTGCATGTTCTAAGCTAGAACTGTAAAATTATGGGACATAGTACTAATAAATAAGGAGCAAATCTGTGTGGCAATTGTGCTAAAGCTATATAAATGCGAATCTATGCTAAAGAAAATTCAGTGCTTAAAATCTCGGGCCCTTCTGTGCGTCGGAGAGCATTTTAACCTGATTCCGGTCGTTGTGAAATAGTTGCAGAAATCTCAAGATACCTTATGAGTATATTGAAAATTCTGACATTAGAGCGGCCACTAGTTACACAAAATTAATGAATAAATGCATTGCAATATTTAGACTACCTCCTTGATATATCGTGTCAACGAACTGCGATTTCACTGTACTCTAAAGAGGTAATGATAGTTTAGGTTGTTGGTTAATAGTAAGAAAATATATATACATACATGCATATACGCGTAAATTATAGGTGAGGCATCTGAATCTTGAATTCGTTCTGTCCTACATCTAGGGAAATTACATTTAATTTTGATACTAATAGATAAAGCTATAGTACAGTATGGTGTGGTCGAACGTTTGTAAATTCGTCCCCTCTCACCGTCTGTTGGTTTAAAATTTGAAGACACCAAATGCCAATACATCAGTGAATAAATATGCACGGCTGCAGGCGACGTAACGCGTCCACCGCGTAATATTGATGCGTCGGTGAAAGTCGAGCGTGTGTGAGCTGATTCTGCGTTTCTCCACATTATTGGCTATATCTTAACATAATCGAGCCGCATGAGGTAACCGATTCTTTTGATTGACCATAAAATTCGATAAATAGCACTGTTTAGCAAGTTGGAATCATATTTAATGCAATAATTGCTGTTAATTATAATCCTGTGGTTTTACGAGGTTTGATGATGTTTTGAACGATGATAAAAAATGCTTATTATATTTTCAGTATGTTATAAAAAGGATCGTAATATTTGTAACCTTGGTTGCATCACAACCAGGTCAATATCCGTAATTAGCTTTTGATTCTCGGCGGTATCTGGCGACGCTATACCATCTAAAGCCTCATTCTGTAGAGGTAAATAACATGTTTGGTCCCAAAAATAAGAGCTACATATCAAAAGTATATCACATGTCGCGTCGCCCCAACACCCGTATTATGAAGTGGTATGAAACACATGCTAATGTAAGCAGTAACGTATTAATGACATGCAACTTTCTCGAATAATTAGCTGTATCGAGTTAAAAACTCTCGAGTTGTTTACGCGCCTCGACACCTCAATAATTTCACCGTGCTCCTCAACAGATTATATCACAATATGTCGATCTGTTCTGGTGTTATTTTACCTTTAAATGTGTAATTTTAGTCCGATCACTCACGGAGATGACATGCACAAAAAATATTAGCTGTTCAAGTGAAATTAATTTCTTCCTTTTCATTTACAGTCGACACCGAATCTGGTTCTACCTAACCTTACCTTATTACTGTTGAGCCAGTCCTACATCATAATGTAGGACTGGCTCAACATTATTCTCCATCAAAGCTGTCAATGAACTCAGGATCTCAAAGTCATGTGGATCATCCACATAAATCGATAATTTGACACTATTTTTTTAATTTATTTGTGCCGAGGTTTCTTTCATCAATTCTAGAATGTTTTTCAACTTTAATCCTGCATCGTTTGTACATAATCTATGTACACGCGTACCTTTACGAATCAACACGTAGTACAAGGCCAATGTGGCGGGAGCACTAGGAAGAGCATTGAGGCAATTTAGCATTCGCTGCGGATGAGCTGCATCCAGTGCAACGCGATGTGAAGGCCGCGGACGTGACTGGCTGGAATACTACTGCCGGGGATAGAGGTGAACGATATGTGAAGGGGATTGGGGTTATGCAATATGTATTTACACATGAGAATCAGTGAGCTATAGTTTGACATCCAAAGAATATAACCCATGTATATTAAAGGAAAAAGATATATAGGCTAAGAAAGAAGATGGCACATAAAACGAAATATTCAACATTTTGTAAGCCACGATGAAACCTGAGGGATATCTACAAGAGTTTTAAAGGGATGTGAAAATCATCAACAGGTTGTGGAACAAGATTAGCCCCATAAACCAGCGGGCTATGACAATGTAGGCGTGTAAGCTTCCATACGACGATTGTGTAAAATACACATCGATTCAGAAAACCTGATTTGTTTAATTTGCGATTCGAAATACAAATTAATTTGTTGCCATGAACCTTGCAATTATATATAGTTTTTATTTCCGTTATAAGGACAAATTTTAATGCTCATTCAAAATAACAAGTACATTTCATGCAACCACATCCGGGTCTGATATTGAAGGCGTGAACATAAAATACGCATTACACATTCTATCCGATGTCGACTATCCAGATGACCTGGCATCAGATCCGGGAAGTGGCAATGATATACGTTTAGAATTGGTACAATCGCGGGCAATATCTCGGATACTGGTCGAAAATAGACGTTGCGTAATGCTGTAGCTAGGGGATTGTGGCATGGGCCAGCGGACGCCCAGCGCCCTTCGCCTTGGCGACGTCGGCTAAATACAGATTCGATGGCTACTGGTTATCTGTATAGTTGATTCTCAATTTTGCGAATAAAAATATAACGCCCTTTTTTAATTCAACCAATGCCATGGTCCATCGAGCCCTACCCAGAGAAAGGATAAAAAAAAGTTTAATAACATTTATTTTACTCACAATGTAACCAAAAAGTGGAAAAGAAAAAAAAAGTTTTTTTTGTATAGGCAGTAAAATAATTTGTACGGGTTCTACAATAACTTGGTGAAGTTTAAAAATTAAGATCCAACATAAGCAAGTCCTTACAAAAGTTGAACACAAACGACGTCGTTAATTGAAAATGAATGTGAGTAGCTGATATTCAATTTAATGGGATACAATTGGAAGTCACATGTCCAACAGTAGGCTACTAAAGAAGATAATATTAGTAAAGTTTCAGAGGTATTCCATACGATTATCGCACCATTCTGAACATAAAAATGACGTAAGTAGTTAATTTTGACCGTTAAAATCTCGTTATAAGGATCTTGAATTCAGAATGTTTTCTGTAGGGCGTAATACAGTGGGTTTTATAAATAATATCCAACTATCTCTGCTCAATTAACCTCGATGGTACTCAAGTAATATTAATAGAAGTAGGAATTATCTCGTAGCGATTGTAGCCATTTATCTGGCGTATCTGGAACAAATAGGAGTATCGGCTTAAGATAGCATCGCTTCATAGTTATTAGTCAATAGTAGGAAATTACTTTCAGCTGTTATTGTTAGATTCGGATATTTCGATGTATTTTTCACTGCTTTGATATTATTTGACCACTCGATTCGGAATCGTATGTATGTTTGTCATTGAATCCATCATTTTTCCGTAGCTTGAGAAATTAAACGTTTTCTTTTTTGCCACAATCAATTTTCTATGAAAACCTATATACGTACATGCTTAACTAATTATTTTACAAAATGAAAAAAAATTATAGCTCTACAGTAATAAAAATATGGCCCTACTATATTCATCTTTCGTAACAGCAGAGTTTAAGAGTATATCAGGTGCTAAATAAGTAACGTAAATAAATTCACCTGCATCTACATATTGCAAAGTACAGACAGAGTCGTGACGTAAGCAAACAACAATTCCATGCCGAGCAGTGCCCTGTGACGCGGCCCGACCTTGGGCCAAAAGCAACTTTCAACCAGGAAGAGACGAGGCGCTGTCACTTCGACAGCGACTTATACGAGGCCTTATTTGGCGCACAAATGGGTCGACTATTGATATTTCGCGGTTTTAAACAGTGCTCGTAAAATATTAACCTTGCGCTCTGGCGCGGGATTCGAAGCAGGTGCGAAATGAGTGCTGTGAGCTTTATTGGAATGGGCAATGTCGTTGCGGCAATGTTTACAGCAAGGATTGTGTAGTGCGTCTCTTGTTGACATATATTGTTTATTATTGATTTGCTATTGAATACTTAGGATCAATAATTTGAATAATCTTGTAAATTATTTGCATAACGTTACTAATGAAACTCTTTATATTATGAAGAATTATGAAGCAACAGTGATATTAAACGTCGTGTCAGAATATTCAAGAATGTCTACACCTCGATTGCAACCTCTCTAATTAGTAAAACAAATAAACAGTCAGTTGTAAGACCCTTATATTTGTCTCATTGTTGCAAATATAACGCAAATATCACAAAAATTTTAATAAATACTCGAGCAACAATCAACGCGCAATATATTATCCATGTAAACGAACAAAAACGGGCGCATATTTAATGCCTTATCCTGTGGTAAGCGCAATGCCTTTATGTTTATTATTTTTGCAATTAATATTATGTTAACCAATCTATCCTTTAAAGGTAAGTCTTAACTCTTCTAACTGAAAAAGCACGCAAAAACTTAAAAATTGTGTATCCTTTGTTAGAGGTCCTTTAACAAAATAAATACATATATGTATGTAAAATTAACACGCACGAAACCGCAACGACATATTTGTCATACCAAAAATCGTGTGACAAAGCGCATAGAAGGAAAACTGTAAGTTTCCACGCGCGGGCGGCGTTTCAACGCGGCAAGCGGCGCGGCGGGACCTTGGCGAGCCACTTACGAATTGAATCGGCCGCTGCCGAGGCCGCGCCGCCTTCCGTCATGATAAACACTCGGCGGACGCGGTTCACACTGGAGCGGGGGTTTTGCGATTGTATATACGCACTTTTATTTTTAAAAAAAGGTAGTTCTGACCCTGGTAAAATATCCTTTTTATATTTAATTTTTATTTATTACATATTTTATTTATAATCAAGTGTTTTATTTACTAAAAAATCCAACACAAAAAACGATTGTTGTGTAGGTCAAGTGATTTGTAAATAATTTTGTATTTAGATAAACGATGTACTGACTTCTTCTAGATGAGCAAATATTGTGACGGAACATTATTTTAAAGATTACCGAGCATTGAAATAAAAACAACAAAATCGTATGTTAATTTATTGAGTAATTAATATTATCAACAGACGTTAGCAGACCTCAGTTAAATAATACTTGATTATTTAAGACAATATATCTGGTAATATATTGACAGTTGATACTAAATTTTAAACAAATAATTGCCTATACGTAGAATAAATATCTTTATTCAAACAATAACGAAAATATAATTCGTGCAGATGAATGCCTACAAAACGATACAATAAGATAAGAACAAGTTCCGCGCATATTATGTCGTGTAAACAAATTGATTTACATCTAATGTCGCCTTTTACTATACGGTTTGTAACCTTGCGTTCGCGAGGTCGTGGGTTCGTGTCGAAGTTGCATCGATTAATTGAAATCTATACGCATATGCATATGACACTCGTGGGTTATTTGGCATTGTCTGGAAACAGGAAATAACCATTCGTTTTTTTATGACATGAAAATTCAAAAAAAAAAATTGATGGTAATCGACACTTACTGAACAACTTTAAAGTTTAGACTTATCTGATATTTATTATACAATGAAATATGAGCTTATAAAAGCATTAATAAATAATAGTGCTACATTTAAAGCAGTCTTTTAGTATTGCGAAAAAGCTTCCTTTAAAAACCGGATTTAACAAAATAATCAATTGACATACAGATAATTTTACGTTTATAAAATTTAAACTAATATAAGCTTGATACTTTAAATCGCAATAGTTCCGGCACCTACATGCACGGCGCCTTACAAAACTATTTGTTTGTTTGCCTACTATACTGATTGAATTATAGTTTTAAATGTTTATCAGTGCTGTCCTTGGCGCCACTATGAGATAAAGTAGGCAACGCCGCGGTATTGACTAGTGTCTGCCGTAAACTGCGCACATTTGTATATTAACACGTGATTTTTTTACGTAATTTCTTTGTTTGTTTGAATGTTTGGAGGCTAATGAAGTTGTTATTTGGTGAGGCGTGTTTAGATAATGTCGGGATGGGTATGGGAATTTGTTGAAGGTTCCTGATGGTTATAATTATTTGTGAATTGTGGCTGTGATATTAGTATAGTGATAGCAGAGTCTGTAAACCGTGACGTCTGGGATTTGATTCGCAGGTTGGGTCAATCACAGTAATTTTAAACTGTATTGTATCAGTTCATAAAGCTCTATTCCAGCATCCGATTTTACGATTGAGAAAGCTTAGGGCATAATACATCACGCTAAGTGCGGGTTCGCAGACTTCATATACCATGGATTTTTTTGTAAAATACCTGCGGTTTGTAGATTACGATGTTTTTCTTCATCGTTACATTGCGTGGTATTTGACTGTCAACCCGCAAGAGGCCAGGGTGGACTATAGCTTAAGCTCTATAAATGTAAATACACCCAACAGTCACATCCATAGCCCTGACCCCACACTGAGATTGAATCTTGTATCGTGGGTATCAGAAACTACGAGAGACTTTTTGGTCTCACAAACACCCAGATCCGGAACAAATAACTATGGATCACACAAATATTTTTTTCGGGGATTGAACCCGCGGTCTCACACTTTACAGGTGGCTTCTAACCAACTGCGCCACTGTGGCTGTCAATCTGTTGCTGATGTGGACTGAATGTATAATAATAATAATAAAGGCTTACCAGCGCGTCAGTTTGCGTATCACTAAGTTGGAAGGCAGGGTTACGATTGAACACATTTGGTCGGCGGCCGACGTCGCAGGAGCCAGTCACACACACACACTTCACTGTAACGTCCTGAAACAAACGCAATATGTCAAATATTGCTACTTTCTATATTGACAGTAAATGTATTGCACCTGATAATACAATATTTTATACGAGTATAACTATTTAAAAAGAGAATAGACACAAAACGTACCTAGTGACGTTATACCTATTAACAAAAACATATGTTAAATTGAGGAATTTGTAAAAATAAAATTATGCAACTGGTAACGGGTTTACCAAAACCAGAAAAAAGAGAGTGGAGGGTTAATGGGATCGAGTAACGATTGACTACAGACCGACTTTATAACCTCATATATGATATCCTCCCCATAAGTCTACTAATTAACCTTTTGTAATCCCTATGTGGGATCGGCTAACTTGTAATGTTTTTACGAATGTTACAGAATGAATTGGCTTACAATTTTACGACCGGCCGCCCGTGTGACGCCACAACGAAACAATTGTAATCTTTGAATCGAAGAACTTTCGATTTCGAAGTTTCGAAGGAGATGCCCTGAAAATCGAACTGGGGACATCACCAGTCTATAGTGTGCTGCTACCAAACCATAGTGGGATAAAGTAATATATAAGTAACATATTTTTGGTACCGTACAGGTTTTGCTTAAAGCTATTATTTACTGATGTTCGATCTATCAATCAAAACAAGAGTAACAGTTATTTTTATTGGAGTAGCGTAGTTTGAATATCTAATGAGTCAATATCTGGCATATAATTAGAATAAATATTACAATATACGTAAAAATCGCTACGTAGCGATTGGAGTCAATTTTAACTCTAATATATTGTCAATTGTCAGATTTCAATGGCTGAGTACCTCAGTCCCAACGGGGCATAAAGCTTAATATGACAATAATGAACAAATACCACAGAGATCTGCTCTAAAACCATATATTTTCAAAGTAATTAATTCATCGAACTATAAAATTTTAATAAAGCTGCTTTAGGTAATGAATACAAACGTCATCATCTTCAGTCAAAAGTCCTCTGCCAAAGTACTGATTTAATGTAATACTCGTATATACTATTTGTTTCAGGTGATAACTCGTAATGAGTGTGGCGTAAGGGGCATACTCCACGCAACTCTAGTCGCCTTCGACAAACAGTGGAACCTCGCCCTCACTGACGTCTTGGAAATATGGAAACGCAAGAACCCCAAGAAACGCAAGACACTGGTGGCTTCTGGTGAGATATTAAACTATTTATTTAATTAATACACCAATTACATTAATGAACGAAAAAAGACAATATAAACACAAATAAAAATGCAACACAAATAATTACTAATATAAAGAAAATTACATTTATAAATAATAGCCTTATTCGTAAATTTTTTCGCAAAATTGTAGACAAACTACTATTCTTCTTAATTTATTATCTTGTTTTCTTTATACTAACAGCCTTATTCATAGACAGTTTAAATACCTATTCTAGTTATCAAATGTTTCAATTACTAAAATAGGTTTTAAAGTACATATTGTATTGCCAGGTACCCCGGTCCCAAAGGGTACAGCAGCAACGATATCCCCAGTGCCGGCGGTGACTGAAACTCCCCTAGGTAAGGGAGTATGGGAGTGCACCAGACATATACCACAGATGCTGGTTCGCGGAGAGCACGTGGTCATGATCAACATCGTCGAACGATGACTGTTGGAGGTGGAATCTATGTATGTGACAAAATTACGATGTATATTATTATCAAGGAAGCACTGGATGTTTCTGTCTGTGTATTGAAGTATATGTGATTATGAAATTGTGTTTTATTGTGGTTATTTCTAACCTCTATATTAAGTTAATATCGCCTTAGATACCCTCAAATTGTTTTACTGACATAGAAATTAAGGTTACAACTGACCAAAGATCGATATAGAATTCTGTTTTTATGATTTCAAAGTAAAGTAACAAACACTAAATGCACCTTTAATGGTTTCGACTTAGAGTAATTTAAATTCACTTAAGAAAAGGTTGCGTATAAACAAACAAAATATAGAATATTTGTATTAAAAATTTCACTCCTTTTTCCCACAGAAGTGAGATTCAATGAAAAAATAATAACACAATGGATATTTTATGTAAAACGTTTAAAACAAAAAGTGTGGGAATATTTTTCTTGTTGTTACTTGAAGTATTTTTTGCACAATATCAGAATCGACTTATTGTTTTTCAGGAAAATACCGTATAATATAAAATTGGTTCTGGGCAGGGTATGACTGTTTGCCTCTATACCAAGTGTAATTACAAATTAACATTAAAGCACAGTGTAAAAGTATGTGCAATACTGTAACAGGACAAAAATATATTAGGATTTATCATATCAGCACATTATTTTAGTTTGCCACATATAACATGGCCGTTAAAGATATGATACGAAGACGAATCTGTGTTCATCCCGAGCAAAAAATCGGTTCTTGCACGTCTATTATAAGATTTTCATGTCGAATTACACAAAACGCCTAACCTGGGAATTGACCCCAGGACCTCACAGTTCACAGCCCACACACTTGTAACAAATTACTGTTCTCCTTACATAATTGAAATTCAAAGAATGCTAATATCATACACAATGGACAAGGAAGGGAACGGGATAGTACAAACGAGGGCCGATAAATGGGTAACGGCTTTGTCCGAGCGTGGTACTATGATAGCGTGGTATTGGTAGCGTAGTATGGTAGTGTGGTGTGGTGTGGTAGCGTGGTATCGTGGATTGTTTTCCGATTTCCACGCGAGTCCCGGCAGGGCGTCGGCCTGCGCGCGCGCCGTGACCGCTCGCGGCCGTGCGTCGACCCCGACGCCGCGTTTTCGCGACCCATGTGCCTGGAGAAAACTCTCACACTGGGATAAGGGATACGCGGCTATAAACTATCCTAGTTTACCAGCTAATGCGTCAGATTGTAATCAAGGTTGGTAAGATAACTTGTGTAGTACAAAATCGATCGATAATAACTTGTACACTAATAATACGATATTAGAAAATATGTAATGTGAGTTTTGTTCGTTTTTAAAATGTTGTCTGTTTGGAATTGACTCAGAGGAGGAAATATCTATATGTATGAATTACAATTTATTTTAAGGTATCGATTAGTTGCCAATTCGTGTGATGCAACCTATTATGTGACTTCAGCAAATTATGAAATATGGTGCAACAGTTTCAGTACATTATATTTATGACGATATCGTATGCGCTTCAAATTGCTTTAGCCACAGTAAATTAATTGTAAAACATAATTAAACTACAAACTCATCATCAATAAAATTAACATCTAAAATATTTTTGATAACCAATCAAAAAAATATACCTCCGATAAACCGAAATATTTACCACACAAAACCGCCTAATAAAAAATCCTCGTAATTGTTTTCTACCCCCGCGGCGTGGGCGGTTGGACGGCCGCCAGAGGGCGTCGCACTCGCCGGCCATTGTCTTATGATCGATTGTGGACGCGAAAATAGGCGAGTGATGCATCTCCTGCGTTCTACGAATACGATCCGAATTTGTTCCGCGAACGGGCCTCTCATCTCCACCACGGGTATGTAACTCGTTGTAATCCTCGAAATTAAGTAAATAATATATGCTTGATGTTACATTGTAAACCAAATCATTGTGCTGTATGGTATTGGATAAAAAAACACATTACGCAGATTTGATAAGTATGAGATAACTGTATGTAGAAAGAAAAGTAAAACTTTGTAACATGTTGTAGTATACTATACCTCGTTCTGACCTTAAATTAAGATACGAGACTAGTGGCGAGGGTGCCGGACCCTACGATTGAATTTCATCTCAAACAAAAAACAAATATTTATCGAATGTACTTTCATTGTTCTTATTTTACGACAACTAAGCTTCACCAGTACCAAACCTTAAAACCGTATCTTATAGTGTTTATACATTTTCTGCTGTTGTACCTAATTTTTACCAACTTGATTTGCAATCTATTCCTTTCCTATTATTTTTATAATAACGCGAAATGTATTTAACTATCCGTGGCGCAGTCGGTTAGACGCTGGCTGTGAAACGAGAGACCGCGGGTTCGATTTCCTCCCCGGGACAAATATTTCTGTGGCTCACAAGTATTTGTCTCTTGTCTGGGAGTTCGTGAGACCGAAAAGTCTTTCGTAGTTTCCGATACCCACGACACAAGACTTAATTGATCTTAATGTGGGTTCAGGACTATATATAATGTGACTGTTAGGTGTATTTATTTATTATTATTATCTTTTTTTTTGTTCTTTCAAAGGACCTGTTTATTAGAATTTTGAATTACTACTAAACATTAGTAAGAAGTCAACAGCCCCTGGTTAAAGTTATACATTCTATGTATGCAGCAGGCCAGGTGGTTCAACATAAACGGTGACTTTATCACCTGCAATGATGGTCCTCGTTTATTACTGCCCCACACAACGATCTAAACAAGTTGACGTAATACAAATACCTCTATTACACATATTTTCTAAATAATAATTAAAAATACGCTCGACCACCAAGGTATATAGCATTGAGTAATTGTCCGGTTGCAAATGATCCAATGAATTAAGATGATAAAAGATGTTTATTGAGTTTCTGGTTAAGTTAACAATCGAAAAGATTTCCATATAAACTTCGCCAGGGGGTAGCGACCCCCTTGCACTTCATGTACGTCGGTGGTGCTATATCCGATGTTTTGCGAGGGTGATTACAACTGCACGAAGTTTTGCAATTAGATTAGAAAGGCGAAGTCATAGAAGAAGTACATATAATTATTATGCTTGTAAGTTTAGTACATATCGCTAAGATTGCTGTGTTTTAAGTGCGTAGTGGCCTGTTGGAAAACGTACCAGACGCGGCTTCCAACATGTTCACGGTGGTCGCGGGTTCAAGTCCTAGGGCACACCTCTGACTTTTCGGAGTCATGTGTGTATTGATAGTCAATCACCACGCACTTTAACGGTGAAGGAAAACATCGTGAAGAAACCTACATACCATAGAGACAAAAAAAAATGGTATGTAAGTCCGCCAGCCAGCACTATGCTAGCGTGGTGGACTATATGGCCTAACCACTCTCAATCGTGCTCTTGATTGTAGAGGAGGCTCGTGCCCTGCCGTAGGACATACCTATGTATATGAGCTAAAACAGTACTGTTGTATTACCGAACTATATTCATCATTGAACTTATTTATTGATTGTATTAAGGCCAGAAGATTTGTTTACACTATCAATAGTACTCAATTCTGTAACACTTATTTAATTCCAGTTCTACAGAAACTAATATTACTAAATGCACTTATTTATTAATATTTATGATTAACCCAATATTTATACAACTAACTAATAAATTATTCAATCAAAATAAGTATTTTGCATATGGAGAGTCCGAAATTTCAAACCGCCCACGGCTCATCGACATGTCGGCCTTCGCGGACATTTTAACTGACGCGGAAGTGGACAGTTCTTGAACTTTACCGAAAACAATATTGTGTTTACCAAACTGCTTATTTTAAGCGAGGACGGATGGATTGCGTAAGTTACTGACCTCCCGGTGACCTAACATGAGGTCACTTGCATCCTTAGGCGAACTTAGACATAAAATAATGTCCTTATTATTTTTTCTATGTATTAAAAAAAATATTTATTTAATTATTTTTTGTTTTTTACTGATTTCTTAATTTTGGTAAACACCAAAACGACTCTGGTGGCAAGTCGCTGTCGAAGTCCTTAGAGCAAGCCTCTTTTCACCAATTGACTTCCTGTGGTTGAAGAATTAAATATTTTGTACGACTGAACATTGCACAACATTTGACGTCCAGGCAATACAAAACATACAAAATACATATACATACATACATAACCACACGCCTTTTTCCCAGAAGGGGTAGGCAGAGGTGCTACTAGAACACCCACGTTTCGACGTTTCGCCTTGTATATTCCGTCCCACGATGTGATAGGGGGCGAGCCTATCGCCATATCGGGCACAAATTCCTGACTCCGGGCTAATAATGAATAGAAAAATCCAATATCACTTTGCCCGACCCGGGATTCGAACCCGAGACCTCAGCTTTGCAATCATACCGTAGTACCACTACGCCACCGAGGCAGGCAATACAAAATACCCTTATTTATTACGTTTCCTTTCAATATTCTAGGTTTTGTTAATTATTCTACTGAAACATGTATTACATACGACCTAATACGGTGGGCGAATAAATTTAGGAAATATTTCGGGCATATGAATAAAAAAATGAGTGGAGCATGATGCGTTAGTCGCGCGCGTATAAATAGTGCGCGATTGCGCAATGGCGGACGATGCACTGGCGCTCGGCGGGTCGCACAGCGCGCCGTCGACTCGCTAACTAGAGATTAATGTTAAATCGACTGATGATTAATCCAAAAAATATACCTATTGATTTTAAATTGGAAAAAAATACTGTTAGTTAATAATTAATGTATTCGAAATAATAACAAAGATTTATCTGTGCAGCTACAAGATTCAATATAGGTTTAGCAATCCATGGATGTTCTAATACACTTGTAATTCATTTTTCCAGTTTTTTAATAATTAATAAATAAATTGCCATGTTTACGCTTTTTCCGCGTGCAGAATATAAATTATTTTACATCACCCCTACGATCGACTTCAGTGAAACAAGATCGCATCAAAATATTTACACACGCCAATATTTGTCAAGCTACTCTAAGAAACACAATCAATTGTTATGAAACTATGTAACAGAAGAAACAAGTAACACGATATGATAAATGTGATACATACACAAATTATTTGAATATCAAATAACTGACAGGGCGCCAGACGATAATTGTTTAATAGCGAACTTATACTTGTCAAATGTTACAATGCGATACACCCACTCGACGTGAAATATTTCGCACAAACACGCGTACAACAGTCAAAGATTTATGTGCAAAATGGCAAAAAGCAACTTTCCACTGTCCTACGTTGTTTGTTTAACAAGTACTGCACTTAAAGCGTAAAATTCAACGTTAATACGAAAATATTGGCTGATGTTTTTTGAAAAGTATCGGTGTCTGTAAATATAACCTTTATAGAGCATGCAGGTAATGTAGAGTCCACATACAATATTAAATATTTTTCGTTTTCGAAAGGTTACATCTGGTTCATGTTGGATTCAGTGTTTCATATGGAGGCTTGCTTTCATTTTTGTCTTGTAACATATACATAGTTACTATGTCATAAAATGTTACTGATTTGACTTTAATTCAAGCATTCTACACGTCATATTTATTGAAACCAAAACCTGAATATACATACACTACCAGTGGCATATAAATAAACACAAATTCTTTACTAATATTTAGATGAAGAACCATGACGTCATAAGTCGATTAAATAATAAAAAAACAGCTAATAAAATTATAAAAACAAATATAAAATAACTTCTAAAAGTGAGCTTTATTGTATCTTCTACGTATTAAGCATTTATCATAACAAGGATATTACACCGCAGCTGTTAAGTGCATCACAATGCGCCACAAGCTGCATGAAAAGTAATTTTCAAAGAATCTTAACAGCTTTTTTGTGCTATGTAACATTGATACATGTATAAATTACTGTGATAATGACTTATAAAGTAACGACTTTACACATAAGGCTAACTGGTCGAGACAAGGCGACACTTCCGTGTACACTACATATATACGCCTATATGATTAAATTATGTACGCGTGGCCCAATGTCGACCACTATTCTTTTTCCAACCTTGATCGTCTGAAATCTTATGCGCATTTGCAATGTTTTTATATATTTTAAAGGGGTTTCGTGTATCCCAAACAGTGGACAGAGGCTTTTTATTGTCCTCATAAATTAAGTTATAACGTCGTATAAGATACTCGATACGTGTCAACTTCTTTTTGTATACTGCTACGGTAAAACGACTACATTGTACCTACTTGATTTCCATACCGAACACTAATAAGGTATTTTATATCTCTTGGTTATTCACTTTCTTATGTGGGACTAATTTCACATAAATACCACAATACTGCAGGAAACTTAAGGGGCTATTATTCAAAGACACTTTTTTATATTATTGAATAAAACTATAATATGGAAAAATACTTGGTGTCACACAACACTTCATAATATGATCTTGAGAAAAAATATTCTTTGTAAAATAGCTTGCACTTCCTTAACATTTATCTTATTACCACAAGCATTTTCCCTGTATATAAATGTACAATTTATGTGAAAAAATACGATATAAAAATATTTACACACTGAAGCTTAACTTCTTATGTATTAAAGTGAGTGCCATTTTATCTTGTGTTAATAAAAGCCTCAACGCTTTAGCACTGAATCTTATAAAAATAAAGAGCGTAAACAAACTTGTTCGTATTTTGACGTACATAATCCTGCAAAAGACGGACTTGTAATCCTCATGAGGCAATGCGATTTACGCCACATAATTTAAATCCGATATGCGACAGGAAATGTCGCGGATCGTACCTTAATTAAGTACAAATATTTTAATTATGATTGTTTGTAACTTTAAACTATTGTATTATTGTATCATCGGCATACAGGCATACATACATACATATCTAGAATTTTTAATGAATTTCCAAACGAGCTTTTTTCATCCATTTTCTTTCTTACATCATTTTGTTTAAGTAAATTCATGTTTAGATACTATAGTTTTTATATTCGCACAAATATATTTCAACAAAAAATCTACACAACCCAAAACACTTAAAAGCAAACGAAAAATATAACCACAATAACTATTCACTTAACCAGCGCCTAACAGATCGGGCGGGCGCGGTGCATCCCGCCGCGTCTCGCTTTACTCTTTTTGTATTCGTTCTTGCAGCTAACTTGGGCCCGGCATGACCTATTTACTGTAAATAGACGCAGCGTCGAATCCGGTGCCCACGGACACGTGCCGGGATCGTCTCGCGCCGGCTTTTAGTGCATTCTTTGAGATTGGCTACTTATTTAAGGGTTTTTATGTAAGGAAATGTTTTTTCATCTCTAAGCTTTGAGAATGAGTCGTGCTTTAAACTGGTATAGTGTAAAAAAAGAATTTCCATGCTGTTTTGGTTTTAAACAGTACTCATGCATTTTTGTATAAATAATATAATTGTAGGACGGAGAACAGGGATTTGGAAAATGCAAGAGACATTTATTCTAGGTAAAGTAACTGTGCTGATGCGATGTTTATGACAACCTAAAAGTCATGCCTAGTTAAAATCAATTATGTACTGCAGTCTATATGCTGACAATTATACCTATTTTTTAAATATCCTAATAGGCTCTCTTTAGCAAGATACACATACTGTGTGTAGGATCTTGTTTAAAAACGAGTAGAGTGGAATAACAAAACTTATTATATACAAAGTAAACAATTGTAACATAAAGCTAATATTTCTGGAGAAATATGCTAGCGTCGCAACCTGTTTTTTTTGGTTTTACTAATTTGTTAAATTTATATCAAATACCAAATAGGCCGTTTTGTAAGATAGCAACCAGAATGGTGGAAAAATCCGTTTTAGCGACACATGCAAGTTTGTCGAGTTTGACTCAGCATTTGTATATCCGGTTTTAAACAGCCGACATAATTGTGTCGACCGGCAGTGGCAGAAACACTCATTGGACTTACCATCAGGGTTGCCACTATAAAAAAGGCTCCCCTCTTCTACATGCCGTTGACTGTACAAGCATAGTGATATAACTTAACAAGATAATGTTTCATTAACTGGAGAAACAAGTATCGAAGTTATTAAGCTAACAAAAAACAAATCACGCGAAATAGTATGAAACACGTCACGGTACACTGCCCTCACATTCAGGGTTACTACCAAACCATTCACTTTGTTTGGAAGTTACGTATTTTCCACACGAAGGAAAATGTTGCGCAGAAACTGGTGTAAATATTCTTATTACATTTAACATTTCTCACTTTACTAAACCACTTCAAAAATAAAATTAAACAAAATAATTGCCACTTATTGCAATCATAGTTTGCCGAGATTATTTCCGTCTCATGAGGCTAGGGGATTTATCGCCATGCCGGGCATACATTCTAGACCCGGACAATTTTTTTTTTCAAATCGGAATATCAGAATTGATCGGTCAGAATTGGTCATGATGTCGTCTCAACAATCATTTTTAGGTCTTTATAAGACGATGATAAAGAAAATGCTATTTTTGTGTTGTTGAGAAAAAAACAAAATAAATTTAAAATAGTACCGCCACGTTCTATGTTCATAATATTGACTTACATATTATCTGAACACTTATTAATATCAATATTCAAATTATGAGATACATGTCAAATAGCTTGTGATAAGTAGAACGAATTTTATTGCATAAAAATAGCTAAACATAAATTACGATCATGAAAAGATTTTGTTTCTAAAGAAATACTTGTCTTCTTTTCAGAAAATGTCTGAAAGAAAATATTGCTTCTTCTTGTTAAGTAAGTAATTAAGAAATAAGATTTATGTTACGGTAATGAAGACCTAGTAATACAAAACATGTATACCAATGTTATTTTTATTTATTAATAACAAACTTTAGCGTAGTATTCACTAGACTAAACAATTTCACCGCGGAAACATGTATTCAATAGGCATACAAAGATATATAAAAAAGAAATATCAAAAATCTCCACATTTTGTACGAAAAACATCAAACAAAAAATTAAGACATTCCACACTTTTACTTTCAAGTTCCTAAGTTTCACAAGTACAGTCGCACATAAAAGCGATCGCGGTGACAATAACTTTACCGTTCGATTACGGAAGCGATTGCGCGCGATTACATGTGAACGATGACGTCAGTCGCCAGCGACGACAGTATGCGAGTGTACCCCAGTGCGTGATAAATATGCACTTACTTTCTTTTAATCGTGTGACTTAAGACATTTCGTAATTAAATCAATTGTCATGTTGAAGGTAGCTCGACTAACTACTACCTCATTGCTGTTACATTTTTTGATATAAAATTGTAACGTACATGCAACACGCGTAAGGTTACAATATGAAACATATTATAAACGATTCCATTTATGTAACAGAGAAGGGCAGAAAAAAGAAGGGCAATAACACTACACAAATATTGAGACAATATTATTTAAATCCTCATGCAGAATTTTATTTCCTACCTCCACCAAACGATTATTGAATTATATTCAAAGATAGAGCTTCGTGGTATATTCTCTACTACTCGTAGATCGATTTCTACAGTGCACATTATTTTCTTACTTAATTTTAGTGCAGTAATTCCAGAACTTTAATGACTACAATATACGCAAAGCTATCCTGTTTGTAGAACCTATACAAAATGTTTAGAAAACTGATTTGTTATTAAAATGCAAAATATATATTTTCAGACTTGTCAATACAATGCAATATTGATATTTTCAGTCCATGACTTTCAATTTCTCGTATTGTTTTTTATGAATGCCATGTTTATCTGCAGCCCTGTTATCAGATTTGGGCGGTTGATAAGCGAGTGCAGCGCAGCGCGTGCGCGGCGTGACAGAAAGGCTTCGCTTTCACCGCCCCCCTCCTAGCACCCCCCTTCGAAACAGACGCGCACGACTCCACTGCTTTTGGATAGATATACTTCGCTAAAGAAAGTAAAATTGTGTCGTGTGAATTTATGGTAATGTTACTTGTTGTGTTTGGTTATTTTTACCTGATTATAATTTTATACTTTGTAATCTCCAGTTTTAATTTTAAAGTTGCCAGCATCCGTTTGGTTAAGGCGCTGGGCGTCAACCGATAAGCCCCAGGTTAGATCTGTGAGTCATAAAATAAGTTAAAGTTTAGACTCATTTCTAGTAAAGCTAATTTTCATAGGATATATATTTCAAACGTTCGTGAATTTGTGTTCAATGTGCATTTGTAAGCATTTGCTCTAATATAATTTATAATATCGAACACTGACAAATTACAGGCCAATGTGTCTTCAACACTTTATTTGTCGCATACACAAGAACATTAGGAAGTCTTTTGATATGTTCACATGTATGAAAGTTTATACACTTTAAATTGAGTAATAGCTTTACTTCTCTTCGTCTGTACAAAATAGGATAAACGCATTGACCAGTCCCTTGGTATGTTCTGAACAGACTACGGAGGTATTCACTGTGAATAGACGTTTATTTGTGCGTCTATATTGCGCGTTAGACGCTATTTCCTAAGACATAATGCGTAAAAGTTGTCTAACATAAAGTCTAATCGCGGCTCGGAGCGCGGCGGTCGGCGCAGGTCGCATTCCTAGATGAATTACAACTAGCTAACATCTGAAGTGTGGAACCGACTGGCAGACAGACCAGCGGAGCAGCTCGCATCACCCACAAAAGGCCATTTCACCGCGACACACGTTATCTGCAATCAGGACCGCGAAACGCCACACGATGTGAACGAGAACCGCCTCGCACCAGCGACTTGCGTCGGAGACTCGCATGCGCCGGCGCAGTGAAAGTACTTTCGCGGGCTCGTTGCCCCGGTCGACGAACTTGCCCCGAGAGCGAGACGCACCCATACGTGCGAGCGGGACGACCCTACTTTTCTGAGGAAAGCCGTGAAAACCCACAGGGTGCGCGAAAGTCAGGAAATCGGTTCAATCGTAAAATGGCAGCTAAATGATTATTTTTGTTTACCTTTACGACGCCTATGAAAGGTTTACGAGGCGCACTATTATTTTCGGCGTTTATATTGTTCGACGTTCGTCGGGAATTCACGCGAATCGCTTGATGTGTGGAACATCCTGTTGTGTTTGAAAATCCTCGTTTTATGGCGATGTAATGTTCTCTACAAAATGTAGTAATAGGAATATGTTTCGGACCCTATATAGTATTAATAATTCACGGTGCAAACATAAGAAATTCACTCGTAAGACTTAATAATTATCACAAATAACAACTACGTGAACAAAACATACCTAAAAATTAAATTCAGTCACAGCCTAACACAATCAAATTCACTTTTCTCGCATTATATTCGGCTAGTGACCGTGTAAAAAGTACTTTCGCTATTATTCATACGGAGTGAATGAGAGGTGTTGGACACGAAATCTGCGATTGATTGCGTGTAGATGTGTCGGACGATGTGATAACGGAGCGAGCTTGCACTCCGTGTTAACAGATTTTTATCGGCGACGCGAGAGCTAAGCTACACTTTGTTGTCTTCTGAATGTCTATAGTATGTATCTTAATTTATAGCCAAACTGTCATTTTTGTATTGCATTAATAACATCGTGAGGAAACCTGCATACCGAGCAAATCTTATGTCTACACGAATGCAATTCTTGAATTTAGAGGGGTTTCGTCTCCAGCAGAGGGTATATGCACATATTTCCTCTAATAACAGATTTTTTAAAAATTATATTCCTATATTTGTGTGTTAGAAAATATGTACAAAATAGTATAATAAAAGTATTGTTTCCGCCATCAGCTCGCGGCTCGCGTCTCCGTGTGTTACAGACATCGGGTGTAATTTAATTGTTCTGCCGACAGTGAAAGTTTAACAAAATTTCGATTTTGTTTCTTTCCCATGCACGTCTTGTGTGCGACTGCTTTTTCATAACAATCAACATTTTATACGCTTTTTATAACCAAAGTGGCGAGCACGAAGGATTTTAACTTGAGACATGACTTTTATATTGCGAATATTTGAACAAATTACTGTCGGAAACATAAAATATTCAGATATTTCACCTGAATTGCATAGCACTGACCATTGGGTGTTATATAATAAACGTATCGTACCAACACAAAAATATTACATGTAGATATTAACTAATGTGAGTATTTTTGCAATATATATTTTTTATGTACTTTTAACAACGAAGAATTAATCAGACTGCGTACATTTATTGCGTTTATTTTGATAAAGCAAACAGAAAACAATCTACGTATTGGTTTGTAATTTCTATTGTGTACTATGTCAACATACATCCCAAGGGCCACGGCCCAGTACAGCCTCCTTTATTGTTTTCTCCTATTACTACATACATAAAAACAAACATAAACACACGCGTTTTTTCCTATAAGTAGTAGGCAGAAGAGTAACCACGATAGATGATGTGATTGGGGGCGAGCCTATCGCCATATCGGGCACAAATGCCTAACTCCGGGCTGATAGTGAATTGAAACATCCAATATCACTTTGCCCGAACCGAGATTCGAACCCGAGACCCCAGCTTTGCAATCATATCGAAGTACAACTGCGCCGTCGAGGCAATCTTTTCTTTTCTTTTCTATTAATAATAGAAAATAAACAAATACCGCGGACTTCAAGCTAAGATATGAGCGGTATCGAGATTAACTATATCTAATATACTATATAAACTGAATTTTCTTACATATTAGCATTTACTTATTATGATTATACAACTTTCTGTATCGTAAACAAACGCTCCTCTTCCCACTATAGTCGGTCCGTAACATCCAGCCCTGATACGCAATGGTACGCGTACTAGTGGCCTTGGAACCCCCCTCCCCTCTCCACCCCCCAACCCACGCCCATATCGATCCCGGCGTAGTAGTAACGTTTGTTACCAATTGCTCACAATTATTTGGAGTAAAGGACTGCGGATTGTTGCCAAGTGGGTGTAGTTTTGATGATATACTTCTGTGGTAAATAAATTAGGGGCGTTGGCCAATATCAGGGATGATCTATGAAGTTCTATCCTATGACTCATTAGCTTTCTGGAGGGATGTGTGAAATTCTACAATTGTAAAACATCCCTCGATTTCGCTTTGAATGATAAACTTATAATGACACCAGTAAATATTTTCAGACGTTGAAGCATGAATTTTGAAGGTATCACATACCTAGCATACTACATTTTTAGAAGATGTCGAAGTACATAAGTAATATTTTGCAAAAAAAGAACATTAATTTCAAAATGAGCTCGTTTAATGAAGTAGTGCTTCGGTATGTCTTAATTGAAATTCGATTTCTGTGATACATTATTATCATTATCTATTCCTCTTTAGTTCCTCAAACATCACTTCTTGCGAAATTATTAACGTAAAATACTGGTCCTCATAAAATCGATACGTTCTATTCCCGCCCTTAAGTGTACTTCATTTCCCAAAACATTTACTTGACAATTGGGCAACAATACAAAACATTTTCCCGCCCAGGGTTACGATAGTTCGTGAAACGGGAAAACACTTTGAGTTAAATTAGGCTATTTGAAATTTAATTTGTGTATAAATGACTTCCAGTTAGGGCGCCGCGGCTGGTTTTATTAGCTTAAATAATTATGCTGAGTTTTACATTGCGGAGTAAATAATGCCCTGGTTAATAGAAATTTTCTTTGTTTCATTTAACCCACAACATTTGCTTCACCTTGTAATTCTAGTTCATACATTAGAATCACCGAGGAGCATAACTTGCACCCACATATTCTTCAAGAATCGGGCCAGTAATAAACCAATTACATTAAGTAATCGAGTCATCTTACATCATTCCGCTTTCAATCGAAACCATATTTTACAGTCAAAGCAATAACCAGGAAACACATTTCTCAACTGAAATTCAGTCTTTATTCTACACGAGAATCCCATTACAATAATAATCACCGATGATTCCAACTACGCAAGCTAAACGTCTTTGACGACACCCCCGAATAGTCAAAAGTAATTCTAAATGCTCAGAGAGCGTTGACCTAGAGGCTTTACAATTTGGGGGTGCACACGTGTAACACCCTCCGGTCAATGACATAATCTTGTTTAAACTGGAACGCAGCTCATTAACGGAAGCTGACACGTGATATAGAAGGATGGCATTGAATGCTTGATGGATATTTATTGGCTATCACATCGTGGGACGGAAAATACAAGGCAAAACGTGGGTGTCCTGGTTACAGCTCTGCCTGCCCCTTTCGGGAAAAAGGCGTGTGTTTATGTACGTATGTATGGATATTTATTGCAATAATTTTTGTAGCAAGCAGATTACCGAGGCTTCAGAGCACCTACAAAAGCAGATATTAAATAAAACAAGGACGATCTTTAAGATATCTAACCGCATAGATTTGGAACACACTTATAGAGAAGCTTATTCAGTGTTATACACACACGAATCTTGGCCTATTAACATAACATCATTCTAAAAGAGGTTTAGATGAAAAAATTACTCCACTAAAAGACTTCATGTACTTTTACAATTCATTCTGGATTCTTTAACAGTTCAATACAAATTATACTCTTATAAAATTTTCCATACCTTTTGCTGATACCTCCTGATCTAAATCACTCCATCCGAAAGTATATAATGATCCAAAAAACATTTTCTCCTTTTGCCAATCCAACGTCAAATTGTCGATTTCACCTATTATTATTTTAAAGTTTTGACATCTAAACCTAACGATTCGATATCTCATATCATTTGTGAGTAGAGTATTCCTTACATTATAAGGCGATTTGGTCATCTACCACATTGGTCTAATGCTAGGTTCATAAAAAAGGCACCCAAACACTCTCATTGACCAAATATATCTACAGGCCACCTGTTGAGCTTGTCCCATAGGTCACGAGCCAGGTCATAGCGTTAGGATAGGTCGCCGCCGCCTGTGCCGCGCACCCGATCCCACTTCATTGTTCATTGATACACGTATACTACTCGTACTACACCCGGCCGCCCGCCCTGCTGTGTGAATAACCTTTATTTTAGAGTATTCCTGGCTCCAGTAATTAGGTGTAGGGATTGTAAATTGAGCGTGATTGCAAATTTTTTACCTCATAATATCCTTTTAATAAGCTCATCGAATTAACCTGTTTATAGATTTAATCGGATCACTACAGAGTACAGTTTGTTCATTATTTCAATTAATAAAATCCTTGGCTACAAATAATCCGGGAAAAACGCTTTAATCTATATTTAGGCATCAAATAAACAATAACGACTTAATTTTAAAAGAGCACTTCCTAAACTGTTTCCAAACTATTGAAATAATTTGTAAGTTACGTCAAATAACGCACAAAATTACGCAATACCGAAGTTTATCAATCATCGATCAAAATAATGCTGCATCGTAGTTTGCGGGTGTTGTTCCCCGCCTCCCCCTGCGGCACGTGTACGACCCCCGCGCGTACTACGCCACCCTGATCCCTCCCCTCCCTCCCACCGTACGCCACCCTTCCAAATAATGAGGATTTCATTAACTCGCTCCGAAGACGTACGAACGATAAGATATCAAACAGGCGGAGCTTGATGTCTTCCTTTTAATAAACTGACACAACCTTTGGTTTGCGTTTGATGTATTTCCGTGAAAAACGCGACAATGATATCATTTTAGACAATATTAATAAATCGGTTCTTTTAATAGTACTGCCATTTTCATTACATTGGCCAAGATAGCTGGGGACGAGAACCGCCTGTAAAACGAGAGGCTGCTGATTTAATCTCTACACCGAAACAAATAGAGCCTACGTACCTCCAAAGAGGTAGGCGGAAGTGCTAGTAGTGCCATAGAGTGGATCTCCCGCCCTGGAAATCGAACTCAGAACTTTACAGCTTACAGCCTATGTGCTATGCATAAAAGGCGATTTATAGAAAAATACTTAATGATAATAAAACAAATATTAGGTTTAATGATTGCGTTCTGAAAAAAAAAAACATTTTTAAGGAACGACACAAGACCCATTTCTTAATACTGGGTTCGGAATATGTATCTGATTCATTTGAATATTATAAAAAAACTATATAATCAGTCATAGTTTAAACTTGAAAGTAAAACTTGCGAAAATTCATTGTCTCTACCAAAAGTTATCAAAAGGATTTTCGGTAATATTTAGTTTACTCTTTATCAGCCCAGATACGTCACACTGCAGGGAACGAGCCTCCTCTAGAATTAAGAGTACGATTGAGAGGGATTAGGCCATATAGTCCACCACACTGGCCTAGTTTGGGTTGGCGGAATTTTACATACCATAAAAATTCTTGCAAATCGCTATGGTATGTTGATTCCTCACGATGTTTTCCATCACCGCTATACTGCGTGGTGATTGACTATCAATACACACTTAACTCCGAAAAGTGTGCCCAAGGTGTGCCCTGGGATTTCAACCCGCGACCACCGTGAACGTTTTAGCAACCGCGTCTAGTCTGTTTACCAACAGCCCACCACGCACTTCGATAATATATAACTTCATAATTATGTTAAACAAATCAGTAGTACGAGTATGTGTCATAGTGTGTAAACTATACATTTACATGCATCAATGTGTTAAAGTATTACGTAAGCTGTTACATAAATATTTTCTCCGACCTTTGACATAGAAAGTATTCGCGGCATTTAACGACATTCAAACACATGTAGATGTTTGGTTTCTAATGAATTTATGCATTTTATGTATGCAGGTGGAATTTACTTCAAGGGTGTTGTTCTAGTGGTATATGATTGTAAGGTGGTTCGATGCCCAGGTGGGGCAAACCACTTTGTGAGTTTCAGTGTGTATGTTGTCGATTTTACCGGACAAAACATTTTATCCCCATCCCTATTTCATCTTAGGACCGAAATAAAGTCAACGTGGCTAGATCTGTTGTCAGCTCTGCCTACCCATTCAGGCAAATAGACTTGAGCTATAGTTATTTTTAATCTGCTCGTCACTATTATGTCGGCCAGGTCGGAACCGGATATAGAGACTAGTTTCGAATATAACATACTTTTGTGGGTCACTATAGCAGGTTTTGCAGGTTGTATATAATAGTTGCCATCCGGACGGATGCGAACATATATTGAAATATTGTTATGTATATTCATGATTAGTTTAGATCTTATTTGTCTAGGAGGAGCGTGCAAACTGTCTGATTTTACACACCGTACAAATTCTTACAGTCTCTCGCAATAGGCCAGTGTGGTGGACTGTATTGCCTAACACCTATCATCGTATTCGCGATACAGTACAGAATAGTACAGTTTACACTGACAATCCTACAGTCAGTGATTTGATATAGCATAGGCCTGGCAAACGAGCAAGCAGGTCACCTGATGGTAAGTGATCACTGCCGCCCATGCACATCTACAACGCTTGGATCATGGATATATTGCCAGCCCATCTAATCGGGAGGGGAGCGGGAAGGAAAAAGGATGGGACGAGGAAAGGGGTATTGGGTATTAGTGTTTGATTACCAGGTCAAGTTGTAAACTATCGGGGATTTAAAAATCGTAAGAAGATCTTTCCCGCTTAAATATTTTCTAGAATTTCCATAAACTTTTCTCAGAAACATGTGGCGTCCTCTATAATGAGTAAAAAGAATCACGTGACTAAACCTTATCCTTCAGTATTCGGTACACATGAAACACGCTTTTATTATTCTTAACATCTAGTCAGCTATCTCCTTACATCTCAATGATTCAGATCTAGTCTCAAGTAGTATAATACAGCAATGAATCAAGTCGTACCAGATTGACCAGTGTTGCGTAACTTTTGAGATCGTGTGCTCTTGGTATTTTTGTTTTCATTGCATGTAAATCGAAACTCGTTTCATTTGTAATAGTAGAATTCTATTCACACTTACGGGATCAGTTCGTACTCAAAATAATAATATTTTTAATCACACCAACAATTGCCTAAATTGCCTAAACAACTAATAGATTGCATCAGTTTTTGTATCAGTTTTAACGCAAGAATGTTATAACAAATCCTTGATGTGATTGAGAAAAGATGCAGTAGGAAAATAATACGCATGATGTAAGAAACGCGAGAACATACTTAGAATTCTAATACCGAGTGCGACAGTCACCAAGCCAACTCTGACCAAAGCTAAACTTCGTACAGCTTGTCGTGTGAATCACGCTTTGACATCTGTCAAAATCGTGTCACATTTGTATCGAAGGAGGTTTTAATACGCTGTAATATAACACTGTCTGTATGACTCTCAATTTTTAAGAATAATATCATTCGAAATACAAATGTGAGGTTTCGGAATTCATTTAAAATTATAGAACATGGAGTGTGTTTTAGTATTCGGTTGTCGAGTAAACTGGCGCGGAATTGTGAAAAAAGTCGAAGCGAACCTGCAGCCAATAACTTTTGTCAAGGTAATGATCACATGGTGTTGCGAAACTGCTGCGCATTCCTTACTCTACGTCAATGTAATTCAATCAAAATTGAACAACATCCTCTTTAAATACAGTAATATCAAATAATAATATCAGTAGGCCAACCGAGGCTGCCAAAGCCGTGAAAAAAATAAAAAACACAGAATTACGATTCAATTATATTTTAATGAATATTAAAAATCCGGTTATGAAAAGTAATAAATTCCAAATGGTAGTGAGTCGAAATTGTCAAATAGGTGCGCTGCGTTGGCGCGTTTTATTTTTACACACGATACGAATACGAGTGACCTCAGGAATGTAGTGCCAATGTCGCAGTAACTAGGTCTATGTCAGTCGCGCGCGGCCTCAGCGCCACGCCGGGGATACGTCGGCGCACGTTTCGTGGCCTTATTTGGCTGTTTCGGCGGGGTCACTGGGCTTTCGGCGATCGCCTTTTCAGTATCCGCATAATCGACTCAAAATCTTATTATTTGGTTTGTAATTTACTTTTGCATGGCCTATGAGTTATTGCTGTACTATTTTAGTTTAATTTAAGTGTGTTAGAGGTCATTTTAATGTTTATGCTTGCGTAGTTAGCTAGCTCAAGGTCTGGTTTTGACTCTACAAAATAGTTTCAAAAGTTACTTTTTGAAGTATTATCAGAAATGTTATTGTGAGTTAAGTGTGGCTGTCACGTGCCGATAAGACTGTCTGTTTGCTGGTAAGGTAAACGCCCTTATCGCTGACACGGTCTTTCTTTAGAATAACCTATAAAAATAATTTAATGTAATTTCGAGACCTTGATCTTAAAATTATAGACTTTATGACCGTCTCAATAGAGAAGCCATCGCCTGTGAAATAAGAGGTCGCTACTTCGATCAGCGTAGTGTAGGAAATGCAAACGCAAATGATAACTCTTCTCGTTTCTGAGTGTTGTAGCTACAAGGACCTTGTGACGTCTGTTACACACAATTTATGACACGTAACTTAATGTGACTATTAATAAGATTGTTGTGTATATTTATTATTAGCGTTTTCATCACCTCTACGTCTCAAACAACCACCTTTAAAAATATATGATATATAGACATATTCCTAGCTTCATATAACCTGTAGCTATGTAGTTAGCTCGCTGTGACACTTGTTTACAAACAATAAAACAAAGCGTCTATTAAAATTTCCAATACTATTATCTCGCGTAAACATAAAACTTTCCTTTAACAACACGCCTTGTATTTTATATTCTAACTCGTATATAGGTAGTACTTCACCTAGAGTTGGTAAAAAATAATTACGAAACATATGGTCAGCTTTATAACTATTTATTGGAGAAATGTGTTTCTCTATATATTGGATAGGACGTTTAACTATAAAAATAAATTCATGCTTAACTTGGTATTTATAAGCCTATGGCTAGGGTTCCTAGCGTAGGAAACCATTTACTGATCAATTAGGATTGGTTCAGTGAGGCAAGGTTAAGGCGCAAGCCCTGTCTTTCGATTTGCCACAACACAATCCAGTAGTAAAATGTATATGGGTTAATACAGATATCTTTATAACAACTCGGCCAATAAATGTTATATCAATATCCAAAACTCGACTTTCTGTCTTTAGGGAGCAAAGAGGAAGGTCAGTGCGTACATTGCCGCTAATATGAAGGCTGTATTATGTGCCTATTGGGATATTTTATACAGTTTCTCTCAATTTTTTTTTGTATCAGCCCATATATGTACGTCCCACTGCCGGGCACGGGCCTCCTCTACAATCGAAAGTACAATTGAGAGTGGTTAGGCCATATAGTCCGCCACGCTGGCCTAGTGCGGGCTAGCGGATTTTTACATACCGTAACATTATCTATCTAGTATAATAAAGTGTTCAGGTCACTAACAGGTCAGGTCAGGTAAGAACAGGTCGATGTGAAAATCATTAGGAGAGACCTATGTTCAGCAGTGGACTTCCTTTGGATGATGGATTGGATTGATTATAAAGTGTTAGTATTTTTCTTGCTTAGCAACGTGCCTAATCTGCACGTGGTGGTAAATACATATATAGTCTCTACTTCAGGGATATAAGTGCGTTGAAAAGTAGTGGGCCTTCGGTGTTCTTATATGCTGAACGAAACATGACGGAAAGCTGGGTCTTCATATCGAGTTTCTGTAAGACAATGGTACCACGCCAGTCGAAATACCCCATTCCCACAGTGGTCCAAATTAACTACAATATCACTCTACCACTTTAACAGAACACCACGTTTAAAGTAACCAGGATTACAGAATAGTCCTCTCCCTATTTTCGTTAAATACTTAGCAGTTGATTCTTACCTTTTAATATAATTGAAAAAAATATATATTCTCAGTAACAAGAGCTTACATATTTAATAAGCGTATAAATGAATAATCAAGAAGTACAGATTAAAGTAATTAATGTATTAATATGTTAATCAATTTGCCCCGCGGACTTTCCTTGATAAAATATTAGACATAATAATCGTAATTATATATCTGTTTGGTTATTCATTACAACATAGATATATAGGGTACATGTGTATTGTGTATATAGTTTACATAGTTTAACAATTAGGAAGTTAATGTAATACTTAAACTCTAAAGGCCTTATTCATAGATAGTTTTAAAACCTAAACTACTTCAGTTATTGAATGTTTTGTCTTCTTCGCTCAACTCAATTCAAAAGTCGTTCGAAAGGGACAAAACTTTCAATAACTAAAGTAGATTTTATAAGTGTCTATGAATAAAGCCGTAAATAAAAACGTTTTACGCCCGTATAATTATTTTAACAAACATAGATCTATTAATATGTGAACTACATCTTTTCATCCACTTTAACTAAAAAGTCCTTCTTTTCCCGTCTTGTACCATAATAGAAACCATTTTTTTTCTTTCATTAATATTCTTTGAATAAAGGAAACCTATATCAGATCTACAATGAAGTCAATTTTATTTGGACATTGAAATTATACTGGAGCGATAAAATAAAAAGCACCGGTCATAGAACAGCAGTATTCATTGAAACATCGATAGGATGGTAGTATAGGAAAACATAATTAAAAAACCGCATTGACCCTCACCGATTCTGTGCCACCTGATGGATTCCAACCTGAACAAGTGTCAGGTCAGAAGTACCCTGGACCGGCGAGAATGCATCAAGAAAACGATAAAACCGAATTTATGAGAAGTGCATAATCATAGTACGTACAAAAAATATATACAATTCGTAACAGAAAAAAATAAATTCCAACTTAACGAAAAACGTATGTAATTGTACGATAAATATATGTGGAAAATATATGAGCAAATTATGTGTAAATAATGACGTCAGTATCTTATTTAAAAAGAAAATTGCATTAAATGACGTCCGCAGACATTATATACTTTTATAAAGAAAGTGTGTTTACTATCAATGTAATTATTACAAATTTATTAAGCATTTTCACACAATACATATGTACTTATTTTAATATTTTAGCAGCACTTGAATTGACGAGAATTCTATAGATAACTCATTCTTCAAGACTTACAGCAAGGAATATTTTAACATAATTTATATCCAGACTGTGGCCGAACACGAGGCAAGTGGGAGTTTTAGTGACTTCCGATACAACGCAACTAAAGACTAAAAAAAAAGTTTTTTTTTACTTTTATATATAGTCGTGTTTGGGTGGTAAATACGTAGTTTTTTCCTAAATAGTAATGTACATCTTTTTATTTTTAAGGACGCAATGGTATGCTAGGGTTTAAATTATTATTTTAGGAAAAACTATGTAATTATCACCCAAACACGATGCTACTTAAAAGTTTTAAATAATCTTCGTTTTTTTCGACATTTTTAGTTACTTTGTGTCTGTAGTCCCTAAAACTACCACCTGGCTTCGGTTTCGGTCGCATTCTAGATATACCCAGTATGTAAAAAAATCTAATACGTTAGTATTTTGGTGATTCATAACATAATCAATATGAAACTATATTCTGAGCAGACGTAAAAAACGAGCCTATCATTTATCTCTATTTTATTACCAATTTTTTTTCTTCATTGCAAAATACAAGCTAAAATGCTAAGTTGCATCTGACAGAGCTAAGATACATTGTTTTCTTATTCAAATAGTAAAACACTGCTGTCTGTGGTCTAGCGCTTGAAATAAACAGAAAATGTCAATTTCAATATTACTTGAGACAATAAAACGACACAACATGTTTAGGAAGCTCATTTAAACTATAAGCAGAATTGGCAACAGAATCATACTATGACCACCAACCCCGGGTTTCTCATTTTTTTATATGCAGAAAATACCAAAGATTTTTACAGCTACGTCTGAAAAACTATCTATGGCAACTATAACAGTACCACAAATAACAATCCCTTCAGAGAACATTTTCCTATCAAAAACCTAATACGCCAGGCAATTGGTGCAGAGCGGCTGTGGCGGGCGGCCGTGAGCGCAACCTTGCATCTGTCCTGCTCTAGCACAGCATGTCTGTATATAGTCATCTCCGTCGCCAGCGCCACGACGCTGCCGGATTCCGGACGCGTGCGTCGCGCCTCACAAACACGCTTATTTCATTATTTATTTTTTCCTTATGAAAGAATCTTAGAGACCCTCATCATAAAATAAACTTGGCGCCTAAGTTATATTTGAATCTATAGCTAAGTTGTTTTTTACGTGACAGAATATTTATCCAAAATCTATGTTGAATAACATAAATCAAGAAAATATTATTCAAATCTGAAAGTGGGGTTAGATGTCAAGTAACAAAAAAATAATGCACAGCATGAATAGTGACGTCACAGCCATTGCAGGCACAGTGAAACCGACCAGGCACCACTTCTACTTACAACTCATCGTAAAATATGACGCTTAAATGCTCGTTTCTTGTTGTGACATACAATATGGTTTCAAATTACCCTATTTGTTTGCAACCCAAACCCCGATTGAACCAGAGTATTCTTGAGTTTTTCACTAGCTAGATGGACAAACAATTCTTGTAAAGAACATACATTTGAATATATAAAAGTCGAAATGATATTTTAAAAAATAATTTTGCTCTGACAGAATGAACATTAAGTCGAATTATTTAGTAACAATTTACATATGAAACAGTCCGTTTTAAAATAGAAATACGATACTTTTAACAGAAAATGTGCTTAATTATATTGTAAATAACAATGATGAAACCATTTTTCACTTCATATTGTCAAGTCATCATCGATAGTGGATATAACAATGAACACGTTAAATATTTTAAAATCTGAGACATCGTACATGTTTTATCATTATTAAATTTAACGATGTTTTTTCAGCGGAAAGCGAAGTTAAAAAAACTTGATTTTTTCTTTTTTTATAGCACAATGATGCATATTAGTGGCTTTCTGTGTCACCTGAGCAAATAATTGCATTTCGGCTATAATTAATGAAAGGTTATATTATATTATATTTTAATATTTTTCCGTTACTGTCATATTTTACCAATTAAATATTTCTTACGAAGATTGCGGTGAGATATAGTTTAGTTACATACATACATACATAAACTCGCGCTTTTTTCCCAGAAGGAGTAGGCAAAGGTGCTATCAGGACACCCATATTTCGCCTTGTCTTCCACAAATTTCTGACTCCGAACTGATAATGAATAAAAAAATCCAAATATAACTTTCCCCAACCCTAGATTTGAATCCGAGACCTTAGCGTTCTAATCATACCTTAGTAGTACTCCGCCACGTGGTATAGTTTAGTTTATAGAGGGTAAATGGATTACTACTCTCCTACATTATGTTTTATGCTCGGACCTTGAAAATTATCGGAAAACTACACACCTTTATTTCAAATACATATTTTTGCTGGTAAGAGAAAGTGACTACAGACCACCTGATGGTGAGAACAGTGCAGTCGACATCATAATGCCTGTAAAATCCAAACTGATTAATACAAGCGAACTTGAAACGCGATCCACGTGTATCGGTGTCTGACATGTTTTGCACATTATACCTGCGCGATCAGAGAAAATGTAAAAAAAAGTGTTTTCTCGTAGCGATATCAGCAGATACTAAACTAAAACAATTTATTATCAATCTATAATTAAACATTATCAGTTAATAATTGACACAATTCACCCATCAATATTATTGTATTTATCGACGTAATTAATTAAAGTCCAGCAATAACAAATTCTTTAGCGCCAATTAAAACTTCGGTGAAGCAATACTACGACAACGATGATCTTTCAGTGAAATTTGTCCCAGATTAATATATTATGCATAAATGCGAGTAATTGGAACGTGTTGTGAAACAGTGGCGGTTATTGTTCATCGCGAAACTGTCGAGGTGCGCAAACGCAGCACATCGGATGTCGCAATGCGCCCTAAAAACTTCGACCAGTACATGACATCACTTTTAGGCACGATACAGATATTGAAATCAGTTCAAGTTTAGGTCATCTAGCCGACGCTTATCTAGTGACCGCAATACACGCATGTGAAAAATAAACGCACAATGTTCTGCGTGGACAACAACAGAATTGGATTTATGTATTAATATAGAGTAATAGTTGGTCGAAAGACAAGCTGTGAAGAGGGGAGATGTATCGAATGCCGGGAAGATTATAGTTTAGTTTAAATGATATTGATTATTACCTCAAATTTTCAACTATTTTTAAATTAAATATTTGTCAAATATGTTTAAAATTATAAAAAACAACAATAAAGGCTTATTTTATTTTTATTATAGTTAGAAAAATAAAAACCTATAACTATATTCGCTGGTACGATAAAATTACAATATTGCCTGATGTTAAGTCCAGGGTAATCAAGACAGATTAACCAGTGGCTACACGTGGTTATCTCTATAAGCTATAAATGAATTCACGTCCCTTTTTCTAAAATTGTCACTATTTGAGTCGAGTCGTAACTTTCGCGAATTACAACAAGACTCATGACAAGTTAGCTAAAAGTCCGTCGGAACTATCACTGAATGAACATCAGTTGTCTTCACATTGTCTATGAAATATTAGTATTATTTCTATCGAACCTATCTATTGATAACGTAACTGAAACTTTAGCGACATCAACAAGACTATACCACTTCAAGAATCATCCATCCATCCATCAGCCAAAGGAAGTCCACTGCTGAACATAGGCCTCTCCCAATGATCTCCACAGTGACCTGTTGGAGGCAGCCTGCATCCAGGTAAAGGTCGCTGGACTTCAAGAATAAAACGCTAAAATGAAAATAATTTTATTTCATACATACATACATACATAATCGTCACGCCTGTATCCCATAAGGGTAGGCAGAGACTATGGATCATTTATATTATTTATTTTTAGTTTTTTAACATTTTTATCATTTATTTCATCATTTTCAATTTTATTTCATTTCTGTAAGTACTTAATAAATTAATTTCGGAGTAGTGGTAACCACATCGTTTAATAGACTAAATTACGCAATTGATTTAGTGTCAATAAATATAGTATCTATTTCTGTATTTAAATGAATATAAATATGGCATAGTAATTAAAATGTGCACACAGGAGCGTGTTCCAAGTCTGCCGAGCCAAGTCGTAACTCTTCAAACGCAGTGTTTGAGTCGGCTATATTTACAATTTGTGTGATTCCAATCTGAATCATTACATATTAAATACTCTTTTTATTAATACAGTGTAGCATAAAAAATTGCTGACAATATGATAAGTGGAACTCTTTTTTATATCGTAAGTCCGGCAAACGAGCAAACAGGACACCTGATGGTAAGTGATCACTGCCGCCCATGAGCACAAAGCTGGATCATGGATGTGTTGCCAGCTCAATTGGGAAGGGAACGGGAAGGAAAAAGGATGAGAAGAGGAAAGGGGTATTGAGCATCCGTCAATTTCACTCACCGAACGAAACGCGATCGCTGAGCAGTCGCTTCACGTAGATTTCCTGTGAGATAGTGGTACCGCCTGGGATGAGCCTGCCCGTTCATGCTGAGTCATGACTGACAACAGCGTAGCTCTACCACTTAAAATTAGATCCACTGGTATCCATCTCTCTCTTTTTGATAATAGGTCGTACAATAATGCCAGTCAGTTTCAAAGCGGGTACACGGGGTGAAGCGGAAAATGTGTTACCTGCACGTATATGTATGACAAGTTTTCCCCCATCTTGAAGGGTGGTCTGTGTTCGTATCTGATATGAATATCCGGCCGCTCATATCCGCTGGTAAACATAGTCCTCTTCTTAAGGTTTTTAGGTCATTAGATTTTTTTAAGATCGACGCTGTCCTGCATCCAGCCAGTTCTAGGTCAAGTCAATTTAATTATTAAATTCTTAAAAAGTCTATACAAGAACCAACTTCATGCTAAAGGTATTTGTATCAGTCAAAGTTAGGGAAATGAAGAGATGAATGATTATTATAAAAAAAATGTGTAAAAATCTTCGAGAGTTACAAGACTTTTTAACGTACTCTTTTACTTATTAAGGGAGGAGCAGTTAATACCTAGTAATAAAGTTTTACTCGCCATAAACACGCCATCTGTCGAAGCTATTTGCTATAAAAACACTATCTAGAAAAATGCTTACATTTTCTTTTAGACAAATAAAAGGGAATAACCACTTTATTATAAAAAATAAACCTTATTGGTAATACCGTATATAAAAACAATCTCGAAGTTTATGACTATAAAAGTGTATTTTTCTTTACCTTCTCTTATTTACTTATAAAATATATAAATAATATATAAATACACCCAACAGTCACATATGTACATAGTCCTGATCCCATATTAAGATCAATTAAGTCTTGTGTCGTGGGTATCAGAAGCTACGAGAGACTTTTCGGTCTCACAAACACCCTGACCCGAGATAAATACTTGTGACCCTCACAAACATTTGTCTCGGTACGGGGACCGAACCCGCGGCCTCTCGTTTCACAGGCGGTGTCTAACCAACTGCGCCACGGAAGCTGTCGTAGGAATATAAAATTGTCCTGTGAAATTTCATGAAAGATGTGACTTTATATACCAAGAGGCTTATCAAGGGCCTCCACAATATACTGATCTTACAATATGATCAAATATATGTCAAGAACTGTTACGCCCATTGATGGCATCTGGTAGCCCACGCCTCATCAATCTGCCCTAAATAACGCCCCCATACGTGGACTATAGAACCAGCGTTGTTGTGACAGCTATTGAGTATTTAAATAGAGTCGAAAATTATTGAATATCGTTGTTATATTGAAAACACATAGTGAGGATTCCTGCATATTATAACAATTTGTATAAATAGCGCTCTTTTTAATTAAATTGAAATTTAGACGCAGTAATACTATCTTATGAATTCAAAATCAAGATAAAGCTATCGCGCAAAGAAAGAGTTGACATTGTACAAACACGACTTGTCCGAATAATATTTTTCAATGCTGTGCATAATTTACTTCGGACGCAGCGACAGGTTTCGGGGCTTGTAATTTCTCGGAAATAAAAATGACGGCAATGAGTTATCTCGATTTACCTCTTAAACCACCTTTTTGGAATAAACGCGAGAGATCTCTCGACCTTTGACTAAACGTTGTAGAAATACGATCCATTCATTAAACGCTCTACAATACTGAGAATCAAACGAAGCATGACAAGCGATTAGGCATGCCAGCAATCTTGGTGCAACCACGACCGACGACCCTTACACTTTTCGCTAAATTATAGCATCTTCCTACACATAAAATTATGAATTCTTCATACAATAGTGAATTACTCACATTTGGTCCCATTACTTTCACAAACAAAGGCCGCACTTTCTAATCCGCACTCGCTAATCTTGCAAGGACTTTTGCACACTTCATAAACACGTTATAAATACACCGTAACACATCAAAATTTAGCATCAAATGAAACTAATTCGCACGTCGGTTGCATCAGTGGCCTCGGTTCGAGCAGGGCCATGGCAGGGCCACGGCGGGGCTACGGATGGTAAAATTCACACCCCGGGCCACCGGTAATGGTGGCGTTGTGGGGACCTTCGTGCGGCGCGCGTTCGGCCCTCGTATCAATTTATTTAAACTTAACCTACTGATCATGACATACTTTTGACGATTACGTTGGGGCGAGCCGCGCGGTGGGCCGACTCGAGCGCTGTGAATTTGGTAGACAGGTTGTATGTGACGTAACGCGCACGACACGTCACAGCGGCGTATGTTTAGACTTTAGTGTTAGCTTGTAGATTGTAATAGAAATACTAATATTTTATTTAATATACGCAGAATTCTTGTGTAATATTACCAATGATACATTTTGTTTCTCTTTATTTAAATCTGTATTGTAAGCTTTGATCATTTGTTGAGAGATCAAAGGCAAATCTCATAATCCAGATCGCGAACTGAGAAGTGTCGGGCGCAATTTATCGCGTCTGTGACGTGTCGCGCACGTCACGTCGCCGCCGGCGCGTGTGAACGGGCTGTAGTTTAAGTTTATGGGTCAGTATTATAGGTCAAAATAAACAGTCTGGCGACCTTTAATCCGCTGGCTATAGTGTTGAGTATATTTTATATTCTCATTTATCCTTGATCACTACTGATTATAATTTAATGTCGCAGTGTATTTCATTCATTATAATCTCTATGGAATAGTACAAAACTTGTTTATCAGATATGATTCTTCCTTCTTTTTACTGACTTTATAGGGGTAATAAACATATTCACGGCCTTGTATGTAACTTTGGATCTAATCTGTACCCAACGTATTTTAGAATGGAGTTGCCTGAGAAATTCTGTTTCTTTGTATTAACAAAGGACACACAGTTAATTATTTTAAAATATTAAACGTAAGGCCCCACGTATTGCTCACATCTAAAAATATTCTGTCTGCATTGATAACTTCACAAAGGAAAAATACCGAGCAGAAAACATAAATATATTTTCTTTATATAACTGAATAAAAATAATAATGTACAAATTGATTCGGCGAAGGCGGAAAGAACGGACGCTAGATACAGGCAAGGCCAGCCGCCAAGGTCTACGAAAAAGCGCGTACACAAACTAAAATGTGCTCTAGGAGTATCTAAATAGGGTCGTCAATTGTGTGTTAGGGGAGCTCAGTGCAAGACAATAAGTTGGGTGATTTTAATGCAGCATTTTTCAGTAATAGGTAGAGATCAAGGTTGGTGTATACGTGTGGAAGTACTTTGAGGTCGGCACACACTACGAGGAGACGGCGGGGAGGTGTGGAGAGGGGATTGGAGGGGAAGGGGAGGGAGCGGTGCGGCGAGGTGCCGTGTGGGAAGGTGGTTCCCTGGCTTGAAGCATTGTGTGCACCTGCACGGTAAAGGTTATCAAGTGACAGAGCTTTAATATGGACATTCGGACGGACAATACTTGACTTTGTTCGTTTTTAAATAGAAAACATTTCAGTTAGTTTGTTTACATGAATACTGTCCATAAAAAGTATTTACGTTTTTGTCGATATTTCTGTATTAAGTTAATAATTGAGAATTATATTTAAGAAATGTGAAAAGCGACATCTGAAAATTCTCATACTTTCACATTTATACCAAAAACATCGAGAATCAAACTTGCGCTCTTGTGTCTCACTGTATCGTAAGTGGGTCACGGATGAGCCTAAACGTAAGTGGCATGGCACATTGACAAATGATGGTAAACGGTGTGGTGGTAACAAAGAACGGCCGTGGACAGCCGACTCTCAACAATACAACTTGTATAATTACATTGAATTAGAGCTGTTAATGTATCAGAGTTAACAATTCGGTTTTGTAATCGTAACTTATAACAATAAATATTAGGACATATACATTTCAAAAGAAATAGATTTCTTCTTGACAACCTCCGTGGCGCAGTTGGTTAGACGCCAGCTGTGAAACAAGAGGTCGCGGGTTCGATCCCCGCACATGAACCACAGGTGTTTGTTTCGGGTCTGGGTGTTTGTGAGACCGAAAAGTCTCTTGTACTTCCTGATATCCACGACACAAGATTTGATCATAGTGTGAAGCCAGGACTATGTATGTGATTGTTGGGTGTATTTATTTATTTATTCTACCATAGCGAGGAGTTTCAGTCATAGTCCACCATAACGCCTAGTACTAAATAATAGCTATCTTTAATTTTTTTTTAAAGATCCTTATAAAGTACTGTAACGAAATCTGCAAACTTCAGAAGGTTTGCAGATGTTGTCAGACTATCCTTTTTTGCTGTTTTCTAAGGAATTATTTTCACCGAAATTCTTGTCCATATATCGTCCAGCTTCACTTCACGGCCCACGGGTAAACCTTCTAAATATTTTATCACTTGCAGGATGTCACTAGATTCAGGTCTCTTCCTACAGATCGCTGTGGATAACCTTGGATAAAGCCATGTTGAGCAGTTAACTTCTTGTTTCTAAAGGTGATGGTGGAAACTCTTTCAAAAAAACAACCTTGGGAAAGAGGTTTAGCAGATGTAGAACATACTAGCTATACTATTTTCTTATGGAAACGCCTTGGTTCAAAGTGAATATACTTCAAATGATTCCAAAATTGTATCTTTGGTGGTCTAAAATTTGTTTTTTAAATAAAAATAGTGTTTTACTGTTTTGTTAAGATATTTATTCAGTTGAGAAAAACCTGCACATATATTATGAAAAAAACATATATACTTACTCGTGGTCCAATAGTTTTGTTCAATTAAAAAGTTGTTTCAGAGACCAACTGTTTAATGTGTAAATAAAGATGCCCCATTTATGATCAACAATCATTACGTTTTAGACTGCCTAGCCTTTACAGAGATAAGAAAAACAACTAAAAGTGTTTCTTACCACGATTTCATTAAATTCCTTATGAATGAGGTTTCTAAGCTGATGTTATTTTATAAATAAATTAATAGTTAACACTTGCTTAATAATTATAGGTTTCACTTAGACATTGCAGTACCATGTAATCTAAAATTTGTTTAAAACAAAACAAATATAGTCAAAGAAAACAGAATTATCACGTCCTTGACTCGCGCCAACATGCATTACCTAATCAATTGTAATATCAAACGAAAATTCCATTTAGGAAGCGAATTATCATTCCATCACAGCCATTATCTCTTCAACAGCTGCGACGCGGGCCTAGACCATTATCAAACTAGGCCAAGGTTGGCCCAGCGAGCGACCAGGCAATCCTGACCTCCGACGATTGATCACCACACCCCTACATCATACAAACCTGTCAACGATGCGCGGGGAGGGCGGGTCACGCTAAACTGGCACTTGCTGCGACATTCCGGGCAAGCGATAGCCGAAAACAGACGATTTTTTCCGATGTCGCACGAACGCTGCCGCGAAAATTTGGCATACAATGCGCGAGAAATTGTTTTGTTTCAAGACAAATTGCCGCAGTGTCGTTGCTTATGATGCGTGACGTCAGTATGTTTGTGATACTGACGGGAAACATGAACGAAATGCGAATATATATCAATGATAATGTTCATACGTTGAATTTATTTGTAAGATAATACGTAACGGATGGTATAGATTTCAATAAGGTTTTTTCTAGGAGATGACAAGGTCGACTGCATTAAGAAGAGTGAAACAATTTATTATAAAGAAGATTCTAGATAATAAAATAATAACCACAAATTAAATTCAATTTATCTTTGTCTTACTTTTTTTGTTGTAAACAAATCATGGCCAGGAGATATAGAAGGCAAAATTATTCATTAAAATCAGTCAATTGCGAAGCGAAACATAAAAAACACGATATAACATAGACTCGTCAAATAAGACATTATTTTCAGCGCCACCAAAAATACAACTAGTAAAAATAAATCGCTTTTTGGCCAGTTCTCAATTGCAAAGATGAATGCCTACTTGGATTAATCAAAATACAAAAATAGTTGCGAGCTCGGAACCGAAGCTGCGACCTTGACATCGAGAGACGGGTGTGCACTCGACAACACTTATTATAATTTTATATATTACTAATAAACATAATATAAGTAGTATGTTATGTTCTGAACGAATGTTGGATGTGTTCAAAGTTTAATCATAAAATATTCATACTAAAACTTCACACAGATGCCCAAGACTTATACTACATCATATACTTTATTAGACATCCTTTTGCATTATAATTTAAACGTGCACTAAAATTGTAAAAAAAAAACATTGAGCAAGTTAAATTTAAATCGCTTTTCCTATGAATGTAAAAGCAGGGTTGTTTTCTTTTAGTGACACTAAATACCTTATGCGGTTTTTATCCATTAGAGAAATGAGCTCAATCCCTTTCACGTCATAGGATCTGACTATAGCCTATCCTTAACCTAAATACTAGAGAATAGAGGTATGTAGAGATAGAACATCTCTATCTAATTCTCCAAATTCCAAAATTCAATTTAAATACTAAAACTTAGTTACATTTTTAAAAGTATTTGTCGAAAACAAAACTATTTTCGGTTTTCAAAAAAGGAACGGTATTTTATAATCTGTATAAAGTTTAAGAAACAAAAATTGTGTAATAAAAAGCTGTGTTTTTTAATTTTTTAACGGTCAGCCACGCGGGCAAAGGGTTGATTGTAAGTACTTGTGATATACGACCTTTTTATGGGCGCCATAAAATTCTGTAATAAACAATAAACTCTATGGTAACATTGTTTGTGGAACATGTTTTTTGTTGGCAATTTTTTATGTGATGCCGGCTAAGTTTTATGTGCGTGGCGAATACTTTTTTCGATAATTGGATAAAAACTTAAGTTATTTCAATCAATCTATTTAAGTCTGTGTACCTAAAATAAGTTATCATAATATCTGCCGTCGCCATATTATAAAGAAATAATTCGAAAAGCCTTATCGTGTAGTTATACAAAAGTGTACCATTTTTACATGCAATAGATATATTGTACCTAGTATGTTTGATTAAGTACCAAAGAAGAAAATGAAACAAACAATAATTAAAAGATACCCAGTAATGTTTGCGTTAAGCGCGTATTTTTGCGTTAAGCACGTCTTTTATGGATGGTAAGTGGCAAAACTCTTTCAGTATCTTGGCGAGACTTAAAGGGGAATGCTAGTGATTATATTCATTGAACTTCCAACCAAACACACAGATTTTGCGACCAGAGTGGGTCCCAAACAAATGCTACGCCAGTATACCTCCCAATCCCCAACAAAAACAACGATTGACCTATAATTTTATTTACATAGTCTATAAATAAAGTAATAAACATAAAATATTTTCTTGGAAAATGCGATGTTTATGAAAGTGACAATTTTTTATAATTTATTATAGTGATTAATTTCGTTGCTTGCATGACGCGACTCGCGGCGTACATAAATTACTTGCACTTATTTATGTACTTGTTATTTATTCATAATTTATGCATTTAATTATAATGTATTACTAATACGATATTCGTTACGATTTTCCAGAAAATTAAATACGGTAATTAAGATTGAAAACAACTGCTGTCGCGACTCTTAGAAAATTGCGAACATTTAAAAAACATTAGATTTTTTAACAAACATACATATATAAAACTAGAACTAAATTTATATTCTGCTCTACACAATAATTTCTGCATAAAACGTCTAAAAATGAGAACTAAAATTCCTACTTTAATACAACTTGGCAAGTCTACATTTGAAGGCACCATTGCCATAGAAATCGATGAAGGACAGCGGAGGTGCGATATCGAGAAGCGAACCCGTCACCATGGCAACAGGAATAGTCATGACCTCGATACACATGTCCCAATTACAGCGCGCACACATACGAAGATTGGGACTATTTATTGTTGTTTTTAATACATTTATTTAGGGCGAGAATGGGACGTGTTGAGTTGACCTTAATGATCGGGAATTTTTTATTCGAATTGCAATTTATCGTTTCTACGACCTTCTGCAAATATGTTTAATTAAATCCATGTTACTATTAATCTCTATTTTAAAATCACATAGCAAATGGGTTTCATTGAGTTATTTTTCCCCAGGATTACTCCCTTTCTCTTTTAAGCCACAGTAAGTCCACTACTGAATGTAGAGCTCTCCCAAGAATTTTCATAGCGGCCATTCATTCCATTTTCCATTTGTTGGAAGATACCTAAATCCAGCAACTTGCCGTAACTTTAATAGGATTACTAGGGAATTAAAATCGATAGTCACTGGCTCAGTTTTTTCTGGAAATATCCTATCGATCTCAATAGCCTTGATACAAAACCAGTTAAAGCAATCCTTTAATATGTTTTTCAGGATTAGCCTGTGTATGTATTCACTCAGGCCAAACATTGTAATCTATCATCATTCGTTGATATTTTAATGGGCGACACTCAGTAAAGTAACAGTCGTCCCGATATAAAAATCCATGGGCAATTTGGGGCTGCCCCACATAACCAGGCGCTGTCACGAAGCCCTACTTCTGTTGCCATCTGGCAGTAATTGCGTATGAGTCAGTATGCTGTATAAAATAATATGTCGATTGACACAGTAACTAGAATGATAATATTGAGATAGGTCCATCTGTATTCCTAGCAACAGCAAGGATGAGAAATCTAGGCACGTCTATAAGACCTGTGATTGTATTTATTTTTAGACTAGCACGACAAAGTGATTACAATGTTCATGGCGGTTGTGTAGTGCAATCCTAATAATGTATCCTTCGATGACAGATTGTTATCTCAATCTATTGACATAATTATGCAGACCCACTCATTACATTACATATTAAACCATTATTCCTTCCTACTTCCTTTATTGTCACCTTAAGCCACAGGGAATTGAAGGAAGGTTGAAAACGGGCTTTTCGAAGACTTTTCTTAAGTTGCCTAAGAGAAATATCCCCTACATCCAGCTTTCCGCAACATTTCTAAGACCATCTATGCATACCGCTCTTCACGCCATAGTCCTCTTTTAAATAGTTAAAATCTATTTTAAATCGCACATATTTTGATACAGACAAGACGTGAAAAAAATACTTTAATGACATTCATACGTTAGATATAAATGACATTGCTACAATGTTTATCGTAGTACGAAAACATGGCCGGCGTCGATCCCGCGACCTCGTGCGCGAGACGCCGGCTCACTCCCGACTTAGACTCAAGAAAACGCAACAAAACATAACAACTATCTCTCTCTGACTTATAAACAAAGCAGTATGAAAGAACGAGACTGAGATATCGAAACAATGCTCAAATGTAATCAAACCGCATACTCTAAACATGCTATTAACATTGAAACATTGTTTTTGGGGTCCCGTAAATAATTGTAAAATAATCCATCCAATATATTTGGTAAAAATGAGCAGTCTACTCCGCCCGATTTCTTTAAACAAAAAAGTTTAGTTAAAACATTTTGACCTCATACGAACAGTTTAAAAATGCCCATTATACCATTAACTGGTGTAAATATCACATATACATAATTTATAACATATAAAAGCTTGAACCTAACAACCTTGACCGATCGGTCTCCAATTACAGATGCGTATCTATGGCTGATTAATGGTCATATTTGGCCGTGAAGCTCCTAAAAGGCACAAACTGATTACCCATAGTTTGTGAGTGAAGGAATATTTGATTTGATAGCAAACTTTTAACAGTTTTGTTAAAAAATTACTCACAAATGCATATAAAAATTATTGATGTGTTTTTATAGAAGACATTGTCTGTTAATATTCATTGAGAAATCATTTTGTCAGTTTAGTTTCAATACAACTGTCAAACAAGAATTCCCTGCCATTTCAAGATGGCGCCATGGCAAAGACAATAGTTGATATTCTTCTTTTTTTTCAGAAAGAAGGAAGAGAATGTGCCAGAAGATGCCAAGATGTATTAGTGGGAGTAGAGGCTCATTAGAAATTGCCGTTTATGTTTTTCGATCGGGTCTTACGTGTGTAATGAGTTGAGATAAATTGCTTCCTCGATGCACTTTCACCGCACATAACGATAATGTTATGAAAATTAATTTTATAACAATTTTATCTGTTTACAGCATTACTTTTACTAACAAAACGCTTCCTGAAGAACTATCAAAAGTATCAGTAAACGCTTGCGATTACGAGGAATATTGAATTATTATTGCATTTATCAGTTTAATATTTTCTTGTCCATAATAACAAGCAAATATAGATATAAAAACGCATTCATATATTTTACGACAGTGATGATAATTTATATAATCAGTAATTAAAACAATCCACAAATACACACACACACACACATTTAAAAAACAGACTTAACTACTAAATCAGACTCATAGATTTTGTTCCCAAATTGCATCATGGAACGTGTAAGAGAGCGCTGAGAAGTGTTACGATACCCGGCCCAAGTGAGACGCTCATGAATGGACACAATAAGTTGATTCAAGGAGGCCCATACCGTGTTGTAGCACGTGCTTGCCAGTATATTTTTATCAGCCAGCGTTTTTTCGCGGCGCGGCTCTTCATTGCGCTATGTGTGTCAAGGAGACCAGTGTATTGGTGAAAAATTCGCGAACCTTGACTGTGTTAGATTAGAATTAGGACTGTCCGAGTTTATTTATTTTATTACGCTCGGCTGTGTGTATAAAAAGAAATTGTTTTTAGAACGGTAAATAGGTGCGTAAGTGGCGTTACGAGTGGCGAAGGTTGCATGCATTGCGGTGATTCAGGTTTGCTTCTGATGTCGGAGATCAGAGAAGATGTGTTCATGTGCAGAAATAGGTTTTTTGATGTTCATATGATATGTCTGAATATAAACATTTTTTGTGATTATTTCAAAGAGCACATAGAGGCTACGACGCATGACGAAATAGTTACCAGAGATATTGTTTCTTGCTATTGTTCTTTTATAAAATAAATGTTTTTAAAAATTCGTCTCTATTGTAAAAATAAATATAATTGATATCTCTTGTTATTTTTAGAGAAGTACTTAGATTTTTCAAAGCTGTTTTTACCCGGTTTCAGGAAATAAATCAAAGTTCACTGAACGTTTGTAAGCTTCATTCAAGATGAGGATAATTTGATTTTCCTGGATCCAGAGAGCAGCGTTACGTATAAAATTAAAAATAACGATTTACTACGTAGTCTTAATTGGGACGAAACAATTGCCCACCTAAGGCAATCTGCTTTGAAATATTTTTATTTCTTTCGTTCTCCCTTACATTAATCCTGGCCGGTGCCAGAATCTGTCGTCTTGTCCAATATCGTCTATTTCGCCCGCTCAATCCAACCCCGCATCCCCAATTGCCAGACCATCGATTCACGTATGTTGTTGACGGATCACGGCATTGAGCCATTTCTTAATTATGTAAGTATATTCAATTATCCAATACATCATTTCTTGCACTCCATTATCGACTGCCCCAATACATAAAGTGGTATATAAAAAAATCGCTGCCCAACCAATATGAATTGCGTTGGAGAGGGTCTTTGGTTATTGGATGATCGCACATCGTAGCAAAAATCTCGACACCTTCGTGCTTGGCCGGGCACGGAGAGAATGCGTTGTCACTTGGCAACAACCGATAATCTATGGAAGCCTTATTAGTTAAATCTGGCACCTAGCTAGGCCATTTGCAACACTTTTATATATACCAATATCACTTGTTATGTTTATTATTGTAATAAAATTCGATTTCATTATGTTTGCAATTATTTGAGTGCTGTTATGCACTCACATTTTATCATTCATCTTGATAGATTATTTTGCGAAAAAAGCATACATTTAACAAAGAGCCTAGTTGAAGTTTTTGGTATTAAAAAATCACCAGAATGTAACTAATGAATTATATTTCAGGGTTTTTCTTACTTCATTATCTTTATGTAACTATTTATGTAAAATGTTCATAGCACGTTTACTTAAATTTCAATTTCGTATACTTTGTTTCCTGTACATCAATGGAATAATATATTTTAAAATACGTACCGTTCCTAAGAGACTTGACATCATTATAATTATTACATTACGATGTGTTGCTTACCTATTGTTATAAAATATAAATTATTTTGTCATGTACCAGCACCACGCCTGTTGGGCAGCGTATAGCTTTATTTAGGTGTCACGCACTCGGGTTCGATGACCCGCGCGTCATTTTCTTAATATTTGATAATTACTCACTTTTATCAATGTGTGCCTTTGACACTATAAATATGTTGAACTTTGTTTTAGTAGATTACAGCAAGTTTTATAGTAAACATGTAAAGAAATTTATTCTTTTGACGAATGTCTTGAGGAAGCTTACATCATGAGCAAGTTTTTAGGCATAAACCGGCAATTAAGCGAATGTCTCACGTGATGTTATGCGATCACCGCAACTCATGAAAATTTACATTTGTCCCATAGCGTTGCTTGTCTCTCAGAGTCATAAGAGAAAATGACATACATAAACATGCATAAACTCACGCCTTTTTCCCAGAAGGGGTAGGCAGAGGTGTAACCAAGACATCCACGTTTCGCCTTATATTTTCCGTACCACGATGCGATAGGAGGCGAGCCTATCGCCATATCGGGCACAAATTCCTGACTCCGTGCTGATAGTGAATTTATAAATCCAATATCACTTTGCCCGACCCGGGATTTGAACCCAAGACCTCAGCTCAAAAGAAAAAGACTAGAGTAAGAAAGGAGCATTGCGCTTCCGAAAAGCTCACCCAGTAATTGCAATAGAGCTCTACCTTTTTTAAGGCTATGGAATAAAATATGGTTAGTTTAATTCCCTGTATCTAAAAGAGTACATAATAGTGATGTCTTTAAATTACCGAAGTTCATAAAAATATGGATCTTCACTTGGCGTGATTCTGACAGAAAATTTTTGCTTGTTCATAGTACTGCTAACGTAACCCTTGCATATGGTAATTCGTTTCGTCACAAGTTTATATAAAGAGACGGTTGATTGATATTTCTAGTTTATCACTGTGTCGTTTGTATGTATACTAATGATGGCTTTGTTTATCTTATTTTTAGTTCGTTTTAATAGAGTTATAAGACGGGAGTACTGACTAACATTAAATTTGTTTTTTTTTTTCACCAACTTTATTACTTATTATTGTTGCCGGAAAATCTCACGCGAAACTTTCGCCCGTAAGGTAAAAAAATATTAATCTACCGTACTCATCTGGAAGTGTTTTTATAACAAGTTGTTAGAAAGGCAATGTACCCAGGCATTTATTTGTAATATACTGCAATAAACTGTACTTGTGACGCCTCTTAAAGTAATTGTTCTCCAATTGCCACGCCCACAACACCTATTTCTGAAGACATCGACGTTATCTTGTTATAAGTGTCAAAACACACTGTTTTACGAGCCTGAATGTCGTCTCACCGTCGGCTTGTTTCCGTCATTTTGTAAAAATGGCTTTTCGAAATTGTTTATGAAACTTCGTCTTGTGGGTGATAGCAATCTCTAATTAAGAATAAAACGTAATGTTAATGAAGCGCCGACCGGTACTTATAAAATAATTAGAAATATTGTTCCAAACCGCATTTCCCAAATGTGCCGCGTTACAAAAATAGTTAAGAACACTTTCCCACTCGCTGCGAGGGCGCCACACATCCGAAAACCAGTTGGACGGCACAAAAATCGAGTAAAAAAAGTAAACATGACTAGACGCTGGTCCGACTACGTAATATCGTGACGTTCAAGTTTCAAATTGTACTTTCACTTTCAGCCGCGAGGCGGCGGTGAACGCGCCTGCGCCCGCGCCGCAGCCCGGCCGCCTATGAGGAAGCGAATAAACGCGCTGATTTATCGATACTATCGAGTAATTCGCTCTTTTAAATTATAATCGAGCTGTAATCGATCACGCTAGTGATGCGGGCAATGTCGTATTGTTAATTGGATTGCAATTTATGGTTACAAAGTTGACTTTTTTGCAGATTTAAAAGCCTTTGAAACAAAAATCCATTCACTTAACCAAACTAAATTTTAATGTTTGTTTGTAAGTGCGGATATTAAAAACATTTTGTGTTTCTAATGTTATTTTGTCAAGTATAGAAGGCAAATAAAACAAAAGTAATGTTAACAGGAGAAAGCTCTCGCATTTCAATAAATCATTATGTATGAATCCAACACGTTCAGACCATTACTGCATAATTGAAAGTCAGTCGACTTGTCTCTTTTGTAAGTTAACCCGTTAGTTTGTATCTAGGTGGCCCTATCACATACAATTATAGTTAATTGTGTTAAAGTCAATAATTGTCACTAAATAAGTATTGTCGATGTAACTTAATACAGTATTTTCATTAATTGCATGATAATCTGGATTTAATTAATGACTAGTTAGTTGCTTAAGGTCAACTCGTTGAGAAAAAATACTTCCGCTCTACATTAAAATTGCAAACGACCTGCTTATATTCCGAGGTTATTAGATTTGTATTGACCAGGGTCCGAACCTTTGCCTTCGTGTAACAATACACATCGTGATAATATGCGCAGAATGCTAGAAACCACAGCGCGGCATTGGCTGCGAAGGTTCATAAACGTGGCAATATCTAAAATTACTTATGTAATGTAGTGTAGTATTGAAAACAAGTTATTTCCTCTCCGCTTTTAAAAGTGTACGGGGTTGTTGCGTCTTTAACTCCCCTGCAGAAAACCTAACCCTGTGTTTTCATGTTGGTCTCTATTTTTGATTGTCCTAAAAATCCTTATGTAAAATCTTGTAGTAAATAATCCATTTAATGAAAAAAATAATTCCAATATAAAAACCAGACTTTTGATAATAAATAATAAAATAAAAATTGGCTGATAGACCACTGATGTTAAATACTACAATAAACAAGAAGCGACATACACATTAAGTCAAAATTGAAAAAGGAGAGGTGATATACTCGTAGATTGTCTTTTGATTTGTCAATTGGCAGATGAAACGACGAATCCAGACATTATTACACAATTATTTCATTTTGGTCTTATACAATTATCAAACCAAGCAGGGCACAAGCAAAGCTCAGTGAATTCGAAGCTGTAACGACATGAATACAATTTGGCCATACACACGCGTAGATAAGGCGTCGATGCGAGAGCGGCGCGATACAGCGCGGATCGCAACTGATAAGGCCAAGGCCGGCGAGTGCCGTTTGCACTGATAACTGCATTTATCTCAGCCCCCGGGGACCGACACACCGGGATCCTACTAGTCATTAGCATATCTTTACACAGTACACGATTTGTATTGGATATTCGTATCATTTTAGATAGCCATCCGTATAGGATGGAGGAAAACCTTTAGGAGAGATCCACACAAGTGTTTCGGGTTCAGCCCGCGTATATCCGGCTTACAGTAGGCAGATATTATCGAACCGACTTGAAAAGATACCCATTTCTCAACAGTGGATTTTAATCACACTGCGCTCGCCACCACATACATTTTAGTAAATTTTTCGTGCTTTACTAAAAACATATGACTATTGGTTGCTATATCACTTTAAGAAAACACACAAATAAATAATTACACGTAACTATCACACACATTTCCCTAATTATAAAATAAATCTCGTCGATTACACAAACATTTGCCTCGGTGTGACCAACTCAGTAGCATATCGTTTCACAGCGTCACATCTTACTCGCCGTTACGAAGGCTGTATCTTATGATATCGATATGATATTGCTTAATAAATCATCTAATCTAGTTCAGCCAATCAAGTTTCACGTGTAGATCACAGCGAAGCGCTCTGGAAAGGGACAAGGTTTCGTAAGTGTTCAAGTACAGACCGCGCCTACAAGTCTTAGTCATAACCTTATGAGACTGGGTGCGTGTCTCAAGGCCCTCAAAATATGTACTTTAACATGCGAAAAGGTAGTAGATAACTACAAGTTTAAACAAACCTACGTCTTTTTGCATTCAATAAGTAAGTAAATTCTTCAAGCAGAAATCAAACCACAGGATTCTTTATCACTGTTTACTATTTGCATATGCTCTCATCGTATATTTTTTACGATTAATATCCAGGCGTAATTTATATTTTCAAATTAACTTACTTATTACTGGTGGAAGTCTCTCATATGTGAGAGGCCACCTGGGTAGGTTGCCACCGCAGTCAGTTTCTCCCGCCAAACGGCAGTGTAAATGCACTGTTGTGTTCCATACCGGAGTATGAAGGACTTTGTAGCCAGAGGAACTACTGCCATTAATTGCAATAAAAATAAAAACACTCTTTAATCTTTAAGTAAGGACCAAAAATGTCCATACCTAGACGAAATTTCACAAAGGTGAAACTGTTATCACCAAGGCAGGTGTAAAATTACAACTTTAGCCAAATTTCCTTTAAAGGACGTCATAACTTGAAAATCCCAAGGCCATGGCCTGGTGTTCAGGGTCCTGGTATTTGGCCTGGCCTTACATTCGTGCGTTTTCACGCCACGTTGAGCACTCAATGATACAAGCGAGGCCATGTGTTAGTCTAACTTCTTGTTTGGTAATTTTTTATCTGTTTCAATCTGTTTTGATGTTTTACATCCGATGTTCGTGAGTCTGTTGCAAATTTATTGTGTTCAGGGATTCTGAGCTAACTTTAATTGGACAAAATAATAAAACTTACCATATGGAATTACCATAAATTAAAAGTAATCATAGGATATAAAACGGCGGAGTTTTAAATCATAACAATGGTCGCAAAAACATTTAGGCAGCAATAAAATATACTCATTATAACATAAATAGCAATTGACGAAACACACGAGTTCAATGTACGCTGACCTAGCCTAAGGAAGAGTTTTTACGCACGCCTATTTTTAAGCAGGTCTACAATACATACATGTTAATATGTACATTTTCATTCCGCACATAATTTACCAATGTATATTCTGTGTATATTTGTGCTGTGTTCTGAAGAAAATTGTTTCTTCATTTTTGCCTTGAAAAAAGTAATTTGCAAATGTTTACGGGAGGGGGAGCCTGTCATCGCGGAGACGCATTGTGCTCGTTGTCGAAACACGTGGGCAGCGAGACTTACAACTTTTTAAACAACTGACTCACCATCGAGGTAATCTAAATAAACCAAGGATTGTGGCTCACTTTTACCCGCAGCTTTTCTTGTATTAACGTATGTTTTGGGGTTTATTTGTTTGTAGTTCTAACCTTAGTCAGTGCAAAGAAAAAGCTCTTTTACATTTCATTATTTCACTGAAAACAACAATTTTATTTCATATCTTGATATGCTACTTCTTATATATTTATTACTCAGCTCAACACCTCTTATAAATTAATTAATTATTTAAAAGGTTTTTGTACGCTTCGAATACAATGTGAGTTTTGGAGTATTACATCATAGAAGGCTGATGGTTATCTGATGGATTGAAGGCTGTAGTCAATAGAGCGGCTCTTAGCTACGCCTATATCCTTAAATTAACTTAATCATATGCATTTATCCAAATGCAATATGAACATAAAAATGCAATTGGCAACCGATTGGCGGAGAAGCAAAGATGTTGACTTTCCGATCCACAATTTGCGGGTTTAATCCGCGCAAGAACGTCTGTGTGGCAGCCTCCATGGCGCCTATGGATAAGAACCCGGCTGTAAAACGAGAGGCCACGAGTGCGATCCTCTCACCGAGACAAAATATCTTCGAAGGATTCGCAAGTTCGCGTATTTGTTTCGGGGTGTAATGCAATCAAATAGTTTTTTATCTTATACCAACAACAAAAAATAGATCTCTCTGTGGCGTTAGGACTATGCGTGTAGCTGCTGGGTTAGTAAGCATTTATGTATTTGTAGCATTCATATATTTTACGCATATAGTGCAATTATTTATTGCTCGTTTTTAATTGGTGAGTAATATTAAAGGTTTTTTATAATTGGACTATATTTACTAACTTATTGCCACCTGTTCGTGTTCATGAACTGTTCACACTGAATCTGAATAACACATAGCGGAACCAATTGGCATAAAATCACATGTTTAACAAAAAAATGTACATAATAATTTACTCAAGGTTACGAATGTTAAATATAGAATTATATAAATGAGATTTATAATCGCTCTGAATGTGTTACAAAAAAGAATTAGCCTCCGTGACGGAGTAAGAATTTGATTGTAAAACATCAGGCCGCGGGTTCAAAACCGATGCAAATATTTGTGCAATCCCCAAATACATTTTAGTGTTGAGTCGGCGTGTTGTGGGACAATAAAGTTCAAAATAGTTTCTGATATGATGCAGTTAGATTTCTTCCTGTAGAATTAGGGCTATCTGTGCAAGCAGGGTGTTTTAGTAAGCCGAGTTTATTCATAAATCTGGTTAAGGACTATACATACGTATAAATTAAATCTATCGACCAAGCAACTATTTTCCAAAATACAATTCTGCAAGAAACCTACTAATGAATATATAGATTTTTAGAGTATTCCAGCTAACTTTCGATTTCTCATCGACCGAAGATCCCGTAGGTATAGACATTATAGTGTATAATAGAAGTACTATTAACTTCTTTGATTAGATGCAGTAAAGAGTAGTAGATAGAGAGGAAAACCTTGAGAGAAATTATCTACTTTCCGCGTAATTTTAATTCATAATTGCAATAGATCTTTGCAGAATCAGTTCCTTGTTTTAATATAGAAAATCTTAGTGCCACAGTTAAAGAGGGGATTTAATAACATCATTTGTTAATCTGCTGACGTCATGTTTTACGTATTTTTTCCCTTTTTTCAGGGAACCCCCATTAATACAACTGATAGCATAAACAGTAAAATAGTTGAGTTATTAAATAATTACAAATATGCGAGTAGTAATAAGACTGCATAGGTTTAGTCCTTCCCCCTTTTCTAAATGTAGTTGTAGAATAAGTCTAGTTCAAGGCCAGAAACCCTTGTAGCCTTTTGAAAATTAATAAAATAAAAATCACATATTATGAAGACCTACGGAAGTTAATGTGTACAACCTTTCTCTACATAAGTGTCATAATAATTTACTTTCCAGCTCTGCTTACCTTGTATCATATAATACTTCCATAATTTAACCCTGGGGTGACCTCGACTACATTTAATGATTTGAACATGTTCTGAATATTAGTAAAATGACTCGTTTAGGTACTACTAACTTAGGTTTCAATAAGTAATTAAAATTTAAGTTTGCGGTGTCCAGCGAGACGCACATATTTGTAGTACGTGAGAATTTATCTCGTCAGATAGCGCAAGAGACGTGCGTGGAGGCTGCGTTATAACCCTGCCTACTACACAAACAACATTGCGTAATAGTATGCAACAAACCTTTATACTCGTAGTATGCGGAATATTTAAAAACATCATAACCTAAAAATCTGTAGAGTCTAATTGTTTTGTTTTTGTTATTTTTAAGAAATAATATATCTTTTCAGTATAATTTGGTTTAAAACTAGCTTAATGCTTTTGTAATTTTAAATTTTGCTTATTTTTTTCATTGTTTTGATGATTGGCGCCAATTTCAGCAGACGAGAAAATTAAGTTTTTTTGGTAAAATTAACACCAATCTATTCATTACAATTTTTCTAAAAACAAATACAATACAAATTAGACTTTCAGTACAATTTTTCAGTTAATAATAAAGTGTAACTCACCAAGTCCAAAACGCAATCCAAATGTCACAGATCAACACACAATAATTAATTTGTAAAAAGTATTATAACAGTAATTCAAATATAGAACAATAAACAGCCATACAAAAACACTGGCAACACTTCTGTCACTGTCAGAAAAACTCAAATCCGAGTGCACAATCCATGAGTTCGGCAGTTGCGCTCGTCGGGAGTTTGGCACGGGCGTACGTACGCTCCGCGCGGCAGTCGGCGAGTCACTGAACCACGCTCCGCCGTCCGCGCCCCCGTGCGTGCCTGCCGGGTGGATCGTATTTTTATTACGAACTAGTGTTATCATTGTGAAACCCTGAAATGTGGTGGATTTGAAATTGGGTCATTCGGTGAGCGTGGACGGTTGCTAAAAATTTAGGCTGTATTAGGCGGCCATTTTGGATTTTCTGCAAGGCTTGTATACAAATAGTTTTATTGACATAAGTCGTATTTACAAATTTCTCGCACAAAAATAGTTACTTCCTATTTATATGATTTTTGATTCTTAAAATTATTAGAACCTAAAACACTTTTTGCAGATAAGTGTCTATCTACCTAACAATTCGTAAAAAATATATTTTTGAAACTTTTTTATAGCTAGATAATTTAATGGATTCGAAAAAATATGTAAAAATGTTATTATGGTCAACTATATAATTTGGTTTAATTATTAATGCATCTGATATTTATGCATTCACTTAACAATATCAATAATAATGCGAGGGGAGCCTTATCTCTATAAGGCCAATTGCCATGTCAAGCTCCGAAACGCTTAAAAATAAAACAAATTAATAACATTAAAAACTACATTCTAAAGAGTAATGAGTGAATCGTTAATAATATCCACATTTAAACAAAAATGCAGTAAGCATTGACATAAAAAAGTGACTGCATTCATAGTGAAAAATCGCTTTGTTTAAAAGCGAAGGAAAACATCGTGAAAAATCCTGCACATGTACCTGAAAGCTCCCCATGCGAATTATAAGGATATATGAAATGCATTAAATCGACATGGTATTAAAAGGCCGAAGGTGTTCATATCAGGCGGACCACTGGCCGTAAAATTATAAACCATTCTTAAATACAAAATAAAAGTCATCTTGCGACTGTCCCATAAAAGGGAGAATGGCAAGCAGAAGGAGAACATTAATGCGACAATATTTTGCAAACCGTTCAATACAAGCAGCCGCATCGATCATTAAGATGACAGAGGTACATTATTGGAATGGTAAATTCACAATTCGTGGAAAACTTCCTGGCGGTACTATTAACAATTTAAATTTTGTGTATACAGCATACGCATTGCAATATTATTTTGTAATGCGATCAAGAAAGTTATATTTAAATGAATGCAGTCAAATGCCGATCGTGCGTTGAAACACTGAATGTAGAGCGGCCATTTACTCCGCGGACATTTTGTTTTTTTCCGATATTCCATCCGCATGTTTTATGTTCGTAGTTTAAGTATTTGTTTACCTTTTAAGTTATAGTTCCATTCGTATTATTCTGTATGGTAATTCACTTCAATAATTTGGTTTACGAAGAGTTTTCCTTTCTATAGAAAATCCCTGTGGACTCAGCTTTTCAAGACGAAATAAGCCTGCAAGCAAGAATTGCGCACTTTCCGTAATAGCCGCCAACGCATGGTTTGTGCTGTGGGTGATTGTAGGAGGCTTAGAGCAAGTTCCATCAGTTGCTTCGTCTTCTTGAAGTTACTTAAAAATTGGGTGGAGTCGTTAATACTAACCAGTTGCGTTGTTAATTTTTCAGTTATCAGATAATTACGCGTCGACAAAATTTCAGCTAACCTGCTCGAGACTGAATGTACGCCTGCTGGTTATAACTCTTCGGGTTATTATCAGGAAGATACAATTAGCCACCTTCAGTAAATGTTTTAGGAATACAGGCGCCATGAAGCGTAATGCAATAGCGCTTATTTGTCCTCCAAATGTATGCCAAAAATAATAAGAAAAAACTTGGCATGTAGTGCTCTTCATTTCTTATGTCCTAAGCAGCCGCTCAACCGGAGCTCCTGCCTAACACCGCCACAAAACAACTAAATACCTATATCTTCACCCTTATTCCTATCGATCTGAAAATGTACTCGGGCCGTCGTCATCCATAGCTAAATGTATTTCTCTCCAGGTATGTGTTAACTATGGTGTTCTTGAGCAGTCGTCATCCATCCGCCTCCCTCAAAAGTCTCTAGATGTACCGTGAGAGCAATATTATGATAATATTTCGTGATTTATTGTTGTGAGAGGAAGAATATAAAGAAATACTCAATAAACTTTACGTCGGTATACCGGCTAACGCGCAGATGTGTTCATTAAATATTTTGATTTCAAAATAATTACAATGTTTCCTTCCTTATACCTATTAAGCTAACTTGTATGGATACTTTGAAGAGGATGATAGAATCAACTGCTTTTTGTTAATTGAGAAGAATCTGTCATCAAAACTAAACTTTTTTATCCTATATTTTTTGATAGAAGATTTCATACCTATCCCAGCCCGGCAGTTTTTTTAATACAACCTATTCCAATAGAACAGCTATCAAAAGTTTGCAGGAACACAACTATCTCTCAATCCTCTAATTGAAATCATCTGAATTAATGTGACCAGCAGAGATTTGTCTCACGTCTAAACATGATATTATAGGACCGAAAAGCCTCTTTACATGTCGTGTCCAGTACCCACAAAGCAGGACTTATTTTTATTTCACTACTTCGGGACATTAGTCCGCTGTTTCTTTTAGTATCTAGACACATAAAATAAGTTGCAGTGTCGACCTTTATTTAATTAATGTACACATTAGTTTGTCTAACAAGTACATTTTAACATTCTTACGAGCGTTAATGCAACCTTCACGATATTTGCGAGAAACTTTCGAAAATATACGTGTTAGTTAAAAATATGCCGTGTAAATATGATTTAACTTGCGTAAAACATTACCAGATGCAATATTTGTACGTTTGTGTGTTTGTATACATTAAATGTTACCTTGAACCTGGTGACGGCGATGCAAAACTACCTAATGAGGTTAACTTGGCCCTTCTTTTTCAGCTTTATATAATTGAGATGATTTTTACATTATTTTTGCGAGTACATTAAGTCTGCCTCGGTGGCGTAGTGGTACTACGGTATGACTGCAAAGCTTGAGGTCTCGGGTTCGAATCCCGGGTCGGGCAGTGATATTGGATTTTTCTATTCATTATCAGCCCGGAGTCAGGATTTTATGCCCGATATGGCGATAGGCTCGCCCCCTATCACATCGTGGGACGGAATATACAAGGCGAAACGTGGGTGTTCTAGTAGCACCTCTGCCTACCCCTTCTGGGAAAAAGGCGTGTGTTTATGTATGTATGTATGTACATTAAGTCTGTTAATAACTTATTATTTTTCATGTTTTTCAGATTACTATTTATTAACACTCCGCACATCAAATTATTTTTCAACCTACCCTACCATTATAAAAAAATATATTATACCAAATCGACTAACTACGAACTACAAAGGCGAAGTAGATTACATTAGGCGAGGATTTTCACAGCATGGAATTCCATAGCATAATTCGACTTCCACCTCAACATATTAGTATTAACTAGTACCTACTGGATATAACGCATGTTTACTATATACATATAATATATTATATATGTAGAAAACTAGTCATCGGTGAATCCTCGACAAAACATTACACTTCCGGGTTACATAGTAACATTTCTGATACTTCTCCCTCCCCTATTAAATCCCATACGGGTTAGAACAATACGAATCCTTTGCGAAGTCGTGATTAATTAAAAGAAACGCATATTAAACGGCGGTTTGTTTAAATACAATAAAAATAGTTTTGCGGCTTTCTGTCAGCTCCCCTCTAAGATATGGAGCCTTGTTAGAGAACTACATTGTGTATAATACGTATAATGGATTTTTATGAGGGATTTAAGGTTTTCGTACCGTAACATTCATAATAATTAATTGATAATACCTGGCTTTTAATCAAAGAAAAACAGTATGGAAATAATGTGATTATAATAATACGTAGAGGTAAATAGTAAACACAAAAGTAGGAAGTCATTAGCGCATAAAGTTCTTGAGTTAATAAAAGGTGATATGTCCCTTTATTAACTCAGTGTACTGTAATAAACTCATGACTCAACAGTTTCATGGAACCAAGGAAAAACCGCGCGAAACGTACCCAACTAGTGTTGCTCTACGCTATTTAAAATAGCGTTATGCCTTCATTACCTCACGAGTTTATAAATCAAGGTGTTTTGTGCACAATGAAAAAATATTTACTGTAAATCATTCAATTTATTAAAAAAAACTATTGTCGAACCAATTAAAACGAAGCGGCCATTTTGAAGCGAGGACACCCGAGAGGAGCCGAAGTGAGCGCGGGAAAGACCGAAGCGGGCCGAAGAAGAGCGAGCGGTGGCGACGCGAGCCGAGCGTTGGCGGCCGCGAGCGAGGCCATAGCGCGGGAAGCGCGTCATTCAAGGTGAGCTCTTTTCCCGCCACACTGCGTCAGTGTCTTTGTATTGAGGCGGTAGTTTTAATTAAAACACGAAATAGCGACAATAATGCATCGGCATTGTCAAAATGCATTGAAGTGGCTTTTCGTGTAGGACATTGTTATTTTTTTCCAAGTAAGGTCTTTAATGCCAAGTGTCTTTCAAGTGAAATGCAGCGAGTTCTACGAAAATTAAGCATATCTTCTCTCAGGAAATCGACGTGAAGCGACAGCATTGCTGTAGTGTTTTGTTCGCTAAGTGAGATTACCGGATGCCCAATATCCCTTTCCTCTTCCCATGTTTTTTCCTTCCCGCTCCCCTCCTGATTTTAACGGCCGGCAACACGTCAGACAGTTGACCTGTTTGCTTGTTTGCCGGACCTAAGTAATAAAAAAAACCTTTTTTAACCCTTATTTTCTCTTGTGTTTTAAAACATTGTGTGTGTTGTAGTTGCCAGGAATATGAGGTGTAGCTTGGGCTATAAAATGCTTGAGCACTATACTTGGGACAGAGATAGGTTATTACAGCAAATTCAATAAGCAAGGTACAGGGAATGTGTGATTATCGTGCCTTGTTATTATATTTAGATGCCACGGTCATATATTCCAAAAATATGACATTACTAATATACGAAACTCTCCTTATTGAAACGAAAGCTAAATGCGAGTTAATCGTTTGAAATGTGAAAATCTTGATCTTTTTGAGGTGACGCGCGACCAAGGTTTTTAGAAGAATCAATGAATCCATCACTGGTTAGAATGTCTTTTAAATTCTGTGTTTGGTATAGTGTCACTTGAGAAATAACTACAAAATTATCTACAATAATAGACTTTAACGCTACCGGAAACAGTTAGCAAAGTGGTAGTCTTGCTGTTGGTTGTTAACGCTACAGTCCAAATGGGTCTGTTCGACCGGGATTCGTGGAAAATCGACGTAAAGTATCAGCTCTGCTGTTATTGTACACGTTGCAGGAAAATTTGATTTCCTACTCAAAATGTGGGATTGTTCCGTTAGGGTCAAAATCAAAACAATATCGTCCAGAACTTCTTCACTTTTTATTAATACTTTTTAATACATCTTTTCATCGTATGGCTTGCACGTCTTCCATACCGTCCTCTCTCGTTCCGATCTTCCACACTGGAACATCTGAGTTATTCATTCTCTAACTCTCATACAGACTACGTAGTACGTTCCATACATACTAGTCATTCGTCTTACGTTCCAGTATACTCATCTTTCATCATAACATTTAAATCTTATTTATCGTCTTTTGGTATCCACCGTGTATATCATAGGGTCATAAGTTACCTGGAGCTGTTGTGTCAGGCAGATGTGTTAATGTTGCATGAGGTCGCTGAACGCAAGATACTTCCAATATGGGAATTCTTGGTAGAAATCTATTATCTACGTTCCGCAGTGGACTACCTGTAGAGAAAAAGAAAGGGAGAGATAGCGATAGGCCCGTCATATCACATTTTGAGATAGAATTCAGAAACGGATGGAATCATGGCTAACTCTAGGGGCACCTCTACCTACCTCTTCGAAGATTCAGGCGTATTTTTTTTATTTTGTAAAGATGCGTTCACACCTACAGGCTACAAGCCTCTTACGTATCTGTGAATTGGTGTTGTAAAGTGTTTGCTCTATGGCGGCCTTCCTCGGACGTCAAGTGCGTATAGTTGCAAATTTAATTACGAAAGTTTATCGCACCGCGGGCCTTGGGTAAGGTCGCGCGGGAGGTCAGAGGTGAGGTCGGTCCTCACCCGCTGAGGTCACAGGTTCCGTAGGTGACAATAATGGGAAATTTTGGGTTTGACCTCGTGTAAGATTTTTTTATTAATTGCGCGATTTTTTACCACGGCAAATTAGTATTGATTTAACTTGGTATTTAGTAGTGTTCGATAATTATTTTTTATATAAAACATGTAAGCGATAATTTCAAAAATGACTTCCGCAATACTAGACGTAGAGCCACTTACACCACGACAATAAATACTGCCAAGAATTACATACTAAGTTCTAATTCATCAAAAAAATCAGTCGTGTTACATGGGTATCAGATATTCCGAGATTTTTCAGTTCAAAACACACAGACTTACGGAATAAATGAATACTTGCGGACCACACAAATGTTTGTTTCGGTGCGGTGTTAAACTCGCGGCTTATGCTCACAGCGGTCGATTTAACCAACTGCGACACGAAGACTGTCAACAATCGTTTAAAATGTTTTATTTACTTATAATACATTTGATGTCTATTACACAATGATATAATTTTGATTGCTTTGAGACGTTTTAAAGTTTGTTATTTGTGTGGTGGTATATGGTTTGTAATCGCTCTCAAGCGTCCGGACTCGATTTTGAGAATTTTGACACTGTGAACTTGTCACTTGTAACTTCTTTGACTGCTTCGGTGACGCAATTGTACTACGGTGTGATTGCAAAGCTGAGGTCTCGGGTTCGAATCCCGGGTCGAGTTAAACTATATTAGATTTTTCTATTCATTATCAGCCTGGAGTCAGGAATTTGTGCCCGATATGGCGATAGACTCGCCACCTATCATACCATGGGACGGAAAATACATGGCGAAACGTGGGTGTTTTGATTGCACGTCTGCCTACCCCTTCTGAGAAAAAGGCGTGAGTTTATGTATGTATGTAAACTTACCATGGAACTACACAAAAACCCTGCAGTTTTTCAAAAAATTGTTCTCCACCGGCTGAAGACAGAGATCAGTTGAAACAAATGGGGGACGTCTTTGACCAACAGTGGGATTAAATAGCCAATAATATATTTAAAAAAGATTATCATATAAAAAACGTGATTGAACGCAATTCTTAGTCAGCTATAACACCCCCCAAACTAAAATAGCCTTAGCCAACAATTCTCAAACTTAAAACCATCCACCCAACAAGCACTGACGAAACCGCCAAGATAAAGCGGCCAGGCTATTGAATTAGCTAAAACAATTGCTATGGAGTGTTCAGAGGCGATAGTTGCATCAGCCTCTCCCCGGTAAGCGAACACCGACCGCAGGGCGCAGCGGCACCAGCGTCGCCGACGCACCTTATGTAACAGTTCCTAATGGCGCATTCCGACTGAAGATACTGTTCGCATAACGGTACTGCACTGATGTCGCACATTCTTTTACTGCAACAATGCACGGCTGTAGTGAGCAGATACATTGGTCCAGCGGCATAATATGTACGTACATACATAAACTCACGCCTTTTTCCCAGAAGAGGTAGGCACTGGTGTAACCAGAAGACCCACGTTTTCGCCTTGTATTTTGCGTCCCACGATGTGATAGGGGGTGAGCCTATCGCCATATCGGGCACCAATTCCTGGATGATAATGACTACAAAATTACAATATCACTGCCCGACCCGGGATTCGAACCTAAAACCTCAACTTTTCAATCATACCGTAGTACAATTGCGCCATCGAGGCATAATATGTATCGCAATAAAATACTCTTTCTACTCAAAAGTACCTACAAATGTCTTTAAAGCGATTTTTCAAAGTAGATACTGATGATCACGTATTTGTCTGTGAACTGTATGGATTTAAATACTATGTTGGATTCTTCCTCTTATACGAAATTTCCGTTAAAAAACTCTCGCAAAGGGGCTTCAGCCCCATGTCGACAGCCTCACACTATTACACCAGAGGATAGAAATGAGATCTGCAAAATCAAAATTGAAGTAGAGTAGAGGTACTTACCCTCTTGAACGTATAAAGAAGTGAGCTGATGTGTACGATTGTGCCACCAGAAAACGTTAACTTAAATCTAGAAACTATTTAAACATCTTCAATAGTTTTATTATTACTGGTGCTTCATTAATTTGTATCAGCAGTAAATATGGACACCTTATATCAGTTTTCTTCTTTTTAAGTCCATTTCATACACCTGTTCTCAAGACGTAAGTCTAATTTTTATTTTTAAATTAAATAAAGGAATTAATGGCCGATGATGATTGGCTAAAAATTTGAGTGTCACATATCGAAAGACCATATTTCATAATGCATTTAAAATATTTAAATACATCTATGATAGTGTCACAAAATTGTCTATGCTACGTCTCTACCATTGTAAAGAAGTTGTCTACTATCTTACACACTACGTCGTACCAAATTATCGTGTTTCTATCCATCCGAGCGAACTTGGACAATGTACAGGAAATGTACTTGCGTCTGGTGTCTTGTACACAAATAAACTTGTGTCCATATCTTTAACACCGTGTCTGCGGCGCGATTGACATGGGCTTGCCTGCGCTTAAAATCCGTGTAATGTTAGTTGGGTTAAATATTCAATAAAAAAACTTTCCCCAATAAAGTATACCACTTAGTACTGACAAATGACAAATATATTCACGGTAGTCGCGGGTTCAAATCCCAGGACACACCTCTGACTTTTGGAGTCATGTGTATATTAATACTCGTAGTCAATCACCACGCACTGTAACGCCGAAGGAAAACATTCTGAGGAAACCTGCATAGTGCATACCATAGCGATTTGTATAAATTTATTTGGTATGTAAAAGTCCGCCAATCCACACTAGGCCAGCGTGGTGGACTATATGGCCTAACCACTCTCGATTGTAGAAGAGGCCCGTGCCCTGCAGTGGGACGTATATGGTTGATACAGTTCTGACAAATGGGCAATATTGAAAAGATTTAATATGTCCTACAATACAACCGCAGGACGTAATATAGCTCCGATTACCTCCATCAATTCAATACAATGCCTGCTATTGTGAAGTAAACAAATATCCGTCGAATATCTCCACAATAGGTGGCTAGCTCAGCTTGGAGGTCTAGACTTTCACTCCCTGCCTCCCGCGTCCCTCCACCCCCCTCCCGCCTGTCCTAGGGGTTACGTAACGCACTCTCTACCTTACATCTCATTGCTACCCACTTTTGTGCAAGCGTGATGATGGATAAAACAGCCTTTGACACGGGAAATTATTTTGCATCGCTTGTTCACGATTATGGGTAATAATTCTAATGTACTAAGTATTAGATGTTATTTATAGGGGAATATGTTATTTGTGAAAATATGTCTATAGTGGCATAGCTCTCCTAAAGATCAAGTCTCTCCAAGAAAATTATACGTAATTAATTAAATTTAAGCTGTTCTACTTCTACAATACGTATTACTTATCTATTTTTCTTAACTTCTTTAACTGTAGCCTACTCGGAATTTGCAAAAATAAAATCTTGTAAGATTAACTGGTATCGCTAGATGCTTAATTATGATGAATGTGTTTAATCTCCCTTTTTATTTCAATCAGTTTTTGCGGCAACTCTTACATTGTAGACACCTGTACATCAAACCCACTTATTTGATCCTCTCATAATCGCGTATCACCATCTAAAAACGCGAGTGCATAACGATTTGAGATCTAAATGCGCTTTTCATTACACAAAAACAGTCATAATCGCACGCGCACACACACACGCACGCACACACACACATGAACAAGCAGTGTCGCGTGCGCGTCTGTGTGTGCGTTAGGTGCGCAAGAGCACGCTTACATAACACCCAGCGAGAGTGCATTCACTCCGAGGGGCGGGAGGGGGGTGTGTGCTGGGCGACGGGGACGGGGGAGCCTGGAGAAATGCATCGCTGCACAGCGCACGCACACAGCGCCACACCGCTTGATAGATTAAGACTTTAATTGTATGCGAGATTTGTAATAGGAGATCGCGGCGATTGCGTCGTTTGGTCTCGTGATTACGTTTTGTACACACGCTCATTAACATGTTGTCTATGGATAAACGACGCGCTTTCTTACACCCGCACGCGTCATATTCATACTTGTTATATACATTGTAATGATTATCGCGTTAATATCGTAACACTAGGTCTGCGCTAGGTGCCGCCTGCGAGTTTTCAAGAAATAGGAGTCAATGCGTATTTTAAAAATAACACCACGCACTAAAACATAGTTCCGTGGCTCGAAACTGTAAGAGTTTATGCGAATAATATTAGGTTATTCGTTCCAATAAATTATGAAATTCATGAATCATGAAAAAAGGTTTTAGATCCCGACTCTACGTTAATATCTAAAAAAACATCCAAGCCTTTTACGCGAAAAACACAAAGTTATCCAACAGAATACATTTATTCATAACAATTACTTTATGTAAAAATCATACAAGCGTCCAAATGCTTAAATTACGCAAACTTTAATGATCTTTGCTGACGAAGATTGATTTTGACGCACACTGTAATTATTTTCGGGAATTGATTGAGAGGGACGCAAAGTGCATATAATAACTTGAAATTTGCAGCGAATGCTGAATAAACTCAGACATATTTAAACCTTCAAATTAATGTTCCGTCAATCGAAAACTTGAAAACATGTTGCTGAATTTATAAACGAAGTTCTATCCAATCAATTATACGAAGCTTTGTTGAGAATTGGTTTTGTTGAATTCATAATTTACAAAGAAAGTAATTGTTGACATCGATTGTTATAAATACGATTTAAAATTAAAACTAAAATAAACATGAACTAAGTAAAAAACACGATCTGGTTTATCTTTGGACCTAAACGTTTAGTTATCTAAGACTCCACATTTTCATATGCATCGGTTTCGCAAAGATATGCATATTTCTTATCAGCTATAACTCTATTCCTGTTGATTTTATAAACGGTTTTATATTTAGTTCAATAGAGGCAATGGCTCTATCAGAAGTCTGCATCATGAAACTAATGGAAAAGTCAGCGAATGCCACGTATATTTATTGCAGTATTGTATATTTCTCATAGAAACGTATAAAATTATGCGGCACTATAGTTATATATGTACATATTTTATAATAATCTTAGAAATCATGTGACGACGGCAATAGATGTAAGATCATCATTTTCGGTCTACTCATGCTCGGATATAGAAAATATTATGAGATCCTTGCCTCTGCCACAATACACACAAATCGCTACATAATTGTAGTAACAGACAAATCAATGAACCCTCTTTATAGATAAATAAGGTTAATTGCAACAATCGAAAATTCTATGCATACACACCTTTCTCAAACCAAATCACGGTGTAGTTTATCCAATACCCCTGCAAATTCCAAACAGAACATGGGTAACATTGCAACCAAAGATACTTCTAACTTGTTTTAATAATATTAAAGTCAAACTGTCGAATTCAATATACTATGATGTATTATTGTGTAGTGTTTTTTGTTGCACTAAAATAAGCATCAGATAAAATGTAGTCGCTTCATCGTGTCAGCGTATAAAAGTGTTTTAACCTGTTGGAACTAAAGAAAGGCAGACGACTCCCAGGATTTCAGCAATCCCAATGGCCAGACAAATGAACTTGGCGCGACTTAAAGTTCCGACAATTAGGGGTGGAACGACACACAAACATTATATTTTGGCTTCGTCCTACAGATAAGCATAGTATAACACATATTACTACCATCTAAAGGTTGTCTGGTATAAATCGCGGAAAGCGATAAGACCGCTGATTGTCACCTTTATTTAAATAAGATTTCCAATATTTTTTTTCCTTTTATTGTTGTATGTGGTGTGCAATAAAGAATTTATAAATAAATAAATAAAATAAATACTACGTGGTACTTCACGTACTGGCTCGCCGAATCCTCTGTAATTGGAAAAATCTCTCCTTTTTTCACCATTAGACTGCCTCGGTGGCGCAGTTGTACTACGGTATATTGCAAAGTTGAGGTTTTGGGTTCGAATCCCGGGTCGGACAAAGTGATATTAGATGTTTCTATTTATTATGAGCTCGGAGTCAGGAATTGGTGCTCGCCCCTATCACAATGTGGGACGGAATACATACGGCGTAACATGCGTGTCCTGGTTGCTACCAGGCAAAGGCAAATGTTAAGGCGTGAGTTTATGTATGTGTTCGCCATTAGTAACCTCAATGTATAATCTTTCGCATTGTAATGCTTCGCTAAATAGTTATTACTTTTGAGTTCATGCTAGATCGAATTAGATTTGTGTAAATGTGTAATGTGTAAGGTCTAACCTGTCAATCAAACACGATTGTAGAGGAGGCCCATGCCCTGTAATCGCATATGGGTTGATTTATAATTGAAAATAGGCCTAAATGATTAGGAACGAAGTCAAACCTAAAATGGAGCAGAAAATTCGCGGTTGGAGATTTCTCAAAGGTCCTAGATGGTTCTAGAAGGATCTAGAAGGTTCTAGAGTGTGGTGTTGGTGCGGAGTGCACAATGCGAGCGCGGTAGCCGGCCTTGCAGCAGTTTTCCACAAGAAAGCCGCGCCGCGCCGGCCACCGGCCGCGACGCACGCTTCCGCGACATACAGCCTGCTCCACGCCACACGCTTACGTAACACTGCACATTATTATTGGCTTTGAGCGCGGCTTTTGCTTTAATATATATCTTGTTACTTGTGCATTTATATTTTTGGTTATAACGGTGAATATTATTGACACATGAAAAGAAGTCTATGTCCCTTTCTGAACCGTTGTAAACGTGCATTAAAAATAACATGGCTTGAAATAAATTGCGTGTCACACATACGTAATTAAGATGTCTTTTTAGCCATACTCGTGACCTCCCAATTCACTATCGAGTACTTAACGAGAGTGCTATGGAAGTTAAATCTACAGTATACGATACCAATTGTGCGCTATTTAAGTCGAATTTATCATTGACACTGCCTACAATTTATTGACGCAAACAATATGCGAAATATTTTATGACACTCAATTTTTTCTATTCTAACGACCAGAATATAGCCGAATGAAAATTATAATATTATTAATTTTATAATCATTAAATAAAATATGATCAGAATATTTATAATTTTTTGTGTTCTTTTATTGTTTTTCCTAAAAAAAATGTTGCAACAAATAAACAGACATCTTGTTAATGCCGAATACATAAAATATAACATTTTAACTTTACCTATATCACACAATAAAATTATTTAAATTTGATATTTATTACTTAGTAGCTACCATAAGCAAAGCAAGCAAGCGAAGTGTCGGACGCCCACCCACAAGGTAGACGGACGACCTGGTTAAATTTGCAGGCACTTGCTGGATGCAGGCCGCTTCCAACAGGTCTATGTGCCGATCTATGGGGGAGGCCTATATTCAGCAGTGGACTTCGTCTGGCTGAAGAAAGAGAGTGAGTTACCGTAAAGAAAGCTCCCAAAGCTCATACTAATCGCGCACCCTGTACACGCTGAAAGTGCAGCGGCGGCGCACGCCGACGGTGTGTGTGTGCACGCCGCACGCACACACACAAACAGTTACTTTCACTCAGCGAACTATTCCTAGACGCCGTCCACAACGGAATACGCCGACCACTGTACTTTCTCGTGCGAAATTTTGCGTACATATTGTTTGGGTTTTATATTATTTGTATGAGAATTTATAGCTAAATAATGTATGGTTTTGGTAGTAATTATGAATTTAAATGCAATAGAAGAAATTTCGTTTTATTTAATGTATTTTCAGACTAGAATTTATTTTTTATTGTTCACGTAATTCATTTCTGCACTTAAACACTGAACCATTATGTGATAAATTTTAAATATGTATATAAGACCAGCACACGTTGATGATTCTATTAGCATAGACACGTTATTATGATCTATAATTGCTTTCATTTATAAGATTACACGCAAAAAAGTTTTTCCTAAGCCCATTCAAACTATTTTAATTCACCTTTTTTTATACTCAAAAGAAACCCTTAAAAGTACCGTTTAATTTCCAATAGATCGTATTTTACAGCACCTCTATATATAACCTCTAAAATCTATTTAAAGAAGCACGGCATGTAAGAATCCTAGACGATTTGCAATAAAACAGTTTCCTAGACAAGTGGACAGTGTGGCCGCGGCCGAGCTCGTCTATTAGAGTTGTGTGTGTGTGTGAGTGAGCGGTTGCATCGCGTGTGTGTGTGCGTCTAATGCAATGCACTCGTTATATCACACAGAGTTCGCTAGCCCGCTTTACTGTGGCTTTGAAAATTCGCACAGGGAAAGGTGTCGGATTAAAAAGGTTAGATTATAAAAATACGCCTTGTCTATTCTTTTTTTCTGGGCTAAACATTGTGCTATTGACCCGTGTACGGTCTGTATGGGAACATATTTGGTCTAATAAAAATCCGGGGCAATTGATTGCACGGAATAGGATCTACGTACGAATATCTTTGTGAATGAAATTGTAAGATTGTACTGTCAGGTAGAGTCGCAGTTATTTGGTAGAGTTGTAATTAAATTGATATCAGATCGCTTGAATGGACTAGATGAGCAATTGTAATGGAAAATATTAATAGAAAAAGAATGCACCATGTTTTTTTAAATGTAGTCAAATAATAATTGGTGGTTGATAATATCAACAAGCTAACTAATTAATAATATTAGTTTTTGAAAATTGCATTCCCAAAACTTTTAGTACAATCATGTTTCCGCTCTATGATATCATAGAAAAACTATATTCAACAAAATGTCAAATAATTTAGCCAAATATTTTTTTAATCACACAAAACATCGTAAAACCGCAAAGCAACAGTCGAGATACAAGTTATCACAACATATATTCTATTTTAGTTTCGTTTTTATCATGTGTAATCACTTTGACCTACTAACAGAATTAGGACATCCCCCGTTAGGTGCTTCGCGATGTGGGAGATCATTAAAAGAAAGATCGTGTAGTTGATCTTGTTGTATGACATTTATAATTAAAACAATATAATTATGGCTTTAAAGAAAAAAGAAAAAAAAACGGGTAAAAAGTTACTGAGTTCTTGCGCAGTTTCAACTTGACAGTTCTAAAGCGTACCAAAGCGGTGGTAGCAGTAATTAACGATTCAAAAAATCTTGTGAAAGACTATTTGAATAAAGAATGTTATGATTTTTAGATCATTTTTCGAACTGATATTTTAGTCAACCGGCATAATTATGTCAAGTAGCAAGAGATTTTCTGTTAACAATCAGCACTCCTTCTGGACGGTATTGCAATTCGCAGGTTTTGCAAAACGAATATTATAATGGTACATAATCACATTAACGCAGTCAATAGCTGTTCATTTTACATGCATTAAGACAGTGTTAATATTTTTGTGCATTTTTATATTAATTCATTTTAATAAGTTTTGATTTCAAATGCATTAAGATAGTCAGTAAGAATATTAACATAATAATCTAATTAACCTAGATCAGCACTGCAATATTTCTTATTTATATTTAGAAATCGAATAATCATTTTTCGTGAAAAATAAAAACTGTTAATAAGAGATTTAATATCGAATACGATATCAACAATAAAAATAAATATTTTCTGACATAACAACTAAATATATTTTTGCAGATTTATTAATTTTCGCCAGGCTATCAGCTCTATACTAAATACGTGCGTGCGTTAGGAGAGGTGCGGCGGGGTGTCGCGCGGGGCGGGGGCGGGGGTGCGGGGCGGGCGCGGGAGGGGGGAGGGGGAGGGGGCTGTTGCGTTCGGCACAATGCGCCAGCGCAAAGACGTTCGTTGCTCCCGTGGAGGTCGTTGACTCTTTCACCGGCGTGCGCACGCGACCCGCCACTTTCGCGCCGCGATAACATTGCCCGCCGATCCGACGAGACAGACGTATACACCACACAACGTAACAGAAAGAGACAAAACATCATTGTAATGTAGTTAAAAATATTAATTAATGAAACTATCGATGTGGTAACCGCTTATCGCCGATTGCTCTCGTGCGCTCATCACGCTGTCATCGTTTGAGATCGACCGAACTGCGGAGAGCGATCACTCATTAGCTGCTGATGCGTGGGTTGACGAACTTATTGGCGCGGGTACAGAGGGTCTAGTTGATTCACGTTTATTAATGAGCATCTATTAAAAATAAACCTATTAATAAAGCACGTTGAAATGCGAATTCACTTGATATAATTTAAATATTAGATATCACACATTGCCAATATCATTAATTTAATAACATAACATCAGTCCACTTTACTATCATACCAAAGGTATGTTAACATTCGCAGTCGACTACGGATTATAAAAGAAACAAGCAATTTACTCGTTAAAAAGTAACTCATGCTGGATTCAAAAGAAAAAGGTGAAATCCAATATGATAAGAAATACACGCTTACGTTAATAAAAACATCGAACATTCACAAACATAGTCACGACCGCGCTTTGTATTAAGAGTTTAATAGGTATCAGCATCTACAAGGTTTTTTTTGTGGTACAACACCCGCACTCGAAATAATAATTGTTCTCACATGGGATTGTGTTTGCCCTATGGTATCACATGACTTTTTGATGTATTGCTGGCTTCCCGTCGACGTCACGCAAGTCGCCGAGCAAAGGACTGCTTAATTAAGTTATGGTTTTACTGGATAATACTGTCTAAAATTACGTGAAACCTGAAATCGATGTTATACCCGTTATCAATCGGTCCTCTTCATTAGAAGGTAGTTCACCAAATACTATTTAAATATCTGCGAAGTCTAAACCCGCGAAGTGGAATAAAAGACAACCTTTAATCAACCAACCCTTAATTAACCCATAGCCTTTAATATCAGCTATGAACCATCCTCCTATCCGTAATATAACTAAAAAGGAAATTTCTATCTGTTAAATTAAAAAGTTACATGATTATTAACACAACAACATTTTAACAAATAAAGATTCAACTCCAAATGAGCCCAACAATCTTATTACCAATAATATTCTTAAAAACATGTCTGGAACAGACTTGTGTGTGGAGTATACATAATTTTATTTAAGCCAATACAAACGAAATGCATAAGATTTGTTACATAAGATTAGCAGATAATCTGCAGTTTAAGTTGCTATGCATAACTTTCTACACCAGTTAACATTTGCATCTGAATAGTATTACATTCTTGTAAACTCTTATTGCCTGTGTAAACGAACGAAACTAGATTATCTAATTATTATAGTATTTCCAAGCAAATCGCCTAGTTTTGGTGTTCGGTGTCAATTATTTTCGTTGTGATCCTGGCTTACAATATTTTCAATGGTGGTTGAGTTGGCGGAATAATCTTTCCTAAACTATCTAATTGATAGAGTTAGGTATATGTTTTTATTTGTTGGTATATTGTAAATGACCGATGGGGCCAAAAAGTTCTCGAATGGAGGCCACGAAGCGGAAAGAGCAGTATGGGACGTCCACCAACTAGGTGATCAAACGACATGGTAAAGGTCGAAGGACGCCGCTGGATGTAGGCTGCCTCCAAGAGGTTACTGTGGATATCATTGAGAGAGGCCTATGTTCAGCTTTGGACTTCCTTTGGCTGATGGATGGATGGATGGATGTTATGAAAATGCAGTGACGTTGGAGTTGTCTAGGTGCGAATGAATCTCTCCTGCAGTTAATTTAGGCGTAGCATGAAGAGTCATAATCACGTTTATCATCGCAGCATTATCACCTCTTGCCATTCGATATTATAACTGCAATTTTTATTAAAAAGAACCTATTATGACTCTAGGAAATCAATAAAATAATAAATTATCGGTTTCCAAACAATCCCGAAGAAGTAGCAAGTAACTGTCAATTAAATACACTAACTTATACTTCAAAATTAATTATTTTCCAAAGTTTTATACAATACTTAGAGTACTTATAATGTAGAGGGAGCGGTGTCATACATTTGAGTTTTAAAAAACGTATTTTTTTTTAATTCGTAATGTTGATAGGACGGCTATATTAGTGAAAATTGAATTTTTAATAACAAATTGCTACAAATTCCGTTGGTAACCGAAAGTATTATCCGCTTAAAACGAGTTTCAATGGAATTTAATAGCCCCAAAGTAAGTTTTTAACATTTTTCTTTCTCAAATAATCGGTGCATGTTGGACAACCTGTCAAATGTCAGACAATAGGAGGGGAGAAAAGGTGGCCCCGCACCACCATTTTTGTCTATGTATAGTTTGTGAAGTACGTTTTTTTTTGTTTTTTTGCGCTCCCTCTATATTATAGATACTCTAAGATAGCAACAATAATACAGTAACAATATATATTTAAAAAAGTAAGCGATCTAATGTATTATGCTGTTGTTGTACCATTTCTAAATAAATAAGACAACAAAACAAATAAAGCAGCCTTAATAAGATTACTATTAACCTGTGCTACTTAAATCAACTTAAATACCAGGATATCGAACCAGAGCTCTAAATATCTCTTCTTATAATATTTTAAATCAATATCAATTGCTAATTCTAAGCCAAGCTTCACTCTGCTCGTCGCTCCATCTACCGGAAAGCGGTGGATACAAAATTATACGTACTTACATAATGACTATGTATTTTGTATGTGCATCTTGCATGTAATAAATAGTTCCTTCTAATTATAATAAAACCTTAAATTTTTCTTTAAGTCCAATATTCTTACAACTTTAAAAAGTCAAATTAATTTGGTTTGTGATTTAAACTAGACCAAATTAATGTGAATTAACTCAAATCTAAATTGTAGGTATAATTTCATGCAATGTTCTGTTAAAGTGCATTTAATTGGCACTTTTCATACATTTGTTATTCAACTACTTTTTATTAAATACAGGAAAAGGAAATAAAGAACAGCATGAAACTAAAGTAATCATTGTAGCATTGTTAGAAATTTCTTTTTTAATAATTTGGTATACTGACCTATCTCAACACATTGGGTTATAAAATGAAATGAATTATCTTACTGCCTCCCTTAGAAAAAACAATTTTTTACCCAAAAACCCGCGACTAAAGCAGAAAACTGTTAATTCAGTATTAGAAAACTCCCTAAACTTTACCCATCAGTGTTAATCCGTTATAATCCGTATCGTGTGAAATTTTAAATGATCACAATAGTGTGAATATTGTTAAAATTTCTTTATTTCGATGTTACGTGTTGCCTTTCACTGCGCACGCGCGCCGCTCCGATATCGCATGACGGAAAGTGACAGTGAAACGACCACACGGCACCGACACGGCACCGACACGACAACGACACGACACTGCTAAATTAAACTGTTTTTATACTGGGCGGATCCAGGAATTGCTATCGATGACCGAATAACCAATGAAGTGAATTGCGTCTGTTACTTCGATATTTATCGTGAATTATACAGTTACACAAAAAGATAAGTGGTTTGTACCGAAGAATGCGTATCAATAATGATGAAAGAAAAACTTTCGAGGAAACTTCTATAAAGAAATATCACTCGCACTGTAATTTACAAATTATTATTTATCATACTACGAGTACGTAATAGTGCGTGGTGATTGACTATTTTAACGATAAAGAAAACATCGCGATGAAGCCTGCATACCATAGCGATTTGCAAGAATTTCTATGATATGTAGAGTCCGCAAAATTGCACTAGGCCAGCTTGGTGGATTATATGACCTAACCTTTCCCATCATCCTCTCGATTATACAGAAGGCTCGTGTCCTGCAGTGGGACGTATCTGGGCTGATACAGTACAGTACAGAGGTAATACCTTCTCAAGACAGCTCTTAAATCACCGTCATCCACGCATTAGCAAACACCTTTAAACAACAAACTCGTGACCAGGTACAGCTAAACAACTCGGCAAATAAACTACTAAACACTAATAATCCACATGATACATTCGCTTTTACAACAAACAAATCACCAAAATATGAACATGAGATTTTGAAATTTAATACTGTATTTATTTGTGTACGTGAACTTCTCGACTGTCATGAGCGACTGACTATCACATTTGACATTTATTCGTCACGCTGTCATTACAATGTCACTGTGTCATTCGATAATGACCTTTTTTATATTAAGGATATCGAAACCAAGGGTAAAACGTAAATCTTGATCCTGTCTCGCTAATAAATAGGAATTCGCCATGTCTGTATCTGTTTCAGCCTATATACGTCCCACTGCAGGGCACGGGCCTCCTCTACAATCGAGAATACGATTGAAAGGGGTTAGGCCATATAGTCCACCACGCCGGCCTAGTGTAGGTTGGCAGACTTTAATATCTTAGAATTTTTTTGCTCTAAGAGGTAGTAAGTAGCTACACCCATTTCTAGCAGTAAACATCCAATTTCACCCATCCACAGAAAACGATGGCCCACCCGACCAAGCCAACAATATTAAATAAATACCCCCAACAGCCACATATGTACATAGTTCTGCCTCCATACTAAGATCGAGTCTTGGGTCGTGGGTATCAAAAACTACGAAAGACGTTTCAGTCACACAACCACCCAGAACCGAAACAAATACCTGTGGATCCCCCAAACATGTGATTCGGTTCTGGGCCTTCCGTTTCACAGGCGGCGTATAACGAACTACGCCATGGAGGCTGTCAATATTATGCCGCTCGGTGAGAAAACTATTTCACATCGGTGGATACTCTGTTCGGATTGCCCTTGATTTGACATTATTCGCAAAGCACTCCCTTATGCGTACCACTTAAACGACAATATTAATTCAATTCAACAATACAAACTGTAGAGAATTTTCATAAAGGATTAAATGAGTCTTCATTAATTCATAAAGAATATAACAGATTTGTAAATATTTATAAGTTTCGCATATAAGCGTTGTTTTGTGAACTTTTAGTTTTGTTTAAAAAGCGGAAAATAAATTGCTTACAATCTACTGGAACAAGTAACAAACTCCTTCGAAGCCGTCGATGAGAGCTGCGTGCTAACACGTTACTTTAAATAACAGCTGATTTGACCCAATTTTCCGGCGCTTGATTATATTTTGCTCGAAACTAATCCTAGTCACGATTTTATGCTTTACAAGTAGTCAAAGCTTTAGAAGTTTTCTAATACATAAGCTCGTCGTCAAATACATAGACAGAAGTAACACGTGTAACGGCTGCATTTCGCCAAGTTGATTTCCGTCCCGGGAGGTGTTAGGGGCGAATTTATTGCCATGACAAATACAAAGTCAGATCCAATCGGATTTGATCGGGAATCAAACCTGGGATTTCACTATTCAAAATCCATAGTGCCATTAAATAAATAAATCAACGAGGTTTCCTTATCGATAAAATATATATATAAGGGTAAGTTCAAGAAATTCGGAAACATGAATAAATAAAAAAAATGATTTCAAGACAAGAAGCAACATTCACACGTGACAAATATTCCATACTTTCGCTAACATACAGGTGTCTACGGATTGTTAGCAATTTTATACGCCATTTACGTCATGACCTGTGACCTCAACCTTTAAGCAAACCTTAAATCTAAGAGAAACTTAGCTCTAATGGTGAGATAAAAATGTTATCCACACTTTTTACAGCATCACGAATCTCCTTGAAACGTCAAAAAACGCCACAAAAGATTTAGCAGCTGAAGACTAAAAAAGAAATCTTGAAAAAGTTATCTCGTCACAAAGAGATATTTAGTTTTTCGCGGCGCTATCCAGGTCACTCCGTTGACTTAGGTCTTAATCTATGTGAATATAGTGAAATTTTCACATAAAACAGACTGTTTTTAATAGTAACGTTTCCTTATGTCAAACAATTGTTAGGAGCAGTAGTCGTTTTTAAATACACATAACATAAGACATAAGCTCACGCCTTTTTCCCAGAAGGGGTAGGCAGAGGTGCTACCAGAACACCCACGTTTCGCCTTGTATATTCCGTCCCACGATGTGATAGGGGGCGAGCCTATCGCCATATCGGCCAAAAATTCCTGACTCCGGGCTGATAATGAATAGAAAAATCCAATATCACTTTGCCCGACCCGGGATTCGAACCCGAGACCTCAGCTTTGCAATCGTACCGTAGTACCACTACGCCACCGAGGCAGTTAAATGCACAGAAGAGATATTAAAACGGATGGAGCTCTCGGAGCACATGTCGATTCGTCAGGTTATTTTGGATTATCAAGGGAAATTCCCTTGCTGATGTTAATTAATAATAATAATCTATATTAATACGTATATGATAATACCTGTTATAAAAGAAAGGAGAGGTAAGGGGCAAAGGTATTGGGAGATAAAAAAGCGCTGGCTTGATAACGTCAAGAAAAATAATCCAGTCGATATCTTACAATCGCGGATCCTCATGATTGCATGTAATTTAAGCAGTAAGAGAATTTAGCACTGTCCGGGATATACAGTAGATGAAAAGAACCTCTCTGCGCTTAGATGTCTCAATTCATGCAGTTTTATAAGGTAGCTAACTAGACAGAGTGTTTATCAAGCATATTACCCGCCTAAAGCAATTGTATAAGGTACCTAATAGCAAGATAGAGACCGTGTCGAGGTAATTGACAGCCTCCGTGGCGCAGTTGGTTAGACGCCGCCTGTGAAACACGAGGCCGCGGGTTCGATCCCCGCACCGAGATAAATGTTTGTGAGGCCCACAAGTATATGCTTCGGGTCTGGTTGTGTAGCCGAAAAGTCTCACGTAGCTTCTGATACACGAGACAAGACTTCATTGATCTTAATGTGGGATCAGGACTCGGTATGTGACTGTTGGGCGTATTTATTTATTATTATTATTTATTAATTATCTGCCTATTTTATAATGGCCCGACAAAATGACCAAAATGCAACACATGGCAACATCAATGCAGTCCAAAAGTACATAAGATTATTATTTCTAGCCGACACTTTTATGCCGCCCTACGGCTATTTCTAACATAACATTAAACGGTCGCCCAAACCGCGTTGTATACACTCAATCATTTTATATATCGTTAGTTTAACCATTCAAACTTACCGGTTACATAATTACGCAACCTTGTATAATAACAATTGAATTTTCAACCATTTTGTAAATTAGAATTACTTGCATATTTATATATAAATTCAAAAAAATTGCATTTGGCCGTAGGTCGCTTTACTAATAATATTTGGATTAATGACTGCCTCGGTGGCGCAGTTGTGCTACGGTATGATTACAAAGCTGAGGTCTCGAGTTCAAATCCCGGGTCGGACAAAGTGATGTTAGATTTTTCTATTCGTTATTATCAGCCCGGAGTCAGGAACTGTGCCCGATATGGCGATAGGCTCGCCCCCTATCACACCGTGGGACGAAGCAAACACGGCGAACCGTGGGTGTCCTGGTTACTACCGGGAAAACCTCTGTCTACCCCTTCTGGGGAAAGGGCGTGAGCTGATGTATGTATGTATGTAAACATTTAAGGGAAATGAAAAGAATAAGCGGCCAATGGTTAACTTGCGGTATTAACAACACATTCGATTTGTCTCTTGCTTGAGATTAGGTAACTATGTGACACTATTACGTAGTTTCCGTGCCTCTAAACTATGGAAGACAATTTAAGTTATAAAGTGTAGTTTGAAAATAAACAAATTAAAAAAGGTAGAGCCAGAAATAGAGTTCCCTTCATAATATACTTGAGTGTTTATTTTAAAAATAGTTTTGTACACATTCTTGATACCTAAAAGTGTTAAATAAGGAAGTTAATCAGCATTTTTTAACACAAACGTAGTGATTCAAAAATCACTGGCCGAATACAGAGGCGGTCGGGCGGGCGGTGCTACGTGTCGACCTTACTTGGCGGCCGCCGCGTCACTCTTATGTATGTATTTATTTAATTTATTCCCTCACGTACTCACGTATGTATCAAGCATAAAACGCATTGATGTATTTTTAATAAACGGATTAAAAACCGATACAACACACATTTAACAGCTCGTTACGTTCGAAAACCAAATTAAAACACATTGTTCAAAATTACAACAACACCTTTATGATTGTTTAAGTTAATACCTAATTATACAATAAGAAGGTCACGGTTTTATTTCATTGTTTTAACCAAGTACACATAGAAATACCTAATAGATAACGTTGAATGGCATTGGTTGGTTCTGGCTGTGAAAAATAGCCTCGGCAAGGTCGCACCACTCCGGCGCGCCGTCGGAGCTCTCTGATGACCACTTGATGCTTCTTATTGTAATGAATCATTAAACGAGTGATACATCGCACCTACAACAATTGAAGGTCACGCCGCTGTCAAAATTATTGATATAATGGCCATTTTCCCGCTTTTTTCATTGTTTTCATTAAATAGGTTTTTCATCAAGATTGCAACAGGTATGAAATCATACGTGACCTTTTTAACAAAGGTATTGCTATTTAAGGTGCTAAGTAGGTTCATCAGGAGAGTAATGATTCGGCTTCCAATGCAATTGACTGAGTTATTCTTGTAAATTAAACGGAACAGGGGCGTGCAAAATGTAACTCAACAAGAGTTAATAATTTCCACCCATACGAGCCCATATACCTTGCACCAAGCAACATCCTTGCTAACAAACGCGCGCGTCGCTCATAAAATTGATGAATTAGTAATAAAACTTGGTAATAATCCGGCCGTTAACTATAAGGTCGTTCCACATAAATATTAATATGTTACATAATTTTAGGCCACACGGCGGCCATATTTGACCTGAAAAAAGTGCAAACGTCAGATTTGACAAGATGGCGATGAGCGCGCGTTGCGTAAATGCGCGCGTAAAGTTTTACGCGGTGTATTATTTATTGATTGTTGAAAAACAATGGCGGGCGCTCGCTGGCAGTGAGGCAGTGGGTCAAGGGCGCGCTGGCCTAGTTACGCAGCGCGGCGCGCCGAAATTCGCGAGCTAACCAGTTGCTAACCTCAATGCGCGGGAGGGGGGACGAGCTGCCATTTTTTTAAGGCTCTAACAAATTACTCATTTGCATTTCTATGGTATTTGTTGTTTTGTATCTATGTAATTTAGTATTTTTTGGCATTAAAAGATTTTTCAAATTTAAAACTAATATAGAAATACGATAATTTTGTAGTCAGTATGTTTTTTAATTTGTAAATAAAAAATAGAGTTGACATTTTTTTATTCTCCTAACTTTTCAACGGAAGTAAAAAATAACACTTGAGCTACATGTATTTATTTGAATTCAAATGATAGCAGAGAGACATCCAAGAGTCGACCAAACAATCTTGACCTATCTACCTCACCCACCTACTATGTAAATACTTGAAAGTAAAGTCGCAGTAAGAAGCGAGCCAAATAAAAAGTGAACTGATCGCTCTAACGATAAACCGATATTTTTGTACAAAGTCCTAACCTTCGCTTGCATCGAAGTAGTTTTTAAACAAACTGCATTTATTTGAACGCGACGTAAATGTCATTCGTATGTGGGTCACATAGTAATTTATCAAGAGGAGCTCAAACTTGGCAAGGACCTGGCTTATCACTTCTAAATAATCATTTTAACTGCAAAATAACAATTTAAATTCTTAGACACGGGTTGATCCGTATGTAATGTTTAATTGAAACTTGTAACATCAAGGTTTCACGCTTAATCTTAATTGCATTCCGATTAAAAAGTAATTTAATTCATTGATTAGTCGTTTTGACTGTGCTTTATTTAATCATGACTCAAAGATTTTATGAGAACAAATGACGGAGTTGAGTCAAGTGCAAAAGTCGTTAATTATATTTTTAACACGTCAATTTGGTTCAGACGTTACAGAAAAGGCCCCTGTTCACCCATAGCGGTTTCAGCGTGGGATAAAACTAAACACGTGACTGTATTTATTTAATCATTGCAAATACTGCTCCAAATACGGCAGTACTTGTTTTCGAGTCAAGATAAAGTCTTGGTAAACTTGAAGTGTGCACACTGTATAATGCAGTGTAGTTTGGTAGCGCTGTCAGATGCGTTTCACGTGCCTTTCACTGGACAACGCTATCAGTTTCCGAGACTGTTGCAAATGATGCATTTTGCTTGGGAGTCGTGCTTCTATCTACATTGTAGATTGGCCTATCTGCGGCTCAGCCGCTCGACGTGGGTACTGTACTAACAACGACATATTGGCTCTTGGTAGATTTGAAAGTAAAAGTTTAGTTTTGACGCAAAATAAATGATTGACGGAAGGTTTCGATACATCAGTTATCATCTACTCGCAAACCAAAAATAACCGTGCATGGGAAAAATACATGAAAAGGTAAGTAACCTTCTAAAGACCAACGTAAATGCAAACTCTAAGTTCAGTTTAGTTGCATATCACCTATATCATAGTTTCATAATCATAAGATATGCACTGGTATGGCAAGGACTGTTCTCGAGCTGTACTGCATCTCTTACATCTACCAGACAGATCAAATTAAGTTCTGTTAACAAACTAATGGTCGTTAAGTTGTCAAGCTTAAAAAGTGGCTTAGCCCGCAACAGTGATAAAACCTAACCTCTTTTGCGATCACGCAACAATAGAAAGTACTCTCGTTGATCTGCCGACTTCGAATATTCTTAAAATACTCGATGTAATGTATTTAATCGATTTGCAATGTAATAAAATAATAAAAGTGAAATGATAACGCATGTAGTTCCAGTTTCTCCGCGCGCGTACTCTGTTCGAGTGAGCGCAACACTTTCTGTTGCATTCTCGGCCGCTTTGCGTTGTTCTGTATAGACAATATGATTTATTGGTTTAAAACAAAATTGTCCTAAGCTTTCGACAAGCAAGTAGCACTAGATTTTCAATAGACTTTCTATTTTAATTCGAAGAAGTAATCGTTACGCTTGCAATCATTTCATCAAATCGAATACCTTTATTAACTTATGACTCCGAACTTTTATATTAGAAAATCTATAAAAAAATCTTGCAAGAAGAATCGTTGCAAAATAAATATTTTTGAAAACGATTAAGAGATGATATTAAATAACTTAATCAAAAGTTATGTCAATCAATTGAACTAACACGTTTATAATGGCCGCGAGAGACTTCAACTTGACGTCTCTGCGTCTCCAAATTAACTCTGATTAAACAAATATATGGAAAAGCATCCATCATATTAACTTCAGCGTCAACTTTTAAACTTGTCTGACAAAAATACACAATAAGTATGAAGCAATAAACACATATATTTAAAATGCTACTGTATCGGTACACAAAGCGGCCACATTCCACACACCAGTTGTTTGCCCCGCGGCGGCGCCTAATTTGTATACCGGTGAAATGTCACATACCACGAGCTCGACAAATGGCCACTCTTATTTAATTACGCCCTCATATTTTCACATCGGTAAATGATGCTTACGCGCAAAGCGAATATAACATCATAATATATTACAACACATAATTTCTACTTGACAACGCACGTAGTACACTGAGCAAGCATTTTATTAATATCATTCTGACAGCCTTTGTGATCCAATTCATTGAGAGCCAACTGAAACGAAAAGTAGGGGATTCAAAGTCCACACCGAGCTAAATGTTTGAGAGCTTACTTTGTTTCAGGCAATTTACAATTATTGCAATGACCAACCCTCCCAATAATTAAAGGAATATCCAACCGTAGGAAAATGACATTTTCGGACAATTGAGTCGAGTCTAATACTTCATGGTTTAGTCTTTGGGCAACGTCAATAGATCTATGAACCATGAGATATTAAACACGAAATCAAAAGTACGAAAGTCCCTCTATTTATGATTTGTTTGTCATTGTATTGCTGATTCGTCGTAAATAAGTCGTTTGTCGATTTGGAAGTGGTAGAGCGACGCTGTTGATAGTCCTGACACATCATGATTGGGTAGGCTCGTCCAGTGCGATACCAATGTCTCACAAGATATCGACGTAAATCAACAGCTGTCGCGTTTCATTTGTTGAGCGAGGTTACCGATGCCCAATACCCATTTCATCTTCCCATCCGTTTTTCTCCCCGCTCTCTTCCCAATTTAATAGGCCGGCAACGCATCCATAATCCAGCGTTGTGGGTGTTTAAGGCAACAAAGATCACTTACCATCAGTTGACCTGTTTGCTCATTTGCTGGACCCATGCAATAAAAAAATGCACAGTTCTATATTTACTTAAAACTTTATCTACCACTGCACGGATGCAACTGTTAAGCTTTTCTATGTTATTTGTATTACTCGTATCAGTTGTACTAAACCCAAAATTGAGCTTAAATTGTGATTTTTGATAGGCGATAATTTTTAACATATCAGTCGATATCTAAAACTGTGATCAAAGGTCCATAACTCCATACCATAGAAATAAATATGTAGATAAATTATACACAAGACACTTTAAAAATCGTGCGTCTGTCATAAGGTATATTTATTAGAGATCTACATAACATGTTTGTTTTATTTAAATAATTTGGTGTTACTATCAAGTGCCATGTTTACGCTGTTTACTGAGAAGCGAGGCGAAACAAGCTTTGATTAAAATCTAATTCAGCTGTACCTACGATCTGGAATACTGGAGCAATATATTGTAACTGTTTAAGCAACTAAAAGTTTCAACACACGCAATTAATTCAAAATTAAATTTTGAATTTAATTTTGTAGTTCAGTTTCATGTTACTAACAAAGGATCGCGTGTGCTATTTTTTACATGGACTAAAACTGCGTCCTTGCCTGTTATTACGCCTTACGGTGAGAGGAAAACACGACACACACAGCATAAATCTTAATTAACACGACTATGTAATTTGGTTCTGTCCATGGTAAGTAAATGGGAACTTATATTTCGTAAATGCATTTTTAGAACATAAGTTTTCACCGTTGTTATCGTAAGCGCCATCTGTTGTCGAATAGCCGAAACAATTTCATTAGAAACAACTAACATCGACCAAACACTACATTTGATTTTGTACCACGTTAGAGTGTATTCTAACCACAATTTTAAATTTACTCTGATGAAATGGACGATCCAGACAAGAAAATAAGTGTTCTGTGTTTAGGGCCGAAGGGTTCGGGAAAAACCACGCTACTGAAAAAACTCCAAGATGCAGAAGGGATAGACAATACTTACAGCCCCGTACCCACAATAGGGACAAATATTTACGATATTCACTACGTAAACAAAGCTGGGAAAAAACAAATGATGTCGGTGAGAGAAATCGGCGGAGAGATGGCGCCTCTGTGGAACAACTATTTAGATGGAGTTGACAAGGTAACAAAATATTTGGATTTCTATCCTTTTTACTATGAAACTAAAATAATTATTACAGCAATTACTACTATCAAAATAACAGTAGCTCTAATCAATGCTTTACGGATATCCAAATACTTATTTAAATTTTAATTATTGTTAAGTAACTTTCCGCTTGAGAATGCTGCATTAGACTTTTTAACTTGTGAACAATAGGTATGTCAACTAGCAGAACTTAATTGAGAAAAGAACTTTTTATCTACAGATACCTAACACATTTAAACGAATTAATCTTTATATACAGGTAATATATGTCGTGGATACATCAAATCTCTGCCAGATATCGGCGGCAGCTGTACTTCTATATACTCTGTTAGCTGAACCACGCCTCAGTAAGGCTAAGGTATAGAAATATGTATAAAATATCATTTCTAAACTATAGACACAACAAAACTATACCTAACTAACTACACTAACTTACTTAATAAGCGTTACGCCTGCGAATAAAGAAGAGCAAAAACAGAACTTAACATGTAAGAACTCAGAGAGACGTGTGCATTGCAGTACCAGGCAATGCCAAGTAATATTACTGTCTAAAATTAATGTATAAAATGAAACGCAGCAGTACTTACCAACTACCCAGACGTGCTCTCACATTCACTGGGAAATCTTTTAGATGAAGGATCTAAAAGATTTCTAGGTTTTACAAAGAAAAGGCGCTTTTTTCCTGATAAAAAAGAATAATCAAGGGTTTCGCGACACATTATGTTAATATTAAATACAACAATATGTTAAATATTATGAACATTCCTTTCTAACTCACAATTTAATGGATTCTTATATTTGCGAATGTTACACATTGACATTAAACTATTTTTTACGGATTTGATCGCGGATTTGATGTTTTAACTTTCCGACGTTTGGAATGCTTTCAGCTTTTCTGGTTACGGGGCGTACTGAGGTCATTCGCACAGTGATTATTGCGATTACTACCTACCCTTCATTTTATATTTATTGAATTAATAACCTAATTTCAAAAGTTTGTGGTTTGTGACCTGACCTGAAGACAGAGTGAGCTCTTTCTTCGTAGAATGGAGCACACAACTGACTTTTTTAAATAAACTTTTTTTCTCTGCTGCGATGACTAACATCTCAGTCCGCCTCGTGACCACGACAGTTAAAACAAAAATGAAACTGCTGTTTTAATTCGTGTTTTTCCAGTTTATCCTCGTGCTGAGCAAAATGGACGCCGCCTACAGACAAATGAGGAATGAAGCTCTTCTCATGTTACAATTTACACGCCTCTGTAAAGAACTGCCCAATAAACCAATACTTTTAGAGGCATCTCCTCTCAGTGGAGACGGTATAGACAAATTGAAAACATTGCTCGCCGAGTATAAGCCTGCTATAAATATAAAACATATTTAAACGAAGAAAAAGTTGTTTTTATAGCCTTATTTATTTATAGTGTCATAAAACCCTGAGTGTGTAACTCAATGTTTTGTACTAAATTGCACTTAATTACATTTTTATACGTCATTAAATACGTAATAAGTACCTAATACTTAAACAAGAATACAACACACACTATGTCCTCGTTGCTAATAGGACTGTTTAAATTAGGGACGAGTTTTTAATTAAGAAAATTATATTTCGACTAGAATAAGACAGTTTCCCGTAATTTTATTAAAAATACATTCTGCTGTGAAGTACAAACAAATCAAATCATCTATACAACACAAAGTTCTATGCTCTGCCAAGATTGGCCAAGATGTACGGTCGGTTACTTCCATTGTTTTTATGGAAAGAAGAATCTGGTTAACGAATGAACCCTCTAAATGAAGGGTTTATTTCCTTATCCGTTTTAGTATAAATATTTAGAAGAATAATATTGTTCAACTTAACTTTATAGTAAAGCAGAAATCAGTGCAACAATAAAACGTACATTTTCTTATATTGTTGTCTCTTTCGGACATGAATAAAAACATATGTCCCATCTCTTTCTAAAATCATTACCAGGCTCAAAACTGTCAAATTTATTACAAGAATTTGCTTTGCTTCCAAAGTTAATGGATTATTTTTTTGTGTCTTTTGCTGTGTTGTTTTGAAGATATTATTTTTATAGTTACATTACAGTTTTGTGTGAAAATGGATACATCGAAGTTATGTCGAAGTTGTATGAAAGAAGTTGCGTCGTGGGAGAAAGAGAACTTCAACCAACGAACGGTCGAAATGTTCTGTTTTTGTACTAATATTAAGGTAAACATTCTTCATCATACACAAATAATATTTTATGTAATTTAAATGCACTGAAAACATTCATAAATGAAGTGTTTTAACTACAAAGTGACCCATAACCATAATAAAATATTAAATAAAAAGAATTTATCTAACATGAGCACATTAGTTGTAATGAATGACATAATTAATAGATTGTTAATGGGTCAATATCTTGGTAATATCAAGCAAGTTGCTGAAACAAGCCGACATTAGTTGGCGAGAATCTGGCCAGTAGTTAATTAAGTAAATCCAACTGTAGATTTGCATTGTATTAGCCTACTAATTTTATTTTATTTTATTTATTTGGGAAACAAACAGATACAATATACATAAAATTAAAACAACTAAAATATTAAACGATCCAAAACAGTTTCCACAGATTATAAAAACTTAAAGTAAGAGCTGTTAATGTTAAGACTTTAACATAATAAAAACAAATTTAAACATTTACATGACTAATTTAAATTATAAATTTTCAACAAAAATTGAGTGCAATTTTTCCCTGCATTGAGATAAAGAAAGATGGAATATATCTATGCAATTACAATCATTAGCTGTAATGCTGTTATATAAGCGACAAGTTCTTTTAATAAACACGTTCATGCCATAGTTCGTTTTGGAAGTACCAACGTGGAAAGCTAAAGCTGCCATAACGTCCTTCTATTTAGATGATTTAGATTTGGTATCACATATTTACACTTTTAAGAGTTTCTATTTGCTTTATCAATTTCATATAGAAATCTTTTAATTTTATGATTGTTTTGTACTCTAGTGCCCATTGCTTGATACTTCTCTGATGAAACAGAATATATTTTGCTTCATTACATTTTCCAGATAACAGAAGAAGATGCCCTTCCAAAACAATTTTGCTATGACTGTATTATAAAAATCGAATCTGCTTACACATTCATAACCGAAGCCTTAAAAGTAACCGTTACCCTAAAAAACATTATATCCCGCACTAGCACTGTCATAGTACAACCAGACACCCAGAAAACAATTGAAAACAGACTCACTCTGCCGGATTATAAAATTAGCTCTACCATAGAGAATTATGAAGAACAAGTTTTGTATAATGCTACAGACTATACCCCATGTATAGAGAATCAAGAGTATGAAAAGATTGAAGAAAATGTTGAAATAACTGAGGAAGTAATTCTAGAGGAAAGTGAGAAAGAAATAGTGGCAGTAGAAAAGGAAACTAAACGTGTCGAAGAGAAGAAAAATATCTGTCCTGTGTGTAGGAAAGGATTTGTTTCTAAAGCTTGGTTCAATAAGCATATGGAAAAAGAACATGCCGGCAATAAGTATGCTTGTGGACAGTGTTCTAAAAGTAAGTACAATGATGAAAACTTTTCTAAGGGCAATTATTTCTTGGATATAAAAAGGAATATAAAACATATTCCTGCATTGCTCAGGCCCAACAACTTTTTACAGCAGGTAATGTAATAATCTATTTATTTTAAAGTCATACAAGAAATTAAATTTAATGATGGGTTTGTTTCCCGTAAGATCACAGAAAAGTGGAAAATATTTCCCTGATATGTTTTTTAAATTGATGAATCACACTCCGTAATCGAAATCTATTGTGTTCTCAATTTCCAGCATTCGCCAAACCATCACAGTTGAGTTACCATTTAGTATCACATTCGGAAGAGCGTAAATTCGCCTGTACGACGTGCGGCAAGCGCTTCAAACGACGCAAGCAGCTGGCGACGCACGCGCGCACTCATTCAGACGTGCGTCCGTATGCCTGTGACAAATGTTCTATGAGGTGAGGACTTTTTAAAATAAGTTATGGATTTTCATTATTTTGTTGTTATTTCTAAATACGAATTATGCAGTGGCCAGTTTTGAACAAGATGTGGTGTTTTTACATATTGTAATTTTTTATGATTACAGGTTCAAACTGAAAAGTGTACTTAAATGCCACATGAAAGTCCATGACTCTGAAAAGCCCTACCTTTGTTCTTACTGTGGATGGAGTTTCTCTCAAGGTGCATATAATAATTTACTATAGCAATTTGCTTAACGCATCTGTTTCAATGTGCACCTGTATAAGATATCATATATTTAAATAAAAGTAGTAGTTTTATAACCAGTCAAATGCAGATGAAATATAAACCACCTAAATATCATTTTATTCTTGGGAGCTGTTAATTTGCCTTAGTTCCCTGTAGATAAAGGTTACATAATATCTTCATTGGGAAACTGGATACTTTCTTGAGATTTTGCATCAGAGATCATTATGCAGACCATTTATAACACAAAGGTGAATGTTGCAGTATATGCCACAATACATCATACAAAATATCTCAAAATAGTACACTTATTTCAGCGGGCAATCTATCAGTACACCTGCGCACGCACACGGGAGAGAAGCCGTACGCGTGCGCGCACTGTTCATTCCGCGCGGGCGCCGCATCATCCGCCCGGCGTCATGCTCGAGCACACCTCGCCGCGCCGCACCACGTATGCCATCTCTGCAGAAAGGCCTTCTATGATGCTAGCGGACTGGTCAGTTATATTTAACAGTACTTTTTTGATGCATCACTGCCAAAGACATCATAAACTTTTCTTTGAAATTAAGTTTCCCTAAACCACGAAGAAATATCTACAGAAGATAAACTCAGCACGTGTACGTTGCAGGCACGTCACGCGCGCACGCACACGGGCGAACGTCCGTACTCGTGCGGGCGCTGTCCGCGCGCCTTCAGCGACAGCTGGAAGCGCAAGGCGCACCTCATGCGCGCGCACACGCTCGCGCTCCACGACATACCCAAACTGCGGCGCGACGGACGACCCGTCACCTCTACTGACACGCAGTGAACCACCATGCTACTGATGTTATCTTCAAATATCTGCATTTAAAAGCTAAGAATAAAAAATAGCTAACGAGAATGTTTTTTCAGTATAAAAACTTGTTTTGCAAGTGTTATCAAGAATTTGGTGGTTTTTAATTTCTAGTCATATTTGTAATGAGCATGATGTTGAAACATTAAAAGTTGTTAACAAGGCGTGGATTAAATGTAAATATGTGGTAAATCTGATATTGAGTTTTTATCTGGGGACAAATTTGATGATTTTGAAAAATATCCATTCTCAGTATAACAAAAGATTATTTTTTTAAGTATAAAACTATGTGTTTCTCTCTCTCTCCAGCCACAGGAAGTCCACTGCTGAACATAGTCCCTTCCCATATAGTTTTAACACTGTTTTATTAATTTAACTGAAATATTAAGTAAATGAAAATGACGCAATATATTATTATGTTAAATATACAAAAAGTAAATAAATATAACCACTAACCTTCCGCAATAGTAATTTTCTTTGTTGAAAAGGAACTGAGACTAAGTTATTGAATGTCCTATAAATAGAAAAACAATAATGAAATAATACAAATAATTTGTTAAAACACATTTAATCTGTACAAATCAACTGTCAACAATATAAACACCATAATATGTTCACCAACAATTGATTATTGGAAGTACATAATTGTATATTTGGGTACCATTACAAGATAGTATATTCTATTTACATCGCCTATTATACAAGCGCTAACAGCTATATAACCATCCATATACATATATTTCATATACTTTAGGATTATACATTAAAATGGGCGTGCAAAACTTGTCATGACGTATAAAAACATCATACACGAGATAATTTGTAATGACGGAATTATACGTCATTAAAATACTTGTACACAAGGGGCGTCTAAGACAAACAGTATAGGGAAGTACAGGGAAGCAATCTTAAGAAAGACAAAAGTTAAAAATACACAGTAAGCTACCTCAATGAAAATAAATAATAAAATTTATTATAATAATATTAACTAAACATCATCAAAGATGTCAACAACCAACTATTTAAATAACACCAATTTAATAATTAAACAATTAATTTTCTATCCTGTCTTTATTTGCCTACTTATATAGAGAGATAATAATGGATTCCGTTATATTTGTAGAATTTTAGCAAACAAACTTTATTTATAATGAGATGCAAATGACTAAAACTTACAGTTTCCATCTATTTATGAGTAATCTTTGGTCAAGTGTCAACATTTCCAGATATACTGCATAGATGCCATGTGATTTGTATATAATGGAGTAGTGTTTCACACTGTTACCTGCACATTTTGAACTATGTTGGACCACTCCACCTTTGATGGTACCAAGTAGAAGGCAGGCGCCACTTTTTGTCCACATGGGCATTTGCAACCTGTAGAGAACATAGTAATAACATTATACAATGGCAAAATCTTTATATATTCATTTTAAACCTATTGATATCTGGACATTTTTCTTAATCATAAAGAGAATATATATATTTTTTAAATGTTCCACTTCTGTGACATCACCAAATCATATAAAATAAAATAACCAAAGCAATCATAATATCGTATTAAGGAGATATGTGAGACGCATGTAAGCTTTCAGCGCTCGTTTTTTAAAGGACTAATAAAGCGCCAATTTCGTACACTGTGCGATGGCAACGCCCTCTAGGCTGGACATTTTTCTAAAATATCATCTTAAGCAGGTTTGAATGTAGAAATAGTGTGCTTGGGCATACCCATAACCCAGCTGAAGCTGCCGATCTTGTTGCGGCACTTGGGGCAGTGCAGCTTGCCGTGCGGCTCGTGCGTGACCTGCTGCATCCACGCCATGGGCTCCACGAACCACATGAGGCGGCACGCCGCCGCGTCCGAGCGCGCCGCGATGCTGCTGTCCACCAGCACCTGCTCCGTGTACCCGTCTAGCACCTGCTCAATATATATACATTCATCATCATCATCATCATCATCGTTCGTTGCACTCCGCTGCTGGACATAGGCCTCTCCCAAGGTACGCCACAGAGCCCGGTCTGCTGCTTTATGCAACCACTCGCTGCCGGCCGTTTTGCGCAAGTCTTCCCGCCATCTGGCCAGAGGACGTCCTACGCTACGTTTGCCAAGACGCGGTCTCCACTCCAGATATATTCCTTAATATTGTTCTATTACAATTTTAAAAAATACGTTAACTGGTGCTCATACAATATTTATTGGCGCGCGCATGATCGGTTAGTACACACGTGGTACCGCCATTTGCATACACAATATGCCCGAGCCATACTCGTGTATATTTTGTTATTTCGGCGCTGCAGTCAACATTTTAAAGTGTTACAATCTTAGCAGTAGTATGTAAATGCAACAGCTTCGATACCGCGTTTACTTCACTGAGTGAGACTGCCGGACACAACAGTTGGTGTAGGCACATTCGTACCCATCTGGAAACCGACAATGGTACAGCAATTGAAAAACCCATCACATTGATCCACGCATATGACGACGCATTTCTATGTAGTTCAATTTACATATAAATTTGAAAAATCAAATGGAAACTGCATTTGTATTACGTTTTTTTTATTGCAATTACACTGCGCTCGCCATCCTGAGTCATAAGGTGTTAAGTCTCATTATATCCAGTAGTTACGCTGGCTACAATGTCCTTCAAACCAGAACACAACAATGCGTTTACACTGCTGTTTGTTTACCTAACCAGGCGGCCTCTCACATATGAGAGACCTACCACCAGCAATAATTATACTTCACTTAACATCATGTTCATTGTTACTTCGTCATGCTTATTTACACTCAAAATTTAAAATAATCCAATAATGTGACTAACCTGGCTGGGCCCTTGGTCAGTTGGATAGATTCCTTCATGGTTAGCACTCCGGTCGCTGTCCGAGTCGCTCGTATCCAGGATCTGGCAGGCGAGACTCTTCAACTTCTCTATCAGTATTTCTCCGTTCTCAGCGCATGTTAGCCCTGTTAGCTTACTCGGAGGCGGTCGTATTCCTGTCAACAATGGAATAAGGTCGATATTATAATGAACTGCTCTGAATTCAATTAAGTTACGACTCCTGTAAAACCACTGTATTGTAAACTTCTTTTGAAAAGAGTAACACTAGAGATTCTTGCCCATTCTTCTCTGGTGAAAACAGCCTTGTGAACCAGGTGGTGGTGAAAAAAGAAAAATTGACTGAATCTTAATAATGAATGATATTTTATGGGTTCAATAAATATTTTTATTTTAATAGGTTGATCTTTTATTTCGAACATATTTCAGCAAAAATAGATTGGGTTGCAAAGAGTCGTGTCTAGAAGTTACTCCTGGTTTGTGTGGACGTACGGGCCACTGTTAGCCCTCGTAAGGTGTTGCTTGATAGAAGTTGATAAAATGATAGTCCGTGATAAATTATAAAATTGATATAGAAAACTAATTGTTAAATGGTAGATATGATATTATGAGCACGCGCGACCTGACACTATCTATTGGATTTGCGAACTGAACTTGATAGGTAATATTGGCTTAAACTGCTGACGCAGCAAAGTATGGCAATTGTATGTGTTAGCTCGTACAGTGGATAACGGATATACTTCCTTCATAGTAAATAAATACAACATACAAGCAAATAATACCTACCTGATGATAGGTTATTACTACAATGATTACCTGACAATTCAATTTCTTCACTCACCTTTCTTAGCCAGCTCAACTTTAACTTGTTTTGGTAAATGTGGTATGATGTTGCTCTGACTGGCGACGATCCGTCGGCACTTCTTGCAGCGGTACACTATGGGGTCAGGCCGTTCGCGTGTAAGCCCCGGGTCTGGCTTTATCAGGTCCGCGAACAACTGCGGCAGGATTTTTACTGAAAACGTACATCAAAGTCGAAATTAATTATTGTTAAACTAGTATTTTTATTGTCACGAAAAGCTTCGAACTGAATCTTTGGTTTAAAATCTCGGTATGCACTATATTCTTGATGTACTACTCTGGAGTAACTCCACTACATTTCACCTATAGTCCAATAACAATTGCCGACAAAGGATTTTCTTTCATTCTACAAAACTGTTATGGCACCCTGTTACATTTTCTTTGTTTCTGTTTATAGACTTTAAAAACATTAGTCTAACAACAGATTTAGTTTTTTTCATACTAGTTGGTAATATGGAGATATGTTGACATTTTAAATGAATATTTTTTATGACAGTACATTACAAAAGTGCAGTTGAAATAACTCAACATGTCATAATTGCTTGTGTGTTTTTGTCTCCTTTAAATGCTGTGTTTGGTGAATGCAAATTATAATCATTACCTTGTTTAAGTTTCTGTCCAGCCATTTTCAATCTAAACTGCTTAAACCTTGGGTCATCTTTGTTAAGTTGGTATCCCATGTGGCCAAACAATTTAAGTTGTGCCACAAAGCCCACATTAGGTCCTATGAACCGCCTCTTGCTCTTCACTATAGTGAAGGCATCTTCATAGCAAAGGCTGTATTTCTCCATGATGTAAGCAATGACAATTGCTGCCGAACGAGACACACCAAAGTAACTGAAAATAATTATCCATTTGGTAAAACAACAAATTAATTAAATTTAAAACCCACAAAACATATCCTTAATATGTTGGATTTTTGAGAAAAATTGTGGTTATAATAATTTAAAAATAAAATCTGCATGCTTAATATTGTATAAATATATGATATTGATTGTATATTAAAATTTCATTGAATGTGTAAGTATAATTTTTCCAAAAAGATAATTACCAATGTACCAAAACAGTTCCGCCATTACTAATAGCTTGCTTGATGTAATCGTTGGTCATGGGCAGGTGAGTTATTAAATCCTCTTTTGGGACATCTGCCACTGAAAACAAAATACAAGACACTTTAACTTAAATTTTATGTTCTAATGTGTTTAATGTGTTTTATAATACATCTATGGTTTAATGCATAAATGATATTTATGTCTTAGCTAACACAATGTTTTACTGGGAATTACTTTTTAAAATACAATAAATAATTAATTGATAAATTTATCAATGTGGGGTCAGGAATAGTCCTGATATTAAGACATTAAGATCAATAAAGTCTTGTGTTGTGGGTATCAAAAACTACAGGAGACTTTTTCAGTATCACAAATACCCAGACCTGAGACAAATATTTGTGGGCTTCACAAACATTTGTCTCGTGATGGGATCTAACCCAAGACTGCACATTTTACAACTGGTGTCTAACCAACAGCACCATGCAGGCTGTCTAATGACTGACAAGGAAATTATATCATTCCTCTCATATACATGTGTCCATACATACAAAGATATACATGTATAATTTTATTTTTAGTCAATTTTTTCCAAGTACTGAGGCTACCACTACAATCTTAAACATCCTAGGTTTAGTAAGATCATAACTCATAAATAAAAATCTTTAAGCTTAGAATGAAGATAAAATAAACATTTCACTTACATTTAACATACTGGAAACTAAGGTTGGGTCTGTCCAATATGGTCCTTGGAAGTGGCACCAGATCAATGGTCAGTATGTGGGTGATTTGAAGTCTCTCCAATGTTTTGTAGTCCCGAGCACATGCTAAGTTACCTACAAAATATTGCAAAAATGTTATTCCAATATTTAACATCTAACAACTTTTGTATTTGTAATCTCTAATGCAAGCCAACAAAACTTCAGGACAATAACATGAATACTACGTGTTTTTAAAAAAAGGGCGATAATTAAAACAAAATAAATGATTATGAAACTTGCCTAAATACAGCCTGTCATCGATGAGGTCCACGCTAACATCGAAATTGTCTTCTAGAGGATCATCTTCCGCCGCATGTATCTGTATGTCTGCTATTTGTCTGGCCATTTATCACAACTTTCACTAAAACTTAGCTTTTTAAGAGTATAAATAACGTACGGTTGAACAAATAATTATTTATAAAACGAAAACAAACACAAGACCTAAAATAAAAAATCAATAACTTGATCATATAAATATGAACACTGTTGGCCCTCCGGAGTTAATTTTGTACTATTCAGCGCGGAATTTACTGTATAGAGATGTAGTTAAGCTTATTTTTAACTAAATTTAGTTTACAACATTAAACTAAAATTAATGAAAAACGTGTAAAATCGCCCGCGAAAATCATAGATTGACACACGATTGACATTTCATTTCAGTAATTTTGACAGATGTTGCGACTTGCGTTTCGGTTTTCCTATTGTGTTATCGAAAATACATAACAGATGACGCTACGTATAAATTTATATGAGCTTTTCAATAATATCTATTGTTTTAAATATATAGTTGACCTTAAGGTACAACGTTGTTGTAACTAGTTATAGTTTGACTATGAAAGGATCAGTCCATACATGGTGGTAACTGGTACGACTGTCTATAGAAAACTGTCCTGAAGCTGTGCCGCTTCGTTTGCTCATATTTTTAGAGACTCCTTAACTGATGGTAGAATTTTACTTTACATAGTACCTGGGTAAGTACTTAGATCACGATATGGTTAATGGCACATGATGATGTTAGATAACGATTAATAGCGATCCAGGTCTAGGCAAGACCATTGTCGTGTTTCGGGTTAAGCCTGTTCTGAACGGGCTGGCAGGACTGTGTCAACCGACTAGTAATAATAATTATACTTCATTTACTACGAGAAAATACATAATAATAATTATGTAGTACATATTAAAACCACTCTCAATCGTACTCTCGATTGTAGAGGAGGCCCGTGCCCTGCAGTGGGTCGTATATGGGCTGATACAATACAATACAATACATATTAAAAGATATACGTGGTATTCAAACTGAAATTATCTATATATTTATACCATGTATCTTCCTATGTACATATATTAAAAAGCTAATATACTAAAATTAAAAAATGAATTCGTTTAGACCTTATAATAATTGATTATCTTTTTGAATAAGTGGTGCGCATTTCAAATTGTAAAAATATTTCATATTTAGTACATTCTCTCATACGTGCAAAATTGGTATAGTCAGCCCATTAAAATAATTTTGATACGATATAGTAATTTATTGCAAAAGTTGCTTTCTATTTTTTTTGCATATCATTATGTCCAGAAGTAAATTGTATAATCAGCGTGACTCACCGCGTTTGCTTTGGCCGAGCATTTCTTGCGCAAAGCCGTAGAACCCAAAGCTGCATACTTGCCCCAATATTGGATCAAAGTCAGTTCACAATAAATTTATTTAAAGTTACCTTTTTATAAATAATATATTTTCAGTCAATAGATAAGTTCTCAGTAATTTGATGGACGTATCTAATAGTTAGCTATCTACAAGTCAAGTAATAACTGAACGGTACTGTATCAGCCCATATACATCCCACTGCAGGGCACTGGCCTCCTCTAAAATCGAGAGTACGATTGAAAATGATTAGGCCACATAGTCCACCGCGCTGGTCTAGAGCGGGTTGGCGGAATTTTACATACCATAGAAATTTATACAAATCGCTATGGTATGCAGGTTTCCTCACGATGTTTTCCTTCACCGTTATAAGTAAGTGCGTGGTGGCCTGTTGGTTACGGACTAGACGCGGCTGCCTACATGTTCACGGTGGTCGCGGGTTCAAATCCCAGGGCACACCTCTGACTTTTCGGAGTCATGTGTGTATTAATAGTCAATCACCATGCACTATAACGGTGAAGTGATACCTATTGGACAAATAATTTACCTATATAATCGATATTTTGAAATCAATACTTTCTTAAGATGTAATAAGGAAAATACAAAACAGACGTACGACCACCCCAGCTGAAATCAAAGTGAAGGCATCTCCAAACCACATTTTGTTTGATCTAATATTAGACCAGAAGTTAAACGTATATTTGGCCAAGCGGTTACAAGCAGTCCAATTATCAAACAACCTTGTATTTTAATTTTTCCCAATATTTTTATATGTTTTATATTAAATTTCGAGCCTGTTTAAATACATTTGGAACGATTTAGCCCTGGCCTAATACACACTTATGCACTTTTGTTTGGCAACCGCATACTTATTTATATTATTGATATGTGTACATACATACATATGTACATAAACTGACGCCCTTTTCACAGAAATGATAGCCATAAGTGCTACTGGTATACTCACGTTTCGACTTGTGTGTTCCGTTCTGTGGTTTCGTCTCACGATGTGATGTCGGACGAGCCTATCGCTATAGCGGGCACAAATTTCTGACTCCGGGCTGATAATGAATAGAAAAATCAAATATAATTTTGCCCGACCCAGGATTCGCACCCTACACCCCAGCGTTTCAATCATACCGTAGTACAATTGCGCCGCCGAGGCAGTATACCCGTACCTACCTTGTACCTACATCTTTGTAAAACATTGTATTAAGTAATATTTGTGATACCTTTTGCGTACTACCACTGCAAATTGACTACATTGCATCTATTAGTGCAGTACGGTGTAAATAGGAATAATTAAGCAAATGCTTCGGCGGCGCATGATTTTGAATTTTACATCTCGCTGGTCGAAACAGTTATGCCGGTCCATAATATAATAATACAAGTTAAACCCAGAAAGCAAAACAAAATTCTGTAGGTTAGTAATCAGTGTGGCGGTTTCTACACTGATGGTAACCAACCCTCAATAGTTGTAGCCAAATTTTATGCATAAGTTATTAATAAGTTACGTGTAATAAACATATTTGACCCGTACTGTCATGTATCCGTTACAAACTTTACGTCATTACCCTCAATTTGCCACTGCGCCACGGAGGCTGTCATAAATTGTAATGCAATAATAATTTGACAGCCTCCGTGGCACAGTTTGTTAGAAGCCCACTGTGAAACGAAAGGCCATGGGTTCGATCCCCACACAAATAAATATAATTTGTGTGATCCACACATATTCGTCCCAGGTCTGGGTGTTTGTGAGACCGAAAGTTCTCTCGTAGTTTCTGATACCCACGACACAAGACTTGGATCTTACTGTGGCGTCAGAACTATGTATGTGACTGTTGGGTGTATTTCTTTATTTAAATTAAAGTAATTAAAAAATGTTTAGCACTTAAGTTCTTGAGGCTGAAAAAGATGTTGAGACCTGAGACTACGGCAACAAGACTCAAGTAAAATCATAACTCGTTAGGAAAAAATAAGGCAACTCATGGGGGCAGCCATGTTTAGGAAATGCAACTTTAATGGAATATGAACTAAACTTTAGCCCTCTAGAATCCAGGGGGCCTCTAAAGTCTAGATAATAGCAGATGCAAACGCGACAAAGTCATAAAAGAGACGGTATACCGTGCGACAAAACGGCTAATAGCGACTGGTTTGTAATGCATATTTCATAACTGATGGTAAAAGAAAATGATACTTAACCTCCCAGAATACATTGTAGTAAATGGCAGAGAGCACAGCCGTGTGTTTCTTAACATGTAATCCGCGCGAGCGTTACATAATTACTTGTTTTGAGCTGTTCGCGTATAATTTCTTAACTGCACCACAAAAACGGGGTTAAACACTAATCGTGTTTTATTAGCAGAACGTGATTCAGCTGGATTCAGAAGACCATTTGTATCTAATGCAATGCATAAGGTAATTTATTAAACGGGAAAATACGTCTTTTAAACCAGAAGACAGATTGATAAACTATTTCGTAGACTGTGACTTGCATTTTTTGTATTAAGAAATATTGGATGTCTAACAAGACACCGCTTTCATAATAATGTTATTTGGACTTTTTGAAAATGTACATACAGTTAAACATGGTTCAAAATAAAGATGTTCAAAATTATTAATGATAATTTAATATTAGGTTATCTCATAATAATATTACTGGTTGTGAACTCCAGTTGAGTTTAATTACTTACATACAACGCTTATAAAATGATACTGCCAAAAGAATCCAATCATCTAAATAAAAAGGGATATCTACCAATTAATGCTTTTCTTGGTGAATAAAATTATTATCGACGGCCTCAGTGGCATAGTTGTACTACGGTTTGAATGCCGGGTCGGGCAAGTGACATTGGATTTTCTATTCATTATCAGCCCGGAGTCACGAATTTGTGCCCGATATGGCTATAACTAGGTTCGCCCCTTATCACATCATGGGACGGAACGTGGGTGTCTTGGTTGCACCTCTGTCTACTGTCTGGGAAAAAGCCACACGATGTTTTTGTATGTATGTGTGTGAAACGATTATCACAATTGACCCCTATCTTCTTACTCTGCCATTGGTTATTCTCTATGTTTAAGTTTAGTATGTAGTATTATTAAATCATATTTCTCCAATTTCAGGCAAAACCTCCAGTTAATGTTTAAAACCTCTTTGTTGAAATCTAACCATAGTTTGCGCAAAAAAGTAAAACTAGTAAATTACACAGCGTACCACCTTATTACTTAGGCTAACACTGGCCGTGCAATTTATGAAGAAAATTATGTTTGAATTTAAAGAACACTATTTGTGTTTTAAAAACACATTGTATTATCGCGTTATAACATTTAGCGACAAAAAATTTCGTATAAATAATACGGTCTATCACACGATTAGGGGTTAGGGGTTCAAATAATGTACTTCTTTCAATGAACTAATAGAAAACAGTGATATGTGATCTGTGGAAGGAAGATTTCATCAACTACCAAGGATCCAAAAGGATTTCATCAAGCCTCGATTGCGGTTTTGCCATGCTTTAATCAAAACCCGATTTTATGTTTCGTATTCGTTATTACCTACAGTAATGCGAAAGGATTGGACATAAATGATGATTATAATTGAATTTTGCAAGGACTGCTGCGAAACCGTGTGTCAGGTAACGCAACGAGAGCTACCGCGCACTTTAAAATCTGTTACGGTACCTGGTCGTCGCTCCATATTATGCTAATGCTCTCATTTATTCACACTTACAATATTTGTCGTTTATACACGGTTATGTCAGAGTTATGGTTTGTTATTTAATGTAATATTACACCCCTATTTCTAAGATTACAAGAATCATGATGTAAAACAAGAAGAATTTGATTCAGTGCTCGACCAACACCATGCTCAAGAGTACAACTTAATTGGACAATATAAAAATTTTTTTTCAGTGTCTATGTTCAGACAAAGACGTTTTCCCGTTGTCAATAAAAATAACCTGCTTCGTCAGCCAAATCGGTGCAATCAAGTATTAGATCAGAAGTACCCCGAATTCTCGAGAACATATGATGATAATATAAAAGGGACGTAGCGAAAGAGGTAGGTACATTAGGATCGCGCAAAACGGAAAGCCATAATCTTCCCCTACCTGTGGGATATAGGCGTATTCATTATATTCATACAAAGTAACACTAAAAATTCTTATTCGATTGGCGGTGTGTTGTCCATTCACCCCGGCTGTTTCAGTGTTTGCATATTACGAGGAGCGTGTAACTGGTTCTTCATGAATGCGTCGGTAGATTGTATAAGATTGCGTAAAAGCCGTGCAGTTTCCGAGCGCGGTGGTCGTCGGCGCTGGCAAATCATACAGGCTGCGTTTCCTGTACTATTTGTATCGTAAATTCACCTGAACGAAGTAACTAGTGATTCTCGACATTGATTTAATATTTGACAACAATTTATGAGTTTAAAGTATGCACTACATTTTACAAGATACAATTGTTGTACATAAACTCACGCCCATTTCCCAAAAGGGTTAGGCAGAGGTAAACCAGGAAACCCACATTTCGCCTTATAGTTCTGTCCCACGGTGTGATAAGGGGCGAACCTATGCCCACATCGAGCACAAATTCCTGACTCCAGGCTGACAATTAATAGAAGAATCCAATATCACTTTGCCCGACTCGGGGTTAGAATCTCAGCTTTGTAATCGTACCCACCGTAGTACAACTACGCCACCAAGGCAGTTGATTTATATTGATTTGTATAGATGATTTTTATATAATCAATAGTTATATGTTGGTATCAGCCAGTCAGCTGATATAAGTAGAAAGATCGACAGCGTACCCAACGGTGGTCATGAAGTAGATAAATACATTCATAAACGTCACACCTGTATCCCATAGGGGTAGGCAGAGACTAAAGATCTCCACGTTGCTCGATCCTGACATACTACTTTCGCTTCGTCTACTTTCATCAATCTCTTCATGCATTCTCGTGGGTTAAGGGTACTTTTAACCTGACCCTTGCCTAAGGTGCTCTCGATCTATATCTAGTTGATAGATGGTATAATAAAAGTCTAAGACACTCGCACACATGCAAACTGCCTCTAAGTTATTTATTTTTTAAAATAACTTTTTTAGCTTTATGCACCATGTGGATTTCAATAATGATTATTACAAACACGGAGCATTATAAAAAAACGTCATAAATCACAATATGTTAAGTGACACGATAATAGTAGGGGTTACTTATAGTGTTGATGACAAAAACAGTGCCTCCCAGCGACTAGTCAACGGGTAAATTGCACGTGGCTCACGGACCACTCTACCGTGGATAAATGCAGTGTTGACTAAGCGATTTTCACTGTGCACTTACCTCTTCCCCGTCAATTAAAGGGATGGCTATTCAATCAACTTCCATCCTTCAAGCAGTGAAGATAAAAAGTTGCACACAAAAAATAAATGAAGATGGTTCAAATAGTAATTGTTTTATGCTCTATAATATTAACGATCTATAGACTTTATTTTAAACCAACTCATCGTTACAACCGGCACTGTATTTTATTTGAATGCGCCATACGTATGTTTAAATAATATTCGCGAAACCAAGAGAAAATTATGCTCATATTACATCACTTATGTCTCTTTGTGTACCATAACTTCTAAAATATGATTCACGAAGACAATTTCCATGAAAGTTAAGTAAGCGAATTTTTGTCGGCATTGTGTGCACATGACAATACCGGTGACGTCACATTTCGACCTCACGTCACCTTGAGCTGGTACCATTGTTTTGGTTCCATTGAACTGTCTCATGGCGATATTAATACTCTCTCATACTTCCTCGCAACTTTCCCTCTAAACTTTGTTGTATTTCGCACGTAAATGTCCTCAAAATTTTACAATTTGTTAAATATCTCCTGTCAGCGTATAAAAACTCAAAAATGTCAATAAGATTTTGTTAGTCTCGTGGCTCTTATAGTGTCAAAAAGTGTTAAATTGTAAATATGCTCTACGACTTAGCTGGTTGTGCTAAACATGCGATAGCTGCAATTTGTATTTCCAAGCGTGATCGCATCCCACCCTACTATCCGCGTCATGGTATCATGAAGATACAATTGGCCAACTAAACCGCAAACGCTACCAGAATCTGCTTTCAATAAATATTGCATTAATTATGATTTCAAAAGAAAAAAACAAATTTAACAAACCAGTATAATTGTGTTAAATTGCAAAAGATAACCGTCCCAGTTACTGCCTTACCATTATGTAGTCAATTTACTGTTTACAAAAAGTATTCATCAGTGCAACAGCATACTATTAACCAATAAACTATCAAATGTGGGTTTCATTGTGGCGACGTACAGTATTCACCATGTTATGTCACAATGTTCCCACAGTGACTTCCTTAATATCAGCATGGGATGGTGTCGTGAGATGATTCACTCGTATTGTACGCGGTTTTTATTCCTATCGCTTTGGTGTTTGTATGTCAGTGGGAAAGAAAATGAAAAGAAAACATTGTTGTTAGTTTCTTCTAAATCCATATAACTAGAGTCTATCATCATTGACATTTAGTGCGTGAGATGTTGATGCTAATTGCGGAATATGCTGAACTTAAGATTTCTAGAACGACCTGATGAATACTGGCTGTATTTAGCTACCTCTTGTCATTCATCAGTACGTCATACGGGAGAGTTATTTATTTTCACCATATCAATTATCTCTCCTTAATAATTTTTTTGGCTGCGTATTATAATTCTGTCTCTTTTATTTTTTGCCTCCACTTATTACACTTAGGTATATGGGATCTACAAAGGACAAAAATACATATCCATTTTGCAGAGTGATTTGGCTTTTCATTTAGAACCCGCTGTCTATGATTCAGGATTAGAATTTTTAATCCTCTGTGAATCTATTGTAACCTAATGGAGATTGATTTTCAAACTTTAAAATTCATTATTCATCTTTTCTTGCACTATTTTTTAAGCTGTATGTCCATTCTGGACATAAGGAATTAACCCAGAATATTGCAAGAAATTAAATAAGATTGTACAGATTTTGCTGGCTCAGTTTCAACTTTAAATTATGTTTAGTCAGATGTTCTCAGAACTGTCGCCGCGCAAGGCTTTGTTAGCAAAACGGTTATAATATACGTAGCACTTTCTCACATTTGAAGTTGAAAACAAGCATAACGAGACATTTGCGATAAGCATTGTGTGTCGGTGCGGAAGAGAAATGTTGGGCGGCACGAGGCTCGAGCGGCGAGCTCCGTGCCAGAACAATGGGACAGCGGTTACGACACACGGTAATTAACACACTCCAATACCCTCCGCGTGTCTTACACAACTATATGCTTTATATTAGGTTCAGTGTGATTTATTTAGAATAAAACCATAGAGCAGAACATGCCAGTTTACGGTAGTTGTGTTGTTAGATTATTCAGTTAGTAGTTGTAGTGATTTTTTCGGGGAAACAATTATTATTGTTTGATTACGCTTGACGTATAACCAACTACGGCTTTCGAGTTTAATTCATGACATAGAAATCCTTGTCACTTGAAAGGGTTTTTGTTTGTAATAAAGCAGGGACCGAAATATTAACACGTCGCAGTTTCTCGCAAGTATACCGGATGTGTTTTTAAAAAACAACTTTGTGCAACCTACTGCCTTAATAAAACTCTTATTTTGTGTTTAAATAATATTTTTGCAAAAATACTTCCCTATTATATGTCAATTCTTGTGGCAGCCTTGCGTCAAATACCGATCTCCCCGTGGAGAGACCCAAAGGAAAATGTTTACCAAGTTCGATACCGTTATCGAACTTGGTAAAAAATTTCCTTTGGGTTCTCTGGTAGAATTCTGTTACATATTAATGCAAATATTTATTTTTTATATTGTATTGTATCAGCCCATATAAGACCCACTGCAGGGCACGGGCCTCCTCTACAATCGAGAGTACGATTGAGAGTGGTTAGGCCATATAGTCCACCACGCTGGCCTAATGCGGGTTGGCGGACTTTTACATACCATAGAAATTTATACAAATCGCTATGGTATGCAGGTTTCCTCACGATGTTTTCCTTCACCGTTATAGTGCGTGGTGATTGACTATCAATACACACATGACTCCGAAAAGTCAGAGGTGTGCCCTGGGATTTGAACCCGCGACCACCGTGAACATGTAGGTAGCCGCGTCTGGTCCATTTACCAACAGGCCACCACGCACTTTTTTAAATATTTAAGGCGAGGATTTAATTCACCAGGTTTACGTTTTCTACAGGCTAGAGCGCGAAATAGCTACGCTAAACCGGAAGATATAAATTTTGTTGAGTTCCGCCGATGAGTCTGTAACGGTTTCCTGGAATGTAATTCATGCAGATTTAATTTATAATTTTCGTCTAATTTATGAACTTTCTACTAACGATAATCTAAAGCAACATTACAAAATTGGAATAGTATAGATACCTATAATGCATGGTATGCTACACATCTCTGTCACTCATGGTATATTTCCCTCCTGGATTTTTATGTTGCCCTCGCCAAATAAGGTCATAAGCCCTAGACCCACATTGATCTATTATGAGCTGATAGATTTAGGTAACCTACGAGTTTCTAACAAAGACATCTCCTTAGATAATTAATTTGATTTCTTAATTTTTCCGTAAACATTTCCCCAACAAAAAATAGTACGACCAGAATTAACCACAAAGAATGTTACTGCTACTACGGATGCAGAAAAAATATCATTCATAATTTGATTACTATCTACTCATACTATAAATAATTAGCATAAATATACGTTGGTGCAATTCGAAATCATCTTAAATCCAAAGCGAGTATTAACTATAATTACCTGGCATTGCAGACGTAACTTTACAAAAACTATGTAAACCAGGCCAACGCCGCCAGATGGAGAATTTGACAAAAACGACCGCCAATTCCTAGAACTTATTGCGATTTATGTAAGCAACACCCAATTTGTATAAGATTGTCTTTTTGCAAAACTCGTAACAAGCAATTTAAGTATTTGTTCAACTTTTCAAATGCTAGAAAAGTTGTTTAACTCTTTTGTAACTTTGTGTTTTTTAATTAGTTAGTATAAATATTATATTAAGCGTGACTGTCTCGGTGGCGTAGTTGTACTACGGTACGGTTACAACGCTGCGGTGTCGGGTTCGAATTCCTGGTCGGGCAAAATGACATTCGATTTTTCTATTCATTATCAGCCCGGAATCAGGAATTTGTGCCCGATATGATGATATCACATCCTCGGACGGAACAGACAAGGCGAAACGTGGGTGATCCGGGTAGTAACCAGGAGAACCTCTGCCTACCCCTCCTGGGAAAAAAGGCATGAGTTTAAGTAAGTATGTAAGAACTGTTTTGGACTACAGCCTCCGTATAAAGTTAGTTTAGTGACATCATAACATATAGACTGTAAAACGTTGAAAACATACAAATACCTGTACGGTTCGTTCACTTCGAAAATATAGTAGATTATGATTATTAAAAATTGATGTTAAGCAGGTCATTAAACAGCCAATTATTGCAAAACATACATAAAATAAACATTGTTGTCCCCATAAACTCGTAGGAAAAGGTTAAAGACACATTTAAAAATGAAGAGCACATTTTAACTTTAAGTATAGATATTCAAAGCACGCGTGATTCTCATCTAAGAACGAAGCGTCATCAAATGACATGAAGAATATAAATAAATAAATAAATAATATCTTTATTTTCAAGCAAGTTTGTACATAATCCAATTTATGAATCGCTTATATGTAATACAATATAACAGCAGATAGGATAAAAATTACACTCTAACATCCAAGGTAAGAGTTAACTTGAGTTTTGGATGTTAGCGCTTTACAACGTGTTTCACAGGGAGTTACATTGTAGTCGGAAATGAACGTGATCCATGCTGTTTAACAACATTTAAAATTAAGGAATAAAATATTAATAATAAAACTAATGGTATACATAACAAAAAAATAAAATTACAAAAATTGGCAAAAATATAGCTAATATCAGCATGTGTTCAAATAATAGATAATTTGATAATGTCTTCTGTCTCATCGTAATTTAATAACTGTAGCCATTGTTGTACTTTCATTTTGCAGGATTTTCTAGTAAGTGGAAATATATTACATATCCTATTGATTTTGTTATAGAGATGGCTCCCTATAATGTGGTAATGTCGCTGGGCAGTGGCGGTATTTGACTTATAAGTAGTACACACTTTATATGAGCGGCGCTTTTTCGTACAATCTGCTTTAAATATGAGTGTGGCATGTTTTCTGAGGATAGTGTGTAAGATAAAGAGCTGTCGAACCGTCAGGACTTTACAATCATTGTACAGGTCTGAGGTAGGGTATCTAAACGGCTTAGAACACATAACTTTTAGAACCGCCCTTTGTGATCGTTCTAGTGATAGAAGATTCGTTTTGGAAGCTCCACCCCATACTGTTATGCAATATGTAAGCAAACTCTGGCATAGAGCACAGTAAACAGATTTTAGTAAACTAAAATCTGCAGAGTTTCTCAGTTTCCGAAAGATGGGCAAGAGCTTGCGGACTCGTGAAGTTAACTTTTGTAAATGTGGCTTCCAGCTCAATGTGGTATCGATGTCGACCCCAAGGTATCTAACTGTAGTTGCCTTTGACAATTTTGGGCAGTTGCACGGTGCACTAGATGAATTTATAAGACAATCATGGGCATGGGCTTTAATTGTGTGGGAGTTGAGAGCATTTGTTGCGGAATATTTTAACGTAAAAGGCATATAGACTGTTTTTGCAAGATTGAGTGTCAGAAGGTTTGAAGAGAGCCAACTCGTTACAATTTTTAGTGCCTTTTCAGCATACATATACGTCTCCGACCAGCTGTGACCGTGTATAAGTAAAGCTGTATCATCAGCATATGTATAGATAGAGCAGTTTGTTAAAGAAAGTTTGCATAATGAGTTTATATAAATCAAAAATAATGTTGGTCCCAGAATCGAACCTTGAGGAACACCGAAACTCACAGTCCGACTATCACTAACAGAGTCGTTTATTTTAACACATTGAGTTCGATCCTTAAGGTAGTCTTGAAAAATGTTTAGACTATGTCCACGTACGCCGGCGGACTCTAATTTAGATAGAAGATGGGGCACAGACACAGTGTCGAACGCCTTGGTCAGATCGAGAAATATCCCCAAGCATTTCATCCCTGAATCCAAATTATCCACAACATGGTCAATTAATGATGAAACAGCATTTTCTGTGGATATACCACTTCTAAATCCGAATTGATTTCTGGCTAAGATATTATTTGTTTCTAAGTAGGATACTAGACGCTTATTGATTATATTTTCTAAAACTTTAGAGATAGCAGGTAAAATAGATATTGGTCTGTAGTTATTAACACTGTGTCTGTCCCCGCTCTTGAATATAGGGTGAACAATTGCCTTTTTAAGAGGTTTTGGAAAACAGCCTGTAGATATGGAAAGGTTGCAGATATGTGTTATAACGGGGGCTAGAGCTGGAAGGCAGGACTCCAGAGAATCAACGAAGTGACCACAATTCCTCCTTCCTATGTACATAACTGGAGCTGAACTAGTGACACGTATAAAGGCTATTAGTTACAATCGTGTCGGAAGTATCATGACGGAACCAAAGCGGGGAAAGCAACGTGCGGTAACATGTCTCTCCGTACATCTCTGGACTACTGTTACTCAATTTACATAAGATCTGTTATGCATTCATATTAATGATTTATTATATGTATATATCTGTTTTTATTGCCTTTCTTTGAAATGCTCCACTACCCACTAGCAAGTATAGGTTGGAGTTATATCAACAGACGAGGTTAGTCGGAAGTAACGCCTCCGTTCATTGATCCTAATATATTATTAAAAATACGTTTAGCTACTCTCCCTCTTTAAAACCCTTATTGACCAAAGCTTAAATCGAATAGTTTCAGTCGTAATAATTCAAATGTTTTGTATTAACTCGTAGGAAGACAACATTTAAAAAAAACTGACGGGAATGAAGATCTTTATTTATTTATGTATAAATGCTTTATTGCACATCACATCAACAATAAAAGAACAAAAAAAATAATTATAATTGGAAAACTTATTTAAATAAAGGTGACAATCGGCGGTCTTATCGCTTTCCGCGATTCCTTCCAGAATACCTTTAATATCGCGTTCCGTCCTATCAGTAAGACTGTCGAGGTCCAATAATCCCTAATAGTTAATATGTTTTTCTACCTTAAAGTTTCAATTTAATTCCCCAAAATTTAAAATCGTCATTATGAGAATTCATGATATGGATAATAATGGTTTCATGCGACTGTAATCTCTTTGTCCAAGGCGGCTTGTTTTTCTACCGCTTATATAGTCAACAGTAGCTGAAGGCAGCATTGCTCACGTGTTAATTTAAAACATAGTATTTTATTTTATTTTATTTTATTTTTATTTATTTATTTATTTATTTGAATAGTACGATCATACAAAATCAATTACACTAATCAATTACTAGTATTTTAAATATAAAGAACACACAAACATAACAAATTCTAACATTAAACACAAACAAAACATAATGTAATTAATAGAAACAAATTTTACAATAAAAGAAAAAAAAAATAATAATAATAAAATTAAAAAAAAAAAATAAAACACAATTTATACATAAATAAAAATAAACGACTCACTGAGAAATATAATGATTTTCGCTAAAATTTAGACAATTGCGAATAAGCAGCTTCCATTCGTCGGTAAAGATATCGAGTTGCGGGTAAGCTTCCACAAAAGCATTGAGTTGATTGAGAACTCGCGGGACAGGCGACATAGCTCGCGCCACCGTACGAGAAGCAGGCGTCGCAAACAACTTGTGTCTTCTATTTCGAAGATAGTTGTTGGGATAGTATAATAAATACTAACCGCAAATGTCTTAAAATGATGCAATTGAAGGAAATCACTTTGATGTTTGAGCAACACAACCTTATGTATCTTGCCAGTCATGCTGAGAGTTAAGAATAAGACTATTGGTCAATATGGGTTTTATATTTAACGCACACATTAATATGAACAACCATGTTTATTTGTAAAACTACATAATCTTAAATTCATCACAACTTGTAACATAACCTGATGAATCTTAAAGAATAAACTCGAAATACAAAGTCATTGTTATTAGAGTTAAAATAATTATTTTTCAGGCTCGATGGCCTATGTTGTTAATTTTAATTAATAGATAGTTTTTAAAACTTGACCAGAAAATTTTCATGACATTAATAAGATTGTAGTAAGTCGCTAAATGCAGACCGCTTACAACAGGTCGCTGGTAATGTTTGGGAGAGGTTTATATTTCTCAGTGAATGTCCGGTAACTGAAGATGATAATGAAATATATTCGCGTTTTAATATGTCACGCGAAATTATCTTTCATAATTTTTGGTTCATCGATGCCTTTGTATATTTCATAATGCGTTAAAACGGTACTCTCATGTTCCGTATTAAGGTAGATATATTATGTTTTGTTCCCTGTGTATAACATACTTAAAACAAAGTTTGGGATTCACAACACTTCGATCAAAAATAAATACTATTTAATTACACAATCATTTGTCTTGCACGAGGATAGATTATCGAACCCAGGTTCTTGCGTTTCATAGCCTATTATATTGCTGCTATGCTGCGGAGGCTTAATATAAATATATTTTCAGTTGTGCTACTATTATGGTCCAATATGTACAGCACACGCTATAGCAACTGCTTCCCCATTATGTCTGAAATTACGTAACCCCGCAAATCAAAGAATAACAAATTATTTTTGTGCAAATTGCACAACGCCAAACCAAGTTGCATAATCTGATCGATTTCTTCGCGCCATCGGCCGTGTTTACTAATACTGACACGTGATAATTAAATACTTTGACATATATTATCAACATGATAATGGAAAACGTTGTAAGCAATACACAAGACAAATGAAAGCTCTAATATTGCAATAATTGTTTTTTTTTATGTAGAGAGGAAAATTGTCAAGCTCTCCTTTTGGTCCCCGGAGGAGGATAACGGGGCCAATATTTGTATTATGGCTCACTTAGTCAAATTCGCATAAAATAAATGTAACATCAGTAAATAATAATAATAGTAGCAGATTCGTTTTTAAACAAAATTGTAAAAAAGACAGTGTAATAAAATAAAAGGCATGTCTTATACTTCCCGCAATAAAAAATACGAAATACAGTAATCAGAACTGTGTGATGATTTATTATGGTGAATAATTGAGATAAAGCAACGTATTATGTGAGAGAAAATAAAAATATACCTAGATGTAATAATTTCCGCACCTTGTAGTATTACTTTTAACTAACTTTATAAGTAAAAGTGTTTAAAAAAACATTTATTCGCAATGCATTTCCATATCTTGTCATGATTTCTTAAAATATTTACGTTTTATCCAGATACGGGTTCGAATCATGGGTCGGGCAGTGATATTGAATTTTTCTATTCATTATCATTCCGGCGTGAGGAATTTGTGTTCGATATGGCGATAGGCTCGCTCCCTGTCACATCGTGAGACGGAACATACCTACAAGGCGAAATATGGGTGTCCTAGTAGCACCTCTGCCTACCCCTCCTGGGAAAGAGGCGTGAGTTTTTGTATGTATATAATCCAGGATAATTAGGTATTACCAATGTCTGAGATTGCAAACGTTCAAAACCAGTCTAATTTAGCTAAACTATGTCGTTTGTAAATTGCTAAATACGTAATCAAATTACATAAAACTACAACTAACGTATCGCATGTTTGTCCACACCAAATAAACTTTTGACATTCAAAATAAAATACAAAACATTGCCCAAGTTATTATGAAATACAAGCAAGATGAAAATAAGTTTAATAACAGACGAGGATGAACTTAAAAGTGAGGTGGATGTGTAGAAATAGTTGGCTAATACACAAGTGGCGTCGCCCTACAAGGATGGGGCGCGCGGCTCGGCGCGGCCCGGCGCGGTGCGGGCTCGCCGCCGAGCTCGTCGACAGTGAAAGTGCAGCCGTAACGTGGTAACGGCTCGTTATGTCACAGCCTCCAGCGGGCCGAGCACGCCAGTCGCACCACGACTATGCCGCCGCGCGCGCACCTTTAACACACCTGCCCATTTCCAAACACGTATGTGCCACTATGTGCGTGTGATTCACTTAAAAAATATATTAACATTTTCCAAAATGTCACATAAAGTGATTTTGTTGTTGAGTGCGTTAGTTTTAGTAAAATGTGCCGAAGTTCCCACAAACAATAATAGAGAGACGGCCCGCGAGGAGAAGCTCCGCAGTGGTTTGATCGACGCTTTTCAGAACATTAAAAAGGCTTCAGCGAAAGGCGGTATCGATGACGAGAGTCCGTTGACGTCGTCCCTCACAGGATCGATGGTACCGTCTCCTGGTTTGAGTCGAGATGGTAAATCGACGACTGACGGTTCGTTCGACGTGTTTGCGGACGATGACGGACTCTCGTTCGCGGATTTCGGCAACATGGAGACGGAGCAGAAATTGTCGACCACGGAAAAATCGCACAACGTGCAGCACATCGTGAAGACAACGAAACAAATAGAGAAAACCACTTCGAAACCGAACAAAGACGTATTGAGTAAGCTGAACGACTCGATCCGGGACACGGTGAACGAGTCCCGGTTGGTGCTGAAGAGAGAGAACACGAGCAATGCGACGAATCTGATGGGCATCGAGAGCATGCTGCGGGTGTTCGACGCCGAGATCCTCATGACGCAGTGGAACGACATCCGCCAGGGACTGAGTGGAGACTGCAAGGAGGACATGCAGGAATATGTCAACGGACTCATGGAGAAGGAACTCTGGGCTTTGAAGAGTGAGTACTATTGCTTAATTACAATATATAACTCGTTATTCCCTTTAATTATTGCAAGCGTGTCTCTATTATAAGTATGATTTATTTTGAACTTTATTGCTAAGTTAAGATATAAGATTAGAAAGGATATTTCAACAATGTTCCTTTTTGCTCTAGGAAACACAAAATTTCGCAAAGTATTAGAAAGTAAAAGTGTTAATATATTCAATGTTGCCGTTGCCTCACTGACACGGTTCGTAATACAACACCGATCTTTATGAATCAAATGTCTCGAAACTTTATATCCAGTAAATTATTCGTTATAAATATTTATCAAAAATCATTAGTACTCTTCCGTAGTACACGTTATGTAAAGAGTTTTTACATCACGCTTTCGAAAATGTATTTTATGACGATGTATGTAGTAGTTAAAAATTAGGATCTCATATGGGTTTTTTTATCAGCCCATATACGTCCCACTGCTGGGCACAGGCCTACTCTACAACCGAGAGAGAGTGGTTAGGCCATATAGTCCACCACGCTGGCCTAGTGCGGCTTGGCGGACTTACGTACCGTAGAAATTCTTTAAAATCGCTACGGTATGCAGGTTTCCTCACGATATTTTCTTTCACCGTTAAAGTGCGTGGTGATTGACTATCAATACACACATAACTCGGAAAAGTCAGAGGTGTGCCCTGGGATTTGAACCCGCGACCACCGTCAACATGTAGGCAGCCGAGTCTGGTCCGTTACCAACAGGCCACCACGCACTACAAAAAATACATAACGAGCTCATATTTTATTACAAACACTTGCCCGTTCAATGATGTGATTTAGTCACATCCATTGGGTCAGAAATATAGGTTATTTGGTCCAGAAAGCTTTAAGCCAATTTATAATGCTTTGTTATGATAAGATTTATAAAAGTGGCGGCTCTTAGTTTTCATGTGTAAAAATGACAAAGATCTCTTTAACAAACCAAATAATCGCAAGACCTATAAATCTGCAAAGTTGTAAGGCAAAAAGATCGTCAAAAAATAAGTCTTCATTAAAACGATAAGGACATTCTGATAGGGACTTTGTTTCTCTTTAAAATTAAAGAAGGTATTTAAAATATAATCAATGATCATTAATATGTGTATACTCATTAGGGCATCCGTTAAGAATGTAAGGGAGGAATAAAAGCATGAATTTTAAATTCTATTTGGCAATAGGTACTGTAGTCTGTATAAACTTAAGAAGCTACAATCTACATAGAAATCTCAGTTCGGTATAATACCACGAAAACCCAAATGAGAGAAGGATGAAAAAGGGCTTCAATTTGAATAAACTAGTATATATTTTTTACATAAAAACATTGTCATGCTAAAATTAACCTTCAGTTCTAGTGGTGTGACCTACATTAGCATAATGTTCAATTATTTGAGTTTCCTATTAGCTTTATATTAAAAATGCCTACGTGTCATTAGTACGTGAATAAATATAACCTCGATATTCGATATTTTTAACATCTTGACCACATATCTTGACTAATATAGTCCAAATATATCAAATAATCAATATTTTCTTGGGAATAATAGAAGTTTGTGTATTCTTATAAATACTACTTTATACAATATAATAGAAAAATGATAATGCAATCACAAAATATGGTATTTTTTCTTTTATTTCTCGTTTTTTTTGTCAGCTGTAAAAAGGCGCCGCAAGTTCGATCCTCACGACTATAAGATAGATAAGACCAATGACGCGATTTTTATTGTGTCTTTTTAAAAAAGCCTACATGAGGTAAAGACCAAAAAAAGCATGAGAAATAAGTTTACCACGTAAAAATCGTAATCTCGGTTTCGTTGGAACTAGTGTAAAGTGTTAAAGATAACGAAACGGTAAAAAATTTGGTTGTGCAAGTAAACAAAAAGGTTTTTTTCTCGTTTTGTTAACATCCAGCGGCCCACATTCAGTGTTACGCAAGCCATAGCTCCATGCCGAAGAAACAGCATCCGGTCTTAAATCTTAGTCTTTTTGCGTATGTTTTGCTCTGATTTGTTCCGTGAATTGAAAAATGAGGCTGCTTGAGTGATTTGGATTTTACAATTTGAATATTTCATTTATTCATTCGTTGGTCTATTGAAAACAAGCATGCAAGCCGTAAATCTTTAGGTTCGATTCGAAAGGTTGTAAGTTAACCGTTGTCCAGGATTAAATTGTTCACTGTAATAATACATTTAACAGACAATAACAAAACGCCGTCGTTCTAAAGTATGAATACATTTTTAAAATAAGCTTTGCTCCCGCAAATAAGAAAATAATAAACATAAGCAATTATAATATGCATTTAATAGCACAATTCTACCAAAAAAATGTTTTTTTTTCGTAATATTTAACATTCATTTTGGCAAAACTGAAGTGCATTTTTTATATTATATCTAGTATACTGTGTAGTTTATTTAACGTCGTTAGGGTATACACGAGTATAAATTAAGATCGCATTTAAGATAAATCATATAATCAGATTTGCATTTAGGTCAACAGTCGGCTTAGAATATTTACTTCTTTATTTGAAATAACTTAACAAATGGTGTGCAATAAAGTATGTAAATAAATAACTTTGATATTAATTCGTATAGTTAATAGCAGTATTCAAGAAATATTATTTATCAAATATGTCATTTTAAATGTATGCAGATCCTTTCGCTTGTAGTTGTACGTGCGAAGTTTAATAGAAATAAATGAGTAAATATTTATATCGGTATATCTTCCATAACATATCTTAATAAGGAAATACTTGCGACTTGCGTACGTAATCTCGCAAGGAATTTTACTTCATCAAATAAAATGAATCTTGTTAGCTCTGCCTATACCCCGAAGGATGCAGGGTCATTAAATCAGTAATAAAATCTCAGCAAGGTAAATAAGAGCTGCGCAACGAGCACACAATACATTAGGAAATGTTGTGTTGGTCTACAAATACGAGTACACGTGCTCGCCAGTGTTTGAATTGCTTGTGTTGGATATTATGGCTCATATAAATTACCTTCATATATACACTCAACCAAAAGATAGATTGCAGGATGATAGACCATATATGCAATTACTATGCTGGGGTATTTGCAATTTTGACTTTGTTTCACATAATATTTATAAAGCAAAATTTACGTTTGTTGGCGTTTGTGCCCCCCCCCCCCCCCCCGTCTGCTAAAGGGGCCTTAGAATTTCACAACGGTATCCCTAATCCCCTGCCTGTCGTAGGAGGTGACCTAAAGGGGTCTGATTTATTAGGGACCGGGCATGGCCGCATTATCCGCAGCGTGCAGGGCTGGAAGATCAGTGACACTAACGTACCCCTTTCGGCTCCCACTGGGATGCCGTAAAGGGAACTTCACAACTTTCCTCTTAACACAAAAAAAAGGAATTTCTGCCTGATATGGCGATAGGCTCGCTCCCTATCACATCGTGGGACGAAAAATACAAGGCGAAACGTTGGTGTCCTGGTTGCACCTCTGCCTATCTCTTCTGGGAAAAAGTCGCGAGTTTATGTAAATATGTGAGATTTACTTAGTCTCCGTGGGTCTACTTTTTGTTGTTGTGGATAGCGGGTAGGTGTTCCGTATCGCCGAAACTGTCTTGCCTCTTGTCGTAAACGTACTTGCCCATTCTGTCTCAGCAATTTAACTCAGAGTGTTCTAGCAATCTATACACAGAGCGTCGGTAGAGCTAAAAGCTACACTGTAACTGATGATTTCCATACGTCTAATGCACTAAACGTTCGATTTGTTAAGGTGAATCATTACTTACAAAATATTTGTTTTTTGACACGGTTCAAAGAAATAATTTGTCCTACAAAATGAAGTACCTACATAATACTATTTAGGTATTTACATTCTTTCCAGATTCAATTTTTTTATGTTTCATAGATCATTCAATAAAAGTAGTACACATGTATCCGTACTTACTACTTTCCAATGTTTTCTCAAACAATATTTGGTGTAACACTATCTCATTTGTGTTCGCACCGCGTTCGGGATGTAAACAAACGAACAAGATGACTCTTTGTCGGTGACCGCTTTTAAAACTCACCATGAATACCAAATGAGTTGTAAAGAAAGCGGATGTTATTATGGTGTTTTCAAATTTACTTTTAACGTATTTTAAAGTAATTATCAAAGTTTAACCCATTTTTAATATTAATATCCCGACACTATTTAATAAATACATCCAAAGTTTAATAATAGTGTTGATCCCATACAAAAAACAAGCCTTATTGTCAGAAAATATTGTGACTTTCAATGTACTAATCCGCAACAAACTCACAAAGATATCTCGATGCTGGAATCCAAGCCGAGGCCTCTAGTTTAGCTGGAATATTAACCAACTGCGTCACACAGGTTGTCAAGTAGGTATTTCAGATTTCTTTCCTCAAGCACTAAAGAATTTAGATCAAATTCCATCTTACTGGTTATAATGATTAGATAGCGGGCAACCCACATTTCAAATGGAATTAATTACGATTGGCTTTTACTGTACTTCCTTCTAGCTAAAACTAGTACCAACAGCTTAGCGTGATTACGAGTACTACAATCATAACATCATGATTGGAACGTGGTATGCATTCTCACCACAAATTGCATATGCCACCCAAAAGCCTTTCTCAAAACCTTGCTTAACGCTAGGCCGAAAGTTAAATACGCAAAAGCGATTAACAGCTGCCCGGTTGTCTCGTAAACAGCACATTACAACAGCGACCTTCGGTGAATTTCTACGTGGACATTTCCCAACAAGTTTCCAAAGCGATGGTTATGTAAGTGGCTGACAGCGGTTATCCTCCCGGTGACCAATTAAGGCCACGTGTTGGACCAAATGTTTGCAATTTGCAAATTGATGTCATTGCACCAACTGCGTTGCTTTGAGTGTGTGTAATATCCTTAAAGGAGGTTATATTTTTATGCAAGTCGTGATTTTTTTATAGAAAATAAATGCAATTTGTTTCTTTTTTAAACGTTACAACCTGTTTTTTTTATTATGAAAACCTGTTGTCGCCCCAAATATAGATTTTTTGTTTGTAGTAATGTAGAGCAGTAACGGTCAAAATACAAAACAATGATTATTTAATATATATAAGTAATTTATATAACTTAAATAAACAGGATTATGTTCGAGGCACCGGATATTACAGACCACAATCGCGCTTTCATCTTACGGAAGCGAGGCTTGCGGTTGTCTCACAATAGAAACTCTTGATAACGTATCGCTCAAGTCTTTGCCCTGGTAGCACGTGCGGTTAGCTACCAATATCATATAAACTGCCTACTTGTGGCCTGCTGCGAACAATATATAAAGCCACTTACGGTTGAACTTATGTTTTTCAACTATATTTGCAATAGAAAATACAATAATATTATATATAGTGCAATAGTTCCGTCTGAAATAAAAAATGTCTATGTGCAAAAATGCCTTATGTGTATTGTGTAATTAAGTTATCACCACGATCCAGGAATCCCCGGGCGTTCAAAAGAATCCTCGATGCTTAACTAAGATGTAAGGAATAGATGCACTCTTACTTTAAAACACCTAATATTTCTAAATTAAAACTAGGCAGAGTACACCGCGTAAAAAATCTATTGAGTAACTAGCAAACGAACGCGTGTAGAAACCAAAATATTGTAAGTATTTCTGCAATGTAGAGTAACACCAAACAGATGACTACAGAAAATAAAAGCCGAATCAAATTGCAGCGCTAATTAAAAATAATTACTTTTATTTAATCGTATTAAGGCAATAATTAGCCAATTAGTTACATTTAAAAAATACTACATTGTATATTACAGCTTGTAGTTAATTGTATTGCAAAATGCGAGTGTGCAGTTATTACGGTATGTGTTAGCTTCGCATATGAACTAGATCTACGCACGTTATTCCATCATTATTAACGCATGTGATGGATTTCGTAAATGTATCAATGTTATATATAATTGACGCATGTCGTATGGCTTTTACTCGTTAACAATCGATAGATATCATATTTTGTCATGCATGTGGCATATTAACAATGATTATTACGCTTATGTGGCGTGGAAATATAGCTTTATATTTTTGGAATGGACATTCACTGCAAAATCATTAAATCCTAATGTGTGACTTTAGACCAGTCACAAATCTGTAAAAGTAACCGAAATTAGAGCTTAATTTGAAATATTGCAAAGTACAATAACGCCCAGGAATAAAACCTTCTAATAACAATTCTTATATCAAGCATTAGTTTGACGTATAATTATATTTGACCAAATGATAAAAACATTAGCTTTCCTAAACTTTCGGCGACGATACTTTTGTGATAGATGCGATATACATTTTGTCTTCAAAATAGAAAATTCTCACAGAAAATCATCCTACCTAGACACTGGACCTACCTCCTCAAAATTGGCTGTCTAAAATGTATTAGCTCAATTACATAGCATTTGGTTCACTACTCAGCTGCTACTTGTCAAAACCTAAACCTTAGTGCTTCCTTCAACATCCCATTAATATATGTGACCAGTTGGGTATCGAACCTCAACCTTGCCCAACTTCCATCGTACCAGTGCTGCTTATGGGCACGACGACCTGCTCACTGCAGGATGTCGGCTGCGCATAGTTTTCACTTTCCATCTGTTGCCTCATTGGAATTTTTATCGTTAACCAATCACTTTAATGTGGACTGGTTTATATTAAGTATGTTTTTGTAGTTAGTTATGCGGATAAATTAAGTTTTAATTTTTATTTATTAATGTCTCTTTGGTTTTAATGGCAATGTGTGCGGTCTGTGAATTAAGAAGTTCCAAGTTCAATGTATGGATAGATAATATAAAATGTATTTTTTAATTCATTGTAGTTATAATACAATTGTCCTCTGTGGCAGGTCTTTATCAAACCATAATAGATCTATCATATCATATTACGGAGTAAATATAAAGCAGATAAAATATGTAGACATTTGTATGATTTTTTAAACCAAAACAAATACCGAGAATTAGTAATCATGCATTAAAAGAGGACTTGATCATTACAAATGAGGAAACTGGATTAATTTAAAAAGTGATAACATATGCTACGGAAACTGTGCCAAGTAAAACGAGTGCTTTCTCGCATCAACGAATAGGTTAAAACCATTAAATTCAACAAGGAAACAAAAATGCTACTTAACTTTTGTTTAAATATATATCCTAGTTAGCCACGCTGTTGTCTGTCATGACTCAGCATGAACGGGCAGGCTCATCCGGGACGGTACCACTATCTCACAGGAAATCTACGTGAAGCGACTGCTTAGCTGTCGTGTTTTGTTCGGTGAATGAGATTTCCGGATGTCCAATACCCCATTCCTCTTCCCATTCTTTTTCCTCTCTGCTCCCCTCCCAATAGTGCCGGCAACACATCCATAATCCAGCGGTGTGGATGTTCATGGGCGGCAGTAATCACTTTCCATCAGGTGACTTGTTTGTTCCTTTGCCGGACCTATGCAATAAAAAAAATACATTGAAAAGATCAAGAACTACATTTTAGATCAATATGTAGAGTAATAATCATACAGGGGATATGGAATAGTCTCTGTGGTACCGTCGATTCTGTAAGATCAAGCATTGAATATTTTATATTGGGACAATGTGGATTTTTTTACGGCTAATGGTAGCTTGTGATCATAGAGGAATACAAAATTCTAGGCACAAACCACTAACTATGATATATTGACCTGACACTATAAGTTGTTTCGACAGCATTGAATTGATAAACTCTCGTGGATACTTTATCTGGACTACACTGCACTGACTCTATAGTTCTATCATATAAAATCCTTTAGATTCACTCCTACATAAACCGGGAGCGTGGCGAACAATTGAATTCTATTGCCCAAAAGTCTCATGCACGTAGCATCATAGTCAAACCTCAAAACAATAAGCAGTAGTTAGGTAAAGGATAGTCTTAGTGGAAATAACAGGTTGTATCAACACTACAATGCACACAAGTTCCCACGCGGCCTGACCGACCCGCGCAAGGGTTAAGGTTGTCCGGGCACGCACGACCGCCCCGTTTAATTGTGTTATTGTACTATCAGGTTTAATACACGATTTGAGGGTTTATTCATTAGTTTACGTGTGCAAAGCAGCTGAAACCAGTAATTAATTGTTGCGTAGAATAATTATTGTTGCAGATGATTGGGTATTGTATGTCATTGTCTATTCGAAAATTCATATTTTGGACATAATTTAAGATAAATCAGTTGTTGTGAAAGGTTTATCAATATTTTGAGTGGTACTTACACATTGAAAGAAATAGAGCCTTATTATAAACAATTTCGACTATAGCCTGAATACTGTACAACTTTTTAATGGCATTTTAAAGTCTTAGTAATATTATGACAGATTCAACATTCCCTGCTCTAATTTTTCCCTAACTCCTCTAAGGTCACTTTTTATACTGAATGATCAGTACGTAAGTATGTAGTAAGAAATAAGCATCAATCTTACACATTTAAAAAGCCAAACAATTACTAAAGACCAAATGTTCTTACAACAGCAGCTCCTCTGCGTATACAGCGCATTCATGGTGGGAGCCGGTAAGCGCCGGTTACGCAACACATCGGTTACGTGAACGCGAGCCCGACTCGCCGCGCTCGGTATACAAGTCGATCGCCCGTGGCGGGACCGCGATACACTTGCATACTGACACTCTTCATAAACCGATGAATTGCACATCTAAAAATAAAACGCTTGTAAAACAGCACGATACATAAAGTAGCTATTGTAATTTTAATTAAGTGACAATGGGCAAATTAAGTAGTTCAACCTTAGTATAATTATGCATTAGTATTTATTGTAAAAGGCGTTAAGTCAAATGTCTTGTTAATGCCTATAAAATTTCAACGTTTAGTTAGTAATCAAGAATTACACACCTAGTTTGAAACCCATAGTAAGAAACATGTATAATCGGAGAGGATAAGAAACAACAAAAGACTCAAGTATCAAAAGAAGTAGATATTTATTGTATGATCAGCTTTTATTTCACAATTAACTTCTCGTCTACTGCGATAATATGAGGCAATCACTTAAAAAGAGTAAATAAATATCAAAATTCAGCCGCACAATCTCCATTTTAAGCAACGTCAAACCTTCTATGCAAATTACACACAAGATTCATTGATGCAGATGAGTGCTTTTCTAACACATAATGTCTCGTTGCAACACAAGTATAATGCACACCTGATTTCATTGTCTCTATTGTAGAGTCGTAGGTCAGTCATGTGAGGCGGTGGAACAACCTTATTGTAACTGGCAGACGAATTATGTAACTGTATTAGAAATTGTCACTTGTTGGAGCCTATTAGTTGTTAATTTAGAATTTTTAGAGCAGCAACACATATGTAAAAGTCCTTAGTGATATAGTATGACATAACTGCAGATAAATCTATTTAGTATATTATACAAATTACAAAGACATAGAACGGCAATAAACGATAATTCGTGCACAAAATATTAAAAATCATCACCCAATTGTAAGTTATTGTAGAGCACGCCTGTCAATCTAACAACGTTTTAACAAAAAGTTCATTTCGCTTGTTCAACAACAACAATTAATCAAAACCAACGAGCAAACGAAATAGTTGTTGCAAATTAAGCAACGCTCGGCCACTCCACAAAGCGCAACAAACCAATCATTGGAATAAGAAAGTTCAATGAATCTCAATATCTTTAGTAGGTTAACGAGACAAGGACGAACTTACGTGTCTTTAACTGAGCGAGCGAGACAGAAACACATCATAATAGTTACGTAAAATACAAGATTTGATTCTTGTGGATTTAAAAAGTTTCCCGCGATTTTGTGTGAATTGCAAAATATATCGCTAGATTGTGAAAGTTGGTTACGCAACACGCCACGCGCCCGCGATCATATGCGTAGCATCGCGTATCTGTCAAATTTATATAATAATTTGGATCAAAATGAACTGCAATACCAAAAGGCAAACAAATACCCCTAAATAATCTTATACGTAATCGAACAAAAAATGTAAATATTATTTACGTTCTAATAAATTCGAGACCGAAAGTGCACTAACCAATTTGTGGAACACAGCTTCAATATTGTTCACAACTTGTTAGCTGTCTATAATACTGCGAATCATATTCAATTTTTTTAATAATAAACTTTTAAATTTTGGCATTTTACTGATAAACATACGTTTTAATATCCTAATTGAAATACTAAAATCTTAAATAAGAGTGTTAAATAAAACTCTACATTTCTACTTACAAAATCTTTTCAAGAGAGTAGGAGGCATTTTATTTCTGAAAACAAATTAAGACACACGTTCTTTACTTTATTCTTAGCATCATAATAACAATAAAATGAATAAAATCTGATCACTAAAAATAAAACATGTAGTCTCTGAAATATGAATGTACGAGTATTAAAAACATCAACAACATTATGTAATAGATATTTCGTCGTGAATATGGAATTGTGTTTAAGTACAGTAATTATCATTAGTATTATAGTTAAGAGCGGACTTCATTCACTCATTATGTTGCGCAATGTTAATTGTAAACGGTATGGCGCGAAACAACCGCTTGTGAAATATTGTACTCAGCACTGGACGGTATTTGCGAATTGTGATAAGTATCATTTAGTATATTTTCAATTAGGTACCGTTCAAATTGAATTACTGAGTGCAAACCTAAACTTACCAACTATTATTATGCAACTTGAATACGTATTTCAAACAATAAATAAAAAGCTCAAGCATACGCTTAATTAAGTTCGTTCAAACAAAATATAAACTATTACGTACACGTATAGAGCAAATGTTTCTTCATTTGAATGTTTGTAAATATTTCCGAACTCTGATATTGCGCAGCTTAATAAACAAATGGGTATTGTCAGATAAGAAACCTTTAAAATGCACAATATCCCGTTCCTCTTACTATCCTTTTTCCTTCCCGCTCCCCTCCCGGTCTGATGAGCCGGCAACACATACATGATCCAAGCGTTGTGGTCTGTGTATGCTCAAGGGCGGCAGTGATCACTTACTATCAGAATGACCTGCTTGCTCGTTTGCGGGCATGTGCTATAAAAAACCTACGGGAACAACTGCAGCGGTCGCAAAATTTTATGCACAAAAAATGATGGGTTTTTACCCCTGAATACATAATATGTAAACACCATAAACTTACACCTTATTCCCGAAAGGGGAAGCAGAAGTGCCAGGACACCCACGTTTTGCCTTATGTATTCCGTCCCACGATGTGATAGGCGGCGAGCCTATCGTCCTAAATTACTTTATTCGTACTTTTATTGTAAAACAGTAATATGTACTTAAATATCTAAAGTAATCCTCAACAGAAGGTTATACGATCTTACGAGTGACATTTATGACTATCTTATGCAGACAATGTAACAGTGTGAAACAAAAACATAAGTGCTTACAAACTGGATATTTACTGTCATATTCCAATGAGAAATATTATTACTCAGCACGCCCATAAAACTCCATAAATTTGGCAACACGATGCGTAAAATTGAATAGCCTGTAATAAAAGATATTAAATTTAACCTTTCAACTATTTTGCTGTAATTTTGTTCTTATGCACTCGCTACATTAAGTTTAATGGCACGAAAAGCCCTCGACGTAATTTATGTGGCCCCGTTGCACAGATTTCAATATGTTTTAAATTATTGAGCGATGTTAAACTTCTTTTATCGCTGACCATTTTCGTAAAAATGAGGAAAAAATATTTTTCCGTTGTACTAAATTACAACCGTTATGTAATCTTTTGATAACCCACTATTTTTTCCTTCAAGAAGTATACAAATAAAATTAACTGGTACAAAAGAAGCCAAAACGGCCTTTTAGTAGTTAACATACCTACATACTTCATGGTGTGTGACACTAAAATTTTTCTACGATTTTTTAAGTAGAATAACTTCTTTTTTGGCATTTTTTGCATCATCACCATGTCATTAAATTTCATAAATATTCTAGGTAATTAAATTTTATTACTAATCTTTCAAACGACACTATTTTTATATAATGTATGTAACAAAATTTGTTACAGGTCATTTTTTAACTTTAATTGCCTTAATGATGTTCAATCATTGTCTATTTCATAGCATGACAGCGTACAATTTAATCTTTTACAATAAAAATATGCCCATAGTGAAAGCTGTTGTCAAGGACCAGGGTCTTTGCCCTGAACAATTCATTCACCACAGAACTAACACTCTTATTCTAATCGTATTAGATACGATATCCGTTCACCATGCTTTGTTAGCATAGCGTATTAGCGATGATTTAGTGTATTTATTATTAATAGGTTTCTTTTAGTTTCCATGAGAAAGGTGACGAGATGACGCCATTATATTTTTCAGACACACCAACGACAGTGGCAGTTAGAAATATAAAATTGATGTTAATGTCAATCCAGTGACTAGAAAAATAACGGCAAAATTTAAGATAGTTGCAAGTCGTAAGCGTGGTAGAAAACAGAAGACATTTAATTTCTCCTTAATATCGACTTAAAAGTGGCGAATATTTTCGAATATTGCCCAAAAAGTAACCTTATTAACTAAAATTTAACATTAACTTGCATATGCATGCAAGTTAATGTTATCATCGCATGATGATATTCATCGCATGAATATCATCATGCGATGATATTCAATTTCTCCCAGAGGATTCTCAAATGATTTCCTATTGAAATTGCGATAAGTGAAGTCATAGTGTTCCGGTGTTAGTTTTTACTGGGTGTAAGTATAGAAAGCAGTGTTACGATCAGTCATCAGTGCCAAGTTCCGCTAGATCTCTTCCTTTTATTACATCACGCGGCTGACATTAGCTGTTACACGACACATTAGAACGCCTCGACCAAGTACGATTATAGATAAACTTGATGAGTTCATTCGTAATCAAGGGCTTATAGAAGTTCCTTGTACGGGAGGCACAACATTTTTAATTTTTTTTTGTATTGTATCAGCCCATATACGACCCACTGCAGGGCACGGGCCTCCTCTACAATCGAGAGTACGATTGAGAGTGGTTAGGCCATATAGTCCACCACGCCGGCCTAATGCGGGTTGGCGGACTTTTACATAACATAGAAATTTAAAGAAATCGCTATGGTATGCAGGTTATCTCACGATGTTTTCCTTCACCGTTTTAATTAATTTAAGTAATTTTTAATAGGATTATCAAATTGTATTTTATGGCTACAAAACTTTTAGTTCTATAGCTGACAAGCTTATCCTATTGAGTCTTTTGTTTTGAATGTTGTCTATGATAGAATTAGTCATGGATAGAACGATGTGATACCTTGAAAATAATAATTGTGCTAAGGATACGAGATAAACGAAATATTTTTTCCTTCCTTTTACTAGAGTTATGTCGACTAATCCAAAAGAAAGTTTACTGGTAAAGTAAAATTAAGTCAAGATTTAATAGGTACACCCAACAGACACACATACACGATGTCCTAATCTCACACTAAAAACGCAAGTTTTGTGTCATCCTATAAACACTAAAACCAGAAACTAGTATGTGTGTATAAATTATTTATTTCGGTACGGAAATCAAACCCTCTCCCTGTCCTTTCACAAGCAGCGTCTTGACGAACTGATTGACGGTAGCTGTCAATTTCAAACGTAATTGAATCGTTAGATATTCGTTCATACCACTTTAAAGGACAAATACGAGCATTCGTCCTTTAAAACTATTTAATACAAAGTTTGAAGTTGAATAGCATTATTCCAAGTCTTCTTTTACTTTCTCCTTTCGCTAAGTCCCAGACGGATATGAACTATTATTAACTTAACCTACTCACAAAGTACCTGAATCGTAAAAACAACACGTAAAGAGATTTAATACTAATTAACTATTTTATCTTATTGCTTAACCTCGACTTAGAAGTTATAAAACTCTAGAAGGTGGAAATATATCAAATGTTTAATATTCGTAATTAAATTATTAGATACTGGTGAGTTCTTAAACGATTATAAAATGTTATATATTTCTGTTAAAAATTTTACATTACCCATATCAGTATCTAAAGTTCAATTTCTATCAGTTATTCGAGTATGATAGAACAATAAAAGCAATTGCAGTAACTTGTTAGATGTGTTGCTCATCAATATTAATATTCTCATATCAAGAAACCTAATATCGCATTGACTACATACTTAAATTTAAGCTTAAACATAAACCTGTCCATTTTCTGTCGGACCGTGAAATTCCTTTAACCTTACTAAGTCCGGGATCATAAAATGGCCCAAAATTCTCGATACATATTTGTTTTTGTCCATTTTAGGCGCCTACCGGAAGGGGTCAGTGAACCGTGCTATCCACAAATATTTATGAATTCTATCCAACCCACATTCCAGAGACCACTCTGCTTTTGTTACTTTTTATTACCGTATTTGGATATTTATTATTATTTAGGCCTTCCGACAGATTATAAAAAACAACGGCCGGGGAAAAGAAATTACGTTCATTACTCAATGAACTATATTTTATTAAACAAATACAAAGTGCAGGTTAACATGAACATAACTTTACAATATCCTTGTCACTCGACATTAATGCATTGCATTGAACTCATGAATAAAACTGGACGCTAAGCTTAATCGTTCAACCCATAAACCTTGCTGAATGAAGAACACTATATCGACGTTGCAATTTGTTTGCAATAGTTACCGAATTTATTATCTTCGGGGCTACGAGTACTAATAAGTGATCTTCAATATTTATTTTAGGGCCAATACTTTAAAGTTAAGCCTACTGAGATTCTATCTAGTCCACTACGTGTGTGTTCTGATTGTATGTAAATATGATAACAAGTGGGATATGGTGCGGAGGACCTGTCCGCCTGTCGGCCTATCCGACTCGACCGCGTACGCACGAACAGAGAAAGTGCGTCCCAGCGGCCACGCTTGCGCAACACGCTACCCGCTTGTTATATCCACACGTGGTGCAAGGCACGGGCTTTGCTCGTTCAAAACTATTTTTATATTATTACAGATTTGTTTAAAAACATTGACGCTGAACAATTCATTACCGAAGCATGTTAAGCTAAATGGATTTTAAATAATCATATAAATATTTGTACAAAACAGATTTAAAACATTATATCATATGCACAAGAGTAACACAAACTTTATAACATGTGAAAAACTAAATATATTATTATTCAATGCTTTCATCAAGATACTGAACACACTTCCTGCAATAAATACTCTATCCAAATTTTTATACGCGTATCGATATCATTATTTACTACTACGTTATGTATCACAATGTACATTCTGTTCCATTCCTAATCTTTCTGTAACTCTGTATTTTATCCCCAAACCATCAGCAGATACAATTTTTATTAAAAATAAAATAAATTTTATAAAAATTTATGCAACAAGTGCGTCTCTTTTCTCTTGTAACTTAAAGCATACAAGAGGCCCACACGTTAGGTTGGTAAAGCCACCTGGCCGCGCCTGCTATGGCGATGTGGTAGCGAAATTGATACTCTCTCACGATGCACACACGCTAATAAGCATCGCCATGAATATTTATTAGCTAATCATTACGTTCAAATCCATGCAAAAATATTTACAATATTAAATCGTCTTCTGTGGACCAGTTGTGAAATCGGGCTATTTTTACATTTTTGGACGTATGCTTTCTGTGTTACGCTGTCAATATAATTGCAAAACTGTTTTTAATAAAAATCACATAACATTCGTATGGGAACATAAGATGCATAACAAGGCAGGTGTGAAGTAGAGAAATTAAAATTACGAATGATTTCAACAAATTATTTAATACTTCAGTATGGACGTATGCATATCAATTTATAAGCGGCTCAGTCAACAGGAGTGTTAATAAATAGGAGAACACTGAACAATGCTTGGATATAAATAGACATCATGTAAAGTATTCATTTTCTGAAAGATATAGGTAAAAATCAATTCTAAGACTTTGCTCCCAGCTACTAGTAAATTTGGGGATAGATGACGTCAAATAATTAATCGTCTGGGTACCGGAACAATACCCGTGGTGTTGATGATGCGCTAGAGGGCACGTAGGAGTCGTTGCGTCACACACGCGGGCAGCGCGAAGAGTCATTAAATAACCAGCACACATCACACTTGACCCACCTACAGCTGAACCATTTGGAAATGTTGATTAGACACGTCACTTCCACGGCGAAGTTTTACGCATTACAGGAAGTAGAAGAACTTCGGCTGTGTTATAACACGAGTACGAGTATACACTGACTTTTATGAATAATGTGAATTTTTATGCCATCACTGAACTCAGAAAAAATTACTTCATTAACCAAAGTAAATATGGGATTTATAATTCTTCTTGCATGTGTGTTCAGTGAGTTTAAAAATACTAAATGCAACTAACATATACCTGCTGAGCTACATCTAGCTTTCCCTGCCATCGCAATGGTATTGGACATGGAAGAAATTGACCGTAAATTACTGATGATTTGCTATTGGCACATATTTCATTCATATCGCACTGCTTTAGTGTTTGTTCTGAGTTTCACAGACAATTGACAACAAAGTACTCGTTTCCTAGTCTGTGAAATACAGGAGGGCTTCTCAATATTTCTTTGCTTCAAATCTGTATATAAGTGCTAGTGAGTTTCACAAGGCGTTGCAATCCCCTAGACTCCTGCTATTCGTATGCATCTGCCGCGGCGATTGCGGGTCGCGGCTCGAAACTGCGGCTAATGACCGTTGAGTAACCTGCCTCTATGCACTATGTACATAGTGTAGGTAACATCTAAACATAACAAAGTATTCAAAATGTTACCCACAAATTATACAAAGCAACCATTTGCAAATGTACGCTGTGGAATTTGGAAAAAGTCTGTGGTGAACTGTGGGCATATTTTAATTGTTAATGATGTGAAATTGGTTCACTAAAATACTTTACCGTGTTTAATATATTAATTCAAAGGCAATAGCAATAGCATGGTTGCAAAATATTACAGAGAAACATGGTCAGTTAATAAACGTACTTTATCTTAAAATTATCAGCAAATATTATGGCAAATTAAACGTAAATAAAATATATGTATTAGATGTAAACCTCCGTTGATCACAATCCATAGATTAACTAGAGGGACAATTACATAGGTTGGGCATTTGTAGGTATTGCGATATTATAACAAGCAAGTTACCGCAAACAAGATGCAAACGACCTAGTTTGGAGGTGAATTAAACATCAATACTAAGACCTCGAATTTCACCTAATATAAATTCAGCATAACACTAATCTAGTTTTAGTATATGTGCATGGAATAAAAAAAATGGCCTCATATTTAAAGCGATGTCGAGCGGGCAAGGCTGGCCACTCACAACTGAAGGCCTTTAAGGGACTTATTAACGCTCCCTCAGTAACACTTCGAATGCACTCGACGAACCTTGGTGAATTCCGTGCACTCTCTTAATCTTCCTCAGTAAGGTTATATGTTGCGATACATTTAACCATGATACTTTGAACCATGGCCTTTAATGTTAGTAGCTTCTGTCATTACAAACATTAATCAATAAACAACTAGTTTTTTATTGCTAGTATTGCTTAAGAGCAGTGTACAATTAATAATATGAACTACTGGATGAAACAATAAGGCCTTTTAAGGATAGATAAAAACGATGTATTGGTAAAAATATAATATAACTCTATTAAAAAGGAAAGGAAAAACAGAATGTAAAATATTCATAATAAAACCGAGAATGTTTCCACTTACTTTCTGGGTCTATGCAATACGTGATTTATAGATTTTGCTGACTTTGTATGTTTAGTTTTTTGTATTGCGGTCTTATAATTCACCATGCATTTACTTATTTACTTTTAATTTTATTGTAGTTATTTCTATATTAATGTAAAAAAAAAAGATGTAAGGAACGAAAATTTATAGAAATAACATAAAGCAATGACGGCCTACGTTCGCTTCGTAACACCGCTGTAATTTATGGCCCTCAACTCCCCTTTAACACAGTAATCAAGTCCAAAGAATTTAAATGTTTTTGGAATTTTTAGAATGGGCCACTTAGTCAACCCACTTACCCATGGTGCCACTTTACATTGGTCACGCATCTTGCGTGCCACCAATTGGTCTACAAATAATAAGATACAATTAAATTGGGTACAGAATTAGGAAAGAGTTCAATGACTGCATTCGCCTTGACACAGATGCGTTGGCCACTCGATACCGTTCTACGTCGGTAGCAACCCTTTGTGATGCAGCGTAGTAGCCATTTGTCGTGACTGGAAATGGACCAGCCTTATAAATTAATCTGCGTTTATTATTTACAAGTGTTGATCACGGCTCGTGGTGTTGTTTATTCATTGACGTGTTTACAAATACAGATAGACTTAATAGGCCGGTGTGATTTCTTCCACTGATGAGAGACAGAAAAAAATAACTACTTTTTTCAATGCTTTTTAGTGTGTACAAACACGTCAGTCTAATTTCGCAAAATTTTGTTTACTCGTAAAAATAAGTCAACATAAGTTTTGATAGATAATCGATTTATAAAATAAGTTAACCTAAGATAACCATTAACTACTACTTTTTGTGTGCATTAAAACGTGAGGGAAATAATATTCATATACCTGCAAAATCAAGTAAGCACATTTGCTTGTTCATGCGTATATTTACGAATTTCAATTCGTCGAAATTATAAGACAATTACTAAATAAAAGGTATTAACCTTTAATTGAGCCCTTATACCACTTATTTGCGGTCTCAAGTTTTAAGTAAAAGAAGAAAAATGAACGTACAACACACATCAATAAAACCTAGTGCTCCAAAAACGTATTTTTTAAAGCGTTTATAGATATGTTTTACATGAACTAAAATAAAGATTTAATGTCAATTTTGTATGGTAAGGCACTTAAATGACTAAATTTTGGTCCACTCAAATGTGAAACAGTGTACTTTAAAATATACGGAATTTTACTTCGGACAATATTCTTATCTTGTCGTGCAAAAGCCGGTTTACTTGTTACATTTGAAGTGTGATCGAGATAAGTATTGTCTTTACACACCTACGTACTTCATGTCGACTAAAATACACAGGTGTCAGGTATTTTTAGGTATTTAAAGTTTGTTTAAATTCCGACGCTTTTCTGTTACTATTTTACTAAAAGACAACCACCGCTTTGTAGCAAGTTGCTAAATATTCATTATTGATAAATACAAAAGTATGATAAAAAAACTATACGAAGAAACTTTACTCGTAAATACAAGTTTCTTGCATTGTATTTGATACATTACATTACTTAATTTAATTGTTACAAGTTACTTGCCTATGCCCTAAGTCTCAAGAACATCTCTACACGCTATTAAAATCGTCTGTGATTCATTCCACGTGTTGACACGAACGACGCACTCGCTGCATCTTGACATGATCAAGATCCTGTCGCCACTTTCACGGTAACCCGCTGATTAGCATGTCATATGACAAGTGATTGGCACCACAGACTGTTGGCTTTCTGTGCCACTGCTTGACGTCTTTAGGCGATCTTCACACTGGTTAGGATTTATATGTCCTGCAGACATTTGTCCGGATCTGAGTATATGCACGTGTGAAATTTGTGTATGTAAAATATGTATCTGCGCGACAATCCTGATTCCTAGTGTGGGATTTTTAAAGATTATATGGTAGCAGTCTTCAAATCCGCCACGATACCAATGCACCCGACGCAATGGTGCAAAACCCATTATAATGTCTCGGATATCTATGTCGCGTTTCGGGTTTATCTGTGTATATACAACATCGAGAAACCCATAATTGTGTCGACTCGCGTGTGGTTATCATGCATGTATAAAAGTTTAATGCCTTACAGATACTGCTTCGGGTCTGTGTATTTAAAATAAAAAGTAATATTATTATGGGTCAATGTTTTTGTTGTTTTTTTAAAGAATGAAATTAATTCATTTTATCTCTGATATAAGTATTGATAATTAACCTTGTTATAATAGGACAGTGCAACATTTTTATGTTTTTAGCATTTGCGCAGTTATGTATTTTTTTCCTCCATTCACTGCAGTTTTTGCGTAAATCCATTATGTTTATGATTAAGAAAGTGTCAGAGATAATCTATCTATCTATATTAACATTGTTAGAATTATGTTAATTCTATCAACTTAATCGGTGTTAGAAAATAAATAATGAAATGAATACAAAATAGTTACATAACCTTGATGCTACATTACTTATTTAAATATCTTCAGTCGTAGATCGAAACTAAAACAATATTTATTAAGGTACAAAACTGTTGCATATGTGTACAAACTTCATATATTTTGTTCTTACGCACATCATGTAAAATTCAAGGTTTCCAACCTTGAATTTTAGGGCAGCCTATAACTTCGATTGATCGGCCCTGATATATCTTACAAAACTCTATAAAAACGGATATACCTCTACATCCTTTAAAGTAAGGCCAAGTGACAAAGGTCTACTTCCAACCATGATATTACAATTACGCCATTAATCACTGTCATTACAGCCCTTGTATTTCACCACCCAAAAATGCCGCAATCAAAAACGCCGACAGAGGCACCGGTTATAAAGATGAGATAAAATTAAACCACGTTTCCGCATGATACAGGAAGCAATAACTGCCGTGAATATTCGATTTATTTATATCTTTATTGTGGCAAGTTCAAGGTAGGTTACGTTTATAAAGATGTTGAATGAATATTGAAGGACCTACGAATTATTTTAACGATCTTGTATTGCTATATTTGAATAATTATGTGAGCAATGAAATTCACGTATTCAATTATACCATTGAGACTAATGAATGTAATTTACATACAGTATTTTTAATTATTGCGATTAATGCGAATGTGATTAATTTTGAGAAACCTAATTTTTACTCTATGTTTTATGTTCGTAATTGCGAATAGTAAACTTAAAATAAATTATCCAATGCAATTACATATTCAATTATAATAATTAATAATATTTTTTTTTATTCCGCAGTGGAGGACGCGAGTGGTCGCTACACATCCATGTTCTACTGGGGCAACAACTACTGGACCGGCTCTGCTGAACTCTGCCAGATCCTCAACGAACAACACACGCCCGTGAAGAATAGAAACAGTAAGTGCGCTCTTTCAAATAAGAATTACTGTCATATCAAACAAAAAAGTTTATCTACTTGCACAATATACTGCACTCCGTGGAAGCACTCAGTTTAATACAATTCAAAGAATAAGCTAAAAGTAAAAATTACAATACATTTAGATATTGACATCAAAAACTAAATAACCCTTGTTGCTGGTAATTTCTATCCTTTTACATAGCGACCACTACACTATCAAATCACAGAAACAATTTCGCAATCTGTTATCGAGTCTGTTGTCGAAGGATTTGAGTAGGCCGGCATATTTTTTTAAATTAAACAACATTTTTAAAGACGTTGCATTTGTGTCGTTAAGTTCAGTTGAATAGGAAAGTATCCTTGCAACGTTCAACGCATGCACTGCGACTTTACCCCAGACAGAGCGCAGCGTGCAGTGCCCAACAGCGGTTTTGTAAGCGCATGCCAGCGTTACTCTCATGGGCGACGTATGCTCTATTTATTTACACCTTCTATTCTCAAGGTTTATTATCTTCAAGTGTCAATGCACATTGCACACTAATATCGCGATATAATTGGATCATTTATGTTATTATTTTTTTAAATTATGGCTTGAAGGCTGTTTGTACTTTCCTTAATACGTATTATTAAAATGATAGAATGTAGGTTAGTGCAGGGAGTTTTGAACGCGAAAAGATTGGTCTACAATTATCTCGAAACAACGATAAATACAATTTTATTTAAACCTCGTAATGTATTGCAATATCGTAGTTTATAGTCTATACAATACATTACTCTGAAATACTAATAAATCTTCGATATGTTTGCCTTGATCCCAAACGCAAGCCCTACTTTATCATTAAATGATATATCTATTTTCCACACACGCTTGCATTCATCCATTGTCAATACATTAGCAATACGTCCATGAGTGCCATGAATTAATTCAACCGACGTAGCGCCTAGTACAGTGCACCCCCCTCGCCCCTCACAGCTACTTTCCATAATTTCGCCATCGCGATACAATTTAGTAACGTTTGCAATTTAGTTGCAAAAGTATTTTTATTATAGCAACGTTGGGCAACATACGGTGGTTGGTATGGCGCTCTGTTTGTGAAACTCACGAGGAAAGCTGGAGATCGGGTTTTTGATACAAACAGACGTATTGCACACTGGTTATATAACATTCGTAACCCTGTTTGCAACGCATTGAAACTTGTTTGTAGTATTTGTGCTTGTTTATTCATGATTTTAGACGAGAATTGTAGTATTACATATCTGAATAACCAAGATTTTTTATTCCTTATCGCACACAAGTATCATTTTAAGGGTTATTCCTGTATTATAATTCGTAGATGATTTCACAAAACGTCTTCAAATGCCCAGACTTATTAATAATTCATAGAATAATAACTGAACAGTATCAAACACAACTCCCAGCCACCGACATTGAAAGCTGTCTTCCCAATCTTTACATCACAAAGTCATGTATGTTAACCGAGATATTGTTTTCTATCAAAGGTTTTTTATTGGTAAAATGACCACAATTCTCTCGATAATAAATACAATGCATACTAAGTACAGTATCCGACAGTTCTATCTACGGTTATTAAATTCACTGCACACAACGCAAGAGCAAAGATATATTACTTCACGTGAATATTCTGTGAGACAGTGGTACCATTCATTTGACTGTAGCTTTAACGACCAATAGCAATGCTCTACCAATTAGCAAACAACATTTATTAAACTGAACAATTTATATTTGTGAAATACGTTGCAAAGTTTTGCATATTTACTTAATTAATACTACGCAACATCGAGTAATATCTTACAAAATATTCGCCGGTGTCGTGATATAACAAACGTCGTTCTAACCGAACCCCGAACCGCACACATCCGCAATTCTCCGCCAAGCACTAGGTCAAGGGGCTCGATGGCAGACTTACTTAATCGCTGGCGTCACTTTCTACAGCGGCGGCCTCCGGGCGACCTTGTCCAATCTTTTCGGTTTGACCAGCCGTTATTTAACATTAACTATGATACTTAATCACTGTAAGCACCAATTAAACGGAAAATGTTATGTTAATGTTAACAGTTTATTGCAGATCTTAATAAATTGTATCAATTATAAATATATAATAAATATCTCACGCTCTTTTGCAGTACATATTATGTAATTAACATCGAGCAAAAATCTGTGCGCGCGTTGATGTCTTTTGTATGAACGTTTGCGATACGAGCGTTGTTATTGATTGGAACTCAAATAAAAATAACAAATCTAATGTAACTTTTGAATATACGTGCGTTTTATTTTGTCTTAGCAAATTTCTATTTTTTTTAAATTGTTTAGAGAATATAATTAAAAACTTATTTATTTTTTTACGTCTTATACATTTAAATTATAAAAATAGTTTAAAAAAAAGATTTCTTCATACATACAAAAAACCAGCAATATATTCTAATAAAATATATGAAATAATCAATGTGTAATGATGTCATCCCTACAAACCATATTTTAAAGCGGGCATAAAACAAATCCACCCACATACATATTTCCAATGTTAAATTTAACTCAAAGATCTGTTTAAAGTGTAATAAAGAAAGGTTTATAATGTCAAGGTACCGAGTGAATTATATGTACAAAATGCCTGATATTGCCGTACATATAATAAGTAGAGCCAGATTGTTACACATCACATATTGTATTACTTAACAACTCTAGACATATCATTGCTGTATCAAAGTCGAAAATGTTTGTCTTCACATAAGCTCAGTAGTTATCAATATGTATGATACTTTACCATCCAATCTTCACATATACGTGGTGTTCATAACATTGTTCTATTGAAATTCCAGACAAATTCTATGAAGGCAATGTTGTCACAACAACTAGTGATAAATAAATATTCCTTGCCGGTGGATACTCTATTTGAATTGCACTGCACTTACTATTGTAATTACATTGTTGTGATTGTATAAAACAATAAAAATAAATACACCCAACAGTCACATACATAGTCATGATCCAACACTGCGATCGAGTCTTATGTCGTGGGAAACAGAAACTACAAGAGACTTTTTGGTCTCACAAACACCCAGTTCCATTCCATTTGTCTCGGTGCGAGGATCGGCCCCGCAGCCTCACGGTTTGCAACCAGCTGCTAGTCAATTGCTCCACGGAAGGTGTCGAAACAATAGTCTAGAAATCCTAATCTATGTTTTCAAAATAATATTACCTTTTGTAAATAGTTGTATTTGTTGTCAGAGAGCAGCGGGTCGCAGATCTTCAACGAGTGGCGGCAGGACGTGTCGATGACGGGCTACGGACCGCCGTTCGAGACCGCCTTCTACAACGTGCGCGTCTCCGTTACAACAGATATGCAGGACCTCGTCAAAACTGTATGTTATTAACACAAAACTTGCATTAAACCACACTTTTGTAAAGACATGTTGATAGAAAAATATAATCAACCAGAATTCATTACTGGATAGGCTTTGTTCAAACGTGTCCAAATGTGAAATAAGTATATTCTTAATAAATTGATTATAAATTTAATATAATGAAGGGAGTGTGGAATTATGCAAATATACAATAATTCCATTACTGTTAATACCGTAAAATTACCCCAACAAATCTGTTCGTAAGTTACCGACACGTATAAATCTGCGAAGAGTGTCTGTTGTGGGTGTTGACTCATAAAATCATATCAGGCGTTCCCGACAGATAATACGAGTAATTAAAACATATGATTTAACAATAGAAATGCAATTTAACTAGTGTACAATTTCAAATTTGAATATACGAAGTTACTGCTTATGTACGACGCAATTATTTAAGAGACCAAACTAGACCCATATGATGTTTTTTTTCTTGAACGATAACACATTTTCCATTTAAATATTACACCTAAAATGAGGCATATTTACGACTTTATTTTAAAAAACAATTTGAATACTTTCTCGTGTCAATTACAGTATAAATACGACTTTGTTTATTTCCAGCGTCGAACCCTGCACCTGGGCTTGTGTCTGCCCCGCTCGTGTACTCGCGAAGCGGTCACCTCCCTGGTGAACAGAGCCCGGGCGCCGCTGCTGAGGCACACAGTCGTCGCGATACGCATGCCCCTGCGCGGAACCTACTCCTACATAGAAGACCCCACCTTCCAAGTGCTATTGTGAGTCCATTTTAGTATTTTGCTCACCAGGTTCTCTTACTATGTTTTTCTTCACCGTTTAAGTACGTGGTAATTGGAAATACAAACACACTTGACTCCAAAAAGTCAAAGATATGTTCTATGATTTCAACCCGCGACCACTGTCTCGGCAGCCTCGTATGGACGTGCGTGACAACGACTGATCCTTGACGAACAAGCCACCAAACCATACCTACATCATACCTGGATTATATTAGAGAACGAATTTACCTAAAGATTTTACACGCGGCCCTCTTCAACATTTTCATATCTATCGTGTCGAGTTAATGGGTAAGATCTCTAGATCGTGTGTATGGCTAAAATTTCAGAAGTAATGTAAAGCTAAAAATTACATTTATGTAATTAAATGTAACAGATTTTGGCTAACATTTATATTTATGAGAGGTTGTGTGTTACATAAGTGAGAAAAACTGCTACGGGGAGACTATTAACGCAATAGAACCCAAAACAATGATTTTTAGAATTTTTGTCTGTTTGTCTGTGCGATTGTGCGGGATGAACCCAGAAACGGTTTAACGGATTTCGATGAAATTTGGTACGAAGGCAGCTGACACCCTGTATTAACACTTAGGGTACTTTTTATCCCAAAATAAATAGCGCTCTCCTTAGATGAGGCCGGTATTCCAATATATTTGTTACTTTTTTAAACTCAAAGGGATGGGATGGGGCTGGTTTACTCATTACATCCCTTGAGTGAAAATGAGACGGGACAGTGCTGGATGTAACGAGACGGGACGGCAAATTTCTAGTTAACCGCGCACACGAAGTTTGTGGTCAGAAGCTAGTATGTAAATATATAAATTAATCCCTAACTGTGATATTAATAAAATGGTAGTAAACCGCAAATTACGCTTGATATTATATAAACATCTGAAGGCTATTGACCAGTTGCAACTACAGTTCAGTGGCTAAAATACACGATTCTAAGTCTTGCCTAACGGCTATCAAAAAAGGTCATCTAAGGCTAACTGGACGCTAACCTCAGCTGTCAGTTAAATAACCAAAACATACATAATAAGTCGGTTGTTATATGATATATTATGTATTATATATAAATAATAATAAAAATGTATGTCGCATATTAATTTGTAGATTCTTAAATAGAATTTTTTTAATAACCTCAAATATTTTTCACGCCCGTAGGTGTACTAAACTTACATCCTATATGTCGGAGAACAATAAAACGCTACAATAATAGAAGATATATGAACCCATGAAACAACGCAACGCAATTATTAAGTGTAATTTCATTGGTACATAATATAAATAATTACACACAACAACTTTTCAAATGACCACTCATAAACAAATTGAGAAATGTCGAAATTATTGAGGTCACAAACATTCAAATAAGTATAAATTCGCCGTACTAAAGAACCAGGTGGGTGTGTACCAAATAAAATTCCACATGTTGATGTCGTACTCGTTTCGAAACAACCTGAATCATATGTCCTAGAATATATTACACATTGCTTGTTGTTACATATTCCACTCATAACAATTAACTTATGTACACATTGACGTGAAGATATGAGTACCTATCTTAACATATTAACATGCTTTGTTAGACGTACCCTTTTGTTGTTCGGTCCCTCTCGCTACAGATCGGCAAATCATAATGCTTATCTAACACAGGGCAAATCTCTTTAATAAAATAAAATGAGGTATGGCCGTGGTGGTGGGTTTTATAGATAAGAATGTTTGAATTGGAATATAAACTTTAAATCACCGCTTATACCATGTGGATCATAAAATCGTTGCCACTTTTTAAAGTGCATGATAGAAAGAGCAAAGGACGGAGATCTAAGAGTATTATTAGATCTTTTGCAATCCTAAATTGCAATCAACCATATATGCAACAGTAGTACCACAAATATATTATTACTTAACGTTTTTTGAGAGACGGTACCTACGTATATCCAATGTAGTCTCATTGTTTCTATGGCCAAGACTACAGCGTGACTACTACTACAAATTATGTATACCAAATTATTTCATTCTAACTTTCATTATATATTTTTACCTCAGGGGTGTATGCTGCTTCGTATTAGTGCTGTTGATATCGGCCACCGCGTACGACATGCGCATCGCCCACGACGTGCGCAGACGCCGGCGCCGCGTCGCCAACATGGCTACCAACAACAGCGCCAGGAGCGACCTCAAACTCGACCTCAATGGACTCGACGATATAACTGTTTCTAATGGTAGGATTATTTAGTCTTCTTATTCTTCTATGAAATATTAATTAATCTTTTCATAGTTGAGGAGATACTTTGAGCTTACAGGGTTTCTCATATACGATTTGGTTTCGACTGGACGGTGTGATGACCACAGACCATGCCATGAGATTCTAGTAGGAATAAGGGTAATTCGCGTAGGTTTAATTCGCGCTGAAATATACCTGATTTTTTTATAGCATACGTCCGGCAACCGAGCAAGCAGGTCACTTACGATGAGGGGATCGTAAGTGATCACTGCCGCCCATGAATATTCACAACGCTTGGATCATGGATGTGTTGCCGGCCCATCGGATCGGGAGGGGAGCGGGAAGAAAAAATGATGGGAAGCGGAAAGGAGTATTGGGCATCCGGCAGTCTCACTCGCCGAACGAAATGCGATAGCAAAGATGTGCAAGTCGATTTTCTGTGAGACAGTGGTACTACCCCGGACGAGCCTGCCCATTCATGCTGAGTCATGACTGACAACAGCGTGGCTTTACTACATGAAGAGAAGAGAACTAAAAACATAACATTATCTTGTTAATGCAATCCACAATATAATATATTCTGGCTGTTGTAAAACTAAACAACTCGTGAATAAAATGAAATATTTACAGGAAAGGCAATCTACAACGTGAACAACAACTTGGCCATTAACAGCAACACTTCAGAAGAGCGACTCACAGCGGAGACAGCGTCCACCTCTACGGATGAGGAGATCAAACTCAGTCAGTACTTTACCGTTATAATAAAACCCGTATGATTCACCAGCTTAAAATATCTCCATTGTGGTAAGGACACTGATTTACATAGGTCTTCCTTCAACTTGCGTTTTGAGGGTATTGGATAATTAATGCAGCTTCTTGGACAAATCAACATGGGAGACAATGAAGAGTTAATTTTGATCTAGCCTCAGGATCTCTGATGTATTATAGTTTCACACCGACTCTCATGTACCAAAATGATAAACAATTAGTGGCTTTACAATAATTACAAAGCTTTTGCCACTGATCTGTGTTGCTTTCGTTTCACCCCATATTCTCTTTAACGCAATGGTGGCTCGAACATACAAAGTATATGCATTAATAAGTATGTATGTGTCCAGGTTTATGGTCGCAGCTGCTGCTTTCGTTCTCGATGAAGGCAAACATCCTGCAGATCCTGGACCAGTCGGTGGGCGCGGACACGGTGCCCGTGGTGCACGGCCTGCGCGCGCTCTCCATGGTGTGGGTCATCTTCGGACACACCTGCATCGTCGTCTTCAAGGTGACCATCCGCCACCATCTACCATCAGTTATCTATCATTATTTATATCACACAGCTGTTTGGTCTTGATTTCTTGTGGTTGGGCTTCAAATAAATATGTTTATAATCTAAATATATTTTCTGGGTCACTCACGTTATAGAGTAGTTCATACATATTTTTACTCTCGAACAATCGAATATTGCAATTAATATTCTAACTATAATCTTTGGATTAAATATTCACTGTTAGTATTTTTATTTACTAAGCATTGTTGCGCCTGATGGCAAATGTAGGATTTATTTGTATACTGCCTCTTCTAGCTACAGGCTATTATTTCGCCAATCATATAATATAAACAGTCAGTATACCTATTGGCCTTTTTGAAAGTTCCAGCAATATTTATAAAGGCAGATAGTAGTTGGTTATTGTTGTTGTTACTTGTTTCAGTACGCGGACAATACTGCATTACGAGCGATCCTGGAGAAGAGTTTCTTGTTCCAACTGATTCTAAGCGCCGTGTACAGCGTTGACACCTTCTTTTGTTTAGGGTAAGTTTACTGTTTCTTCACTGTCTGCCCATTTTCCATACATAGATTCCACAGATTCGACACAACATAACTTCTCAACGAGAATATTTTGGCTTCTAATTTATCTCAAAAAAGATTATGATGTTGTTTGTAATATCATTTCAACTATTTCCTCTTTAGAATGAATAATAATGAATATGTTTTTTCGTTATAGTGGTATGTTGGTGGCGTTCCTGTACTTCCGCACGAACGCGAAGGGCAAGCTGGATGTGTTGACCAAGGACAGGCGAAAGATCACCTCCGGTGTGCTGCAGTTTCTAGGACTTATGGGCTATAGATTTGCCAGGTCAGTTCCATTACTTCACATTCGGTTATACATGTCAATTTTAAAAATGGTCGTTTTATCGAATACCTCCTTAGTATAAAATGTTACAAACAGATGAGGAATGAGGTCATAATAAAATAGGTTCTGGGTTTTAATGCTATATGCCAAATCTTTTATTTAACCAGGACAAGGAGATAAATGATTTTTTTTTTATATGATGCAATAAGAATCTATAAAAATAATGTCAATTTAAACCTTTTCCAATGTAGATTGACGGCACCGTACCTGTTCATCCTGGGCGTGGTGGAGGTAACGATGAAGTGGTTCGCGCACAACGCGGTGTTTGAGCCGCCCGCCATGGACCACGAGACCTGCCCGCACTACTGGTGGCGCAACCTGCTTTACATCAACACCTTGTTCCCCGTCGAGCAGATGGTGAGACATAATCATTTGTAGATTCATCCAACCGTGAACCGTCACATACATTGTCCCGAACCCACGCTAGGATCAGTTATGTCTCGTGTCGTGGATATCAGAAACTGTTTGGTCTCACAAACAGGCAGACCCAAAACCAATACTTATGGATCGCACAAAAAATTGACTCGGTACGCGGATCGAACCCGCGGGGTCTTATTTTAAAGCCGGTTTCTTACCAACCGCGCCACAGTGGCCGTCAAGTAATATAGTGTAAGCATTCGTACAGCTAGAGTAACCATGCAATTTTTTTTTCCAGTGCATGTTATGGAGTTGGTACTTGTCAGATGATACCCAGTTCTATGCCGTCAGTGCTATTCTCCTAATATTGTCTACAAGGTAATTATCTAAACTTTTGAATTTCTTCATATGCGGTATAAGAAGTATTAGAAATCAATATTATTATTTATTCTTATTTCCCCTTCCCAGCCACTTCAAGCTCTCCGCCTCGCTTACGGGCGTGTTCTTCATATCATCGCTCATGACGACGGGCTATGTGTCCTGGAGCAGCGACCACGTGCCCAACAGCGAGGACCCGTTCACGCAGTTCGACAAGATCTACGACAAGCCTTGGACGCGCCTGGGGCCCTACCTCGTCGGCATGCTTACAGGGTGGATACTCTTCAAGACCAACTTGAAGATTAGGATGAGCAGGGTAAGGTTTTGCGAATTGGAGTAACTTATGTCTCGTACACGATTAAGGAAAGGCTTGAAGTTGTTACTATTGACTATAAAATTCCATTTCGATTGGAGACTGTAAATGCAATGTTAGCCTTTGAAAGTGTACAACGACAGAAAAATAAAGGATAAATGAAAATTTGTCGGTGTCGGGCTGCCGTAGAAATTCGAGTTTATTCTGAGAAATATGTTGGGACGACCAACGATTGTTTCTCTTTCTTCGAGCATAGAATGAACTGTCCACTGCTAATCGTGGCCATCTACTGTAAGTCACTAAAGTGACTTCCTGCCAATACTATTCCTAACGAATTAGGAATGTGATTTTTTTATGCAATCAATGAATGATTTGCATAATAATTTATGGCTAATAATATGTTTATAGTTATGGGCGTGGACGGGGTGGGTGGTGTGCGCGGCGACGCTGCTGTTCCTGATATTCGGGCTGTACAAGACGGAGCTGGGCGCGGGGGCCGCGGCGGTGTACAGCGCGCTCTCGCACTCGTTGTGGGCGGCTTGTGTCGGATGGATCATTGTGGCGTGTTCCACTGGACATGGCGGTCAGTACTCTAATCATTCATTATTTGTTCAATACCATTATTGTCAACATTAGCCGTTGCATGTCTCCGGGATACTTGGATACTTACTGCGGGGGACTTGTAGATAACAAGTTCCTCAAAAGATTTTTCATAACCTTATTAAAATGTATAATACAATGTCCAATTGATCATCTTTGTTGTTTGCTGACTGGTTAAAAACGTATTTTGATAAAAAAAAATCTGTAACAGTTGCCTTGCATGCAATACTGTTAAAGAGATGTCAAAATTACTTCCCATTATCAAATTACATTCATGTCTTTAAACCGTCACAGATATAAAAATTGATTTACGACACCTTACTCCAGTTTATTAACAGAATAAAATTATGTACACCTTCCATGTTGCCGTCTAAAACAAATGTAGAATAATCTCTACAGCATCATCCCCAATTATATCCAACCATCAGCCAAAGAAAGTCCACTGCCGAACATAGGCATCCCCCAATGATTTCCACAGTGATCTGTCAGAAGCAGCCTGCATCCAGCGACGTCCCGCGAGCTTTACCACATTGTGGATTATCCTACGCTAGTCCTAGGCTGCGGTTTCCGCTACGTGGCCTCAGTACATAAATGGCTACTGTGTTGCAGGCTGGGTGCGCGGGCTGCTGTCGGCGCCGGTGCTGTACCCGTTCTCTCGCGTGACGTACTGCGCGTACCTGGTGCACCCCGTGGTGCTGCGCTACGTCGCCATGCACCTCACGCACCCCATACACCTGGGGGAACTGCTCGTGGTCAGTACATACTTTTAGATACTACACTGAATTTAGATTTAAATTTAAATTTAGTTTTTGAACACTCCGTATAGGTACTACGGAAGAGTTATTTTTACACACCCTGTATAGGCTCCACGGAATTAACCGCCTATCATTTAATTTTTTAACTTCCTAAATAAAATAGTATAATTATTTTGGAGGCAAACTAAATCATACCTTTTTCTTTTTGCCCTTTTAACATAGTAACATGAAATCCGTGGTAAATAACTATTTACTAAGCTATGTACTATATAACTGTGTATGACTCCTCTAATAAAACGCATATTTTATAGTACATTAACTACCTCAACTCTATTATTTGAACGCACAATGTAAACTCATACTAAATTGTCTATTTCTTTGTATTAATACCTACTCTATGAATACAATGGTGAAAATGAAAAAATCGCTACATACTTACGTCTAGCTCTTTTGGAATTAATTGCATAAATTCACAATGTTCTATTTTGTTGCAGTTCGTATTGTTCCTGGGCCTGACAGTGATCTCGTATTTCCTGGCGTTCGTGATCTCGGTGGCGTTTGAGGCGCCCATCGTCACCATGCTCAAGATCCTCTCGCCTCAGCGGAAACCGCACCGCGTGTGACGTCTCACACACACACACAAACACATACATCACGTACAAAGATTCGCTTGTAAGACATTGTGAGAATCTCGACCGAGGGACATTGTGACTTGATTTACTGTAGTGGTTCGTTGACTGTGATCAAAATGGCTACATACTACTACATACTTACAAGAAATATGAGCTGATGAATCTTGAGTAAGGAAGAAATTAAATTGTATTTAGACACAAATAAGGCATTACTACAAACGAGACTTAATAGATACGGTTAATAAATATTTTAAAATAATAAGCGAGTGATACTGAAATAAATAAGCAAATCTATCCAATAAACGTTTTGGTTAATTTTCAAAAGATAATATAAACAAATAAATGTGTACTTAAAATGTGAGGTAATGTAATTATGAAAACATTTGAAAGTGTGTTTAAGCTTTCCTTTTGGCCTAAAAAATCCGACTGTAGTATATAGAATACCACTAAGTGATTTAAAACTATATTTTGTACATAGTGTGAGGCATACATAACTATTTCAGAGTTCTAACAGCATCCTTTATATGCAATATTTAGCCGTTTACACAATTCTAAAAAAAATAGGGTGTATTTTCAAAGTACCTAGATTATTGAAAACAGATATTTTTTATCAAGTTTTAGGGGTTTGAATATGACCTACACTACAATCATGACAATGTATAAAAACAAAATGTATTGTTAAAGTAATTTTAATGTATATTATACACTGTAAATAGATTGTAATGTTAATTATAATGACTATGTACATAAGCTGTAAATATTATTGTATATTCAACCTAAGATCGTAATAAATATTTTTACATAAATAATGAACGCTGAGTTTTATTTTTTGTTAATTTTACAATAATAAGAAAAAATCTAGTTTTGTAAAAAAAAAATCGTATAAGTTCAATTGCTGTAATTAACGATATTATTGGTACAAAAGTCCCAATTTGTTGAACAAATGGAAAGTGGAACTGAAAGTGGAACAACAATGGAAAGGATCTAAATTAATATTTGTGTAAGTTATCTACTTAATCATGTTGGCTGGCTACGCAAAATTACGCCAAAATAAAACGGTTTAATATGAAAGCTACATACTCTAGTTTAAATTATTACCTACATTCTACAATTAATGCATTAAATTAAGTAATACTATTGGCGCCCAACGTGGTGCAGATGTACATGGTGGATCACGTGGTGGCGCAGTCAGACAGGCGACGCAGCAGGCTGCAGCTCGGCATCTCTACGAGTAGTGATAGTACTAACGCCCCCAATAAAGTCAGCACTGATGTGGCCGTGTAGTAGATCCACTATGGAAGAGATTAATTATACTACTTTATTGAAATTCATTGTAGTCCTTTAGAATTATATACAAAAACATATTTGCTAGGAACAGGATAGTGGTATCTACTAAGAGAACGGTGACCATACTCAATAAATAAATTCGCCAAAAAAACAATCAATTATTTATTTGATACAACAATCAATTATTGATTGGAATCTATAATTAAGAAAAGTGGTAACAATAATAGTACATACATAACATACATAAACACACGCCTTTTTCCCAGAAGGGGTAGGCAGAGGTGCTATAAGAACACCCACGTTTCGCCTTGTACATTGCGTCCCACGATGTGATAGGGGGCGAGCCTATCGCCATATCGGGCACAAATTCCTGACTCCGGGCTGATAATGAATAGAACAGTCCAATATCACTTTGCCCGACCCGGGATTCGAACCCAGCTTTGCAATCATACCGTAGTACCACTACGCCACCGAGGCAGTTGAACAATAATAGTGATTCAACTAAACAAGGCTACTGGAGACTGTGCCGCCCTCACACCCACCACTGCAACTTCTGTAGACCAGGATCAACAGTGGCACGCATTTTAATGACATCGAGCATTTAAGCTCAGCCAGCCTCCAGGAATGCAGTGTAGTCTAAACAAGCGTACTCACAAGACACAGCACATTGGAGCAGACGGGGGCTCCTGAGCCGAGCAGCAGCGCCCGCGCGGCCGCCGCCTGCAGCAGCAGCACGCCTGCGCACAGCCGACTCACGCCCGACATCGCGCTGCTCGACAACGCGCCGCCGAAACTACCTGGTTAGTCATAACCACGTATTGTAGCGAATTACAACACATACACATCATTTGCATATAGAGCAAGACGAAAGTCTAATCGACCACGGGCTCTTGCTCTAATATGTGTATAGTACCTACAAACAACGTGAATTATTGCTTAGAAGTAAATATGTGACGGGCAGCCTATCTTCATGCCGGACACACATTTCCTCCCGGCTAGGGGAAATTGAAAAATAATAAATAGAATAAAGTACTCACTAGCATACTTGGTAGAGCAGACCAGCGTCGGCCATATTAAGCCCAAAGGCCACGAGGCGTGCACGAAGGCGGAAGGCCAGCTGCCCGGCAGAATGAACGGCACTGTCCACGTCACGGATAGCAGTGACGCAGATACTAGCCACAGAGCATATGACGACGTCTGAAACACCACCATTTTTGTCTTCATGTACTTAATCTTATCACAATTAGCCATGTTTCATATTCATAAGATGATTTTTATGTAATTTATTATTTTGAAAAACATATTTAAGGGGATTGATGAATAAGCAAACACAGGAATTTACATTAATACACAAAATACACAGCCAATGAAAGAAAAATCCCTACCAGCCATTTCATGCGTCCTCTCCTAAATTTAATTACCTTGGAAAGGTTCAGCCCACCATGCTTCACGTGAACTAGCCAGCCGCTGAACACCCCGAGGAAGTAGGGAGCCACGCGAGCTAGCGGACGGTCTATTACAGACGAGTACGCGTCGAACACGCTCGAGAACCTGCGAACAAACGCGCAAGAAGAAAATATGTCACTCATATGTATGAGTAGTCAAAAGTTTTACGTATGTGTTTTACACGAAACACATATAGGTATGTACCTATATATGTTTCGTGTATTACTTCTGAATTTCATTAGTTAACATCATTATCATTATCATCGTTATCATCGCCTATGAACTGCCATAATGACTATGACACAGCCAAACTACTGCATATCAAGTAACTGTTTTTTTTACATTTTGTGTGAGGAAGTACACTACAGTGTTTGAGAAACGTTTTGGTAGGATCAATGGAGTTAATTCTACATGCTACACCTGCGTTGGAAAAAGTTTCTGAGAATTTACAGGTTTATGAATATCACTTACACCAATCTATCATCAAAATAAGCCGCACTAATATCAGCGGTGGTTGCAGCGAACAGCACGGCGAACGCTACCGACGCCACGAACTTGGCGCGCGCGCTCGCGAGCATGCGCGCCGACACGCTCGCCGCGCACGCCAGCGCGCCCACCGCGTGCAGCTGCGTCTCCGTTGACAAGTACCACGATATTTGCATACACTATTAATACAAACAAATACGAATAATATATATTTATATGTTTTATGTGAAATATACTGAACTTTGATCCAACCATATGCAAAATGATTAAAAACTACCCAAGCAAAAAATCTGTATGTATGTAATTAATTAATGCAAGTAATCAGTATATTGTATTTATAAGCACCTGTTGATCTTCAGGGTACATGTTGGAGACGTAGAGCAAGTTCCTCCACCAGTACGTGTTGCAATTAATGTCGTCGCCGTCCGGTAGAGACAGCGGCGCCGTGTCGCGGTACACGCGAGTTAGCACCGCTGACAGCAGGATGGCGTATGCGTACGACGGTAACATCCTGAGGTGCGTTTATATTCATTGCAATTAATTTATTTAACATTTTTGGAGGCGTCTTTCTTTTCGCCATAATATAATCATTAAAAGTACTCATCATTCAAACTGAAGATGTACTGTATTAATTTATTTTCTTTTGTTAACTACAGAAAAAATAACATAACACTGAAAATTATACCTAAAAAATATTAATAAATGTCACAAAATCTTAGCCAAACTTAAAACTAGATGACTTTTAAAAAAAGCTGATTTACCTTATTATCCTGTTGGTGACAAAGCACACAAACTGCAAAATCTGACCACATTTTCCCCCGAAACTAACAAGCTCTTCGATTGTGTACCGACTTTTTAAGAAGAAGAAGTGGTGTGAACTGATGACGCCACTAAAAAATAATACAACAATTTACTACATTTACATAAAAGCGAAATTCCATTCAGGATATGCAAGCTTAATTGGAAATTGAGAGTAGAAAAAGAAAAGCAAAAGTAGGCAATTACACCAGCAACTACGGAATAAGATATAGCGAAATTAAATAATAATAAAGCAAACCTGACAAAAAACAACGTATCAAAAGCTATGGTGCCGATTATTAATATGTAATAAACATTATTATGTTCATTGACATCGCTAGCGTTAGCTGAAAATAAAACACAACATTAACTCTGGACAAACAACAAAAAAAATAGGATGTTTATTTCACTCACCAGAAATGTAGTCAACCATGAGAGCCACGTGAACAAACATAACGCAAAAAGTAGCAGTTATTTTCAAGCTATGTATCAACGACAGGTCTTTGTTAGAAGTATTCTTGTTGAAAATCCTTTTCCAAGAATAGACAAAGGAAAAACAAAGTAGTAATCGACAGAATGTACTATGACTTTGGTATTCTATATTGGTCGTGGATGTGGAATTATCCCGAACTCGAGAACATGAAGAGACATTGTCTCCAGGTCGCCTTAAGGTACACTGTTGTCTATATTTACCACATCTTTGGCAATTTTCTTTGACTGCAGAAACTACTTCCATATTCACTGGGGTAGACAATTTATGACTAGAATCTGTAGCAACTGTGGCATGCGCAATCTTGATGGGATTAACATTTGTTGCTTTGTCAGCTTTGGTGCTGTTTAGTTCATTGATAATTTTGATTTGTTTATTAAGAATTTTGTCATTGTTTTTATTATATTTTTCAAGATCAAAACTCATGGCATTTTTGTTGTAAATTGCGCACTTTATGATCCCCAGTTCAGCGGCCGTTGCTACTGTACCCAATAATATCAGGAGCCCCGTTAGTCCAATAAGGACAATGGCTCCTAAATCTGCTTTAAAATCGTAGGATTTCATTTGCCTTACAGTAATAATTCTTGCTGTTCGTGGCAAAGTTCTATTTGATTTCAGTTTGTCGTTAATCATTATCGAAAAGTTGATCACTGATTCTATGTCGTATATCGAACACGATCGAGGCAAACACATACCCATTATTATGTTATACATCTAAAACAACATAACATTAAATATTAGCATCCATTTTTTATGCACATACAAAGTGCAGTTCAAGAATATCTTAAACATTACCTTTGGAACGGTAAATTTGGATATATTCAAAGCTAGATCTACGATGGCATAGGCTAGCCTTAAAGGTGGTGTTTCATCCGCTGTGTGGTGTTGTCTTAACTCGTTGTGGTTCAAAACCCATCGCCAGTCGTGACCACCTAGACAATACAACACATTTATTATTGAATAGGACCGATGGTGACGTGTAGTTGATGCAATGTTATTTTATTCTCTTTTGTATACAGCATTATCGTCAACAGTAACGGAATGTTCGTTGTTGAACATAGGCCTTCTTCAAAGATTTCCGATACTACCTTTAAAAAAATTGTATCCAGCGTTTTCCTGTGACTCAAAATTATCTGCATCTATACCGAAGTCAACCTTATTTACATACATACTTATCTACGTCCCAATAGTTTAATAACTGTTCTTGATTGCATTTCGGCATGTTCCTTAAATTATCTGAATTGCAAATTATTTCGTTTTACACAAAGCAGTCTATTTTATAATAAAATGGCTATAAATCTAAATTTTCGACATTACTGTAACGTCTACCAGTTATATACCACTAAACTTACCGTAATCAGTAGACCTATCACTGCGGCGGATTTCTGTGGCATAGTCAACGGCTTGAAGACTTTTGTTACTACGATGAATAACGAATTCAGCATCCTGAAAAAGGGAATAATTCTTGCATTTGTACCTCTTGTTTCTACGCTTACAATTTAACATCAGTAGGATTTAACGGAACTATCTTCACGATCTCCGATATTATGCGTATAAAACATATATCGGCTGCTGATATTGCAAAATGATTGTAGCCGACTTCAAAATTAAAAAGGAGAAGGTTCTCAATTTGACTGTATGTTTTTTTAGCTTCATTAAAAAAAGCATTATACATATCATTAATTAAAATGCCACGCGAAGATTTTGCAATAGCAAAAATGTTTCTTGAAATGAAAGCGTCTGATGTTAAATAAAACACTATTTAATACCGGATACGGTAACACCGGAACACGCTAATTTACTAGCTTGATTATTAAGTATAGCAATCAACTTGATGAAATTAAAAAAAAAACACCATCTAAAAATATTTACCAGTCGCTCACATTGTTCTTTAGATCCGAGCCAGAATCTATTGCCGCTGAACAAACCGGACTGATAATGTCCTGATGCGTCTACGGCTGGAAATTAAATTATTAATAAATACCAAAAAAAAAATCTCGACTACACAATAAGATTCGTGCCTTGTATCAAACATTTGTCTTGATGTGGGGTTTGTTCCGGTGACCTCTCGTTTCACTGTTTGCTTTTCACTCATAGGATTACGCCGGCTTTCAAACGATGAATAGTCGAGAAATACTACGGCTGTATACCTTCTAATACCTTATCCCATGGCAACACGTATCCATCTAAACATATTATTTCATAGAAATTGTGTTGTTGCAGAACCAACTTGCCTTATTAAAGCACAACCAGACCACTAACTCAATTCTATAATTACGCAGATCATGAGCTCTATAACATTATAGTTATTAGCTAAACTTTTGTTTTTCAACTATAATTTTTTTGAACGGAAGTGTAGCTTGTAAATTGACTATGACAAAAAGACCATGGATTCAATTCTAGGTCAGAAACGAAAGATTGATAGTGTGATCTTATAAATTGCAATCAAATATAATGTTCACCCCTCGTTGTGATATCGATTAAATAACGGCCCATTGTAACGTCTCCCCTCGCAAAGGGTTGTACAATGGGGAGCCACCGTGACTAACTCACCCGTGTCTAAATGGACTCGTTTTGTTCCGTATGTACTCGAAACTATAACAAAGTCCAGACAGGGAATTTACATTTTTTTTTTTTATTTTGTGCTATTTTGAAATTGACTTAGACTTATTTAAGTGTTCTTTTAAAAATCTTTTTAAATTATTTGCGATTACGCTTTTGACTGCGATTTATTCAAATCAAATTTTTATTGTAAGATTTTTGGTACAGTAGTTATAATACTGTGGTATACACATCACATAATTGTCATGCTGAATCCCATAGGATTAGGCAGAGATAATAGATAGTAGGATCACCACTTTGCTCGATCCTGACATACTACTTTCGCTTCATCCACTTTCATTAATGTCTTCATGCATTCTCATCGGTTCAGGGTACTTTTGACCTGACCCTTGTTGTGAGAGTTATCTATGGTAATTGGTAGTGTTAGAATTGCAACTGTTTGCCCTTTATTCACGTAGTAACGGAGCAACAGATCAACATGTTTTCTTGCATTGCAATAGTTGCTCTGAGTATGCTGTTGTTTACACTACTTTTTAGCCCGCGAAAACATCGTTGTGTGCTGTTATGACAGTGAAATGTGTAAATAAACAACTCATATTTACTCGTGTTATAACTGTGTAGTTAGTACAGCATAATTTTTCAATAAATAACGATAACATCATCGAACACGAAAGCTTGTCACTTTTATTGGTCGTATTTTCATAAAACTAAATTATTACAGCTACGATACTCACGATACGATACTTCAAATATAAATACAACATGCAGCGTTGAAGTGAAATATATCTTTGATGAGGTTTAACCGTGATTTATGATGCGTAGGTTACTGAACCCGTTCACAGGCCGTGGAAAACGTGGAAAGTTGTGCATCACGCACGCGCAACCACGGCCTCATGAAAAGTGACAACAACTACGTCACACTTATTGATCTTCAGTGAGGTAAGCCGCCTGTTGCATATGCGCTCCGCACGTAGGTATGCGTTTTCCAATGTTTAATTATGCGATATGCATATGCATCTAGTTAATGTTTGACAAATTAAACGCATTTGCATATTGTTGAACTAATTTGCTATTTTTAGATTTAGTGCTATTAAAATCTCTTGGCTCTGAAATAACATCTTAGCTATTTATATATAGGTAGAGATATTATGTTTAGATCAAAAAACAATTACTCAAATATATTACCTATTATAATATCTATATTTTAATAAAATTTATTGTTTTTTATAATAATTAATCAAGTTTTTCAAAGCATTTATCTCAAAACCCTTTTAATGCACAATAATCGTGTAAAATCATTAAAACTCGTCCATTTTTCAACCAGATCAAATCTATAATATCTTTTTAATCACAATCTTTTGTCCCGATTGGAGTATTTTAGGCAAGGTTTGCAAAAGTAAGTTAGATTTGATATTAAACTTACCACTGTACGCCCAAGATTTACCTTCTGATAAATCTTTGAAAAACACACTCATATCTTTCCAACACGACACATCAAGCATCAAATGCACACCATTTGTTATTTTAGGCCACACAGCAGCTAAAAACGACGGATCATAAATTTGAAACAAATCGTAAAACATTTCCCGACTAGCACCGCGCTTTTTAACTTTGGAGCGTGATTCCATTTTTAAATCTACATTTTGGCGCGAAATATTAATGCTTTCAACCAGTGTCAAAACCATAAATAATAGAAACACTCTCCTAATGAGCATTTTAGTTTATCATTAAAATCAATAACCGATTTATGTTGCGTGCGATCAGTCTGCAACTACACTTAACAATGGTCACGGCGAAAGATCAATCGAACGTTGTTAAACGAGAGTACGCAGGTGGGCGTTACAAGTTATTTAAATACTAAAAATGAAATCAAACAAGCATCTAATAAATTTCGAGCAATTAAAATACTTTCTCCTATTATCGTTAGGCACAGTATAATAATCACGGAAATTGTGATTATAACGGGCGTGGAATTGCCAGCAATCAAACGGAATAACCTGTCCGAACGACTGCTTTGGTCACATGCCTTAATTGAATATGGGATTTTTTTTCGATAGGCTGGGGCCTTAACCCAATCAATTTATCAATGAGGGCAATTTGTCTTTTCACGTGGAAAATAAACCAAATTATATATTTTTGCTATGTGACCGTACTAAATACATCCAGTTAGTTATTCAATGTTATAAACGCCAACCCGAGGTGCTCCTCAGGGGCTTTGATGAATTATTACTATTCTTATTCCAGGATGTTTTGCCATCTTTACTTCCAGACCTGGCTACCTTTATCCTTATATTATCGAATTTTCTAAAAAGCAATAAAAGCATTTCATCAATATTATTTAACATATACATACAATCTAGTTATCCTTAAATTATGAAGACAAAGGATGAAAAATAAAATCCCATTATTAGTAATTACATTTATTATCTGTCAAAAGACATTAGCTTAGAATTATTTTATTTCATGTACTTAGTAAATACAATTAGCTAGATTTAATCAGATAGTGGGATTCGTTCTGAAGGCACGGCTTTCACACAATGAGTTTGGTATCGTGGTCACTTGCTGAGTATATGGCCGCCTGCGCTTTGATAGCGTATAAGTGGGTGGAGTGGGTGGAGTGGGCGTGAGGAAGCAGGTGCCTTCAGAACGGTTCCCAGCATGTCACTGTAGTCTCTGTAGGACGCGACGAGCAGCACACTCACACACACGGACACGGGACGAGCACGATATTGCTTATATGTCTTTAAAATAACATTTACATTTGTCGGAGCCGTTTGTTCGGTCGCTGTCCGTCATTCATGAAGCCACCCTGCACACAAAAGTTACTATTAAAATAAAAGTTAAAGCTAAAAGTGATTTAACTAATACTACGCAATGAATGATCTAAACCGAATTTATGCAGTCCTCAATAGGTATGTATGACGGATACATGACTGAAAGGTCCGAGGCCGTACATAAAAAGGTTTATGCAAATATGTAATCTACAATATTCAGAAAGCGCCTACAAAACTTCGTCGTGTCATTCCGTACATTAGGTATTTTAAAATGAACGATGCAAATAATATAAACACGTTGCTAATGTTTATAGTAACCAAAACATATCTGCTTTATATCGAGACCACGGACTACGTATTCCTAAGTGCCGGAAACTCTAATTTGATACCAGTTAGCGCAATAATTTCATCGATAATTCCATTAGCAAACATAGCACCTTGATGGCTAACATAAATAATTTTGGTAATAATAAATTATAAATTATTCGGAATAATACGACAAAGTCTTCATATTCAGCAGTACTGTACCTGCAATATGTATTCTTGATCTACTACAGGTAACTCTGAAAAGAATGCACAGAAAATCAATAATGGCAAAGAGAACTGCAGACTCGGCGTGAGACCGTTGTTCTTGTCACATATTTTACACTGCATTTCTTTGCACAGATTTCTATGCACTCATTTCTTAATCGAAACAATGTCATGAGCATGCAAAAATAAGAAAGCAATTTTGAAAAAAAATGTTTGCAAAAAAATACAGTTTATTTGGGACAGTCATGATAACAATGTAAAACATGAAAAATATTAAATACAAGGAGAATAAAGTAATGACGTGTAAAATAAAACAAATGATTATTAAACACAATCAATGACTATTTTTAATATATATGCGTCATTCGATACTTTCCTCTGAATATCTGTCGAAACATGGATTTCGAACTGATAACAAAGCAATGTCATGTTGCGATATCAAGCAATTAGTTTTATTCAAATGTTTTCCGCATCGACTCACAATATTCGTACATAAGAATAATTTTAATTATCAAAAGTAGTGTTATAAAGCTAGTGACTCATGCTGATACCAAACACTACATGCAAATTGTACAAAAACAAGAATTATTAGATAAATAAAGAAAGTATCAAAAACACAAAAAATACGGTAAGTTGAAGCCATCAAATTCGTGTGTGGTATGAATGAGTAGTGGGAGTTAGAAGTGAATTGTTTACCGGCCGGCCCATGAAGCCCTGTGGTGGCATGTAGGAGTTGACGGGCGCGAAGCCGCCGCGCGGGAACGCGCCACCGCCGCGGCCGCCGAACCCGCCGCGACCGCGAGCGCCTGTATACACAGCTCATTCAATAAATGGGGAAAAAATATATTATATCTATTTTATATTTGGAACGCATTTTTACGATTAAATAAAAGAAAGAAAATCAAAAATGATAAGGTGCGATACTCCCGCTTGTATAATATATGTGCAGTGTATATATACCGGGTGTACCTCTGAAGTTCCCCCTGGCGTTGAAGGACGACCCGCGCGGGCGGAAAGTGCTGTTGGAGCGGTTGGCGCTGGGGCTGGTGTTGGTGTTGGAGTTCGAGTTGTTACGGTTCTGCTGCTGCGGGTGTTGGCGCTTGTTCTGTGTACCAACATTGGCCAATCAACAACAAATTTGTATGCAAAAATCGCTAATAATTGACGACTGAATGCGGATAACACAATCAATTAGTTTTCCTGTATAATAAAAAAACTATTAAATAAAACCTTCCGTATTTTAAGACAATCCAGTGACTCCCAATGGATGAATCCAATTCTGTTGAACGCATTAATTAGGTTTGAACTCCAGGAGTCGCATTAATAGACTTTCCGTATTGTTTATTTTACGGACGCGTGTATGAGATCAAAATATTTTGCTCCAGCCTCCAAGTATGAAAAGAGGCAAAGGAAAAAGTAATAATACAATTTAAAGTGGACATTGAGTTTTTTTTTACATTCATTTTTTTTATTATACCTTGTTGGTGTTGGCAGTGTGTGCCTTCTGTTCATCCTCATCGCGGTACTTGGATACGGTGACGAGGAAGCCGTTGATGCGCAGCTCGCGGTCCAGCTTCAGCGCCCTCTCCACAGACTCCCTCTCGTGGAATGTCACCCGCACTGGCAGAGCACCATCATTATTAACTTAATTATTTATCACTTTCTTACGTGGCATTAAGCTAACTAGCACTAGATGTCGGAGTGCCTGTACAGTGGTTTAAACCTCGGCACTAATATATTGTTTCAAATAAAGTTTTATTTTATTTTAAATGAAAGATTTCAAAGTTCCATATTTGATTTTTTTCCTTTTTAATCGACTCAAAAATCTCTCTTCTTTTTTGTGTATGTATGTTCACCAATTACTTGAAGAATCCTGAACCGATTTGGAAAATACTTTTTTTTATTTCAAGGCGTATACTACACAGGTGGTCCCATATAAAATTGGTCAAGATCTGTCAAATATCTTCGGGTGTGGAGAGTAAAGCTCCTCAAAATTGCGTAGGATTGCAATGGTTCTTTTTGCATTTTTATTTACATGTTTAGTTTCCAAACGTATTGAAGTAATGTGACTCTTAATTTCATTCACATTGAAGTCATGTGAATTAAATTAGAACATAAATTACCAAAGCTACGATATTCAGAAAGAATTAGTGCAGTGGTATTAGGAAACATGTGTAAATAAAGCAAATATAGTCATTCACACCCGATTATATTATAAAGGTATAATTAATGGACCACATAAATTGTATATTTTTTTATAAATGATATGTTGATTGCAATCGAACCAAATTTCCATTTAATTAATTTTCATTAACGCAAAATAATTCTAACTAGCTACAATATAAGGTAATAACAATATGGTTCACTGATCGAATTGCCTTGTACAGTTGGTACATAGATATTCAACTAGCAGTAACTAGAACAGCTATAAAGGTAAACTGGCGATATGACCTAGATCGAAGCGCGGTGTTAAACGCCCGTCCCTTCAAGTGACCCGAGGTAACTATTACGTGATTAAATATGTGATCTTCGCTAATCTAAGGCGGGAAATTCACACATAATTTTAAGAATGTCCGTGTAAAAACTATTTCAATAAGCATTTTTTATACTAATCAGATTTGCAACAATAACTATTAGATGCGATTTATATAATAATCAACAGTCAAATAAATGGATGTTTTCCCGCGGGATAAAAGCACACTAGAACACTTTTCGATAGGCAAGCTATCATAGGCATGTTTGTTAATCAATAATATTTGTTTGATAAAAAATATGCCCCATCTGGTTATAAGATGTGTGAAGGTCGCTCTTCCACGTCTCCCCTATTATGACGGCGACTAGTAAAGCAATTTCATTAGCAGTCATTAGTATAAGTGTTCGAAGTGATTTTCGTAAAAGGACTTTTTTGTGATTTAGCAAACGTCTTTTGAGGCCGAACATTAATAGACATTATAAATATTTTAGACATAATGATAAAATAAGAGAAAGTTATTAATCAAAGCTGAATGTATTCCATGTTTTACAATGAATGAAGTGGCCTATAGTGGATGGCTCTCGAATGATGTTGTATGCTTTATTGTAGTTGTATGTAGTGAGATACTCACAGATCTTGTACTTGGTCTTGCTGAACTCGTGAATGTGCGAGACCTCGCCGCACTGCGCGAACAGCAGCTTGACGTAGTCGGTGCTAGCCTCGTAGGGCACGCCCACCAGCACGGCCGTCTCGGCGCGCGACTCCACGGCCACCGAGATGGCGCTGCCGTCCAGCACCGTGCCCTCCTCCGACAGGGCCTGCGCACCACCCACCCTCGCTTACTAGCTGCACTAGCCACCCCAAAAACAGGACTCTAACCCGACATCGACTCGATATCGCTTTCCCGAAATCTATTATATTGTTACTACTCCGAATTGAAATATTTACCTTGACGACATTTTTATTGTAATCCTTAATGTGAATATTTAAAAGCAAATAAACTTAAAATTTAAAAGAGGATCACAATTGGGAAGTCACAATCTTTTGGCAGCACTAATTCGTAATTATTGACAAACGTTACATATTATCGACACAAATAATTTAAAATATTACATAATCATGTCTATTATACTGGCCTGAGAGTGAATTGACCAAACAATACATGTATTGGCCAAATTCACGGAGATACAATCCGGTCAGCAGCATGGTATCGTAAAAAAATCACACAGAAAATATAATTTTGTAAACTGTTAGGACTTAAGATATTTCTCGCACTTTGTTTAATTCAATTTATAAGAACACAGTATTTATTATAGTTACTACTTAACCAATATTAGCAGTATGTTATACACTGAGGTTTCAAAAGATTCAAAGAAAAACGTTCTATGGATAGTGTTTGTGTGCATATATCACGTGGCGTAGTCAACAGGTTTGTGCAATGTTTAGACGCGCCGCGCCACGTGGCGGCCAGCGTCGCTGAGTGGCGCCACGCGATTCTGACGTCATCCATTGCTTCACCATTGCATGACGGCAGACAGATTACATTCCTGTGTTACGTTATACTGCACTCCTAGATTGGGAATAAGGACATTGATACTCGTCTCGAAAATAGTACAAGAAATGTACCTAGTATGTCACAAAATCCTTTCTTATGAGGCTTAAGGACAAAAATGAATGAATAACTATAAATGCGACTTACATACTTAATTGCTGCCCCCACCATGAAGAAAATACTCAAAAAACCCAGGACTACACGATAAAAAGTATTCCACTTATAGCCGTGGTATACGAAAATGCATTAAGAAGTTCATTAAATTATGACAATAATCAAATAATGACTATGCATTATCATTACTTATGCGAATTTACTCTATAAAAGCCTTAATAAATAGATTTATAATTACGCACATTAGTCAATAATAACAATAGTTGAAAAAATAACGTTTCTATTGTAAATTGTTTATTGCAAGCCCAATTCCCTAATGGTAATAACATTCCACAAAAAAATACTGCATTAACATTTATTATTTAAGATTTTTCATCTTTGCAATATTACGACTAAAAGGATCGTCGTAATTCCGAAATGCATATTTTGTTTACTCTATTCATATTACTCATACAAGATAGCGAGTAATTATAAATATAATAATAATTTTTATTTGTACTACTAACATTAATTTATCATGGAGCTCGTAAATCTTGCGAGTTGGCGAAATATCGAGATGTTTGTGAATCACACTGTGCTTGATAATGAATGCAAAGTTCAATGAACTGATTGGACGTCGGTGATGATTCTTGTATTATATCACCTGCCTTGCAGGTGCGCGCCTATAAAAAATACGTTTGTATAGGGGTGCTACATTGTATTTAAAGAATAGCAATATTTTATTTTTTGGTGCGGTTTGATTGTGTTTAAAATGTTTGAATTAAAAATAGGGACTGCATATACAACTAACTATATGGACGTGCTTTAAATACCATTCACATTATCAAATGTGTAGTTATTGTAGAGTACAATATGGCAGCGGCGTGCACAGGATTATGACACTGGGTATGCGGCGGAGTACTCGGTCACAAAAACTTTTTCTTTTATAGATGTTTAGCATAGCCACAGCCACGCAACAGATCTCTTAAGTCGGAAAGCATGCCAACAGAACAAGTCTTAGATGTACTACTATTAATGTACATCTTCTACGGCAACGCAGACAAAACAGCGATCAATCGTCGCGGCGGAAGAAATTCTAATAAGTAAAATTACTACAAATTACACTGTACTAGAATTACTAAACAATATGCAAGGAAAACAATATATAATATAATCGTGTGTACCCAGCCAGTTATACGTTTCATAACTTTTAACATGAAACTTTCGAGTTACATTCCCTTTTTGATAGTTTAATTGTTGTAACTCGGGTACACACCTACCTTTAGACATAATTTGAATCTTTTCACTGAATGACAATTGTGAGAACTTGTTATTTTAAATTTTTAATAAACACACATTTTCAACACAAACCTCACAATCAAATAACATTTTAAAAAAATCAACAAACGCACTAGTAAAAGCAAATCACTACAATTATTATAGAAACTCAGTAATAAACTGTTAAATGTACACACTTTCAAATGTTAAAACTTAAAATGAAAAATCTTTTAAGAAAACTATAAATATACTGGTGCAAACAAAATAGTAAACAATGCTTATCACATGAAAAAAGGCAAAATGGCCCCCGCGAAACACAAAACATTTCTGCTATTTAAACAAATAAAACCTTACTAAACAAAAATGCATAATGCGCATACGTGATTCATTAGATTTCCGTCTATTATTTTTACTCGGATTATAGGTAACGAACATTTCCGATTACTCCCGACAACTGCCGAACGCCCGTAGCCTGCCGCTGGAGTCGCGGCTTTCGGATTCATGGGTGTGTGCGTTTACTAACTGTGCACGGACACTAAAATTACTACGCACACGCGAACAAATCTCCTGCGGGACGCGACGGCAGGAGTTGGTTGATTAGGCACATTATTTTTTGTTTGTGCTTGCTAATAATTGCGATTAATAAAATATTAGGCGTTTTTAAGTTATTATATTTTGTTTATTCATTTATTTACTATTAATTATAGTCATCTAAAATATACGAACGTTTTATTAAAATATCTGTGAATGGTAAGTAAAGCACTGCATTTCTGCCTATAAGGAGCGCACGCCCCTGCAATATGGTACAGGTGGTGACCCAAAAAAGTTGAACATGGGCACTAAAACTTGTAATCTAAATTAATTCCTGATTCAAAAAAGTTGACTTACATTGTAATAACAGATAATACATCATTTTATTATTATTTGAGATCAAGCTTCCTGCAATATTATCTGCAGTAATTATGTGTTTGGAGAGAAGTGGCCGTTACTTACCACCGCTGCAAGTACCCACAAATACACAATATGCAACAATGGACATGGACACACTATGGGCTGGTCTCCTACATCACTCATCATAAAAAATAATTTTGTTTAATTAACAGTCAAAACAAACAATAAGCCGCTAATACACTCAGTTGTAGAAGACCAGCCAGTTCAAACATTCAAATAGTCATTCTGCATGTGACTTGAGGGGTAGCAGTAACAATTTCATAATTTGGAAAAAATATTCTTAATCTTAAAACGCCCGGAGGGCTCATGACTAAATACTACCAACTTAAATGATTCTTTCAATATAAAAATTATAAAAATGTTAATAAACTTTTGTTTACCTTGTCCAGAGACTCTTTGTTTTTGAATTCGACTATTGCCGATAATGTCGGAGTTGTGGTCAGTTCAGTTACAATGATTGGACCACGTCTAAAAAGAAAGAAAAATTTCTCTCATTAATAACAACTCCGTTAGCTGCTGTTGCCAGCATTCCGAGTGCGGTTCACACTTCCAGAACACATGACAAACATATTCTAGTGATATTCAACAGGAAATATAAAATATATGTTCTACATTATTCTACACAAATTAGGGCAATTTCAGGGACTGATATTTGAATGTTGGCTAACATTGCTTTGCAAACTGTATAGAGATACATTGTCGATTGTGACGTGCACTTACTTTACATTGATGACTTCGCCGTGCTTCGAGAACAGCTCTTTGAGTTTGTCTTGGTAGTCGAACAGATAGCTTGAGGGAAGGTTCTCCACAAGCAATTTACCAGATTCTACTTTTTCCTCTGGCTTTTCTTCAGGTTTAGCTTCGCTGTCAACATTCTGCTGCTCGCCTTCCGCGGCCACTTCACCCGCCGCTGCCTCTTCGGTGGTCTCCTGCTGTTCCGCTTCCCCGTTATTCTCTTCCGCCTCTACCATCTCCGAAGTCTCGGGCTCCGGGACCTGCTCCTCGGGCTGTGCCACGGGCTTAGCTTTAGCCGCTTGGGTTTTCGCGCCGCGACCTTTCTTCTGTGCCACCATTTTGTCTAATCCGCTGAAATTCACATAAAGCAAACTCAACCAAACGGGCGCGGTTGTCTATTACTGTTTTACGCCTAAAACGTTTCCCGCCATATCTATTTTTTATGTTAAACTTTTAGACTGGCTTGGCGCCTATTCCGAGATCTCAAGGACGACTTTAGTTACGCGCGAAATGAGTTTATACACCCAATTACCCAAAGTACGCACTTGTATAGACATCCGAGCTAAATTTAACTATGTGTAACATCATAGATAACGGTAAATATATCATAACAAGCCATAGGCATTACGCGCCATGAAGCATGGCTGTGGCGTGAATGGAAAATCACATACCCCGCGCAATCACTTCAGTTAACATAACGCCTTCACAGTCACGTAATTCATTATTCAAATACTGAATGAAATTATATACTTACCGAATAAGTGGATTCAGCTAAAATCAATGATTTCACAAATTCACACGAAATGACGCCAAAACTACAAGCAATAATAACACGAAACCGGCATCACGCAAGCGCATCCGCCATTAAAAAAGTGAGGTTACTGGTATTGCTAGACTAGAATATTTTTAAGCGCGAAATCAATATTAAGGTTCAATGTAATGTATAATAAAACCCTTAATACCTCATTAAAGTCATAAATAATAAATATCTAAAATATTGTGAGACCAATTAAATAGGCTAAAATATAAGAGTCAGAGTTTTAAAGTTAAATGTCTATTATTGCCTTAAGTTCTGTAGTCACGAATTACCCAGTGTATTACTATACTCAATGTCACGAATCGCGAACAATCTTGACGTTAAATAATGTTAAGATTTAGGTATTACTGGTTATTACCTAGTTTCTACCACATGGCAACGGTAACAGTAATTTACCCCCCCACCAAAAAGCAAACGATAACTTAGGTGGCTCATGGCTGAGAACCAGTCTACAAAACTGTTAGTCATAGGTTCAAACCATGGGCACACTACAAAAAAGTACTAAGAGTAAACACTTTTCATAGAAAAGATTACAGATCACTGAGCAAATCTAACCACCTAAAGCAGTTGTACCATTTCCCAACTCTCTGTAGTTAAAAATATTATAGTCTTGGTTTCCACTTGTCACTTATTTATCAACTTTTATGTTTGCAATTTAAAAGTTATTTCCCGAAAGTACTTTATTCATGTTTGGGACTTTTTTTTATCGAATATTAAATAGAATTTAGTATTGGCAACATTATGTATAACCTTCCCATTTCCCAAACTTCAAAAATATTGTCAAGTGTCAAAAAGAACTAGGAGGGAGACATGTGTTAATTTGAGACTTATAAATTATTTTCCAAATAATACCATGAAGTCAAAATCTTTTGATTTGAAACAAGTCCAACTTGATAAAAACAAACTTAACAAAACTTTTGATTTTGTTGGGCTTTACAAAAGTGCAGCTGACACTGAGAAAAATCTTCCTGAAAAACGTAAATCAAGTGATATTCTCACAAAAGATGGCTCTAAAAGTAAACAAGAGACACCAAAACGGGAACGTTCGCCTTATAGAAACCGAAAAAAGGCCAGAAATGAACCTGTCGACATATCACATATTTCTATTGACGGATCTAACTTAAACTCCAGTGTGGGACCAAGCACACCCAGAAATGACCCCAAAAATACTTCCACACCTCTCGCGAGTGTCAGGAGCAGTACTTCGGCTCCTGTAGGTAAAGTGAAATCTATAATGAAGACCACGGCTGTAAACCAGGATGATACTATGGATGGAACTAAAACCGTTCTCAGCAATCCAAAAAAAAGAAATAAATCTGTTAGCTTCATGCTTGATGAAAATGAGGAAGTGGTTGTAAAACGGACCAAGTCTAATGATTCTATTTCTAAGAAAAAAGATAATAGTGAAGCCAAACGAAAGTTACTTAAAGACAAGAAAAAGGAGCTAAAGAAATTAAGAAAAGAACGTCTATCAGAGAAAGAGAATAAATTGGGTGATATTAACCAAAACGTAGAGCAACCAAAAGAGAAAATAAGGAAAAAAGTACAATGTGACACACCAACAGAATCTGTTGAGAGTGTGATCCCAACTGAAACTCATGAAAATGAAGAAAAAAAGAAAAAACCTAAAAAAACCAAGAGAGAAAAGAGAGACATAGAAGATGCTACTCAATCAAATACAGAAAATGCAACTAATCAGCATTCAGAACCTCCAACCAAAAAATTAAAAAAAAAGAAACACAAAACAAAAACTGATGGCGATGGAGAACCAGTAATTAAATCTCGTAAAAAAGACATTAAACCAGATGTTATTGCTGAACACCTAGAGAATCTCAGCCTTGGTGACACGGCACACACTTTGGTTCGTTTAATTGATGAAATGGTTGTAGCGGATAAAAAAAAACGAATTAAAAGCAAATTAAAACATAAAGAGAAAAATAAGGTTGTAGAAAATAATAAAACATCACCTACTGAAGAAGAGAAAGAGAAAGTGAAATGGAAGAAACGCAAGTGGAATAAAGACAAAAAAGGGGAAATAGACACTGACAATCTTGCCACATCAATTATAGTTGAAAACCTGCCAATATCAATAATGTTGACCTACAAGAAGATATTAGCTGACCACTTTGGAAAATATGGACTTATCAAGAAAATTGGGTATATTCTTTGTGAACAATAGTAGTTTTGTTAAAACAAGTAAATTTAGAATCCACCATAACTAAAATAAATATTTTTTTCACAGTATGTACATCACTGTTTAATGATGAAGTGGACTTTATTGTAACTTGAACATATTAATTACAGGGTTGCAGAAATGTACCCAACTGTCGAGGCTACGCCTGTTTTCACAACTGTGATAAACTTTTATAGTGATGGTGCAGCTGCTCAGGTAAATTACACACAAAGACATATTATAACCATTATTTAGCAACATAATAAACATATCTATTTTGATTAATGTAACTTTTTCTTAATATTATATTAGCAAATAAATTATGCTTATAATAAAAATATACCAGTTTTTAGATTTCATGTCTGTAGGTTTTGAATGATCCAGGTACTAACAAAATCACCTACTTTTGTACCAACAGACATTGTGAGTTTATGTTTTATAATACTATTGATATTTTCAGGCCTTAGAAGAGGACAATGTACTATTAGAAGGCAACCACATCCAAGTGAAACGTCCACTGCCTGCTACTGAGACAACACTTGTGTTACGGTCGTATGCAGAGCTCAATGAACAGAATATAAGCACATTGTTTGTAGGCGCAGGCAAGATCAGGAACATACGGCACATGGTCAAAGGAAAGAAAGCAATGTGTATGTATTTTTGTTAACTGGACTTTGGTAATCATCAATAACAATGAATGACTAAACCTACAAATTCTAATATTTGACCATCTATTTCACATCTTAAAGCATGATGGTTGTTACTCTATCACAATTTATGTAATATGAAACATCTAGTTTGGTGGAAAACTTTATTGTGTTATCGAAAATAATCCTATCGCCCGTTCTAGACTCTCGCGAGGCCCCTCCTAGAGGCCCTTGGCATGAGTCTTGGCAAAAAAAAGATAAGCAAAATAACAGGTTCCAAATTAACAAGGATCATCAGACAAGTTACACTAGCCTAAAAAACCCACTGCTGGGCAAAGGTCTTCCCTAAGCTTACCCATGTGTCTTCATTCCAGACAGTGAAAATATTGTTTCTTTTGCAGCAACTGCATTTGTCGAATTTGATGGTCCGGCTGCTGTGAAGAAAGCTTTGAAAATTGCATCAGGCGAGAAAGTGGGCGGTAAGAAGGTTCACATTGCCAAATTCCAAATACGTACTCACAAGTCATCCAAAACAGACAAGACTGAAAATGGTAAACCTGATGAAGAGAAAAGTGAAGATTCCAACGATTAAAAGTTTCTTATGACTATTTCAATGTCCAATAATTAGATAATAAAAAATTGTGCAACTGGATGCACCATTCGCGAGACTGTTTGAAAACTAAATTGTAATTATCATCCGTTTGTAGTATTATTTAAAATTGAGTTATTTGGCAAAACGAAAAAACCAGTTAATTTTTGTTTTCATTGGCTAATTGTAAAATGTAAAAGGAATATTTTCATGTAGCTTTTTTAAAATTCTATTGATAATTTCAAGAATGCATGTGTTCTAATCTTAGTTCGCTTTTTCGTTAATATATAATTCTTAATTAAAGATATGTCTCCTCTAAGCAATTTACACACTGATATCATAATCTTATCCAAATGTAGCCAGCAAAGAATCTTTCTTTATTCATTTTCATATGAGTTAAATACCTATTCATTCAATATAATTTTGCTTAGAAATTTCAAATATTCAGTTTGAGGTTCACATAGTCGCATCATCACAAACAAAGGCTTAAGTGTTTTATTTGAATATTCGTGATAGATCATACCTTAATAGATATCCTGTAATACAAGGTAATATGATAACTTAGTACAAACAATATTAAATACATCTAGCAGTTATGTTATATTTTATCTTTATTATGAATATGCTAATTATGTTATTAAAGACGATAATATTAAATGTGGACAAGGAGTCATATTATTTGTAATAAATATATTTAAAAAATACATAACATAATGAGCCCATGGTCAAATACGAGCTTCCATGCAGGAAATACAAATCGCGCAATTAATAACTTTCCGCGACACTTTGTTTGGTTCCCGCCAATAGCGTTGCAGCATCTTAGGAACGCATTGACAATGCCAATTGCCACATTGCCAGTGCTTCTTTTCCTTGCATTTAAACAAGTGTTTCGTATGCCAACCTACATATTATATTTTGATCCATTGAAAACAAGAGATTTATTACGTGTTGTTTATTAAAGTTGTTCAATTAAGTATGCTTTGTGTTCATCTTTAAGATTTCCTTGTCTTAAATATTCGTTATTGTTATAAATATTTTTAACTTCAACTTAACTTTATGTAGTAAAAATGTTTAATCATGTTATAATTATATATAATTATCTGTATATAAGAAACTTATGACAAACATATCATACTAAATGTTAAGTCAAGTACCTACCTACCTACTATGTATCATTTTAAAGTATTGATCAACCTTTGTTTTGAAATTCTGATTTTTTTGTTATGTAAGAGGATTTTGATATTTTAACTCTCAATTATTGCAAACTTAAAGTAATTATAATGTAGAGAGAGCTGTCATACAATAGCGTCTTCAAAAACGTAGATATTTTCTAGTTTGTTATGTTGGTATCACAGCGATATTAGTGAAAATTGAACTAATTATTTAATAACAAATTGCTTTAAATTTCATTGGTAACAGAAAGTACATTTAATTATTACCCATCTAAAACGAGTTTAAGAAAAATTCAATGGCCCTAAACTATTTTCTATATTTTTCTTTTTCATATAATTCATACATGTTGGAGAACCTGTCAAATGTCAGCCAATAGGAGGGCAGAAAAAGGTGGCCCGACACCACAGTTTTTATATACGTTTTTGAAGTACCAGCGCTGCCTCTATATTATAAATACTCTAAGATTACAACTTGTAATATTGGTGTCAATCATATCCTATTTATAAATAGCTGGCGTACCGTATTGTATGAGACAAGGAATATTTTTAAATAATAATCAAATACACCATATATTTGTGAAACAATATTTTTAAACAATTATCAAGTAGGTGCATTAAAATCGATTAGTTTGATCATTATTTTGCAAATGTTTTTTTAAATGTTAGTATGAGGAAAACCCCAAAAAAATTGAAATTGTATATTTTAGCATGTGAATTAGTGTTAATCTACTGAGTTCTATTTTAATATGTTCATTAATAAAGTGATTGTTTTGTATGTAATAAACGGACTTGTTGATTTACCTATGTGTTTTTTTTATTTAGCCTGCGCATTACCAATTTACGGGATTTATAACTTCAATGAGTTAATTATCAATTTTATTTTTACAATATCAGAATTTGTTGCTCTAAATTGCAGCAATAAAACAAAGTTTAATTTAAAATGAAACAATAATTTATTGTGTTCTTAAAGTCGATAGTTATGCGTTAAAATTAACTATAGGTACTGTATACACAAGATCCTTAACGTTGTCATTAAGCTACTGTCATTAATTACAATTAATTATTTACAATGATTACCAATAAATTACATACCTTGCGTATCGCCACACGAGAGCAGATTACAACTATTAGACCGAGAGCTGCCGAAACCGCGCTTGGCATAATCTCCACAAATAAATAAGTGTATATTCCTAACAACACCTCATATCCTTCAAGTTGTATGGGCGTAGAATAAAACCTCTTTTGAAGAGATCATCCAAAGGCAGCATGTGTGACTCCCGGTCAATATTATCTTGTAAATAATACTTTTAAACACATACATAATACCTATAATGTAAATATTCTGTGTCGAGATAATACAAAAATATTATTTTCATCAGAAAAATAACTGATTTTTTATATATTTGATTGGTGTATTGCGTTTCGACGAATTTGTAGCTATATATTCATATATTATTTGCTTCATAAGGCTTAGCAACTATGCCGCATGTGGTGATAGAAGAACTCAACTGCCCCGTATAATAGAGGACCAGCTGCTCTTCATATTTACAAGGGATACGTGAACCCATGACAAACGCTAACTCATACAAGGACCGCCAAAATGGAACTATAACATTTACAAATAAAGCGTCTTTTAATTATTTTTTTGAGAAATCCTTTAACTTATAATACAGTCGATATAATTTCGATGAATCCATGCATACATGGACATAAAGTAAAATAACACATAAAATAAAATTGCAAATACTCGTAACCGACAGATACTTAAGTAGTAAAGAAACTATACATATTATGCTTCAGTAAGTAAGCGCTTAGTAACAATATTATTGGGAGCGAGAAAATGCTTCATCGAAACAATTTAATGAGAGGACACGCACGAGCGAGCGAGCCGCTAACGGGGCGAAATAATATAATTTAAAATAATTTAGCGTTAATAAATAAGGATAAATAAAGCGGCTAAAGTTTGCACGTAACGCGTACGAGACGTTACGGACGCAAACGATGCCTGCGCCGGCTCCGTGACAACTCTTCTCTACTACACTCACTTAAGGAAACTGTTTACGCTAATTATAATGGTCAAGTTAACACATCAGTCACAAAAACTATTTTCATTTTGTCCTTTAGACTTTCACCACGCCATACTTGTGTTATTCATAGTTAATTACATATATTTCATTACTTAATGGGTAGACAAAGACAATCATTTGTAGTATTGAACTATACTTTAATTAACATTATGTCGAAATTCACATTTGACATACAGGCTTGTAAGTTTGCATGTTATTTTTAATCTGAAGTGAGTTGACCTCCACGATATCACATGTAATTAGCATGACTATTGTGGTAAATATCAACCCACTGGGTCTTCTCAAAGCCTTGCGATGTTACCTCTTTAATCCACCGTTTGTAGTATTATCCTATTCCAGTCACGAAGCCGACGATCACAGCGCACCAACACGACACTTCCTCCTTAATATCTACATTCACAATACTCGATAGTAATGTTTAAAGTATCGACATGTCGCCCTCCTGCCCATACACACTATCTCACTCAGTCAAATTATATAGCTCATTATAAACTAGTACCACAGTGCTCCAAGTTCCACAGTAGGCGCCGACACCTGCACCACGCTAGGTAGCCATCGCCGCGGGTAGCGAGGTATCCTCATATCGATAAACAATTTTAACAAGCAAAATCCCCTTTAAAAACGCACGTGCAGTGAATGTTAGAGAACAACACTCTTTATCGATAGTTCCATTCAAATGTATCTTATTCGATAGTGATGGGTTGGGAGCCTGATAGTATCAAGTATGTGGAGGTATGTATGACGGTGGCTACTGCGGCCCTTGGCGCCGTGGATGCGAGCCGGAGTGGGAGCAAGCGGTAGTGAAGGCGAGCGGTGCGGGGCGCGCGGGGCGCGGCGCGGGGAGACGCGGGGGCAGGGCTAGTCGTAGCCCTTCAGCAAGCCCTAGGGATGCCGTTGGTTAGGCACTGGGATTCTGAAACAAGAATGACGATTTTTTTTTTTATCGAGATTATTACACATTATTGGACATTTATAAATGAAAGTGGAAAGACGACCAGTTAGAACTTTAAATGCAGCATAATTAAGGCATATGTATCACTTTTTACTGGTATCAAAACCTCGATCTGTTCCAAGATTACAATGCACGTGTTTTTCACGAGCAAGCCTTTGAATCTAAGGAGTATCTGAGAAATTATTAAAGAAACATCCGAAAGTTAGTAGGCTATCTTAATATGTTAGTTACACAAAAAACTGAAGAAAAACTCACCCGTAAAAAGCCGGGAAGCTGGTATCGGTGTTGAACTGGAAATTGACAGGAGTCTTGGGCGAGGCGCAGCTGTAGCTGAGGTAGTCGTCGGAGGTGTGCAGGTGGCGGTTGATGGTGGGCTCGGAGGCGCTGCGCGTGATCTTGGGGATGAGGCGCAGGATGGCCTCGAGCGTGGCGAGGATCTGGCGGAACAGAGGGCGCTGCTCGCGGGAGAACTTGATGCAATCCTCGAACGTGCGCTTCAGCTGCTGCGGCGCGTCCTGCCGCAGCCGCCGCGAGTCCGGCTTCAGCAGCCCGCGACCCACCATCCACAGGATCTGTGTGTATCAAGTCTTATTCAACATTTATTGTAGTACTACATGTACGATGGACAATACTGTCATGTCTCCATAGCCCAAATATCCATTGTGACCACTGTAAGATTGTGTCTGGTGTTGATTGCAGTAATTTACTTTTCTGATACAAAATGTGTCGACCTATGAGGGATAATTGCCTTTTCTGGCTGGTTGCGTTTGTGCTCTGCATTATTTAAAAATAAAAATCTATCAACATCTCGTCCTTCTATATTAAGCCCAATTTACACGGGGAGTTTCTTTCCTCGAAGATACCATTATCGTAAGGATATAAAAAAGTGGCAACATGTAAACATTTGTCAGAACATTTATACTCTATAGTCTATGGCACTTATGTCATGCGATAGTTGCAAACGATTCTCGCTCCAAGAAACTCTCTCCACGTAAATGGGGCTTTATTTTGTTTTATAGCAAACCAGCATAGCAACATCACCTGGTCCTTATTGTTGAGGTGCGCGTAAGGCAGCTCGCCGGCCATGAGTTCATAGAGCACGATGCCGTAGGCGTACACGTCGGAGTGGAAGGTGTAGGGCGCCGGCTCCTCCATGCGGATGACCTCGGGCGCCATCCACAGGATGGAGCCCGTGGGCTGCTGCCACTGGACGCCGCCCGCCGTCGACGAGTCTACCAACAAACAACCACTCATACTTATGTTTCTGCTATATCTACAAAAACTTGTGCCTAGGAGACTGTACCCTCACACCCACCACTACAAATCCTGTAACTCCAGGGCCAACAGCGGCACTCCAATGAAACCCAGCATTGAAGCTCGGAGAGTAACCGATAATATCCAACTTGTCTTTAATCCTCAACGAAATTATTTAAAGAGTAAAATTTATTAAAGTACATGATATTTTTCGTCCACTCTGTGAGAAATATTACGCCTTACCAAATTGCCCACATGACACCAACACTATACAGACACAAGTGTGATACAGACAGCTCCATACATACCTGACCACCGGACCTTGGCAGTCGCCAGACCGAAGTCTCCAATCTTCACAGACCAGTCGTCTCTCAGGAATATGTTATTTGATTTCAGGTCTCTGGAATTAATAATAACATTACTTTGTTAATCATATTTTACAAAACAAGCCATTTTGTGCATCCCTCAGTCAACTACTTCTAAATATTAAATATATCATTGCAATAAAGACTTATGAGCCAGTCTTTTGATTTTGTTTTATCATGTTGAATTTGTAACTGCTGTTTTATGTTATATTTGCTCATGTGGGATGATATGATCTTACAATGGGGTATGGTCATCACTGCTTAATAAATTGGTCTGGTGAGCAGGTAACCTGTGTATGATGTTCTTGGCGTGCAGATAGTCCATGCCCTGCGCGGTCTGGCGCGCCACGTCGATGAGGTAGAGCATGGGGAAGGGCGTCTCGAGCACGTGCAGGTGCTGGTACAGCGACGAGCCCTCGCACCACTGCGTCACGATGGCCAGCGACGGCTTCGACACGCAGCCCATGAACAGCAGGATGTTGCAGTGCCGCGTCTTGCGCAGCACCGCCACCTGACGGAACAACATGCAATTAGGTTTTGGCTTCTTAAAGTGAAGGGTAGTTTTCAAATACAACAGATCTAAAAAAAATAACTGTTTTGGTGGCGCAGTTGTACTAAGATTACAACATCGAGGTTTCGGGTTTGAGTTTCGGGTTGGGTATTGGAGATTTCTATTCATTATGAGCTCGGAGTTAAACATTTGTGGCCGATATGGCGATGGACTCGCCCCCTATCACATCGTGGGACAGAATACAGCATACGTAAGGCGAAACGGGTATGTCCTGGTAGCACCTCTTCTCACCCCTTCTAAGAAAAAGGCGTGATTTTATGCAGGTATGTTAAAAAAATCGTATTTCGTATAAGTAAAAAACAATTAACAAAACTTGTCCCATGTGAAGTTTTGATGTATAATATTAGGAGGGCTCCTTACATTTGCGTGTAAACTTCAGAGCAGACTAGTTTTGCGATAATTATATTATGTTGCATGTTCTCACCTCGTTTTTGAACGCCTGTAGTTGCGCCGGCGTGGGCGTTTTGACGTTGAGAGTCTTGACTGCCACCGGGCCGTGCCAGTGGGCTTTGTATACTGTCCCAAAGCTTCCCGAGCCTGATAACATCACAAACTAATATCAATAAAATGTGAAGTTATAATATACAATTACATACAGCAGTTCTAATCTGGCCTTGCTTTAATAAAAGTTTGATGACTGCACTCACAAATGGCGAAGGTTTTACCCATAAAAATTATTTAATATAAAATCAAAAATACTTCATAATAGGACCTCTCGTGTACTGAGTTGACAATGTTAGTACTCCACCCTTGAACCATATAAAATATTTTTTTACATAGGTTGGACCCTCTAAATAATCTGATGATACAAAAATGTCCCTCTAAACCTCCATTGATTGAGTATAGTATAGTGCAGTATGTGTACCTATCCTGGCGCCGATGAGTATCTCGTCGGCGGGGATGACCCAGTCGTCGTAGCTCTCTCGCGGCGACAGCGCGTTCTTCCACGACTCGTCGGCCGAGCGCGCGCGCGCCCGCCGCGGCCGCAGCGTGCCCGTCGGAGACGCCTGCACACAACACACCCCACTCACTCAACACGCACTACATTATTAGATCCTACCAAACTATTCTATTTAAACTATACAATATGGCCTCATAGCATACTCTATAAATTCTTTTTTATATAGGAATTAGAGCCCTTCCCAGCTTCGCCTGGGTGCAAATGTTTTTTGATCCCACTTCACACCAGATACATATTATTTTTCGTATAAACTGTGACATCTGTTTATAAATCTACATATAAACCTTCCTCTTAAATCACTCTATCTATTCAAAATAACCGCATCAAAATCTGTTGTGTAGTTTTAAAGATCTAACCCCATACATAATGACAGACAGTGGGATGATAAACATTGGAGCTGATGGTGTTTGGCGGATTTAAAAAAAATTATCTAATGTCTGACAGTAATTCAGTGCATGAAAGCAACCTGAATTCTGAGTAGTATAATTTAATTAGAAAGAAATTGCGATTTAAAGTTCATAACATATTTCCTATAGAGCCAAAATATTAGGCAATTGAAAAGCTTGAAATTATTGGATATTGATACTATAAGAAATAGGAATGGTGGGATAATATATTGACCTGTGTACTCTGACTGTGTTGATGATCGGAGCCCTTGTCCTTGTCATCTTTGCTGTGTCGCACTGACGTCAGGTAGTTCGTCGACTGCGGCGAATTATTGCTCTGATATAAAAAGAAAAATAAACAATAAATTAACTTTAACTCAAATTAATTAATAACAATTTTCGTGTATTATCTTAACTATCATAATAAAAAATATCAAATATTGATTTAAAATTATATCTACATTTTATCTTTGACGAAATTTCATGCGTTTCTTTATATTCAAATAGATTTTTTATAAGATGAATCAAATAATAAAAGAAATTCGTCACTTTTTGTTAATCGTTTTTTAAAACAAGACGTTTGAGAATCACAATGATTTTGAATGAATACCTGGTTGTACTTGCGCTGGTGGTCGGCGAGCGTGACGGGCCGCTGCACCATGTTGATGCACACGTTGGGCGCCGAGTTGGACCGGTCCTGCTGGTTCAACGAGCGCGGATGCTGCTGCCTGCCGAAATTACATATAAGCTTTTCTTATATTACACAAAATAGAGACTGTAATCACCTTTACATAATTGACTTGCAATGGCTCTGGACTGTCCCAAATCTGTCTGTTTCTATATTTTCCATGCATTTCTTATTAAATTTACTACAGATTGAAGACTAGTCAACGGTATATATCATTATTGTGAATGGGGACACCAGTATGGCTAGATAAACTACTATCTTTAACTATCCAAACATTTAAGAAGGCAAGTTTAAAAACAGTCTCACTTGGCCTGATCGCCGCGGTCCATCATGTGGTGGTAGCCGAAGTGCGGCGGGAAGTGCAGGATGCCCGCCTGCGTCTCCGGGTTCTGCGCCAGCAACGCCGCGTAGTAAGTGTCCGTCATTCTCACCTGATGAACCAAACAAATATGGTCACCTCACAGACACTTGTGCCTTGAAGGCTGTGTAAGAAGAAACAAGTACTACACAGTTTAAGCCTATGCCTTAAGCCTTTAAATCAGTCTACAATCAGCTAAATCTCACGTTACAAGTTGTCAATCTAGTGTCTCTCATATGAATAAAAGTCTAACACATATTGGACACTAATATCCCAAGCAAATCATGAATTGTCATAACCTTAATCGCAGTTACTGCCTCCAAATCTGATAAAAAAAACACCTGATGGCAAGTGCTGGGCACTTTGTCAGCGCAGCGCTGGTGGAACTTGAAGTTGCACTGCGAGCAGTAGAAGCCGTTGAACAGCAGCCGCCGGCAGCACTCGCAGAACGCCAGCGTGAAGAAAGTCTTGCGCGTGAACTGGTGCGATATGTGCGACATTATCGGCAGCTTGTCTAGCGTGCGCACCGTCACCTGACAATACAAGGATTTTCTTTATATTACATCTTCAGCAAATCAGACAACGGCAGGTGGTGAGCGATTTCCGCCGCCCATAAACATTTACACTGCTTGAATCATAGATGCGTTGCTGGCCTTTCAAATGAAAAGGCAAGGAAGAAGGACTGGAGGAGGAAAAGATATGGCTGTTAACATTTTCATAATTTTTTGAGGATCAATGTGAGTTAAAAAATGTGCAAATGGCCATTCTTTAGGTGTTTTGTGCATTGTGGTATAGTTTTACACACTCTCTCTCTCTCTTCAGATACGAGAAGTCCACTGCTGAACACAGGCCTCCTCCAAGGATCTCCACATTGACCTGTTGGAATCCAGTTCTACACTAACTAATATTATTAATATCAAACTTGCAGTTGCTCTGAGACAAAAGCAACTTGAGTGTTTCTAAATGACATTAATATACCAAAAATGTCCTTTGGATAGCAATATACATATTTAGCAAAAGATTACCCACTCAAAATTATTACAGGCGATACATTATTAAAAATTTAATAATATATGATACCCTAATTTTGTTACTAAGAACTGTAGTCGAAAGGAAAATTTTGTGAAGAAATTCTACATACCTCAAGATCTTTATAAAAAAATATATTGTTAAATAAATAAATAACACCTAAAAATCACCTACATAGTCCTAAGCCCACACTAAGATAGACAATTATTGTGTTGTGGATATCAGGACTTTCAAGAGATTTTTTTTTTTTGGTCTCACAAATACCCAGTCATAGGCAGAGACTATGGATCGCCACTTTGCTTGATCCTGACATACTACTTTCTCTTCATCCACTTTCATCAATCTCTTCATTTTGACAGCCTCCGTGGCGTAGTTAGTTAGACGCTGACTGTGAAACGAGAGGCCGCGGGTTCGATCGCCGCACCAATACAAATGTTTGTGTGGCCCACAAATATTTGTGTAGGGTCTGGGTGTTTGTGAGACCGATAAGTCTCACGTAGTTTCTGATACCCACGACACAAGACTTAATTGATTTAAGGGGGGGTCAGAACTATGTATGTGACTGTTGGGTGTATTTATTTATTTATTCATGCATGCTCATTGGTTCAGGTCCTACACATTTTGTTTCGCCATTATTTAAATTTCAGATAAAATCTTACAACTTTGATATGTAGTTTGTCAGATTATAAGCTGCTCTATCTATTAATTGTCTGGAAAAAATTTGATAGTCCAACACCGCCCTGCAAAAGGTTTGTTGGATAACCAAGGGCCCACTGTACTAGTCAGCCACACAAACATTTAATTTTGTGAGAGGATCGAACCTTCAGCATCCTTTTTCAAAATTAATGTCAAATCAACTGCACCACAGAATGTGTATTATAAATGTCAATATATTTTACATAAAGCTTTTTTAACGCAAACTAGACTAGGGCACAAGAATTCTCAATCTTTATAATGCATGCCTACTCCTAATCAAATATGAGCCCTATAAGCAGCTGTGGGTGTATATGGTCTCATATATTACATACATAAACACACGCCTTTTTCCCAGAAGGGGTAGGCAGAGGTGCTGCCAGAACACCCATGTTTTGCCTTGTATATTCTGTCCCACGATGTGATAGGGGGCGAGCCTATCGCCATATTGGGCACAAATTCCTGACTCCGGGCTGATAATGAATAGAAAAATCCAATATCACTTTGTCCGACCCGGGATTCGAACCCGAGACCTCAGCTTTGCAATCATACCTTAGTACCACTACGCCACCGAGGTAGTCTCATATATTATTATATAATTACTTTACTGATTATACATACTTGAGACAACAATAGAACTCTGTGGCCACTTCAGTATTATTCAACAAGAGAGAATATATACAATATGAGGATATAACAACAAAAACTCATTATAGATGTTTTGTTTATTTTATCCTACTTAAGCCTGTACAAACATGTTTCTTTGTCCTAAAAGTTAAAAAAATCCCACTTTGCCCAAAACACAAAAAGGAATGTGCACTGCTGCTTTCCTATAACCCAAACACCTACAACTCAGCTGATACTTCAGTTACTTTGTCACAGAATTACAAATTATTATAATATGGGTACTTAATGATGATGGTGGTATATTACTTCAATTTAATTTTGACAATACATATAAATTATCCAAATATTATAAACTATTTTTGGATTCTTACATTACAACTTCATTGTTTATCAAATCACAATATTTTATTTCTTCTACTGTTGTCATATGTGTTTAGAAAATAATTTTTGAAATTAAAATTATTTGCATATTGCCTGTAATGTCTGTGTAAAAACATAATTGAAAAAATATCTCAACTGACATTTACATTGGTATTTAATAAAATACCAGAATAAATGAAAGTGAAAATATTATCAATTCTCTAACATAATAATGCTGAAAATAGCATAAATAATTGTATACTTTCTAATAAATATTATTCAGCATTGCATGACAGACCACAATACTGCTGTTTCATAGGAGAAAGTTGTTTAAATTAATACTACATGCATGTTACACTTTCAGCAACACATTCTTATGTTGTGATGTACTTCACACGATTTATCTATTTACTGGAATGTAGAATGTCTATTTATATGTGTTCAATAGGTGTACTGCATAGCACTTGCGCAAAATAAACAAAGAAACACTGCATCGACGAAATATCATGTGTAGGAACATAATAGTAAACACTAAAGAGTTCACTTTGTATAAGTACTGGTAGAATGCACTGATCTGCGTCCCGCGCTGGCGACGCTGACGTAATGATAAACAAACAAACTGACCTCCTCCGCGTCGATCATGGTGATGTCCACGTCCCACGGTATCACTTGGTTATTGCCTGTCCGCACCACCTCGCACACCTCACACGTCAGGTTGCGCAGCTTCAGCGCCTTAGAGAGCGCGTCCCGCAGCGTCACGCCCTCCTTCACCTGCACGCTCGTGCGCTGCTGGTTGGGCAGGTGGGCGCGCAGGAACACCTTGGGCTGCCGCGTGAGCGTGTCGAACTTCTTGCTGTCATCGTGCAGCGAACATTCCTCACTGCGGTCCGGCGACTCCGACTGCAACAACTCGCGCAGCGTCCGTTCCCGCTGCTCCAGATTGTGCAACTTCGACGTCAACTCCTGGTACTCGGATAGGTACAATGACGGCGGGTGCTGGAAACCAGCGAATTTGGCATTCAACGCATCAATGTTTTCGCGAGTCACGTTTATTATGCTCTGTATATTCCTGATCTCGTACGTCGGGTCCGCTACGTCGTCGCTGTCCGTCGACGTCGACATATTGTCACTGTTGAGAGATAACGCGGGTATATTTCCATTGATTTTTCTTGAACAATTTTCTTTCTCTCTAGTAACTGCCATTTCTTTTCCTATTATTTTTTTTAGTTTTCTGCGCACACTCGCCGCGCAAGACACTAATTTTATTGCCAGTTTTGGTGAGCCATTTTCTACCATCAATACGTTTAGAAATCTTGTGTACAATGTTGCCAATTATTTAAAATAAAATTCATAATTCTTCAGTGAGTCATGCATTGTTCTATCTTTATTATAAACATTGTTCTTAACGTACATCACGTCAGGATCCCACTGCATCGTTATAATCGTCTATAAAAGACATTCACTTCGCGGTTTCGCCATATAAATCTACTGTTACCAATTACTACAGACGTAGTATAAAGTCTATGTATATTACACATGTTTAGTAGACTCTTATTTCAATCCATGCACAAACAACACTAAAGTTGCGAAAGAATATTTTTTTTAAATATCTACCAGGTAGAAAATAGGCTTTATCTGTACGTGTATCTGAACGTGTTTGATGTTGCCAACCTGAAAAACGTAAATATTTTGACAGAGAAAAGAAGTTGTTTTCCTTTTACCTACTTACAGATTACAGTAATAAATAATACAAAAAATATCTTATTAGTTACTTTATTCACGAAAAGTAAATTGTGATACAACATATAAGGAAGTGACCATGAAGTAACTTAAGTGATTTAGCTACAACGTTTTCTATTCAATCTAAGATTATTCTTAAGTTTTCATGTTTAATAGTAGGTATTTTAAATATTATTCTGTAAAGCCATTTATTTTAATTTAAATAGATGTTTATATTCGAAAAAAACTTTCCATTCAGTATATAATGTATATCATAAACTATCTTTGTTTTAGAAACAAATACATATAAAAACATGACAGTCTACTCTACAAATGATTTCTTATTTTAGTAAAATGTCTAATGATGTAAACACATCTCGCCATGTGTCCTACGAGCAAGTTAGGACAATAATAGACTTCATGGGTCAGCATCTGGAGCTTGCTACCGGCTGTATGAGATCTCTAGATGAAAGGCATATATCTAAAACATTATGGGGTGAACTTACCAACAACTTGAATAGCTGCCAGGGAGGCACAAGGAAGAACTCTGATGGATGGAGTAAGGTTGTTTGAAATGTATAAAGCGCCAGTGAATTTTTAAGATTGTTTACCCAAATAAACTACAGTAGTATGAACGAGTCTAACACATGATATTTCGATACAATATTTTAAATTCATTAATAATATTTTGCACAATTCTATAAATTGATCAACTTTGTGCCAAATCATTCTGCAATATTCATTCCCAAAAGTGAGATTTATTTTATGTATCTTGCTCTTCAGTACTGGAGTGACTATAAAAATAAATTAAAAAATAAAGTGAGGATACTAGATAGACAGAAATCTGGATTGGCTGTGAAGAAAACTATGAGACCACTGACTAAAATGGAGAAAAGGGCTCTAGTCATACTAGGGCCATATTTTGACAAGAAAAGAAAGAGAACAGTTGAATATACAGTGCCTATTTCTGTAAGTTCCCTTTTGGGTATAACTGTTAAATTATGCAAATGCAGAATACATTATTTTGTATTCATTTGTTGTATCCTATGATGGAATTACAGAATCATCTTTGTGCTGATGTTAAACAAGAAGCATACAATGAAAACTTAAACAATGATTCTGAGAAAGAACAGATTGAGACTATGAAACGGTTGTCAGGTAATATTTATGATGAAGCTACTAAACTATGTAAGTATTTATTGACAAGAGACAACTAATTAGGTACTTTTTAACAGGAGGCGAGAGAGACAGTGAACAGAGTGAAATCTCTTCTGAAGAGGAGTTTGTAGAAGAAATTGATCCAGTCCCCAATGAACAGCTCATTCAAAGTATACTATTTAGTTTATAATATTATTATTTATTATCAGTAAAGTTATTCAAAAATTTTAACAGAACATTTATAATACAGTATATCTGATGGCAAATGTAGTAAATCAGGTTGATAAATACATAAACCCATTAATATACTGATTGGCCATGATACATACAAACATTTAATTTCAGACTTATACCCCAAATGGTTAATAGAAGTGGAAAAAAAGCGAGCCAATGCTGAACTTCTTCGTGCTAAAGCTGATGAGCAAAGAGCATCCGCTGCCATCAAGAACGCAGAGGCGGCAGTTCTCCAAGCAGAGGCACTGAACAGGCTCTCCCACGCAGCCGAAAAACAAGCTGACGCAATCATAAGGATAGCAAGTGTTTTAGAAAATAGAGGGTGTCGAGGTGATATATTAGATATATGATATAATTTTATTTATGGATATGATGTGTCGAAGAAATGGCTTTATTTGGTAAGTGGGATCAGAATTTATCCCATGGCCATTTGAAATTATTGAAAATTTTTGATTGTTTCTAGGCCAAACAGCAAATATTTTGCAGATTATTGAAGTTAGGATATGTATAGGAAATATAAAACTAATTATCGTAAAAAATCAGCAGAAGTATATTGCATTAAGTTAATTTAGAATGGTTTGATAATATCATAACTGCTATTAGGCTTGTATTAACCATTGAATGTAAATAAAATTTTGGTTATTGAATTAAAATATTTAGTTAGGGAATTACTTTTGTTGAAATTACCTACAAAATGAATATTGACATATTTTTTTTATAATCAGTATAAAGAGCAGTCCAGATTTTGCCATAAAACTGTAAAAAAAAATTTGTTTCACATGTGTATGTATGTTATGCATCATTTAAAAGATAACATGTTTACTAGATACTATCATTAGTCTCCAAACCACTCAAAAATTTTATTGAAGTAATTGAGTAATCTTAATTATAGTTCAATAGTCATTTTACATACATATTTTACAAAAACATAGTGTATATTTAAATTTAAACTGAATTTTACTAGAACTCATTTTGTAAATAATATATTTGGTTAACATTGCCTTCTTATAGTGGAATATATTAATAAAATTAGTTATTTTTAAATCTTTTTTTTATTCCTTTAACAAAATGTCCTTCCTCCCAACAATCTCACAGCAAGGAAAAATTAAACATAATCATGTACACTTCACCAAAACTCCTCTGATACTACAGCATGTCAAAATCATCTCTCTGAAACCAAAATATTTTTTATTAGATAAATAAAACGGAAATAATCTTTATAAAATATTTTTCAAAAATTCTTACAACATACCAATAACCATTTATTTTTTGTCCATAGCTCTGACATATTTTAGTTAACAGTAGAAAAGAGTTGAGAATAATGTATATTAAAAAAAATATATAAAAGGAATAACTCACCATTTCGTTATATTCAAGCACATGTTTTCTTATAGCAGACCCATCAACCCATGTAATGAAATCTTCCAATGATCTGGTGACAAGGAATGCAGGATCCTTCACTACCTCTGGTCCTACCCTCACATGGCCTTGCTCTATGAATTTTGTTGCTTCTTTTATGCTTTGAGACATTTTACCTATAAAAGAAAAACATAGCAATAAAGTTTCATGCTCATATTTGTATTTTAATAACACAGTTGGTAGGCTGGAATTATAAATCTCTACTGAAAAATCTAAAAATAATATAGTTAATATGCTTAAAGTAAGTGAAACAACTCACTTCTAACCATAACAACTGGTAATCTTCTCCTACAGAATGAGCTTGCTGATACATTTGCTGCCAACGCGAGGTCCCACCGCGTTGGTATTAAGCCCATTTGATACAACTTTTCTAGTAATTGTGCGCTGGATTCTGTTCTAAATTCACTGCTTGAATCTACGTCTTTTATTTTATTGGCTAGCTCTCTGATGTCTCGTGACAGTTTGTTGTACCTTCAATAATCAGATTAATAAACAAAATGTAGGGAAATCACCGTAAGTCGTAACGAATAGCCAAAACATTACTTACTTTGTATAATGTTCTCGTTTCTGTATATGGTATTTTTTCATTACTTTTACTTCACTTAGATTATTGTCAACTTTCCATGATATGAAATCTACTTTTTTGAGCAATTTTTGCTCATGGAACTTTAATTTTCGTACCATGTTTATTGATTTTTATTCACACAAACATTCAGTTCGAAGTCCGCACGTGCAAGTAGGTATCCGTCGAATTATTATGACACCAAACTGACATTTGTAAATATTTTTTTTTAGTTCATTCGAAAACGCGTACAATTTGTTAATTTTTTTATGCCGAAAACAAACTATCGGACGGACGAAGAAGATGAGCAGATTAAAGACAATCGATTCTTTTGTTATGTTCCCATTATCAGTCATAATGTAAGACGCGGACATGACCATTGTGACGCAGTTGTATTTGTTTATGAACGAATAGAAAATGTCAAATTTGAAATATTCTTGCTTGTAATCTGTGCTGTGATCTGTGCTTTACTGCTTCGGCTTTTCACAGTGTTTTTACCGACGAATGAAGAGCGAAGCGATTGTTTTCAATAAATCTTTACAAATCTACATACCTTACTAAAAAACACTACTACAAAATGACTTCTAATAAAATAAGTAACAGCGATTTCGCGGAATATCTGCAAACAGTTGTAAAACTAGATGCGCTGACACAAATCACTCAGGATTTAGATAGAGAGTTGGCGGACTCTCAAAGGGTGATGCGGGACATTAGAACTATGTTCGACGCAATACCGAACGCTCAAAGCAGGCCGGAAGTCTCTAATAATGGACTACGCCACGAGGACATATCAAAGTTCTTAGAGTCGGGGCCACCGAAGCTACTTCTTCCTGACATGGTCGAGGACACTATTGAAGTTGATCTCGACGATGTCATTGCCACAATGAAGATATACGCTGAGGATCTGAAGAAGAATATCGCACTTGTCCAGCCGCAGCCTAAATTTGAGAAAAAAATGGAGAATCTGGATTTGCAACAGTATGCTTCCAGCCTGGACCAGCTGAGCAAGCGGCTTGCAAACATCAAGATCAACAAGGGTGTCGAGACGAACAACAGGAGCCCCGAGCTTGAGGCTAAGTTGGCACAGCTGTGTCAGGATGTTAACATGTTTACTCAGGTAAAATCACTTATCAATATTGTACTGTTAATATATTCTGCTATATAATCATTGATTTAGCTATTTTGCTTCCAATGTGATGCAATTTCTTTATAAAATTTTGTTAATAATGCTTTGTTAGGCAGTTTAGACTTTAGTTTAATTTGGGCAGTTGTTTCCTGGGCAATTTAGTCTTGCAGATTGATTCAGTTTTATTTTGTTTGTCAATTGAACATCTAGTTTTTTGAAGGTACAGGTTTAAATTCATATTTAAGTCTGAATCAAATGTAATTATGATACGAGTCTAGAGATGTAATTAGAAATCCAGTTAACGGTTTATTATGCTGATATTTTCTCTAAGGATAATTTAACTGAATATTCACCAATTGTTGTATTCTCAACTGTCTGAGGCTATCACATGTTTGGCATTTTGTTTCTATTAATAATAAGCCCAGAACCATAGGTAGAATTAATGTATACTTTTAATAGTTGTTATCACTGAGACTCAACTGTGATCAGTTAATATTCTTAAATCAATAATTACTGAAGTTATAAACCTTGACAGCCTTATTCATAGACAGTTTTAACACCTAATTTTCTCATCAAGTGTTTTGTCCCTATCAAACAACTTTTGAATTCAGTTTGAGAGAAGAAGTTAAAACATTAGATAAGTAAAATAGGTTTTGAAACTGTCCTTAATAAGGCTGTGACTGTTTAGTAAATAAAATAAAATGATTATAATTATTACTGTTTATGCATGTATTTATTAATGTTGAGAATTACCTACACTGTATTAATTTTGCAAATATTGCAGTTGTAAGTAGACATGCTCATCTTATTGAGATTTTATTGCATATGAATAGAATACCGAATGAATAATGTAAAATTTTCTTGTTACGCATTTTTAGCATTGCAATTAGGACATTGCTTTTACTTAAACACATAATCCTTGCATCTGCATCCTATAGTGGTAGGCAGAGATTGTGGAGTATATCTTTATTATGTTTTGTGATTACTAACTACCGTGAAGATAATTCTTATAATCTCTGCACCATATTTCTTTACATTTAGCCATGAAATCCTATTATTTTCAGATGGTGCAGGCAAAGACAACTCTGAGTGAATGCAACCAGAACTGGACTAGCAACGCTCAAGATACAAATGCATTATGTTACGACAACATCATAAACAAACTTCTCTCGGGTATTAATGAAGTCACATACTTACTCCGCAATAAAAATTGAGTCTTTCATGGTATATGATGGGTTGAAGTATTAAGACAGTGTATTTTGGTCTTATTATTGATTCTACTTCACGGAATGCCCACTTAAGTTCTTCACCAAAGTGTGTATGGGCTGTATTTATCGTTGATTATTTGGGCATTATAATATGCCTGTAATGTTAAGAGATGTGGTAGACGGTTGTGGTCTCACGTGTAGAGATTCCCTGAATATTTATTATACAGCACTCTAATTGTGAGGAAACCAATGTTGATTGTGATTGGTGCCTAATATTTTCAAGTAGAATGGCAACAGTACCATTATATTTATATACCTTTTTAGCCATTTAATAATTGGTAGATGTTGCGGACGTATTTTTGGGAAGACATGCAATATATTTTATTATTACTTGTGTCACAGAACTTAAGCTTTCCTGAATTCCGCACAAGTTAGTATGTCTTGTTTTTTCATAATTTTTCTTGTCAAAGAAGTTCTTGCGAAACTGGATTAACCATGCGTGAAATCTCCTAAATTAGATTTAAAAAATAGTTATGCCAATGAAGTACATAGTTTTGTCAATGATTCATTACTTTGTATATTTAGATAACTAGAAAATTGTGTATTCACTTTATTATGTGCAGATAGGATGTAAAAGTCTCAATGTAATATATGTACTGCTATTTGAATGTATGTATTATTGAAAGATGAAAATTGTTTCTCCAATACAAAGGAAGTCATTCCCTTAAAAAACACAAAAAATAGTCCTTAAAAAAGTGTTTGTATATGGAATTTGGGTAGTTTTACAAATAATTTAACTATTTTATCAACACTAAATTATGTGTTATAATTATTTATTATAAAAATATGAAGTTTTATCACAGATCAATAAATATACCACTATTTGGAAGTAATTTTAACCAGTATTATGTCTTTAATAGTCAGTGTAAAACTCGTCATGTCCTAATGTAACACATTTTGACCTGTTTTCTGATATACTGTTCAATAAGGCATTAAAATTTCAAATATGTATACTGAATCTTTATCTGATGTTAGCTATAAGTCAATAGTCATAAGTTGTATCTCATGTTTATTAAAATATGTATAGTCAAAAATAAAAAGAATATAATCAAGTCACATTTCATTGTTTGCATCATAGTCCATGTCAGATTAAAAAAATAGTTTTTTCTTACTTATGTCAGTCTTCTTCATTTTGTCATATAATTCATAGAGTAAAATACATAAATATCATTTAATTTGTATAAAAATTGATTTGGACGGTCTTAGAATGTGGTATGACCACACGAAATTGTAAAAGGTCAAATAGAATAGGTCCACTTTTCATAGTTTACACAATATTACCAAACACCACCCTGTTCTGAACACATAATGCTATCATTAATATAAATTCATTAAACTCTAACAAATACATACAACAGATCAATAAGTCTATGAGAATCAATTATCCCTGCCAAGTTTCATTCGTTTCCTATCAGTATTGTGGTCTTGTTCCCCTTGTTCATCATCAGTTTGCATTTTGTTATCATGCGAAATTTTTTCATCAGCCTCTAGAACTTTTAACTTAATACCACACACTGTAGCCTCATGTAATGTCTTAATTGCTTCTTGTGCTGCTGAACTTGATGCATATTTTGCAAACCCAAATGTTTTGTTAGGGAAAGTAGCCACATCTATTAGGTCTCCAAAGCGGCAGAAGGTATCTCGCAGCACACTAACTGGGGGTGGATGTGGTTTGAACACTAAGAAACATCTCTGTGCAACTTTACTATTGCTGCTGGCCATAGGTTGCACAGGAGGAAGAGTAACACTGCAATAATTATCTTGTGCTTCCATTTTCATTTCCCTTCCTGATGATGCAGCTTTTATTAAACTTGATGCTTGAGCGATAGCATCAGCTAGCTGCAACAAGTCTGGGTTGCCCTCCACTGCATTTTTAATGTTATTCACAATGTTGGTTAAGTTACTTGCTGCTTTGCTAAGAGGATTGTCATCTGGTTTCACTGAAATTACTTCTCCTGATGGGTATTCAAAGTTGTCTAGTTTCTCAAGAGCATATGCAGCAGCCTTTTCTGTTTCATATGTCACTAGAGCCTTACAATACCCATTGTATCGGTCCAGAGAGTACTTGCACTGCACCATTCCTGGAACTATACTGAATAATCTCTCAATATGTTTTTGCAATACTGGAGGGCTGCAAACTACAGATAGTGTATCATATTCCTTGGCTTTAGTTTTAATGAGTGATATTGGGTTGTCCCTCTTATCATCTCTAATGTGGTTATGATCATTATGATAACTTTCTTTATGTAGACTTGAATTGCTTGAATAACTCTCAAAAGCCTCTAAACTATTCCTACCCCTTTTTAACTCATCCTTTGGTGTTGCAAATATTGGTTTGTACTTTCTATCACATTCCTCATATGCCTTAGCTGCATCAAAAAACGTTTTATAATGTACATAAGCAAAACCTTTACATTCTTCAGTGATTTTATCTCTCTGTAATCTAACTGATTCAACACGGCCGAATAAACTAAAATGATGTCTAATTTCATTCTCCGTAGTGTCTTTGTGTACTTTGATAAACAAACGCCTGTATTTGTCTTGGTTAGTGCTTTGACTTTCGTTTTTATTCGCGGCAATCATCACTTTTATGGGTTTATGATTATTTGCTACAGTTGTCATGTGGAGTTCTTGGATTGCTGAGGCCGCAGATGACGTTTTAGCGTATTTAATGTAGGCTATGCCCCGAGACTCGCCTGTACTTCTGTCGCGGGGTATGTGGATATCCTCAACAAGTCCAAACTTTTCGAATAGCGGTCTGAGGTCATCTTCACGCATCTGTCTGCTGCATACCACGAATACTCTCGAGTAAGGAGGTTTTTCGTCATTACGATCATCGTTACGCGCAGATTGGTTCCAGTTATTCATAATCACGGTCTAACGGTATGTTGCTATGGTCACAATCAGGTCGAACTCAATAATATAGTCAAATAAAATTGTCTTACATCAGTCGTCTTTAATTCACGTCTTCTGGAATATTAAAGCACATATTTGGCTATATAATTAATAATATTTTGCACACAATATGTATCGGTATGGTAACTGCAAAAAGAAAACGGTCATTAACCTTGGTTTGATACAGATTACAGACTCCACAATACTCAATTACATTTTACAGCGTGATTACAGCTATACGTGTCGTCTAGTAACTGTCAAATAATAAATTCCTACCTACGGACATAAATATAATTATTTAATTAATAAAAATAATGAAAATAAAAACCACTCGTTGCTGTGGTGTGATGTACGAAATAAAAATGCAATGCCATGCAAATTGCAATCAATGACGGAGATTGCAGTGCCTTGCTTTCATTTTGTATCCGAATGAGCAACCTTTATTTTTTTAATCATTGTGAGCAACACTGTTAGACCCATTGCGCACTCTCGACCGGTCGCTGGCGACTCGGTCTCCGTCGACTGTGACTTCCTATAGTTTGCATAGGAGCATACGCACTGAGTCGCTAGTCGCCCGAACGAGTCGGCGACTCGCTCGCCGTGCAGTGGCGACAAACAGACGACTGCTAGTTGCCGATGACCAATAACAGCACGGGTTCAAATGGAAGCGTTCGCACTAAGAGCTACTTTCGAGGCGACTAGACGTCGAGCACAAAAATGGCTCAGTGTTTCCATATTGATTTTATATAGGAAATACAATTCCGAAAATCAGTGCCGTTATATTTTATGATTTTATAAGACACAAAAGTCCATCAAACGAATGCACAAACATTCGTGCGTAATAAAAAATAGCGAGGGTAGTTTCTAACGTCTTTATAATATATTTTAAACATTTCTTTTAATCCCCTTTCTTGCAACAAAGATGTACATCTTTGTTGCAAGTACTTTTTTACGTTTCTTTTCTTTTGTTCTCTTTATAGTAATTAGTAACGCTACTATTGCAGCTCCTTCGAAGACCTTTCCGCACGAATGTACAAGAAACACTACGCTCGGCTTGGTCTCCCAGCCCTGGTCGGCCGGCGACTGAGTTGCCGGCAGTGCGTGACGGCTCTTAAGTGACCCAATACGCACTGTCGACTGGTCGCCGGTGTCTCTCAATTCCTATTTATTATCAGCCCGGAGTCAGGAATTTGTGTCTGATATGACGATAGGCTCGCTCCCTATCATATCGGGGGAAGGAACACATAAGGCGAAACGAGGATGTCCTGGTTGCACCTCTGCCTTCCCCTTCTGGGATAAAGGCGTGCTGTTTATGTATGTATGTATTTTAGCCTAGTGACTATTTTGGAAAAAACTAGCTATACTATCATAAATATGTTAAAAATCATAATATTCAAAAACACAACTTAAATCGTCGTGGTGCGGCGCGGCGAATTGACGTTATCCACGATCTTTTCCGTTTTCACTTTCTTTTTTATTAAGTTGATATAAACGCAAGATAATTATTGGTATTTGATAGGCGCATAAAGAAGCTAACGCAGTCTCTTGAAATACGTCCACTTTGTAGTCGCTGGCAAATGAGTATACCGAGAGTGTGGACGGCTAACATTCCTGCAGCCTCCACTCGCTAAGACTCGTGCCGAGAGCCTCAAGGAGGCACGGCGCTTCGCGGCCTAAAGATCGTCTAGGCCCTCCGACATGCTGCTGTCAACATAATATTAGGAACAGTTCTTTCTCTTCACATTTTACTTTATTTGACATGTTCATCATTATCATCATCATTAACCCTTACGCGTCCACAGCTGGACTTATGAATATGCATGACTTTTAACTTTTTTTTCCTTTTATGGCTCCGCACTTGTTTGGTCTGCCGTATGTGTTTCAAAACTTATTTTGTTACATTGTGAATGTTGATAATCTGTGTTGCTAATAGAGCTTGATGTGGCGCTGGCAACATTGCACAAAAGTCAATAATTCTGTTTTCTGTAAATGGTTGTGTTTACATGTTAGGATTTTTCTCAAATGTAACTCTAAAGTAAAAGCAATAAGTGTATTTTTTTATGAAAATTGATTTATTAAACTATACATTGAATATGTTGTGCATTTTGATCTTTTTAACTTGGTAATATTTACATCGTTTGCTCAATTTATTCGACTACTGCGCACCAGGGAAATATGTTTCACAAATCCGATTACTCGTTCAGTTTTCGTCAGAGGTTTTGCAGAAACGATGATTTTGACGACGAATTGAATGATTTGTTTAACAAGAAATTTCAATTTCGTTTCAATGCGGCTTGGAAGTTACCAGAAGTGGATTCGTGGTTTTCGGCACCGCCGTGGAAAGTTAAGGAGCTAGAGGTGTTGAAAAGCCGGCTGAACTTCCATAAAAGTCAGTTGAACGACTTCAACATTGAAGAGTGGAGCAGCCACACGCGCCGCCGGAACCCTGCAGGCGAGGTGGTGTGGAAGATCAGGTGCCTCATCAACCCCGAATTTCTGACCCAAGCGTGGACCAAATTCTACGAATGCGCCTGCACGTACAACGTGGTGCCGACCGAGGCTGTAACAGATGGAAAAATGGTGTCTCTGCACCTGTGTGAGGCACCTGGTGCTTTTATCACGTCACTGAATCACTACTTGAAGACAAATCATCAAAACACTGAGGTTAGTCTAATGAATGTTAATATTAAAAACAAACTATCATAATGAGATACCTTAGACAAACAATAATAACAAAGGTATATCATTCCTTTGTTTGCTTTAGTGGTTAAAATAACAGTGTACTGAGAGACAATAGTGGTGCAATCTTAGAAATTCCGACATTTTACATCTATTCCTTTTTAGTAAAAACAATTTAGTAAACATGCATTCTATTTTTAAAATAAGAAAATACCAAACACAATTGTAAACTGTGTTATATAAGAACATTACTAACACTACAGCTTCAAACTAAAATTATTATTACATGAGAACTTGGAGCATTACCGTGTAATCAAAAATACCTAGTAACTTTATAGCACCAACCAGAATAATGCAAGTTAAAAAATATCTTAAAATCTTCTGTCCAGTGGAAGTGGATTGCCAACACCCTAAATCCTTACTACGAAGGAAACTCTCCATCAAACATGATCAGCGATGACCGGTTCATGTACCACACCCTGGACAACTGGGACTTTGGAGTGGACAATACAGGGAATCTCATGGACTGGGAGAACTCCCAGGCCATCATTATAAAGGCCAAATCTCTTGGGAAGGTAATTTATTTATCTTATCAAAAAGTCAACTACTTTATGCTGCATTGCCATTAAGTAGTAATTAAGTGTATATTAAGGTATTTGACTCCATATTTTTTATTATGTTTAATAAAAGGTATATCCAAAATCTAGCAAAGAAAGAATATAACAAAGAATTTGGAAATCCATTCAGAATTAAGTAAGTTAGAATCGTTTTAAATCTTGTGGTGGGATTAAAAGAAAAGGGAAAACAAAACTAGTGATGTCACTTGTCATTACAGTGTGCATGTGTAAAAGAGACTGTAAGATATCTGCAATACACTCCCACTCTTTTTTAAAATTGCTAATATTTGAGTCCTTTTACAAGCTACTTTTTTTATTGTTTTCACTTTTTTTAAATGGTATTTGTGTCTGAATGCAAAAAAATACAATAAATAAAAATTGATCATAGTCAAATATCCTATTAACACTTGTTAGTGATTAGATACTGATATCTTGTAGTGCAGTTTACAGGAAAATCATCATAGAATAGGATCAATCAGTTGTATAACATTCAGGAAATAATTTTAATTACTTCCTTTTTCAGATGATAATAATAATAACGACAAACATTAGCAATTTAACACTGATTTTGATTTTTATTTTAATCTTTTAATTATAGTAACAATATCTAAGTTTTTGTGAAAAAATATTTTTTATTATTTATTTATTTAGGCATCAAACAGTAATTTTTTTACAAACGTTTTTTTGTACAAAGAAGTAAAGTGTAACAAAAGACCTACAATACTGTAAAAAGAATAATACAGAAAATAGTATGTGGAACACTAAAAAATAGAAGGATTCCAATAAAGTACATTTGTTTTCGAGGGAAAAAAAACTACACACATACCTAATTAAATAAATTAAAAAAAAGAATATTTTTTTTTTTTATAATATAGGCTGCAAACGTGCATACGGCTGAATAAATGAATGCATTAATTAAATTATAACATGAATAACACTAACAAGAACAAAATAAATAAATACAAATTGTGACAATATCAAGAAAAACTTAAATAGTACTTAACATTTTTTGCAATTTTAATTTCAAGCGGTCAAGAATGATGTTAAAAATATGTATATTGGTGAAATCTTTATTATAAGTGTTGGCCGAATGATATAATAAGGAATTTCGTGTATAAGTTTTATGATATTCAGCACATTCTATGCATATGAAACAATGATTTATACAATATACTTTTGCAGGTGATGTTGGTAACAGCAGATGGTTCAATAGATTGTCTCCAAAAGCCTGATGCTCAAGAAGAGGTCACATCTCCACTGCACTACTGTGAGATTGTCACGGCATTACAAGCTCTAAGCCCAGGTACTTTGAGATGCTTTGTTGTAGTTTACCTTTATTAGTACTTAAGTATCTCGAATGAATACAATGAAAAATAGCATCAATATGTTTTACTCCCTTTACATTTATTGAAGCTGGGTATTGGTGTAGGTTGAAGGATTTTACCCACAAAACATATAGGGTGATAATGACACATGGTATTTCATTTAAACCATATATTCCTAAGCACCCCAGATGACATTGTACCAAGGTTGAAAAGTCTGCCTGGTAGTTTTGTCAAAAATTGCGATTTAGTTTTCAATGCTTTTGATCAACGCGTATATACGAGTCTTTTTACGGCTCAGGTAAGTTCCCCAATCGGACTGAAGTTTAGCTAAGCGGTAAAAATACTCTATATGGGGTGGCCAAGAATCATGAAAACAAAATTTACGATTTTTGACAAAAAATCATCAGCTTTTTTTTTTCGAATTTTGTACAATGTCACCCGAGGTGAAGAGAAACATTTGGGTTAATTATTTTATTTGTGTGAATAGCACCTTTTTTCGGATCAATAGGCGCTTGTAAGTTATTTTCTTTTGTCACTTATCATTGGAAATGGGACCAAACCAAGAACCGTCAGAATTCAGAAAATATTCCACAGACGCTGTTACTTTATCAATATGGCCGTTCTCGTTGTTAATTTTGCATTATTTATTCATAAAACCAATTAATACACACAGTCATATACCGGACATATCCAGACTGCGTCAGAAAACTCAAATACCTGATGTCAATATCACCCTGTATAAAGTCTCCATCTTAGGTCTGAATACACATAAGTGTAACCAAACTGAATTGCCAATTGATATTACTTCCACTACAGAATAAAAATTCTTAGAATCGCATTTAAAAAACAAGAGTTCTAGTTAATAACGTTGTTAAGATGTTGCCTTATTATATCCGATGTATAATTGTATTAATTTCGTCGGCTTCCGTGGCGCAGTTGGTTAGACTGTGAAAAGAGAGGCCGCGGGTCCTATACTCGCACCAAGACAAATAATATTTATGTGAACCACAAGTATTTGTGTCAGGTCTAGGTGTTCATGATGCCAAAAAGTCTCTCGTAGTGTCTGATACTTATGACACGCGACTTGTAACTTAGTGTGGGTTCAGCACTATTTATATAACTGTTGGGTGTATTTATTATTTATTTATTTTATCCATTTCAGGTGGTACTTTCATATTCAAGCTGTTTACGATATTTGAGCATTCCACTGTGAGCTTGCTGTATCTCATCAACCATCTGTTCCGTGAGGTCAACATCTACAAGCCAGTAACATCACGACAAGGCAATTCAGAAGTTTATGCTGTGTGTTTAAACTACAAGGGAGTCAGTTCCCTGGAGAAATACATTCCTGTTTTGAAATCCGCATATGGAACAGAATTTTATGGCAACATGGCACTGTTTCCACTTAACGAGATACCAGACAGCTTCCTCAAACAGGTGCAAGAGTGTGCCTGCTACTTCTGCTCAATACAGTGTCAAGTGATCAATAATAATTTGCAAGCATATTTGATGCAGAATAACATAGCACTTCACAGAAACATTAAGAAAATCCGAGCAATCGTTGCTACTGAATTTATATGGCGATACGACCTGAAGCCATTGGAGTTTGAACAGGAAATGCTGAAAGGGATCTTGCATGAAGAAAACAAGATCAATACAAATCCAAGATACCACCGTGGGTCCTACACTGAAAGGCAGTTGTATACGAAAATGTCACTACGAGAGAAACTCATAAATTTAAACTCATTCCTTCATACAGAGGTGCTTTCGAATCCTATGATCTTAATAAGTGAACCTGTGAAATGGATCGCATATTATGATGATACAAAAGAATTGAAGCATGTCTTTACATATGGCCATCCTTTGCAGAAAATCAACAGCTCCAAATTCATACTTGTGCCAATTTTTAAACTGTACCAACAGATATTAGCAGAGGAAGAGTTTAAGGAGATTATCTTTTGTAAAGAAACCACTAAAAAGATACAGGAAATTGGCGACATCGGTGTGGAAGTGGCAAAAATATTGAATTTACCAGATTTTAACTATGTTGAGAGTTATCACTTACATGAAAAAAGATGTTTTAAGATGCTTTTGGAAGCTTTAAGGGAAATGTCGGTCGGACAGACCATTCTATTGCACAATTTGAACATTCTAACACATTTTAATGTTAGCATATTGCACATTATATCTAGAAAGTGTTTTGAAAAGACTGGTTTTGTATCTCAAGGTGGGATTGTCCTCAACAACTTAATGAATAAATCAGCAATAAAATATTTGGAGGTTGTTGAGGAGGAGTGTGAAAAGATTAAGAAAGACTGTGCAAAAGATGTACTCAATACACTCCCGGTACAAACTACTAATGCTGGGGAGTTTTTCAATAATATTGTCTTCTATAATAACACATTCTACAGGAACAAATGCATAGAACACCTGTCTATGATTGAGAAATTTGTCTGAATACTTATATGTATTTATTGTGTGAGTATTTTTATTAATCTGTTTGTTATTGATGTGATGTATACGTATTTGTTGAATGTACATCTCTATAAAGAGTTTTATATGTCGCCATTCGCTATGCATATTCATGAAAGTATGTACAGAAATGTACCTATAATTTTGTATGACCATATTTTAAAAATATTTACTGTTTATTCTAATTATTATGAATCCTGTTTTAAAAACCCCCTGGAAAAGCCTAAGTGTTCTCTAATTAGCGTGGGGCATTATATACTAAGTATACAATATGGCATATTTTTGAAATCAAAGTAAATTTTGGGTAGATGCATAAGTATTTTTAAATATACTGCAATTGTTTCACTCTTAGCAGTTGACGATGTGTATAACTCTTCCTTTTGTAAATATGACTTCCTGAATGTGATATAACGTCTATAATATTAAAATCCTTAACGTAATTATGACTGATGTTTTTTTATTGCATAAGTATGGTAAACGAGCATACAGGTCACCTGATGGTAAGTGATTACTGCCACCCATGACCATCCAGAACACTTGGTTCATAGATGTGTTGCCGGGCCTTAAAATCAGGAGAAGAGTGGGAAAACAAAGAATGAGAAGAGGAAAAGGGTATTGAGCATCTGGCCATCTCACTCACTGAACGAAACACAAGAGCACGTCGATTTCCTGTGAGACAGTGGTACCACCCCCGATGAGTATGCCCATTCATGCTGACTTGTGACTGACAACAGCGTGTGTGTTTTATTTCATGACTAAAATCATAACAATAATTTTAATTATCTATGAATGTTTTTATTCATTTCTTTCGACAACATTTTCTTAGACAGTGTCGTTGACTAAATAGTTTCTCGTAACTTTGGTACCCACGTTATAAAACTGGTATCTTACTGTGGAGTCAGGAGCCAGGGCGACGTGTGTAGCTATTGATTAAATTTATGCAGTAGTAAAGCCACCCCGCACCCATTAGTTAGTTTTGTGTAGGTATTCGAATATAATGGACCTGCGTTGTCAGCACCGTGCCATACAGAAATCCGACGGGCAGTAAATTCACTCTCCCTTTTCAATCCTCTATTCCCAGTAAACCACCAAAGTACCACAAGTATATAAGTTGGAATAATAAATAACCACTGAAGTGGTATTACTATTATGGAGTGGCAAAAGCAATCGCGGGAATAACCCAATCATAAAGAAATTAGGGATTGTCTATTTGCTCAGTTAATAGTTCTGTTATATAAGAAAATAAAAGATAGTGAGCACTTAACACCAGCGATAGATTAAAGCCTTTAAACGCAATTCAGACGCTCACGCGTATTTTAATTCCTTTGCATAGTAAATCTTTCGTAATTTACAGTGCCATGGCCCGCGATCGTATAACGTGCGTCGTCGTCGCCTCGGCGCGTTAAAAATACACCGTGTGCAAAGGCCCTTAGAAGGTAGCTCAGGTAGTGTTCATTTTGGAGGTTTTGATTATTTTGTGCGTATCCGATCGTATATAGAATTTTCAGACGAAATATTTTTGGCATTGTACTTTTAATCTGTAAAATTGCCTATATTCATTCATTTCATTCTTTATGTCAGTTCCACCATTCGTTTGTATCGTTCACGCGCGTCTTCATAACTGTCAAATCAAAACGAATTCAAAACAGAATTGAGTAAAAAAAATTAGAATATTTAATCAATTTTGTGATTCTAGGTGTTTTTAATCATTACGTGAATAAAAGAATTAAAACTACTCCATGTTGTAACTATAAACGAGCAATATGGATATCAACGAAGGTAAATAATTGAGATTCAGGGCTATGATCATGTTGTACTCTTTTAGCGGTGTTCTCATCATGATTTTTCGTTTGTAATACACTATTTATTTAATATATAGGTATTTCGACGTATTGCACGAAATTTTTGGACGTCGCTGCAATAGTATTAATTCCTTCTATAGTAATAAGTACAAAAAATAATTTGTGAATTGAGGTTATAAAAATTTGCCCAATTACAAAATGCAAACCTAGCAAAAGTCATGAGTTTTGTTTCTAGAGTCGGGTATAAGGTGAAGAATATAGTAAGGTATGCTTTTTCAATCACCTATAAAAATATAAGTTTGAATTTTGAATCCAGGCACAACAACAGATGACTTATGGACACCATACAAGGAACTGGTGTCTGTGGTGGAGGGGTACCTCGCGCATGAGAGCGGAGAGGCGCCCTACTCTGTGCACACATTCGAGTCTGTGCTCCGGAGACATAAACAAACATTCCTTACTCTTATGAAGAATCCGGTAAGTTAAATGAAGTGACAAAACTCACAATTTGTGTTTTTTCAGTTGTTGCTCCGTAACAAATATTTGTGTGAATCACAGGTATTTGTTTCGGGTCTGGGTCTATGTGAGATTGAAAAGTCTCTCATAGTTTCTGATAACCATGACATAAAACACAATTTTAGTGTGGGGTCAGGACTATGTATGTGTCTGTTGGGTGTATTTATTTGTTATTTAAAAATACCTATAAATCACTACTTAAAAAAAAACAAATAGTGTACGATTATTTGGAAATGTATATTTTTTTATTGAAACTCATATTTCTAGGTAAAAAAAACAGTAACCAATATTGATAGTACTGTATGATAGATCTTAATATTTGAGTAAAACATTTATCCCACTTGCATGATCAACATGATCTTGTTTCAAATTTAATTTTATGCAGATATCCTTTAATTTATCATCATTTTGATAAATGTTTTTAAATGAATATAAATTAAAGTACTACATTTTAATATGCAGCCTAAGAATGCAGCCGCCAGGGATGAAATAAAAAAGGGCATTACTGAGGGCATAACACTGCCCAGTGTGGGCAGAACACTCCTCTCTAAAGAGCTAGTGGATGAAGCAATTATTATATCAGGTAAGTTTATTAATTTTAAATTCAGTAAAAAAATCAACTTCTGTACAAATATAATATTTGTACAGAATTCAATAAAATCGTATATTTTATTGTGAACAGCACAACCATTCAACTGAATAAATTTCAGTTTATATCATAGAAAAACAATCACAGAGAACTGTGTTTTAGTCAAGCATACCCTCATAATTATATTCACTTTCTTTCATTATGGTTTAGTCGCAGTTGGATGTAAAACTTATCATCTTCATCACCTTCAACCTCAAGAAATCCCTTGTTAAAAAAAAAGGTCACCCTAAAAATCTCTACAGTGACTTGTTGGATGCAGCCTGCATTATTTCACCATAATAGTATAAACATATTTTCAAAACCTCTCTCAATTGTATTCTCCATCATAGTGACCTGTGCCCTGCAGTGAGATGTGCCTGGACTGATACAGATTTTCTCAAAATTATCCTGTATTTTGTAGATATGTACAATGTGAGTGAATATCTGGCGTTGGAGTTGCTGCATACCGCTCAGCGCCAGTTGCCGCGACACCCAGGATTGCCACGCGGGCTTGTTGCTATTCTGCTGTATTATGATGGACGGAAGGCACTCGTGCAAGCTCTGAAAGAGCTTTGCATGGCTAGGGATGGTGTGTGCTGGTGAGTATAGGATATACTTATTACAGGTTGGCAAATAAGAGTATGGATTTAATGAGGGTGCTTGAAGATCTAATTTATTATTGATATGGCAACCCAACACTGACATAAATGTTTAAACATATGTATTTTGTATTTATTGTTGATAATGAGCCCTTTTTTCATTTTAAATCGCAATACAGCAAAAACCGTAATAGAATTTATAGAAATCCTTGTTAAATTTTATCTGTGTGCATAGCAATGACGTTTTTAATAGTATTGCCAATTTTTTTTCTTTTGTACCTACTTTCACCACACCATACTCTTTTTGCCAAGTTATAAGTGATATTCATAAAGATGATTGAGATTATATATAAGCATAATTTTCGTATCTCCAAAGCCATAGTACCGTATAAAGTGTTCTATTATAATAAGGCAATATTTTCTCACAGGTCAATAAATGCCCGGGAAGAGATCATAAACTACGTCTCTCGATATGTAGAGCAGTTAATATCGGATGGACTGCTGGGCAATGTCCTGGAGGCTCTGGGCAGGTTCACAGTGGAGGTGGAACTCGACTTGCTTCAGAGGAACAGGGCGCTGCCCCCTCACAAGCACCATGCAAGACTACTGGCTACTATTGATAATACCAGGTACTGTGTAGGATTTTTCATTTACATTTTACTCTCTTTTTGTAAAATATTCTTGGTTATAAATAATAAAAAAATAATAAACTGTGGAGTGATAGAAAAATTTATAACCCTGAAAATATTGTATTGCTTGTATACAAGAATACTGTTGTACACATTATTTTAGTCATTTTGTGTTCATAACTAAATGTTTAATGTATTAATTTTGTATTTTTTTTACAGAAAATTAATGGCTGGAGTAATATTTGCAGCATCAGCACAGAAAGGTCTGGGCAGGGACATGCTTCTCAGACTACTTGCAGATGTAAGATGTTTTTATAATATTGTCTAAATATATTTCCAATATAATTATATTCTTTCAAAATGTTGTTGGAAATCTGCTTGGAATTAAACAGTTTTTTATGAATTCAAGGTATTTAATTAATGTAATTCATATTGTTGTAGCAAACCACGTCGCCAACACAAGGTCCCACCGGTGCATTGGATGAAGTGTCGCTAGCTCTGCAGATGGCGCTACTGTACGCCTTGGATTTATCAGTATTACACAGGTAATATTCATTTCTTTATATTGCTCTTATTTCTATGTTATCAATTTTATTATTTGACTTAAAAAATCTCTCTGTTTCGCCGTTTTGATTTTAGACTATTTTTTTAAAAGATCTCGAAATAATAATAATAAAGAGTTGGAAGAAAAAAAGACCGAATGGTCTTTTACATATAATGCCTTTGAATGTAGTATTGTTTGTGAAAGTAGTGTGATTATGTTACTCATGTAATCACTTTTCACAGTGAATTTAATATAACATTACAATATTTTTTCATAGACGTGAGGATGGTGAGGAACTAGCAAAGAAATTACCCTTAATCCAAGATCCAGAGTTAATATCAGTGCTGCTGGATGAGTTGTCACCCCCTGGAAACCAGTCAGAGGTCCCTGAGAAGGGGTCAGGGGTGCGTGCGCTATGCCAGCTAGCTTTGGGGCTGGCGCTGGCGGCGTTGAAGAGGGCGCCACAGTCGCTGCTGCGTGGAGCGTCAGCAGATCTGTTAGACCAGGATGAAATGCTTGTTGATGCTGCTATAGATGGCAGGGTTAGTTTTTTAAATCAATTAGCCTTGTTGATAATGTGAAATTTAATTTCGTGTCATGTCATCAATTTAAGAAGAAGCTGGGTACACGCTACATTCAGGTTTAAATTATAAGTTGTGGATGGACAAACGAAAAAACTATGACATGGTATGCTATGGTACTCAAATGACAGCTGCCATGCAAAATAAATTATAGTGCTTACTTTTATCAAATAATTTCACCCAGTTGTTATAAACTTGAGTCAGTATAATTGTGATTTGTCTGCAGGTGTTTGAGTACCTGGAGGAGGCGATACTGTCAACGGATTATGTCGTAAAGGAAGAATATTACCAGCGGCGCATCCACACGCTCATCACCGACTTCATCGTGCTCATGCACTCCAAGCTCATGGAGATGCGCGTCAAGTGAGTAGTCTCTTATCTTATGTACCCATTTGTTTAGTTGCTGTTCGTTATTTGGTCCCTATTTTTAGTTTTTTCGTGCATTTGAATTTTACAAACTTAAATATTATTTTAATTAACAAGATATTTTATTAAATAGTCCTTCGAGCTTGATACATGATACATACATGCTAAGTTATTCTTCGTCGATTTTTAAAGATATACATACCTTGGTGAAGTATATTTTTAGTATTGTTATGTGATATTGGTAGTGAGTGTAGTAATTCGGTATTGGTTGTGCGTGTAGGGCGGACGAGGCGGCGCGCGCGGCGGCGACGTACGCGGCGGAGGGGCTGTGCGGGTGGGGCGGCGCGCGGCCGCGGCTGCACGCGCTGCTGGCGTGCGTGCGGCGCGTGTACGCGGCGGACCCGCTGCGGCTGCGCGGCGAGTACTGGGCGGCGTGCGGCGGCGGCGGGCGCGCCGAGCCGCGCGCGGCCACGCTGCACAAGTTCGTGCGGCTGGCGGGCGGGCTGGCGTGCGCGGCGCTGCTGCCCGCCTACCTGCGCGCGCTGGCGGCGCTGGCCGTGCCGCAGCACACCTGGGCGCTGCTGGCGCGCCGCGACGCACTCTCCGCGCACCATCTGCTCACCGCGCTCGCCAGATACTACCAGTCAGTACTCATGTTCAAACATATTCATACTAAAACCAAATATTTTGTTGTTATAAATCATTTGAGAATATTTAATACAGCCCCACATCTATAATTTGTTCTCCAAATTAATAAAAATCATTTGATACAGTAATCTGCGTGTGGATCCAGCACCATTCGCAGACCACCTGCACTCTTCGTCACTAGGTGCTTCAGCTATCGTCACGCCAGCAGCTCGACCTGGGAAGCTGCTCGTCAGACAAGAAGAAGTAAGTATATGGACGATATGTTATTCCTGGGAAATATAGGGAATCATAAGACGAAATATAACCGACTGTCGCCGATGAAAATTCTATCTGTTCTGTCAGCAGCAGTACTAAAAAAATCTTTCAAAGCTTCAAAAGCAGGCGCGAGGCTTTCGGCGATGGGAAGAAGGGCGTTTCTGAACGAAAATGACATCAGGATATAGTAATTAAACCCACAATAAATATATATTTGTCTCCAGGTGGAAGGGATGATCGCGGCGCTGCAGCTGATCGCGGCGGTGGCGCGCGAGGACGCGGCCGCGTGCGTCAGCATCTGCGAGAACTTGCAGTGGGACGCCATCAACTGCATGTTCGGTACGCTTTACTATAAACAATAGTAGAAATTATCAGTTAACGGCACGGGCCGCTTCTACAATATGATATACGATTAAGAGAGGTTATTAAATGTTATAAGATGTATTAATGTATTGTGTGTGTCAGGGTTGATGTGCTGCCACGTGCCAGTGCAGCTGAAGGCGGAGCTGTGCGCATGCGCGGGCGCGCTGGGCGCGGGCGGCGGCGGCGCCGGTGCGCAGCGCGTGTGGGCGGCGCTCGAGGCTGCCAAGCTCGTCACCGCGCCGCGTGCACTCGCCGCAGATCTCAGGGAGGTACGGACTACAGACTTTACCACCATCCTGCAACCCTAGATAGATGGCAGCACTGAAGCTTAGTCTATGGGAGTGTCTAACTAATCCTTAAGTAAATCAAGGGTATAAATCACTATCGAGCATAGACGTTCTAATTTAAAAAATGTCTATGATTGATGCAGTGCGTACGTGCACGTTTCATTTAGCGTGCGTAGTGTCTAGTGAACATGTACATTTTTTAATGCATATGAACTCACAAACGTGCATGCCACTTTTTTCAATTCTAAAATGATAAGGAATGGACTTCCTGAAATGGGATAACTATCCATGTATGCTATTCATTAAGCTAAACCTATTTACTGATCCAGGTGGAATGCAGAATGGAAGAATACCCAGTGTCCCGCGCATTGGTGTCGCTACTAGAAGCCCTATCAGGGGCTGCGCCCTTACCCCGGGCTCTCGGCGCTGGCACCAGGTCCCCTGGCCTCGACCCTTATGTAGACTACGTGCTTAATCAACTGGCGCTACCAGCACCGCACAGATCTTATGCCAAGCCGCATGAAAAATGGGAGGTAAGATATCTTATTTATTATATAAAAAATATCTCGTGAAGGGTGTTTATATATAGTTATATGAAATAAAAAAATGCCATATAATAAATCTAGTTAGGAAATTGAGTTGTCAGTTATCAATAATTATCTTTATACAGGCTCAGCAATAAGACTATTCATCATTTGTTCATCCATAATCATCATTCAATGAGAAAGTTGGCTTATTATTTTACTATCTTTCTTTCATAGGGATAGACGAATGAAGCATCATGATTGTTAATAAAAAAAACTATTTTTATACTTCGAAAAATGCACAGTTCTGAAACATCACCAGCTCTTGTGTGGTCTTTTAGGTCATACCATAACTAATTCCTCTCACTCCACAGATGCTGGCCCTCTGCTTCCGGCTGTTCGTACGCTGGTTGGAGCAGTACGAGCCCTCCCCCTCTGATTTCCCCCCCGTGGGCCGCGAGCCGGACGCCAACCCCCCACCCGGCTTCCGCCTGCTCATACAGATGCACACCAAGTCAGAGTTGCTGCGTTTGCTGTTGACCTCGCTGGACGAGGCCCATGAGCTGCTGAATACTAACCCTGGAGTGGGACGAGTGAGTGTTTTATATTGGGGAAGGGTGGAGCTTTTTGTGAGGTTTGTGATGTTAGAAGGTACTATGCTAAATTAGTATGAGTTGATTGTAAGATGAAGATGTCATTGAAGTGTTGGAAATCATTGGGGCTGCTTAGCACATTTTGTTGGAAAAGTTGTTGGAAATTTAGATTTTTAACTAGCAACACTATATTAAGACTTATTTATAGCTGGAATTAGCTATTTACCGATTTGCATACAAAGTTTTTACAAATGAAATCTAGTAATTTGTTAGAAAATTAAATATTACCTGAAGGTGAGTAAGTTTGAAGGAGTTATAATGTGATTGTGTTGTATCGCAGGAGGTGGTGGAGCAGAGCCTGGTGTGCGTGCTGCAGCTGCTGGAGCGCGCCTTGCTGCTGGAGCGTCCGCTCAACACGGCCGCCGTGGAGGCGGGCCGCGGAGTGCTCGTCGTGGGACTCTCCAAGCTCATACTCGGTCCGTACACACCACATACCACACACCATATCCACTATGAAGACTCCTTTGTACATTTTCATACCCTTAAAACTTGTTTGTTTCTACAGACTTGGGCTATGTAAAGTGATGACAATAAAATAAATCAATAACTTAAGTCACAATTATGTCATAGAAATAGGCTAAGAAAATACCATTTTCAATTTTAGTTCAGTAGTCTGAAATACTTATCGAGTCATAATTGATTAAAACACAGATATCTTTACTTAATATGAAATGAGGCCAGTGTCAGAGGAACAATATAATATGTAGGCTAAATCAAATCAAAATATTCTTTATTCAAATCGTCTTTCACAAGATCTTTTGAATTGTTAATGACTGCTAACAACGCTTCGGAGCGTGTTGTAGCTGTAAAGAAGAAATGGCGCAAGAAACTATCTTCTTTTGTTTCTTTCTTTTTATTGTTTTTAAGCAATTTACAGTTATAATGGTTCATGTCATAAATGTTTTCATTGCTTGCAGAACCCGAGGGTCCAGAGAACTACTGTCGCCTGGTAACGTGTTGCCGCGTGGTTCAACACTGCGCCACTCTGCCGGCGGCCGCGTCGCGTGCCGTGGCGGTGCTACGCCTAGCGTTACGTGCGCCCGCCGCCGCTAGACATCTGCTGGCACTACTCTCGCACAAACATGCACTCGCTGCTGAAGTCAGGTTAGATGTACCTTCGGGTACGCACACACACGCACTCACATGCACGCACACGCATACACGCATACGCATATACAATGCAGATATAGTGGAGGAAAAAATATGGCACCAAAAGTTTGTACTTTCTTGAATTTCTATCGACTTATAAAATTTTGCAACATTTTCAAATCCATCTATTCATTCATGAATAATTCGACTATATGAGGTTTTTTAAAAGTGGCTACCACAAGTAAAACATTTCTACCAGCATTAGGCTTCTTTAAAACTCGCACACAGTGACTTATTGGTATTAATTAAATATTTGTTTACCCTTAGGCATGGTTTCGTGGAGTGCCTAGAAGTTGAAGACTGGCCGGAGAGTGAAAGCGAAGAGAATGAAGCGCTGCGACAGGCGAAGGAAGGCATAGTGATGTTACTACACGAGTTGCTGCCCACCGCGCCACCCAACCTCGCGCACTTCCTGCTCGGATACCAACTCAATGAGGACGTAAGTATCAACGATAATACATTGTTTTAATTTACATATATATATTGTTTTATTTTGTTGTTTGATATACCGAGCGAAGTGAAAGGGATTTAACAGAAAGGAATATTGACTGGATCCGTCTGAATAATACCAGACAGAATGAAAGATATCAATTTTTACACGTACCTACGCACGCATTTACGGACGAATGGACGGTCAAAGCAACGAACGAATATACGAGCGAGGTATAACAATAAGGAGAAAATGCCATAATATAAGGTAATTGTTGTGTATTAGGTGTCTCGCAGTGCGTTGAACGAGCCTGGCGCGGCGGGGTACCCGCGCACGTGTCTGCACTCCATACTCGATCTGCTCGACCAACACATCTCAGGACAGAATGCCGCCAACAGGTAAGTCCATATAGTATACAATATCTGTGTATAAGCATGGTGTACCAGAAACACGCCTATCCGCCAATAGCCTGTTTTTATTTCCATATTGAATACAAATTACCTGTCGAGTATAAAATAATTTTACACCAAACAATTTGTATAATATGTACATAGTGATATAAAAATAATTATAATTTGTAGATATAGACCAGTGCAATTACATTGGAAATTTTTCGTTTAATATTGCGATAGATTAGTCTCATTATACTCATTGTATTTTTACTCCTTCTGGGTCACAAACAAGAGCTATGATTAATATTAAAAATCATCACTATATTTGTGTACAGAGAGGCGAGCAACTTGATCGAGAGTTGTTACCGGCTGGTGTACTGGCTGTGCGCGCGCCCCACCACCTCCGCGCCCGCGCTGCGCTTCCTGCGCTCGCGGGACTACTTCCTGTGCCGCCATATCAAACATACCATTGATTTGAAGGTAATAACTTAATTACTGTTGTATTTGAGATTTGAGAGTCGAAACAATGGAAGATCAAACATAGTTGGTTTTTGTGACAATTCACTTTTATTTTACTTATATTAGGAATGGAAATTTGTAACGTATATAATTTGATACTTTGTTAAATTACCAATAAATGTTATCTATTGAAAAATTCGAAAAAGTGTTTATTGAAATTGGTCCGTATTAGTGCCATGGTATATGTTGACCATTAAATACTTTCATAATGAAATGTAAAGGTAGCGTGTGTTGTTGCAGAGCGGCAGCGCGGTGAGCGTGTCGGCGCGCTCGTGGGTGGTGCGCGCGTGCGCGTGCTCGTGCGGCGCGGCGGGCGCGGCGCGTCACGTGGCCGCGCTCAGCGCACTGCTGGCCGCGCTCGCGCACGAGCCCAACGCACAGGTGTGCATACCCGCATTACTTATTATTGTATTATGTCTATTTATACGTATCTTGTGTTTATTGTCTCTTTTAACTGTCTATGGAAATTATTAAGTAAATTTTTGTAGTAAAATAAAAGATTGATCATACCCTCGTTTGAACTCTGGCTTTAAATTCAGTGTATTTTCAATATTTTGAAATTTAAAATTACATATTGAGAAAAATTGTCTAAAAAGAAAAAAATATTAACAAGATTTCGTATATATGTATGTGAGAAAAAATACAGTACAAATACAAAAAGGAAAATAAAAAAATATACGGTACAAAAATATATTATTAAAATAAACCAATAACTTTAGGATTGGGAGTGGTGCCTCTTACGTCGTCTCATAGAAGATTTACCGATGAGTGTGGAAGAGACGCCGGAGCCGCGCTGGGAGCTGTTCCAGCCGCACCAACTCAGACAGGTCATCGCCTCCTGCGACTTGCCCACGGGTAAGAAAAAGTGCATTTTATCATAATAATATACACATGGGAGCATTAAAAATATGCATTCCATTATCGAAAACTCTCTTAAAATTAGGTCATTAGTTTTTGAGAAAATTACGGATATACATAAACACAGATTGAGTACAGACCATTCTTTCTTGAAGTTCGATAAAAAGTGAGTTTATCGGGCGTCATGTCACTATTTGAAAAAATTTACATAGTTTTTGTTGTGTTGTGTGCAGGCATGGGCGGCAAGCGCATCAGCGTGTCGCGCGTGCTGGCGCAGCTGACGCGCGAGCTGGCCGGATACAACCCCAGCGCGCCGCAGAGGAACCTCGTCTCCGCCGAGATACAGAAGGTGCGGTTTTACAATAGAATAACATTATAAAAATACTAGTGATCTTTAGCGTAACATGGTCAGTGTTAAGTCAGAATCATGTTGAGTAATTTTGAAAACCTAAGAAACTATTAGTCGAGAAATACCGTCATAAAATTATGTGACAAAATTACCTTTACAAAAAAACGAGGCAAGTTAAATAATTTTTTTAAACATATTGAAAATGACCATTTAAAATAACATGTTTGTCAGGTGTTAGACTACGTAACTGAAGTAAACCATCAGCGCAACCTGGCGGCAACACTGACGCACTACTACGACTCGTGGCGACAACTCACCGAGATCCTGTTCTGCGTGGTCCCGCACGACATCCTGGACGTGGAGGCGCGCAAGAACCTGCTCCTCAACATCTTACAGGACCTCCTCAACAAGATACAGCCCAACGACGTGCTCCCACAGATAGGCAACCTGGTCTCAGGAACTGTGCTATTACTTCTAGTCAACCTACGCCATTGCTACATCCTACAGAAGAGAGAATCTAACCTCAAAACCAGCGACTTTGAAACGTCATTTTTTGGTCCTTCCAACCAGATCATGCAGACCAATTCGCTAACTCTAAAGTTTATACTGAAGAAAATCCTAAGCTGGATATTAGTATCGGGCGGGTCTACGCAGAAAATGCGTGTTAATTTATACGGGGCTTTGTTAAACTATTTGAATATAGTGAATTTGAAACATAGTCCCGCCGACCCAGAAGAAGACGTCAGTAGTACGTACGTAAGTCGATTAGACAGTTCCAAAGTGAAGCCTAGTAGAGAAGAGTCGTCGTTGAAAGCAATGGCTATAGATGTGATTAGTGATTTTGGGGAGAATTTGTGTACGATAGTGTGCAGTGACTGTATCGGGGCGGGGCATGATGTGTGCAGGATGGTGGCGTTGTCCTGCTTAGATATGTTGATAGAAATCAACCCGAGGACTGATTGGATGAACACGCTCACAAACCAGGGATATCTGAGGAGTTTGATTGATAGTTTGCTGCAAGATGACGAGGGATTGAAAGAGGTTAGTATTTTTTAAATGTTTAAAGTAATTTATTTGTACATTTTTAGAATTTACATTTCGTGATAAACTTAAATTCAACATCTGTCTGTTTGTCCAAACGTGAGTTTTAAATTTAAGAATGGTTACTCTAATCTACAGCATCTTTTTCGTAGTTCATAAACACTTATAGAACAGGTTAAACTTTGATATCGCTAGTTATTATTGCGTTAAAAGCAGCCAGACAAACTCAGCCTTAGTCTGAAACAATAATTTCATAATTATTATATTTAAATCTTCTTTTTTTACAGGCATTGGAACCCCAACCAAAATCCTTGCGCGTGCTCTACGTGTACGAGTCCAAGATGGCGCTGCTGATCAAGATGGCGGGCTCCCGTGCGGGCGCGGAGACGGTCCTCGCGCAGGGCGCGCTGTCCTGCCTCGCCAACCTCTCTGTACTCGACTGCCATCCAGACATACATACTGGATATAACGCGCACAGGGACACTGAGTTTGTGCCCTCTGTTGCTAATAGGTGGGTTGAACTGACATTTTATAGTTATTTACATATCGACTTGTCAAGATTTTATTACAGACCCGCGCAGAAAATAAGCGATTCCAATGACCAGATTTATCATTTGTTATGTAGTCTTACGTGCTTAATTCGATGCCAGAAATGCGAAAATGTGTCATTTATTTAAATGGTTCAAGTTTAATTTAAAAAAAACTTTTATCTTAATGTTATTATTGTGAATGTGTGCCAGGTTCCGCCAGATCCTGGTGCCGGCGCTGTCGCTGTGCGACGCGCTGCTCAGCACGCTGGGCTCGCACAACCACAGCTGCGTCATCCACGTCGCGCATCTGCTGCTCAGCCACGTCGAGTGCGTCGACATGGTGCTCAGGTGTGTATATTCATTGTATACACTGGTGTCAAAGAGTGGCTTCGATGCACGTGATGATAACGCTGAGAGATGGTTTCTTCGACACAATCGCACTGACCTAGTCAAAACTGTCATAGGTAGAACTCCATCTGCAATATGGTAATGCAACACACCAGCGCGAGTCATAGTGAAGCTTTTCTAGTTTTTACCATCGACTATTCCGTACCATTGGAAAGGAATCAAAGATCCAACCACCAGCTACATCTTTATCAATCACTCTCATCGAACAAATCATGAAGGCAAATGTGTTACTTCGTACTGCTGTGGTACCATACCGGCCTTACCGACCCTATAATACTGTAGCTATCGATAACAAAGCTCTACCTCTTAATATTTGTGTAATAGAATCATCAACATCATGTGTGTGCAGGGCGGCACACCCCGAGAGTTCCCGCTGGGTGCTGCGCGAGGTGGAGGCGGTGACGTCGGTGGTGGCGCGCGCGTGCGGCGGCGCGGCGCACGTGGCGGCGCTGCACGACGCGGCCGCCCCGCTGCGGAGGCTGCAGACGCTCATGTTGGCACTACTGGCGCGGTGTGCGCGCGCGCCGCCCACCAAGCACGACCATGAGGCCTCCGCGCTGCTCTACTACAAGGTTTGTTGAGATATATCACTATCATATGAGATTATTGTACCTATTTGATATTTTCCAATTACATAATGTATTGTAAAATAAATAATGCAATAAAAATATACATTATAAGTTATTTAATATTTTGAGTTATCGATACTACTGCCAGTCTTCTTTTCTGAACACATTGACTGTAGCGCCAAATTGTATACGCATACGTGATGCGCATGAAAACACAATATCACGTGTACGCTGCAGTTAATGTATTGAACCCTGTATTTTATTATGTCGATAACAATAATGCCCCTATTTTTCACCACTTTATAATTTTAATCCCCCCCATTACCCCTCAGATCGTATGCAACCTCCTCACATACGCTCGCAATCTGATGTCCACTGAGTACGAGCGAGAAGTAGTGACTGTACCGGGCGGCGGGGTAGTGGAAGGGTTGCAGTGCGGCACGCTGGTACCCCTGTTGCAGTACATGCTGGAACGAACCCATCATCACAGGAAACTGCTGGCCACGGTACACCATCAGCTGCACGCCGTGCCCACTATGACGCTTGATGGTGAGATAAGCTGCTGTATTCATAGTAGACTAGTGTTGTAATATAATGAGTAGGTTATTATGTGTTGTTTAAGTTGAGGTGTATTTAGTTTATGGTCGTGGGTAATTTATCTTTGGGGTTAGAAGATTATGGCACACTTAATGAGAATTTAGTGTGATGATTATTTTTATAATCATGAAATGAAGTGTCTTTCGGAAGGAATTATAGAATAGTATTTGAGTTTCAAAATTAAACTCAGTGAATTAAACACGTTGAAATGTACTATTTCATATTTTTTTAATAAATGGCATCAATATTGGAAATATTTTTCGAAATTATATAAATCAAATAAAATTATGTTTGTATTTTCTTTTAAAAACAATATAAGATTTTTGTGTTAGTCAACCCTTAACGTTACTCTTTATGATGTGTGCAGAGTTGCGCAAGATAGTGTCCGGCGAGAGCAACTTATCCCCAGTAGAGGTGCGCACGCGTGCGCTGCGCAGTGCGGCGGAGCGCGTGCGCGCGCGTCGCGCCGAGCTGCGTTGTTGTGCGCACGCGCTCGACGCCGCGCTGCTGCTCGTGTGGGCGCTCGCTCGACGCGCCTTGATGCTCGCGCCACTGAGCAGGGTGCAGGACAACGCAGGTCATTATAATTACTTATTACATTTTCTCTATATTTATGACCATTAACCATTAATAAACGAATATTTTCATTGTACTTTAAAGTCGATTCCGTTAAAGATTGCGTTGTAATTAATTTATGAAATTAAATAAATCGATAAACTGTATAGAGTCTATTAAATTATAGATTTGATTGATACTCTTAAATTCAAATTGTAGTGTGCACTTATTGTTTTATTAAGTTCGGCATTTAAGATATCTACATAATATATTGCATATGATATATTTGTTGCAGTCATAACTCCAGAGCAGGCATGGCGAGGTGCGGTCGGTGAAGATCTCCCGCAACTACGCAAAGAACTAATCGCCGTGTTCAACGACAGATTCGCAGAACAACTGTTAGATACCGCAGAGGTAAATCCATTTCAACTAAGATTGTTGAAAATTTAAAGTTTAATTAATTAAAATAAAACTACCTTAGGTCCTAAGCTACTTAAGTAATATTTAAAGATGATGCTCATGATCACAATTTTCATTTTAATAAATGATAATAATGTTTACACGACTGGTTAATAGATGGCGATACCAGTACCCAAAACAATTACTACATTAACTAATTTACATACAATACCCAATATTTTACGCTATATCAGTGAATAAGTAATTAAAAATGTTTTTCTTTACAGAACCAGCCGCCGGCGCAGCGAAATTTCCTCGAAGTACTACTGAAGGACATCAAGAGCATGTTGCAGTACACGCCAGTGTGATTAATGTACTGAACTGAACCACTTTTGTACCATTAAATATATTTTCCTAATTATGTTAATACAAATAAAATTTGGTAATTTTAATGTGTTTTATTTTGAAAATATTTTTTTAATGATTTGCAAATGAGCAGACAGTTTGTAAAGTATGGTTAGTGGTCACTGCCATCGACTAATATCAACGGTAAAAAAGTAATTTTATGTGCGTTCCGCGACTTTAAGCCAATTACAGGTTCTTTTTTTTCTCTAAAAACAAAATTTGTAAAACGAGTTTTTTTCATTCTTGGTATACTCGCTTTTTTACTAATCGTGTATGATGAATTTAGATCGCATGCATTGGCAATGAGGCTACAGGATTCAGCCACTCTCTAAACACATTCAAGAGCTATAAAATGAGTCCAAAAATCAAAACTAGTGGTATTGGATTAAAATTGTGATATTAGATGAAAAAAACACTGTAAGTGGGGGAACTTTGTGCCACGCTCGCTTTTGGGAATATAATCTAAATAGCTTTTTCCCCTCTCAATCATACTCTCGATTGTAGAGGAACCCCATGCCCTGCAGTAAAAATAAATAGTTTTTTTCTATCTATATCTTGGAGGAGCCAAAGATAGTTAATATTTCTTTTGGAATAGTACGGTTTTGTATTCCCAAAAATTGAATGTGGCACTATGTTCCTGGTATGGTCGCGCCCATTTTCCACTCAACATTTTTTCTATAGTAGTTAAAACAAATCATTTATTTATAATTTAATTAGAATGGCATGCTTGCAAAGCCATTACTTCCCTTTCCTGCACTATCACAGCAGCAGGACATGAGCGAAAGCGCATTGCCGCGTTAAATGCTTTCGTAACTAGCCGCACGGGGGCGACACAGCTTGCGCGCGCGCCTCCGGCGTAACTACTGAATTAAGTACTATACCGCTCTTCAAAATATAATGAATTGGTGATTTTTGGTATCTCCTTGCCCTGTTTTGTAAACTATATCCTTCAGTGCGTTAACAGAAACAAAGGAGAATAATTTGACTCCAAGCAGCAGACGAGCAGGCCACTCAACACCGCCGCAGACGCTATGAGGTACGTGTGTATTCCTTGTAGAATTACCTAGTGCATATAATTTCCTCGAAATAAGCTGTATCCCGCATTCGAGCGTGTCGTGCTAGTTCGTACTTCGTATATAACGGTCCACTACAATTAATAAATAATTCCTCCGCGCCACTATATAAGGATACAAAATACCCTCAGTTATGGTTACTGCTCTATGGTGAGGTGGCAGACAAAAACACTAAAATAAACTACCTAATAGCGTTAACCTTACTAAAAACCGTAGATGTAAAAAGCGTGGAGGAATAATGACAAAAAGGTCGGGGATCACGTAGGTTCTTATTATTTTGATGCAGTTTAAATATTACACAAATACCGGAATATTATGCATCTTTTGCTTAAGATTGTTCTCCCTAAATAAGTCTTTATTATTGAAATAAAACTAATTCTTACGGATTTTATCGCGAATTTAATTTAGATTTTAATTTTTTTTATTTCCCGTCGTTTCGATCACTTTACAGTTTTCGTGGTCACGGGGCGGGGCGGTCTTCATTATTTTCCAATAATTACTTTGGTTTTCCATCTTTTATATAACATGTTGACCATACACCACCATAAAATATGAATATAATTTGTAAAGCATAAACCGTCATCAAGCGAAATAATTGGCCTCAGAATGTCTTATATGAAACATAGATTTATTCAAAATCTCAATATAATTGTTTGATTAATAAACGAGTAATCGTAATGACTGGTATTGTTTAAAATATTTTGTTCACATCACTTATATCTCATAGTAGTTAACCAATCCCGACGGCGACGGGAAATGACTACATGTATGGAAAAAAAAACTTTTGATTATAATCAATTTTGCAGTGTAATCTTTAATAATTTCCCTATATCTTGTAGACCAAGAAACCCGTCGGTTCGGATTATACAAAGCAGCAATAATTTTTATACGGGAGTGTTACAAGGCCTTGTAATCGGAATGAGTAGGTACACTTTAAATATTTTAATTAGGAACAAGTGGAGGGCAAATCTATTGGGTCGATATTTCTGACCTAAACACGTAACTCTTGTATTAAAGTCTATCCGAATTACAAACTTACTATGGGCCCACGTAGCGGATTAAGGCCTTAGCCACTTTATATCACATGTGAGGAACCTTTTCTTGTATCAAGAGGAAAAGCTGTAAAGCTTCCCTTTCAGTGCCCCAGAGGAGGCCAAAAGTGGTATGTCTGTGCCACTGGCCTCCTGGCCCGGCACGCTGCAGATATGCGCTGCAGATATTGCGGCCGAGTTGGGTCCCTTACAAAAACCTACGCCCTGTGAAGCCTAGGCCCTGAAACGTAAAAGGGAGATGTGGGTTAATTCTTCTACTTTCGTTGTATACATCTAGCAGTGAACACAGTCTTGAGCCTACGCTAAGGTTTGTTACCTACTTGCGTTTTAAAATAGCAAGTCTGAAGCTGCTTAATTTATTTATTTATTTATTTATACTCTTTATTGTAATCTCAAGTTACATAATAATTAAATAAAGAAATAACATTAAAGTAGTACAATGGGCGGCCATATCGCATTGAGCGATTTCGATTTTTTAATATATAACGAAAGTCGAAACATAAGCATTTACTTTTATTTGACAAGCCACAAATCCTTGCCAAAGATCCCTAATTTCTACTGAGGATGTTTCGCGAGGGCCTAGGCTATTGATACTTATTATAAAACATCCAAATCATCAAGTGGCCCGTCTGCTCGTTAAAGTATTATATTCCTGTGTCGGATTTACTTAATAGGGACGAATATAATTTTATTTATCTTAGCAAATATTACAAACGGTCAACCCCTTTAACATCTGCGTTTGTTAAAGTTATAAAATATGCATGGACTCGATGCGAAGTTTAGTGAATCTGGAATTGCAGGGAGATTTACGATATAAAATGATCATATTTTATAACATTATTTGAAGGAAAAAACCAGGCAGCAGGACAAGTACATAATGAAGAATTCAGTATCTTAATTATTAAGGTGATTATTTATGACAATGAACGAACAGTCATTGCATAACATTAAAAAAGTAACTGAACGCTGAAAATACTCTCTTACGCCACTAAACGTGAGCTTAAATTCGAATATGCTACCCCACTGCAATGGGTTTATATAATTTTGAGTTTCTTAAGTCATAACTCCGTACGCCACGCTTCAAATATTCCTACGAATAAGCACATAAAATGATTCAAGATCGAAACACAGCACAAAACATCCAAAAATATTCGCCGTAATAGGTCAGGTACGTCGAAATTAAAGAAGCGTACGGTGATCTCATAAAACATACCCACGCAGTACCTCATTATCTAAACAAACTTGTGCGCCAAGTAAACCGTAACAACAAAACTCATGTAGATAATAGCGTGGAGCCTCCCCTCCCCTCCCCTCCCCCCGCCGTCCCCCCACAACGGCGGCACTCTCCGCGAACAACTATCAATTTAATTGGAGCTCCGCGGGCAGCCTCTTTACCCCGCTTAACTTTTCGATTTACATTCAAAACGGCCTTTTAAAAAACCAACTCAATAAACCACCGTTTGAATGCGTACTTTACGGGTCGGCCGAGTGTAAAACTCGACGGCTGCGCGTCCATTGGCAGCGGCGGCGGAGGTGGAGCCCGAAGCCACGCCCGGCCGCCGCCGCGCATGCTAAACGCGTTTTAAACCCCGTTTAAGCGGTATTTTGGGCGAAAACCGCAAGAAAATGTATGTAACGGCGGTTAGGGGTAGGGCGTAGCTAAATGAAAAGAATTTTCTCGATTGAGCGTCCATTTTTCGAATATGGCGGACAGTCGTCGCGTATGCGCGGGAACGTGCGCCGCCGCTGCGTCACTTTGAACTGCCTTGGCGGGATACTGGATTAATCGTTTTTTAAATCATCCGGTACTTTAAAATCATTTCATAAATTAAATACATAATTTCTCGTTACAAATAAACAGTAATAATACCTACTTATCCATAATTATTAAAAAAAAATGGAATCGAGCGGGAAACTAAGTTTAAAAGGTTAAGATGTGAGGGTAAAACTTTTGTTGAGTATTGAAGTGTTAATGTGATGGATTCGAGGATGCAGGACAGTCACAAGTCGTTCCTGATCAAGGACCTGCTGGGAGACGTGCTGCGGCCAGGAGCGCCGGGGACCATGGGTATGTACTTATCGCTTTTTACTATAGTTAATAGCTTGTGAAGAGATTTATAAATATTTGTGAATGATTCAGAAAGAGGGGTTGATAACATTTGCAATATTGAAATGTTTTTAAATTCATTATACGTTTATTTTTATTTATTTTATGCCTTATTTTTTTGTTTTTTTTTGTGCACCGCTTTTATTTCGTTACTGTAAATATCGCTTCAAGCCGTGTAAGAGTCCATTGTAACATCATACGGTTAAATACCGTTTTTAAAATAACACACTTGTATTTTTATTAAAATAACACATTTGTATTAGCATATTGTATTAATGTAACCTCACGTAGTGGCAATATGTATAAAGGTAAGTAGTGAATTATCATTTCGCGCATTACTCTAGAACAGAAACTTAAGCGACCAAAAATATTGTTTAATTTTCCTATTTTGTATTTACGTCGTTTCTGTTTCTTACGAGGACCAAACAGTGACTAACCGTGGGACTGTTGAGTATTTATTTATGGAAATAATTTAGAGAAATTATACAAGTGAATGTTAGTTCTTCAAATGTCGGTTATTGAACTATTTTTTATTTGTGCGGCTGCGTTCACGGATAAAGGTGCTATTTTTGCTTTAAAAAAATCTGACTTTGTGAAAGTCTTTAATGATAATTTGTGTAAAAATATTATTTGGCATATTGGATTGATATGTTAGTCGTTCAGCTCTTTGGTTTAAAGGCAGTATTATGAGTAGTGAATCAAAGGCCCTAATATTTATTATTAGATCAAACAATCCAGATTGAAATTATACTTCGATTCTTAAAATGGGATTTTCAAGAGAAAATATAATTTTTAAAGAGGTTGACAAAATTTATGAGAGTCGGAAGCCAAATCATTCAAAGATCCATTAAAAAACATCACATAAAAGAATTATCCCATGTAGATGTGGAATATAGGCAGGTAGGTGAAGAAAAGTTAATTATTGTTTAAAATCAGGGACTAGACTAGTATATATCATTTACATAAATTACAAGTATACATTTTTGCCTTACATAATATATCGTTATAATAAAAGTGTTTCCGCCTTCGTAACTTGTAGAAAAAGTTACGTACCGAGGGAAAGTTTTAAGAGTAGGGTAGGACGCGGGAGATTTTGTCCGTCAAACAAAGAGCTACAAAATGCTGGCTATTTTTGTGTTTTTTATTTTCATATATTTGTAATTGTTAAACAAATTTTATTTAGGTATTATTATGCCGCGCGAGAATTTACTTATTAATTCTGTTCATGTGCTTATCCCGTATTTAATTTGGAGCAGTATAATATATTTTTATGCAATAATTTTACAATCGACGTAAGTCGATGATGAATTGCAAATGGAATGCTCGGAATAAATCCAGCACTTCCAGATTTATATACCATAAATGCCCATTAATTCTTTAAGACTAGCAGTCAATTAACAATAGTATAAAACTATCAAACTATCTTTTAGCCAAGAGTTTTTTTGTAAAAATAGCAAACAGCTTGCTGATGATAACAAAGTGAAGATCGTCGGATGTAAGCATCTCCAACACTTAGATTGCAGACGCGTGGATGACCAGTTTAAATCTGAGGGGAAAGGAAAGGAACAAAACGGAAGAAGGAAATGATCTTTGGGCCTCGGGACATGTGAGTTACCGGACGGAAAATAATAGTAAAGCCGTCGCTTTATGTTTGTCTTTTTCCTATGTGACATTGGCGCCACACCGCAGGCATATAAAACGGGTCATGTTTTACGTTAAATTATATCAGAGTTAGTGAATATGTGGTGTGTGAAGTCCCCCAATCCCCACCAGGCCAGCGTGGTTGGCTATGGTTTAATTCCTCTCAATTGATCCTTCGATTTTTGAGGAGACTCGTATCCTGCAATGGGACATTATTGCCATATCATTAAGATATCATACGTAAAGTTGAATATTTATCGTTTTTCAGTCGCCTCGCCGTTTGTTGGACGAAGTTTAATTTGTAAACAAGAAATCGAATCAATAATTTACTGCCATCTAGTTTTGTAATGTTTGTTTCAAGTGTCCAGTCCGTGTTAAATTTATTTTAAAATTAATTGTAGGAATTCCAAGGAACGGACTACAAACAGACAATAAAGCGAGTAAATGAATAGTAGAATTCACATAAGTTACCTGTTAATCGATTCTCTTGATTGTAGAGTAGGCCCGTGCCCAGCAGTGGGACGTATATGGGCTGATACGATAAGCCCCATTTACACGGAGACAGTTTTTCGCTTCGAGAATCGTATGCTATTATCGTATGACATAACCGCCATAAGATTATCACGCTCTGACATGTATACACGATGCTTTTTTATATCGGACAGAAACTCTACCCGTGTAAATAGGGCTTTACAGGGTGGATGTTAAAACATGACATTATTAAACTAAAACATGATCTGTATCCAACCCAAATACATTCAAGATTTCGTCGGTGATCACGCATAAGTAAATGAGCTATGTAGTTCCGTTTGTGTAATCTATATCCTAAGACGATAGGCTAGCCTAATTTTCATACTTATGGCCATGGCCTCTTACTTATGGTCATTTGAGAAAGTCAGCCGTGGCAAGGTCGTTACAAAGACCGTAAGTTGGTTTAATGAATTATTACTTGCGTGACGTTACTGTATAATTAAAGAAGATATACTCGCTCGATGTTTCAAATAGAGAGTTTTACGTGTACACTAGTGTTGTGTGCTTTAATGACATTATTTGAGGTCCGGCTAGCAAATAAACACACACTGCTGCTATACATGAAACGTTTATTCGCGATAACGGGCAGGAATGACAGTTCGGCGGACACTCCCGCGCCGTGTTATATTATTTACGCTAGGCACCGGCAAATTGCTTTTTAAGGTGCGATCGGGAACGGCGGCGTGGCATTGGTCAGTCCGTTGGGCGGAAGTCAATTGAGTGCATGTTATAGGAGGAATTTAATCTTATAATTTCAGACATCCTCCGTGGTGTAGTTGGTTAGACGCCGGCTGTGAAACGAGACAAATATTTGTGAAGCCGACAAGTATTTGTCTCGGGTCTGGGTGTTTGTGAGACCGAAAAGTCTCTCGTAGTTTCTGATAACCATGACAAAACTTAATTGATGTTAATGTGGGGTCAGTACTATGTACATATGTGACTGTTTGATGTATTTATTTATTTTTGATTATTTTGCTTAATAGAACCATGCATGATTGTTTACAAAGCCACAGCTAGTTTGTGGCTAATACTCTGGCTAGAAGCAAGAGGCGGTAAGAGGAGACTGGTGGTAGTTTATGTGTAAGAGGCCGCCTGGGTAGGTACCACCGCAATGTCGATTTCTCCCGCCAAACATCAATGTAAACGCATTGTTGTGTTCGGGTTTGAAGGGCAATGTAGCCAGCAATGTGGCAATGTAGCCATGTTGTTTGGTTTTTCTACTGTCCATGGGCGGTTGTATCGCTTACTATCAGGCGAATGGCATGCTCGTCTCGCCATTCCATCCATCCATCCATCAGCCAAAGGAAGTCCACTGCTGAACATAGGCCTCTCCCAATGATTTCCACAGTGACCTGTTGGAGGCAGCCTGCATCCAGCGACGTCCCGCGACCTTCACCAGGTCGTCTGACCACCTAGTGGGTGGACGTCCCACGCTGCGCTTTCCGCTTCGTGGCCTCCATTCGAGAACTTTTTGGCCCCATCGTCTCGCCATTCACTGCAATAAAAAAAAAAGGTTCGCTTGTTGTCTTTGCCGTACTATTAAGTTATAACTTGTATAGTTTTGGTCCCAAGTGTTTCCTTCGTGATATAATCTCTGGCCCTTTAAGCGTGACGTGAAGGAGCATTCGCACTGCCCGGATAATTATGTGGAATGGCAGGAGACTTTTTTTCTTTTTTTTATTGCATAGGTCTGGTAAACGAGCAAAAGGTCAGCTGATGGTAAACATCCACAAAGCTGGATCATGGATGTGTTAATTAATCGATCAATGATCAATTGGGAGGGGAGCGGGAAGGCAAAAGGATGGCAAGAGGAAAGGGTAATGGGCATCCGGCAATCTCACTCACTGACTAACATAATCTGCTTATACTTGCAGACTAGCACAACAGGACTGAATTGTACCTGATGGTGAATGCAATGCAATCCAAACAGAGTCCATTAGTATTACTTGAAAGACACAAAGGGGGGTCTCCTGGCACAAGCATTATAAGCTTAAAAGGCGACCCCAATCCCTTTTATAAAAAATGTAAATATACAGTTACTGAATAAAATATATTTATTATTACAAAGATATATATTTTTTGCACTGGTTGGTATAATTATGCCGGCCTGTTCATAACCAGAATTATATAGACTGACCCTGAAGTGGTATTATACATACAAAATTATGTCGCGTCCGGCTCATGAGTACAGCGATTCAACGATACGCAATGTGTAGTCACATGTTCAGAGCCGAGGTAGGAGAAATGGTGGGGTATTGTACTATATCAGTCGATATAAGTCCCACTGCAGGGCACGGGCCTCCTCTGCAATCGACAGCACGATTGAGAGTGGTAAGGCCATATAGTTCACCACGCCGGCCTTGTGCGGGTTGGCGGACTTTTACATACCATAGAAATTTATACAAATCGCTATGGTATACAGGTTTCCTTTCGATGTTTTCCTTCACCGTTATAGTGCGTGGTGATTGACTATCAATACACACATGACCACCACCACGACTATCACCACGCACTTTAACGGTGAAGGAAAACATCGTGAGGAAACCTGCATACCGTAGCGATTTTAAAAAATTTCTACGGTGTGTAAGTCCGCCAACCCGCACTAGGCCAGCGTGGTGGACTATATGGCCTAACCACTCTCAATCGTACTCTCGATTGTAGAGGAGGCCCGTGCCCTGCAGTGGGTCGTATATGGGCTGATACAATACAATACAAATACACACATGACTCCGAAAAGTCAGAGGCGTGCCCTGGGATTTGAACCCGCGACCACTGTGAACATATAGGCAGCCGCGTCTGGTCCGTTACCAACAGGCCACCACGCACTGCAAATGGTGGGGTAGTGGTTTAAAAAGGGACCATTCTGTGTATTAGGTCTTACTCCTCTTGAAGTCATGAAGCCTAGAGACGGAGTCGTGAGTGGTTAGTCTATTTTACTATATGAAGTTAAATATTATAAAGTTATAACTATACTCTATTTGAGCTATAATGTAACTGTGCTATGTACCTGACTGTGCTGTGTAACGTGTATACATTTTGTGTGCATTTTGTGAACATTAGAAACTATCAAAATCATTGTTGGTGTAATTTCTCGCCTGATCCTTGGTATCGCTATCGCGGCAGATCGTTGTAACTTCTAGTTATCTTTCCACCAGTTTTTGTATAGCCCTTTATATTCCACCAGGTGCAATGCGGTCACTATGCCAGCTCAGGATCATAATAAAAAAAACACATTAAACCCATAATGTAAGTTAGTATTTAAGTATATTGAATATTGAAATAAAACGAATTCTTACGGATTTTCAAGAGCCGGCAGCTCATCTGTGGTTCAAGCGTTGTAGATAGGTGGCAGTGATCATTTATCATCAGGTGACCTGTTTGCTCGCTTGACGGACCTATGCAATAAAAAAAGGAAAACATCGTTAGGAAACTTGCACAGCATAGCGATTTGGAAGAATTTCTATGGTATGTAAATGTCCGCCAACCCGCACTAGGCTAGCGTGATGGACTATATGTCGTAACCCCTATCAATCGTTCTCTCGATTATAAAGGTGGCACGTGCCCAGCAGTGGGATGTATATGGGCTGATACAACAATACAATTTAATGAACGGGCGCCTCTCTTACTTCAACTCATTCGGGAATAGGGCTTCAGTGTAACATGCTGCATTACAGCGGCTGGAAGACTTGAACAGAAAATAACTATGTTTTCATGATATACTCGTATACTGTCGAAATATACGAAGAAAACAAACATATTAAAATTAATTAAATTAGTAGTAAATAAATACAACCAACAGTCACATACATAATCCTGACCCCACACTAAGATCGATTGAGTCTTGTGTCATCAGAAAGTACGAGAGACTTTTCGGTCTCACAAACACCCAGAGAAATACTTGTGGGCCTCACAAACATTTGTCTCGGTGCGGGGTCGAACCCGCTACCTCTCGTTTCACAGCCGGCGTCCGAACAACTGCGCCATGGAGTCTGTCCCAATTAATTATTGTTGAAGAGATTTTATTTACCTTGATAATATAATTATTTCACGCTACTACGTAGCGCGTAGTAACTCCGTAGCACGCACATAGTACCTGCTACGTTATTTGCAATACGTGTCCACGACGCGGCGTAGAATCTCGTCTCGTCGGTGTAGTAGTAACTTCTACGGGCTACACGGTGATATGATGTCTAGGCAGTAGGCCAAGTACCATTTTATGACCCGGCTTCGCTCGGATGCAGATTTTTTTTGAGTCCAGTCCACATCAGACACGTCATATTATTTCGTGTACTACTTTATAATTTAACTCAACGTGCCGGCCATCCTTTACAGGTACTGCTTTTCACGTCTCGTTCCCTTATTGGCCGTCCTATCCCGACTCCGTTTCATGATGCAAAGTGCGCAATCCTGTCCTCTTATATCCCATTTCATCCTATGTTCTATCCCAAACCATGCCTAAGAGTATTAAATATAAATATTTGAATTCCTTGCTTATCCCACTGGATCATTTTTTTTTTCGGGATAAAAAGTAGCCTATGCGTAAACCCAAGGTATCAACTCCCTACATACCAAATTTGATTGAAATTGGTCCAGCTGCTTGAGCGTGAAGAATTAACAAACAAACTTTCGCCTTTATAAAATCATAGTAGGATTTGACAGCCTCCGTGGCGCAGTTGGTTAGACGCCGGCTGTGAAACGAGAGGCCGCGGGTTCGATTCCCGCACCGAGAAAAATGTTTTTTTTTTTTTTTTTTATTTATTAAGGACCATCAAACGGAGAATACAATAACAATTGCTATGAATATACATGAATATAGGTACATTTTCATTGTATCTCTATAATAGACAGTCACAACATGAGTACTATAGAGGAGTAGCAAAGCATAAAAAAACAATTAAACAATATTAAAATAAATTCCAACAGAAAACAAAAAACAAACGAAAGCTAAAACTATAACAAAAATGAAACATTTACAATAAGAATCGTTAAACTTAACATTATTTTATTTATTCCATGTATCACTACTAAATTATTTCACCCAGGTTTTTAGAGAATGTGCGAGGATTATTAATCATCAAGTCCAAGTTTGCTAATTTATTAGTATATGTATTATACAAATTCGCTATGCGCGCAATAGGAGCATTCCTACCGAGGTTTGTCCTAAATTTAGGGATACTAAACAGTGGGGCCGGACGACGCGGAGGTCTACTCGGCACATGGAGGTTAAACTTTGACAATATGTCTGGGCTATCAATTTCATTGTGGAAAATTTTATAAAGAAATTTAAGATCCAAAATGATTCTTCTTGCGTACAGTGGTTGCATTTTTAGATGAGCTAGCCGTCCAGAGTAGGACTTCACTTCTTTCGGTATATGAAATCGGTAGGCCAGATTTTTCACAAGTCTCTTTTGAATTCTTTCTATTCGTTTACTATGTATTTGGTAATATGGAGACCAGACTTGACAGCAATATTCTAATTTACTCCTAACATAAGCATTGTACAATAGTATAACGGTTGACAAAATTTTAAAATCTCTACATTGCCTGAGGACGAATCCCAAGGACCTATAAGCCGAGTTTGCTATATTATCAATATGCGTCTTAAACTGTAATTTATTATCTATCGTGACACCGAGATCTCGAGTTTCAGAAACTTCTTTTAAAAGTGTATCTAATATTACATATGAGGACTTTGTTATTTTTCGTTTTCGTGAGAATTTTATGTGAAGGCATTTTGAAGGATTTAGAAACATTTTATTTTTGTTACACCATTCAGTCAGGCTATTTAAGTCCTCCTGCAGGAGAAGGGAATCTGATGAGTTTTTAATTTCTTTAGTGATTTTCAAGTCGTCCGCATACATGTAAACTCGGGAAAATTTAAACACATCTGGCAGGTCATTAATAAAAATATTGAACAATAATGGACCAAGGTTAGATCCCTGGGGTACACCAGATGTGGACACGAAAGGGGCAGAATGACAATTATCAATAGTTACAATCGATTTACGATTGTTAAGATAGGATTGACACCACGATAGAAGCGATCCCGATATACCAAGACGGCGAAGTTTTTGAACTAATATTACGTGATTAACTTTGTCGAAAGCCTTCGAGAAATCAGTGTAGATGGCGTCAACTTGTACATTATTATCTACTGATTTTATAACGTCAGAAACAAAGCAAACCAAGTTCGTAGTAGTTGATTTCTTTTTTATGAAGCCATGTGTGACATCGTATGCTCGACACAGTCAAAAATCAGGGGGTAAACCAATGTCTCGAAAACTTTCGACAAAGTACATAAAATAGAAATAGGCCGATAGTTAGATATATTATTGTGTTTACCATTTTTAAATATCGGGACGATCCTGGCCTGTTTCCAATCATCTGGGAAGCACCCAGACTTTAAGGATGCATTATAAATAATTGATAATGGTATGCACAGAGAAGTAGCACATTTTGCAAAAAAGAATGGTGGTATATTGCCAGGTCCAGCACTTTGATGAATTTCGATTCCTTTTAATTTTTTTAGTATTTGATGTTCAGAAATATTTATGTTGAGTCTTTTTGATGTATGTGATTCTGCATAATCAAGGTCATAAGTATTAACATCCTTTTCAAAAACATTGGAAAAATACGAGGCGAAGAGACCACAGATCTCCCCTGTGTTACTCCCTTTTATGTTATTAAGGTACATGGTGGTAGGGTATGAAGTTTTTTTTTGGCGAATATTTTTTAGATGAGTCCAAAAATATTTGGGATGCTTACTTATCTCAGACTCTATTGTTCGTATGTATGTATAATAACACGAGGATATTAATTTCTCGCAATCTGAGCGCAAGTATTGAAATTCTAAATAGTCTAAAGGATTTTTAAATTTTTTGTAACGGCGGTGGAACTTAGCTTTGAGTTTAAGTAGGTATATGAGGTTTGAATTGTACCACACCGGGTATTTTTTATTAGAACGTCGGATTTTAGGGACAAAGCTTTCTATGATTTTATTTAATATACTGTAGAATTTATGTATTATTACATTTATATGACTGTTGGCAGCATCTAGCTCTTCAGTCCAATTTATATTATCTAAGGCTTCAATTATTTTACAATAGTCAGCTTTAAAGAAATTAGACGTTTTATTAGTAATACAAGGTTCAGCGGGCCTGTCATTGGCTAAACTTAAATCAATGACAAGAGGCGGGTGATAGTTGTCGATTTGGCGTAATGGATTAGGGCATTCTGTTACCTTGATATTTTCATTATTAGACAGCACTAGGTCCAATATTCTATTTTTATTGTTAGGTACGTGATTAAACTGTTTCAAGTCACTATATGACAAAAAATCTGAAAAAATAGTAATTATGTTATTGTCAGTTACATTGATAATATCGAGACTTTCATTATTGCTGTGATTTTCCTATGTAATACCCCCCAGATTAAAGTCACCACAAATAATTGTTTGAAAAGTTGTGTGTTCTTCTAGAATTCTATTTGTATTATCAATAAATGTTTCCAATTTAGTCAAATTAACGGGTGGTGGTAGATACGCAGTACAGATTTTGACAGTCGTGGGGCGATTTCCTAAATTTAATACAAGAGATATCAATAGGTCCTCGCATTCACTATCCCACTCAGGTTTTCTTTGTGAAGAAATTCTATTTGCGACTGCAATAAGGACTCCACCTCCCCGCCCCGCGCATTCCCTGTCTCGTCTATGGACCGTGTAGCGGGGGTCAAATATTTCTGAATCAAAGATTGAACTATTAAGCCATGTTTCAGTAAATATAATAAGATCATAATCATTATTTAAAATTTGCAATCGTACATCGGAAGTATGAGATCGAAGTCCTCGCACATTCTGGTAATAAATACTAATAGAATAGAATTATAATGACAAATAGTACCAACACATGTGCAATATAGAACCAGTTATAAGGAAATAAAATAAAAAGTTACTCTAATGTATCTAATGCTTTTGAACTATTTATGACTACATATTTCGAGTCCTCAGTTTTCCGCATATAAATTCTTCCTGATTTAACCCAAATAAATTTATAATTCTTCTCTTTGCCTTTCTTGCGTGCCTCAGCGTGGAGGGCCTTCAAAGTAGGCGACAAGTGTTCTTGAACATATATAGGTTGGTTGTTACCTGCTATGCCTATATGGCTAGTGTTGAGTTTGGTATTGTTGTCTCTTGCCTTCTTGTTATAAGAAATAATAGCCGCCAGGAAGCCATCACGCACACGAGGACTGCTGAATTTGACCAGGATTGAGCGAGGGCGCGTACTGGATGCGTTTAATTTTGCCAATCTTGTGCAAAGATGAATATCTGATTCTTCTATTTTGTTTTTGGTCGCATGAGCTATCTGCATTACCACAGATGGTAGGTTTTCGGATCTGTGTTCTGGAACACAGTGTATTTCGACGTTAGAATTTCGGTTGTGTTGTTCCATTAAGGTCAGTCTCGAGTTTAAGTCACTGACTGTGGTTTTAAGTTGGACATTCTCAGATTGTAATTGAGCCATTATTTCCGATTTAATTGCAAATTGGTTTTTAATTTCTTCATATTGGCGTTCAATAAAGTTTATTGCGGTAGACATCTCATCTATCTGCTTTAATAATTGCTCATTTTTGCTGTCAATCTGAGCACATATAGACGATTGAAATTCAGCTAGTATTGCGGTAAGTTCTTCCCGCACAATACATCTTAGTTTGTCCTGCGCTTCGCCTGATGACACCAATTCGGGAGATGAAACATCGCGGGTAATTTTCTTTGCAACATTGCACAGTGTAGACTCAGGAGGGTTATCATGACTTGAGCTGGAATCAGTTTGTGATCGATCACAACAGTGCGAACATATCCACTTGCGCTTGTATTCTTCAGACAGATCGTCATACGATTGGTTTGTGTGTGTACATACAAAATGATACTTTCCATTACAGACAATACATATCAGCTGACCTCTTTGAGTATGGCGTGAACAACACAAAAACTTTGTCGCCACAGAACTCATGTTCAATTCAATAATTAAATTATTACACCACGCGAACTCAATTAGTGTAAATTAAATTAGATTAAACTGCGCGCACTTAAGGATCACTTTAGTTTGCTGCATACGTTAGCTGTTCACAGACCAATAGCGTCCCCGGAATGGTAGCAGCGGGCGATGTGCGAGTTGTCGTAGGTCAGTTCTATTGCCGTTAAATTATGCACTTCGAAAGTTTTTTTGAGAAATATGGTTGTTATACAGAAAATATTGGTGAACCAATAACACTCAGATATGGAGCACTTCACAAGCTTTATAATGGTATATAGATATAAACGAACTATTAACTTTTGACACGGATTGTGGATTAAAAACACGGAGCGATTTGAAAACGACGCTTTGCTATTGCTATTTTTTTATGATTATATTTTTATGAGACCCACAAATATTTTTCTCGGGTCTGGGTGTTTGTGAGACCGAAAAGTCTCTCGTAGTGTCTGATACCCACGACACAAGACTTAATTGACCTTAATGTGGGGTCAGGACTGTGTATGTATTTATTTATTTATTATTCTTTTATCAAAGTAGTATGTCAAGATCGAGCAAAGTGGAGATCCATAGTCTCTGCCTACCCCGATGGGAGCAGGCGTGACGATTATGTACGTATGTAGTATGTATTATTTTATTTTGATGGTGGCTTCGAGTGCGGATTACAAATGTACTTCATCAAATTCATAATCAAGACTGAACGTACTACAAAAAGCGTAGGCTAGCCTGCTGATAGGTCTAAAAGCATCAATCCTTCTTTGGAATGTGATTTGAGGCTAGAGATTAGGAGAGGCGTGGAGAGAAATCTAAGGGATGAACCTCCAGTTAGACGGATTAATGGACCTCCGGCAAGGTTATGTAAAAAACTGAGTTATCTATAATTAAAATGGCGTTGCAGTCGACTACTTCCATTCATTTTTATTCTAATATTAAGTGGAGTCGTCGGAACGTACTATACTGCGTTTGCTTTTGATTGAGATTTTTGATTATATAATCGAATCACGAGGAGATATTATTTTATTTTATTAATTAGGTTTACAAATATATTGTTCAGTTCGTGTATCAAATACCACACGTTGTAGCTTCGATTTAATATTAATCATATTGGTAAAGTAGATATTTATTATTACTGAAAGTGGATTTAATACACATAATATTATGGTCTCTTAAATTTTCTTAACGAATTCTCTGTACGCAAACTTTCTTATTCTCCATAATGACTTATAAATTAACAACTTAGTAAATAAAATAAAATTGAACTTAACTGTAAATCCATTGCAATATCAGTTCCCACTTATTTAAATTACAACATTGGACTTATTAAAATGAACCATCCTCTTTACTAATAATTACCTCAGCCCACTCCATGCGAATGCAACGCAGACGCATATCAAAGTAGTTACTAACTGCCCTTTTTTCAAAATTAACTCTCAACAGATATGCAATATACATGAACACATGAATTTTTCATGTCATCCACCCAATTACGCGCGTTCTTTGCAAATTAGGTCCTAGTATGCACCTACGTCGTCGGTGTACATTTGCAAATTGGCTGCTTATCACGTTGGCTGCGGCCCTTCCCGGGACCCCTCCGTCCCTCCGACCCCTCCCCTGCGCCGTAAGGGGCCACTTGGACACGTACGTTGGTTAATGTTGTTATTTTGTTGACGATCTTTGTTTTACTTTGAATACATTATGAACTGGTGTAGTTACTATTTTTACAATGTTTTTATTAGGCATTGTTAAAATCATTATAGGGTGACTATTAAAGTGTAGTGGTCAAATTATTTCGTGCGGTTTTTGGTGGAGTATTTCTGTGGGTTGCCAAAGTAGTTTGATCATTAATTTTGATTCATAAGGACAACGTAGCGCCTCCGTCAAGCTTTCCCAATACACTATATTTTTTTCGTATGAATAAACGAGTTGTTGGTGCAGTCATCTGAGTCAATATGGAGCAGCTATTAGGGCTCACCGGCCTTATGTCTATACTTACAGTTTTCAAGAGTTTCGTCCCATTTTTATCGTCGATAATGCTTCCGAGTCTATATTTTCATAGTACGATATAGTTATTAAACGAAAGAATTAAGAATTTATGCAATCTTTGTTAGTTTAGTTTTTTAAACACCACAAATAACTTTGACTTCGTTGCTTATACTAATGATCACAAAAACTATAGGATAGGTACTTGAACTTTTATCTCTCTTATTCTTACCCTTTGGTATGCAGACTGACTCAAACATGGTTCACGAAGCCGTCAGTTTTGATTGTAATAGGGCAGATATTAAGCTAAGTAAAAACTCATTGCTTGGAATTATTTTGATACCGCTTTTAAAGCAGCACTATCAGTATAGTAGTTTTTTTAAAAAGCCCTTAGTGGCCTTCGCGCATTTGGGTTAGGACCATTTAAAAAAAATGATGTCACCTTCTGTTTTAGTAAAGTGCAAAATTGGAAGAAGTATGCTGGTGTTTTCAGCTTTCCGGCTCAATATATTTACAAGTTGGAGATATAACGGCCGGGCAAGGAAGTTGGAATTGATCCAAAACTTCCTATGGAAAAGTACTTATTGAGATTATCAATAAGAAAATATACAAATATTTTAACAATGTTATGATAAATGTAAGTGTGATGAATGTTTAAAGACTAGTTTAGCGGGCGGAAAACACTCTACATTTAATTCGCTGCTTAACATTTTGCCATTTCAATAGTAAAGGAATATCGATCTATACAGTGTATTTCAAGACTGCTACCGAAAACGAAGCCAGATAGTAGTTTTAGTGACTACAGACACGATGCAACTAAAAATTTTGCAAAAAAATGCCATGATTTTTTTTGTAAAGTTTTAAATATCATTGTGTTTGGGTGGTAAATTCATAGTTTTGCTAAAATTATAATTTAAAGCCATACTATAAGGTCTTTAAAAATAAAAGGCATTATTTTTTTTACAAAAATGTATGTATTTACAACCCAAATACGATGATGGGATAAAAAATACAAGTAATAATCGTCGCTTCGTCGTTTTTTGCAAAAAAATTGTTGCATTGTGTCTAAAGTCACTAAAACTGCCACCTGGCTTCGTTTTCGGTAGCAGTCTTACATACCCTATTTATTCATAAACTGATGTCTGCATTAGAAGTCACTAGTGTTACCTACAGTTTGCCGGATCAATGAGATGTTTCTAGCTGAAAACCTGAACCAAAGTGGTTTGCCTCACTTGAGATTCAAACAGAGGAATATACGGTTCACCGCCTCAACATTGCCATTGGTCTAATGAGGTAACAAAGTAACGAAATGGAACAGACGCACAAACTTTTGTAGAGTGTAGTCGTAAAAATATTGAACAAAATCAATGTGCTGAATGGCAGGGCCATATCGAGCTGACATTAAATAGGTTACAGAGACCTTATTTACGACTTGTTAATCCGGTATTATAGGAATGTTGAATTTTTTTTTGAATTGCTTTTATTTTATAGACAGATCCTATTATAAACACGAAAATTTAATTTTTGACAATATAGGACCAATTTTAATTTAAAAATACGCAAATAAAAAATAGTTTTAAAAATCACGCTAAAACGCTCCAAAATGTCACGTGACTATAATCTACGTCACCGATCGGTAATAGAATATCGCGTTCTATCGAAATAAACTGATTTTGATTAGTTTCTTACAATATCTATAACTAGTGGCTTCGATGAATCCAGACTCCATAGTGGTGAAAATCGTAATATTACTATTGTTGTAACAAATTACCGAGAGAAATAGTTTACCGGTGACACTTTCAACTTGCCACCCGACTCTTGATCTCAGCGCAGTCAGATCGCTGGTTGCAGTCACGTAATAACTGAATAATACCATTAAAAAATATATTACGTCGAAAAATTATTAGATTCTCAAAATGATGTTTTAAAATAGTGTCTTTAATGTGTAAAAAATAAAATTACACAAATTGGGAACATGAGTCAACGTTCCTATTGAAATTCATAGAGACCCGTCAACTATGTATGTATTGCGATCTGTGTTAAAGCGTATTTGTTGTTGGTGGTTGTTATTTATTACTTCCCAAGTTGCTTCAGTTGTTCATGAGTCGATATTTTACGTTTATTAAAATAAAAAAAAGTCTGTCAATCTGCAGTAGGCCACCGTATTGTCTCAGCATACTACGGCATTCTGCTCACTGCAGACGGTAGGATGTCCGAAACCGCCCAGATACCGAACACCGTGAACAGCGGTTAGGGATCCATCATGTTAGCCAGGCATAACTGCATACAATCTAGCCGGCACTATTATGTCGATCGCGAGGAGATTGTGATCCGATGGATACTTTATTTAAACAATATCGTACCAGGATAAAAACTAAAGAAAAAATGTAAATAAATATAAACAAAAACATAATATTTCAGTGACGTCACTTCAGAAAGATGCAAAATTCACACCGAGCTTTATAACGTTTTACAGTTTGAGAATTGATCTAAAAATGGCGAGTACAAAAATACGTAGTGGTCAAGTGCGGTGTAAGTGGTCGTTAGTGTGGCGAACTTTTGTTCGGGACCGGCCGGGGGAGGGGAGACTGGAGGAGACAAGAGGAGGGCAGGGGAGATGCTGCACTTAACAAGTGTTTCAATTCTAGTAGTTAAAGAACATTCACTGTGTTTATAGTGACGTTTTGAATATCCGAAAAAATGTCATCTACACAGCCGGGAAAATGGTCGTCGATGTTTTTTTACTGGCATGAAGAAAGAAAGTATACGCGATAAGCCTATTCGTCACAAATTCGGCATATGCTAACTAGTTAAATTTAAAAGTGCATTTTACAAGGCATTCATGATCTGTATTATAAACGATATATTTTACTGAAACAGCGATATTATGTTTCGATTCTATTTGATGTGTGAATATGTGTAGGCAGATTATAAGGTGAAGTACACACTGTGTAATGTGAGTATGTGTGCTGTCTCGCTAAAGATTCTACTAGATAGAATCTATTTCGTTGTTTTAAAAAATGTCGGATTGTGGAAACTATATTCAAGCTGATCTTGGGCCGGACACACTTCTCTGGTGTACGTTTCATTGTGGACAGGTATCGGATTAAACCAATGGAGCAAGTTTTTGCCCGTCGATAAAGTTATTGCGGCCGGATACGAATATAGTACCAATGAATTTTAGGTCTGTGGATAAGTCATTCACCCGGTTTTTCATGATTTAGGCACGCCAAATTCTGGGACTTTAATATATTTATTTATTTTTACACAAACCAGGTTACGATATTGAAGCCGATACAATGGTTACAAATAAGGGTTTTTTTATCCGAATAGGGATTTTCTGCTATATTTAATCATGTGAAATAACAATTATATTTAAGTTCACAATTTCTCTTAACTCTGTAAACCAATTCAAATCATGAGAAATAATGTATGTATGTATGTGTTTGCCCATATTCGTCCCGCTGCTGGGCAGATGCTTACTCTACAATCGAGAGAATCGATTGAGAGTGGTTAGGCCATATAGTCCACTACGCTGGCCAAGTTGTAATAAAGTTAAATAGTATATATTTGCTGGTGGGGCAATTTTTTGTACCATTTTTGTTTTGTATTTATTTTTTATTTTTTTGTTATTGCAATTAATGGGGAGACGAGCATGCTATTCGCCTAATCGATACGACCGCTCATGGACAGTAGCAAAACCAAACAACACCATGAATTATAAAGCAATGCTTGGCATTCCACTGCGCTTGCCATCCTGAGACATAAGTTGTTAAGTCTCCGGAACCGGAAAACGGAATAAAATAATGCGTTTACATTGCTGTTTGGCGGGATTATTTGTCTAGTTCAACACAATAGTTGTATTTTCGCTTCATATTATAGTATATTGAAACGTGGGTGTCCTGGTTACACTTCTGCCTACCCCTTTTGGTAAAAACGTGTGAGTTTATGTATGTATGTATTATAGTATTCTTCGTGAAACACAAGTTTTGGGGACTGTTGTAAATCTGACAATTGTAAATTGTACTTTTAATAAGTAAATGATTTGATTTGATCGGAATACCTGTGTATCAGCAAAGATATTACTAGAAATTACTGTTATAAGTTAGAGTCTAAAAATTACGTTTAAGCCAGAAGATATAATGGACTATTTGCACTGAGGCACTTCACATTTTATATCGTAGTGTAAATCGACTCTACAGGACTCAATTAATAATAATTTAATACATACATACATAACTACACGCCTTTTTCCCAGAAGGGGTAGGCAGAGGTGCTACTAGAACACCCACGCTTCGCTTTGTATATTCCGTCCCACGATGTGATAGGGGGCTAGCCTATCGTCATATCGGGCACAAATTCCTGACTCCGGGCTAATAATGAATAGAAAAATCCAATATCGCTTTGCCCGACCCGGGATTCGAACCCGAGACCTCAGCATTGCAATCATACCGTAGCACCACTACGCCACCGAGGCAGTCAAGTAATAATTTAATTACATTATCTATCTAATTATCCCACTGAGAAGACACCCAAACGCATGTTCGAGTGTCTTCTCAGTTCTAGCTTCATGAGAAACGTGTGTATTTTTAGCCTGTCATCTGAATTCTCAAATCGCTATAAAAATGTGGAACCAATCGATGCAATTATTCATAACAAAGATACAAACCTCTCTGTACAAAAAACACTATATATCACTCGATTTATTAAACAAAATATGTATTGTTATCTAATCTTTGAATATCTAGTTGGATGCCCAATACCCCTTTCCTCTTTACATCCTTCATCATTCCCGCTTCCTTCCCGGTCTGATAGGTCGGCAATACATCCATGATCCAAGTGTTGTGGATGTGCATGGGCGGCAGTGATCACTTACCATCAGGTGCCTTGCCTGCTCGTTTGCTGGACCTACGCTATAAAAAAATCTTTCATTTATAATTGTCTTGTCTTCCCCCCATAGCTGTTTTGTATTGAAATCAATTAAAACGAAGTTCTCAATATGACCTTTACAAATGCTGCGTTTGTTCTCTAGTCAATTAATAACCAACAAATACTTTTGACCTTTTGTTGTTTTGTTATCTAAGTGCTATACAAATTATTGTTCCTTCCCCTTATGCAGGCCCGAACTTAGTATGAAGGAGACCGGTTTTTATAAAACAAGTTAATTTCTAAAAACTCATTTTATAAGATATGCTTCTGTTTTCGTATAAGTCGAAATAAAATTGATTAAATATATATTTTTAGCTTTTTTAAGAAATGCAGAATCTATATGTGTTTTTGTTTCGCCACAAATTTACCTGATTGATATAAATAAACAAATCCAACAGTTTACACATAATTTTGACTCCATATTAAGAAAACAAGTATTACGTTCTGGCTTTCAGAAACTACTAGAAGCTTCATGATCTCACAACACCGAAATCCGAATCGAATATTTGTGGGCCACACAAATATGTCTATGAGAATTATATTGCGACCTATTGATTCATAGCCAGATTTTACCTTAAGCCAAGGCTGCTATAATCGAAATCTCTGCAGGATCTAGAGGAAATGTTGGAAAATCTTGATCGTTCTTCAAGACTAATAGGACTAAGGATGAACATGGACAAATCAAAGTTATGTTCAATAGTCACGTTCTCCCTAGGCCTGTAGTCGTAGGTATTTTTACCCTGGAAGTAGTGCATGAATACTTCTATCGGCCAAAGTATGCAACTGGGCAAGCACAACTTCGAAAAATACGTGGTCACAAGAATCCTGTTAGGCTGGCATTTCGGAAGCTACGCAATATTTTCAAGTCGTCAATCCCTCAGCGCCTTAAGACTACGGCCTTTAACGTAAAGTTCTCCAAAATGTCTCTAAGATTTCAAGAAAAAATAAGTCTCTATAACCATTCCCAAATCAGTCCACGTTTTGGCGTATTAAAGTTAATTGAGGTACAAAAGTGTATCTCGGGCGGTCGCGTGTCCGTCGCGTGCGCACACAAGGGCGTCGTGCTGAGTTCGAGAGCATATGCACCGATGTACAGCGCACTCGTGATCAATGCTTTTCAATATTTATTACTAAGTGCGTGACTTTGGAAGAATGGTTTGAGGGTTAGGTGATTTAACTACTAATTACTTTGAATAGCGTCTTACTTCTGCTAGGTAACATAAGGCAAAAAATAATTGTTTGAATCGCAATAAAAAGCATGCAGCATGTACCACAAAGCAGCAGGCCGGGCTCTTTGGCGTACCTTGGGAGAGGCCTTTGTCCAGCAGTAGACTGCAACGGGCTAATCATGATGATAATGATGAAAAAGCATGCTAGAAAGTAAAAAGTCTGCTGCTAGATATGTAATGCCAATACAATGTGCTTCTGATATAATTTCCGATAGAAAGTAAACTGTGGCTGAAGGAGCTGACAATAAAGTCGCCAATTTGAGGCTTTATTTGTTATGCTGGTTCGATGAAGTTTACAAATATCATTTTTTATAGATGACGATTCGTTCTTCTTACATCAAATACAACACAACAACAGTCAACAACAGCCATTTACATAGTCCTGACCCCACATTAAGGTCAATTAAGTCTTGTTTCGTGGGTATCAGAAGCTACGAGAAGCTTTTAGCTCTCACGAACATTCAGACTCGGGACAAATACTTGTGTGTCTCAGAAACATTCGTCTCGGTACATGGATCGAACCTGCGGCCTCTTGTTTCACAACCGGCGTTTAAACAACTACACCACGGAGGCTGCAATAAAATAACGCTGCATTACACACATAAATGTTAAATCTACAATGAGAAACATACGTATCATGATAATGTTCAACTACAGCAACACTACTGTTAAATTCAGGCCGAAACATGACATTACCAAACCAAAAACGTCCCTACAATCTAAGCGCAATGAAAACGGGTATAGTTTAACCCGGCGACTCATTTAAACATACAAACAAGGCAGGAGAGTGATTGTTAGCGTGATTGTAATTTGTAACCGATGACACTCGGCGCAACTCGGGGGTGCTCGGGAATGCTCGGCGGCTCTCGCTACAACCCTTGTAATCGTGCACGCTGATTGTATAATGAACGCGGGCACTTACCCGTCTTGATACTTGCATTGTTAATGATAATAGTGATGTTCAGCGTATTTTCATGTCAGAGATGATCAATTTAAAGGCGGGTTTATGTCAGGCGATGAAGAAAATTATCTTTGGGTTGTTTAATTGGAACATGCTTATGCAGAAACGTAATTTTAAAATTTCGTATCAATGTTATTACGTTTTATCCGTCCTTGTCACACCTAGTAATGGATCTAAATATTTGTATATTGGTACTTGATACATTTATAGGTACTTATACTTTTTTATAAGTAGGTTTCTTTACTAGGTTGTTAAAAGTACCATTCAAATTCTTGTGGCAAATAGGTATGTATTTTTTATTTTAGTTTTCCGTCGTAAACTGACATTATCATTAATTGTCAGCTCTCATGCTCCGGTAGATTACTACGGCATATTGCGAAATTTGAATTAATTTCGTAAAGAGGTAGTTTAAGGAAGGGATACAATTCCAACATTCCGTGAACATCTAATAAGAGCTAGGTTACGGGCTCCAATTATAATATATTCCGGAGTAAATCGACTTCATCTGCTGCCCGTGCATGATATTTTGGTGAATAGCAGATACTAGAATAACCTTCAGAGATGGCGTAGCCAAGTGAATGGCAAGCGGGAGTCCGAGAGATACGTCGGCAAGAGTTGGTAGAGCCCCGTGATGATAAAAATCCCCGATGAATGTCCAACAATAGACATGTTACACGTACATACATAACCACACGCCTTTTTCCCAGAAGGGGTAGGCAGAGGTGCTACTAGAACACCCACGTTTCGCCTTGTATATTCCGTCCCACGATGTGATAGGGGGCGAGCCTATCGCCATATCGGGCACAAATTCCTGACTCCGGGCTAATAATGAATAGAAAAGTCCAATATCACTTTGCCCGACCCGGGATTCGAACCCGAGACCTCAGCTTTGCAATCATACCGTAGTACCACTACGCCACCGAGGCAGTCGACATGTTGTGGCTGTATTATGAAAAATGAAGAATATTGATTTCAAAACTGAATATACACGTATTGAAACAGTATTCGGAGTTTCCTTGTAAGCATATAATATCTATCCATCAACCAAAGGAAGTCCACTGCTGAACATAGGCCTCTCTCAATGATTTCCACAGTGACCTGTTGGAGGCAGCCTGCATCCAGCGACGTCGGGACGTCGCTGACCTTTACCAGATCGTCAGACCACCTTGTGGGTGGATGTCCTACGCTGCGCTTTCCGCTATAGGGCCTCCATGTTTAGCCCATCGGCCATCAGTTCTCCGCGCTATGTGCGCCGCCCACTGCCACTTCAACTTACTAATATAATATACTTGTAGTGTATTATACTATACTATGCACGAGATAAACGCTATATAGTAGATTTCAAGGGTCAAGACTATTGTATTCCATCTAGCCGGCGGGTTTCACAGCAGGAGGTTGCATCTCGGAGTGCAGCCGGCGGCAGGCGCTAATTCCTCGCGTGCTCCTGCTTTACATTAGGCGCCCGCACCGAGTCAAGTCCTGTTCCTTTGCGTCACAGAATGCTCTGGGCGATTAGTTAATTGTTTGTTAGTATAGGTGTTAGAGCCATATTGCTTTTAGATTTTTAGTGTGGATATTTTAGTTAGAGTTTGATGTTTCTCTGTAATGTGGTCATTGTTTTTTGAATTCTTTAATGAGATGTGTAGCTTGATTTTGAAAAGTTCTGTTGAGTGAATATATCGTGATTAGTATTGGGCCAATTTCAAAAGCCAACACTGTCAACGCTAATTAATATGCATACATAAGTAGTTAATATTTACAAAGCTATACCGCGAGTTAGTTACGCAAATCATTTGTATTGTATAGTTTTTAAATTAAGTATATTTTGTAATAAGTCATAAGTGCTGTATGAAAGGTAATATTTTATTATGAACTATTTTAATCAATGTTTGTCAATTATCGATATATAGTTACACAGTACTCATACGATTTTACTTTATTGGCTCCTACTAATACTAAATATGCCTCTAATGGGTGATTTTCAGTCTTAGTTTTCATCTTTCTTTCTATTTTGGTAAAAAAATATTTCTGAGACGAAAATCGGACCCCTTCCATCTTTCAATCTTCGATCCTATCGCTCTTGCAAATTACTGAATTTTATGGGTGTTTGTAGGCCGCGCTGATCATTTCTCATCTAGTGACCTGCTGTGCGATTCTGTAAAAACCAAAACTCGAATCGAAACTCATTTCCGAACTCACTCTCACTTCGACAGTCACTTTAAGTGAGAAGGTTTTGGTATTCTGTAACATCGTTCAAGGTCGCGTGAAGTGAGGTGAGTATCGAAATGTTGTGTGAGATCTTCCATAGCGCTAGTGTCGACCTTTTGAAGTTACGGTTTTCAATCCACGCTACCGATTGAATTTTTGTCGTTATTCTTGCACGAATAAATCTATTTCATGGTTTTTTATGATAAATATGTGTTGCGTAAGCAGATTAATATGTTTAAAAAAATAATAAACAATAAATAAAGGAAAAATAAAAAGAGTTGAGAGGCTGAACGCGATATGCCTTTGCCACACTCAAACATTCTTTTAAAACTAGAAACGTAACGTCATTCGTCGGCGCGACGAAATTTAAAACTTCAAAACAAAGTGTATTATAAGATAATTTGTGAAGTGTTGTTATTTAATTCAAAGTCTATTTAAAACAGTGATTAACAGTGATTATGGAGTGAGTAATGTATAATTACATTGTATTGGTGTGGTTTACGTCATAAAGAAATAAATTATATGCATATATTGTTGTTTTAGATCAATTGATCGCGTTTCCCATCCTACGTTAAACCAAGTTGAAGCTTTGGTACAGTATTTAGAAGAGAAACCCCATTTGGCTAAAGGGTTTCTCAGAAATCAAAGTGCTAAAGCTCAAGCTCACAAGGAATGGGAACTCATTGCATTGAAATTAAATAGCATTGGAGGCACTATAAAAAATGCGAAGAAGTGGATAAAGGTATGTCAACATTTTTTGTTCATTTACAGACCACTTAACGTTTAGCCATTGCACGTGGGGACGATCCTTTTATGACACTGAGCGTTTTTGCTTTTTTTTTTAGTATTGGGCTGACAAAAAAAGCGCAGTAAAAAAAAAATGCGCTACGAGAGCTGCTGCGAGACGTAGGACTGGTGGTGGAATGGAGGTGGTGCCTGTTTTGAGTGAGGTTGAGGAGAGGATCGTAGCACTAATGGGTGGTGATGGATTTGCTACTGGTGATGCACATTTACAAATTCAGGTTTTTGATGTAAATACTCTACATTTCCATAATCTTTAAAAAATATGCTAACATATAGTATATAGTTAAAAGTTACCGTGATGTTACAGGAGACACCACCTAATTTACCTACTAGCCCTTCAATTTTAATTGAAAATATTAATGACCAGCCAAGACCAAGCACAAGCCAAAACTATGCCTACCAAAACCTACATCAAGTAGCAGTTGATATGGTAAGAAAAATATACAGTAATTTACTTTATTACAAATTATTTATATAAAACAATCTTAAAACTGGATAAAACGTAGAAGCAACTCAGTTCACATGAAGGCTGAGAGAGAGACTTCATTACAACGTATTGGAATGTTATTTATTAAATCGATGGTCCCCATGAAAACTATTGAAACTGTAACTACTTTACAGTTTCCTTCGAAATGTTTGAAATGTAATAAATAAGAAAGAATTGACTATGCTAAATGTTGAATGAATGAATGAAGTACATGTTTTTGCGCTCATATGTTACTATGCAATTAAGTCGGTGATATATTTTATAATCTTTTGTTAACTACGAATTTATTCTATCATTCTTAGGAAATGTATGTCGAATCTAATTTTGCTTTCAGGAGGCAAACACTGTAAATACATCCCGAAGACACAGTGGTACATATCAGCCACCATTTAATCATCTATACCCTCCACCAACCACTGCATTCCAGACCTCAGCCCCAAGAGAGGTATTATAGTAATATTTATATTTTAATAAGAATCCTTTTGTTATTTTATTAGTGATAAAAAATTATAATCATACATAATTTATTTTAGCAGTCTCCAATGGCTACGAGCCCTAGAATTGTTGAGGAAAGGAACACTACATCACCACATACCATTGCCAGTGCAGTTTCAAGTATGTGTGATACTACATGGATTTTAATATATCATCATGCAAAAGTTGAGTATTTATACGAATTTATTATTTCAGCTCCAAGACGACGAAGAGTGCGCCCAAGGCGGTCACCTCCCGCCCAGCGACGTTCACAGTTTCACACTATCCTTGAGAAGTTTTTAAACTTGGAAGAGCAGAGAGTGAGACTTGAACGTCGCATGGTAACCATTCTGGAACGTAACTCCGAAACTGAGACGTTAATGGCACAGGCAAATATTGCTCTTGGAGATGGACTTAAGGCATTGGCAGATGCAATAAAAAAAAATTAAGCAATACTGTTGATTTATTTTTGTCAGATACACACTGGAACCTACTCCTAACTATAATTTATACTTCATAAAAATATGTATGTGATCTTAATATTATTCTATAGTAAGTAATAATATTTATGAAAAATAATTTTCATCATTATTTTTATTTATTTATTAAATCGACCATTGGTGGGCTACCGATAAAATGTCTTTAGTTACATGTTAGGTAACAAGCTTTTATAGGTGCATATAGCTTTTCAATTTATGATATAAAAACAAAAGCACAACTTAATCTAAAACAAAACTTAGTGCTTACTAAAAATAAAAATAAACTAGACTAATAACAACTATAGCATAAAATGGTAAAATATTTGAACAATGTAACATAGTTAAAATTACAACATTTTGTCGGAAACTTGTATTTTATTATTTAAAAAAATGTATCTATATATAATATTATTATTATTACATGTAGTTAAATAATTTAACAATAATAATTATTAATGTGCAAATATACCACAATTTTCACAGGTTACAAATATCCAAATCCAAACTTAAATGCGAGTGAACTATAATAATAATATAAACTCTATAAATACATATAAATTAGGTTCTACTTAGCCATAAACTATTTATCAAATTAATTCTAGACCTGCGACCGGTTTCCAGCTCCATATCTTGTGTATCTGCTTGTGCAAATGGTAATGTTTCATCCAACACAGTATCATCTCCATGTATTGGGGAAGGTAATCCCGCACGATTACATATGTTGTGGAGTACACAACACGCAACTACTATCTTAGCGACAGTGTCAGGATGGTAATGTAATACTCTATGTGCTAGGAGACACCGAAAACGCCCTTTCAATATTCCTATTGTTCGTTCTACTGAATTTCTGCCTGTAGCTTGTAGCTTATTGTAATAACCTTCCGGGGTATCACCAGTTGCGCCCGCGACTGGAGTCATTAAATAAGAGCGCTGAGGATAACCGGCATCTCCTAAAAGCATTAAAAAGTTTATAGTTATATTATCTTTACATAAGTCAGTCATAATCCAGGCTGTAGCCATCTTATTTTGCCTATTTATTCATATTAGATTAGAGGTGTAAATATTTTATTAAAGGCCCTTTCTGTATGAGACAGGTCCATTGATTAACTATATTTAATTAGCTATTTATTTACTTATAAGGGTTATATTAGTTGGGCAAAATGAGAAATGTACAACAAGTATTTCAGCCGTGGGACAGTTTAGTCCGTTGTTATGCGCCGTAACAAACAAGTTAATATTTATACTTGCCTAATAAATACACCACTTCACCCGAATTGGTTAAGTTTTGTAAGTGGTCTCTAATGATTGAGTGGTTAAATACGAAACTATCGTGCGTCGCTCCGCCATATGACGCATCTACGTGTATTATATTAAGATCTGCATCATTAATCTGCAAAATAAAAACATATTCATCATAATACTTATATATTGCGATTGGAACAATGAAATTGATAATGCATGTAAAAACCTTACCAACATAACATTCCGAGCGTGGAACCCCTTGCGACAAAAATACCTTTCTTCATTATCACGCGGTCTCACCATAGCGACGAAAGTGCCATCAATACACCCGATCACCCCGGGAATATGAAATTTTTCATAAAATCTGCAACTCGTAAATTTTTAATTACGTACGTTTAGCGATTATAAAATTTGAAGGGAAATTTAATAGCCACTTACCGCTCGGCCAATAATTGTCTTTCTGAACGATTTTGTGGAAATCTTATATACTTTTTTACAATAGTAGGGTGATTCATCGCTTGTACTATCTCTTTAACGCACCGGGATACGCAAGTTTGTGATATGTATGTTTCTACATTTTTTCCTAATATTCTTTGATAGCTCCCACTTGCAAGGAATGCAGAGAATCTAAAAAAATATAAGGAAATAGTAAAAAATATAGCGATATCCTCTTTCAACAAATATTTGAAAAAAAGTGCTCAAGTACCTTGCATCTTGTTGAAAGCGCTCGACTAGGTCGCTTAGTTGGTACTAGTAAAGGGCGTAATTGATTCTCTAAATCTTGAATTAAGTCTTCCGAAAGTCTATAGATGTTAATAAAATCATCGCTGCGACTAGTAAGGGGCAAATTTCTTATAATTTGAGCTTGACGACGATTGTTTGTTACTTCTAATTCGTAGGCTTCTTTAAGAATACTTAATAAAATAAATGATCGAGCCATCTACAAACAAAAAATATATTAAGTGCAGTAACTAAGTAAAAGTACAGTAAATCATATTTATAAATGTATTTATCGACATTTCGAACTTACCTTGATAATAAATACTTTTGTAGCCCTTTTTTTTCGAATGAAATCACAATTTATTTTCTTTTCACTCACAAACTCGCACACAAAATAGTAACTTATGATTTGACATAAAGGATCGAGGTGAGATTCGAAGTGAACATCGAAATCTTTGTTTCAGAATACCAATCAACGTCAAATAACTAAGATCTCACCTAAAAATAGTTCACTTCACTTGAGTTCTCACCTTATGGCGCTAGTGTAGATTTCATCAAGTTACAGAATGCCAAATGAGTTTTCACTGCGGATTCAGAAGTGAGTTAGGTCGTGAGTTGTTACAGAATAGCACGGCTGTTACTCCATCGACAGTCTAGATGGCACAGTTAAGAATTAAGATGTTTCAAAACCCCGTACGGAGGCAAATATTCGTTTGAGCTCTGTGTGTTGTGGTAAGGCTATGATGGTTATAGCTTTACCACAATTCACAGAGATAAAAAACTTATAAATTAATAACTATGGGTATCACTGATATATTTATTAATTATTTTCTGACGCTATAAAAATATGTTAATTAAATGAAATGAAAATGAAAATAATTTATTGAATCCATTAAAATGTTCAACATTATTTAGATTCAGTCATATTTTTTTCTACTACCCGGTTCGGAAAGTGGTTTTCACTAGAGAAGTACGGGCAAGAAACTCTAGTGTTGCTCTTTTCAAAACCAGTTTACAATATCGTGATTATTACAAAATTTACAAGTTGGTCCAAATCAGAGCAGTTCATTGATAATTTAAAAATCAACTTTAACTAAACTCCAAATAACTTGTACAATAATGGAAGGTTATTTCCCTAATTGTTTTGATATTGAGGTGTGACCACGAATAAATTTCACTCAGCACATTTAAATTGTAAATGATGTCGCTCATTTTGACGACCGCTTTCGGCAATTCCTTTTTTGTCATTAAATTTTGGCAAAAGGGTCAGGTTGCTAACTTTACGAGTATAAAAACATATTTTGAATATTGTTGAGCGTTCCATTAATTGTGATTAACAAAAATTTGAATTGCAGTCTTACCGGCTAAGCTATGACTTCTCTACCCTCTTTTTGATATTTTATATGTAGAGCTTAGTCTAATTAGTCTAACTAGTTTCTACCGAATACTAACACTAAAGTATAAGTCTGTGTGGCCAACAAATATAATTTTTGGGCCTAATATTCTCCTGCAGGATCGGGGACATGCGTGTTCTACGTGTTAGTGATACTCAAATACTAATAGTAAAACTATTATACATGTGGTCTTGATGAGTTATAAACATATTCTTTGAGATCTATAGATAATTAAGAATAAACAACGACGCACCTATACACAAGAAGCATTAAATTTCCGACAAGATTCAATAAAAAATTATCATCTCTATACAAAATTATCAAGGGCAGAGATACCGTAAAATAAATTAAAGCTACGGCAATAAATAAAACCAAATAATAATGTAATTACACAACGATTTTTCTGAGCCTCCGCTCCGATATCATTAACAAAGTTTCCCTCGAAGATACCCGCGCGTAAACTCAAGATGACTCCAGATTCACTCGAGCGTAAACCCAGCGCTAAACAATATTACGTGTAACGAGAAAGCACTCCACTCCCTCGCCCCAGTACATAACCCATCATTAAAAACGCCGCACAATATTTACCAAAGTTTGAATACCGCTGGATGAATGCTGGACGCCCGAGCCTCCATTTTCACGCAAATTAAAAGACACAAACGGCGCCATAGACAAGATTTTTTCCCTCGCGCGCTAAAACACGCCATTCACAAACATCGTATTCAATTGCTCGAGAGCGTAACGGAACGGCCCGAGGCATTAATTAGAGCAGAAAACCCGTGTCTATGGTGGTTCCTTTTTAAACGTGACGTCTTTATGCGGGCTGCGAGCCGGGCTTTGTGCCGCCCGTGTTCGCGGTTAAGTGTCAAGTCTTAGTGTCAAGCGATGTTTTAACCTCTTTGTCGTTTGATCGGAACTGCTTTTCCCTTTGATGGTGGTTTTATGTTGTTGCTTTGTGTGAGAACACAATGCAGCGTAGTTTTGTTGCTTATATAGGCTTGCGTCGGTTTAAAGAATAATTTAGTAATTTTACGGGACTTATTTTCTATGTGATAAAACACATGATGATTCTTATGTCTCATTGAGCACAAATATGTTTTTTTATTGCGCAGGTGCAGTACGTGCGGAAGAAGACCAAGACCCGGAAAACGTAAGATGCAACTCGCAAGCAACAAGCCAAAATATAGAAACATCAGATATGGACGATGAAATATCCGTAGGAGACAACAGAAGTGAAACGTCGACACCAAAAAAGACCCAATACGCCTTCGAGAAAAGTTCCGACGATTATAAAAAACTCGACTCCGAAGATAATGAACGTTCTTCACCCATAGAATACAGTTCGAATAGAATTTCAAACTTCAATACTACCTTTAAAGAAGATGACAACGAATATGAAAATCGAACAGACGACCGAATGAAGCTGTACGATAGTGGTCTCTTTCACTTGTATAGAACGGACAGAGAGAGTAACAAGGACGACGGCCCCGAAGGCTCTGCTTTCGGTCATATAACGGGTTCTCTGTCTGATAGCATTTATGGCCGGTCCATGGATTTGTCGAAGAGTTCGTTTCAGTCCCAGTTACTAGCTGGATTCGCAGCTTCAGTTATCGCTGGAAGCTCGCAAAGAGACTCTCAAGAAGGCGCAGGTAAAATATAGACTTTTAAACCAACTTCTATTATTACTCATTATGGTTTTCGTATTAGATATTTTTTTAATTTCGATGAGTGGCAAGACGAGCATGCCATTCACTTGATGGTAAGCAATACAACCGCTTATGGACAATACCAAACCAAACAACACCATGAATTATAAAGCAATACTTGGCAATTCACTGCGCTTGCCATCCTGAGATATAAGATGTTAAGTCTCAATATGTCCAATAGTTACTCTGGCTACAATGTTCTTCAAACCGTAACATAACATTGCATTTACACTGCTGTTTGGTGGGAGAAATAGACATTGTGGTAGGTACCAACCTACCCAGGCGGCTTCTCACATTTGAGAGACCCACCATCAGTAAATGGTTATTAAATCTAGGCTGTTTTTTTATCTGAGGTATTTCAAAGATAGCTAATACACTCGAATTAGTTGGAATAATTAAGGCTAAACGAGTTACGTTTACCATCACGTATAGCATCATCTTACAGCATCTAACGATAGCAAAGATTGATCTCCGTAAATATTCTAAGAGGTGCCGCCTCAACCTACCCTGGATCATTACTTTAAACTTTTTACATAATAAGATACCATAATTACTAGACTAAAATATCACCCGTTTTACACAGATGGGCAGCAACCGATATCGTCTCGTCCGGTGAGCTCGCAGAACTCAAGCCGCAAGCCACGGCGGCGCCGCACCGCGTTCACGCACGCGCAGCTCGCCTACCTGGAGCGCAAGTTCAGATGCCAGAAGTACCTGAGCGTTGCTGATAGGGGGGATGTGGCTGAGGCGCTCAGCCTGAGCGAGACGCAGGTCAAGACCTGGTATCAGAACCGACGGTAGGTTGAACAGGGCATTTTGTATTTTGCTGCCGTTAAGTGATTGGCGAAAAAATTATCCCACTCAATACCCAATCTCATACGTAGTTCTGAACCCACACTAAGATTGAGTCTTGTGTCATGGGTATTAGAAACTACGGGAGACTTTTCGATCTGATTAACACCCAGACCCGAAACAAATACTTGTGGTTCATACAAACATTTGTCTTGGTGCGGGGACTGAACCCGCGGCCTCTTGTTTTACAGTCGGTGTTTAGCCAACAGCGCCACAGAGGCTGTTAAATTTAATATTATATTTCGCTGTTCTGTGGAATTTTACCAAGTTACAAATCTACGTTTTAAATATTGTGTTTACATTATTTAAGACGTAGAAATTCTACTAGTCTTACTGTAATGCATTGAAAAACATATAAGATTCAAAAATCAGTAGGTATTCTTGTACAAAATCAAAATGCCACCACGGTGGGCGCCAATATATCAAAAAGCAAAAATTGTATTTTCTTTCTCAGGACAAAATGGAAACGCCAGAACCAGCTGCGTCTCGAACAGCTTCGGGCTCAAGCTGCGAGTGGAGAAAGAGATCTATCAGCACACACGCTCCCGCTGGCCTGCGCGCTACTCCCGCCGTACCCTGCCTACATGCACTGCCATCTGTAGAGCAATGCTAGATAGTTTATTATACACTGAGGCATTATTCTAGAACTTGAATAAAATCAGCGCGCACCACATAAGGCCCCGAGAACCCGTTCAAGCGAGAGAGAAAATAGTTTTCTGCGTAAGAGGAAAAGAGACAGACATAGTTGCACGTGTACCGCTATTGTTGATACATACTTTTTGTTCTCGTCGTGTGTTCTATTATAATGTTTCAATGATAAATAGATCTCTAATACGTAGTCTAGTGCAATACTTGATATTTAAAGATTTGTAAATAGATTTGTCATGTAAATTAAGGATTTTCATATAAATTATACGATACTGATGGGGTCAATGACGTCATAGATACTCTATTATTATGAGTCCAAATTCTTAAAATCATTTGGGTACATCGCATCTGGCAGATGTGCCCTTCCAAAGATTTGTCTGTCGTAAAAAAATAATTTTAATTTTCTATGTCGCTGGCACTTCAGTTTTGTACGTATTGTATTTAAGTTCGATCTCAGTTATTCTGTATTTTGTTTTAAGTAAAGCAAAATATTTTTGATGCTTTTATTTTAGATTGTATTATATTTTATTTTTATATTTTAATTTATGTAATGTCTAGAATCACTGTGGGCGTTTTACCATTTTCATATTAAAAATTTGACGTTTTTCGTTGAAACTTGGCAAACGAACAAAATAATTTTCTCATTAAATTATTTCATATCTATTTTGAACGAAGTTTTTAATCAGTTTTGTCGTGTTTTTCTTAGAGTATATATTATAATATAGAGGGAGCAATACAGACTTCTTCAAAAATGTAGAACTTTCCTTGTTCGTAATATTGGTACGTACGAAGGGCGTGGTGGCCTGTTGGTAAACGGACCAGACGCGACTGCCTACATGTTCACGGTGGTCGCGGGTTCAAATCCCAGGGCACACCTCTGACTTTTCGGAGTCATGTGTGTATTGATAGTCAATCACCACGCACTATAACGGTGAAGGAAAACATCGTGAGGAAACCTGCATACCATAGCGATTTGTATAAATTTCTATGGTATGTAAAAGTCCGCTAACCCGCATTAGGCCAGCGTGGTGGACTATATGGCCTAACCACTCTCAATCGTACTCGCGATTGTAGAGGAGGCCCGTGCCCTGCAGTGGGTCGTATATGGGCTGATACAATACAATACAATACAATAATGGTAGCATTCCTATAATTATATTGCCGATTCATGACTTTTCCGAGAAAATATATATAAATAAATGAAAATTGACATACTCACGCTACATTGTTATAGGCTATCATAATTCAATATAATAATTAATAAATGAAAAGTATAACTCGCCCTTGCCTTATGTTAATTTAATTCGATCCAAATTCCAATATTTTATATTTTTATCTAATGATTCCGGAACTTTATGGGATTTTGAAAATTTTGTGACTTGCAACATTGAATAAAAAAAGCGTTAGAATATTTAAAAATATAAATATTTTTCTGAAAAATTAAATAGATTGTTTCTTTTTATTTAATAAGAAATTGGTCTAGTTATCGGTGGTGCTCGAATATACATTTAATTTTATTAGTCTCTACATAATATTTGGGTGGAATTCGATGGCGCTAAACTATATATTTTGATTTTTCTTATTAATTGTAATTCGTGCATATTCAAAACTCTCACAATTCATACTGGATGTAGGGAAGAAAAAAGTGGCCCCGGAAATTATTTATCTACGTATTTGAAGTACCAGCGCGATGCTGCGTCTATATTATATTTATATACTCTAACAACCTTACCTATAGACAGATTTAAAACCTATTTTAGTTAACAAATGTTTTATCTTCTTTGTTCTAACTGAATTCTAAAGTCGTTCGAGAGGGACAAAACATTGGATACCTAAAATAGGTTTTAAATCTGTCTATGAATAAGGCCGTAAGTGTCTTTGATAGATAATTTAATTATGATCTCATAGAAAACTAAGTTGTAAAGTACCTGTAAGTAACCTTAATGTGGAATAAAAAATTCTAGTCACCGAGTAAAGTTATACAAAAATCTCACTGCGTTTCAATCACACCACTTTGTCAAACAAAACATTCCATTCTGCGCAAATTATGCAAAACCCGTGGCGCCATTTCGAATCAGTGCTGCCAACCGCCGCAATTTGCATCTGTTTAACATCGCGAGATGTACTCCGAAGCGCTGCATCGCTGTAAAGCGGCGCGTTCTCCGCCTCACTGAACGCTGTTTAAATCGATGTTGCGCTGTTTTGTAAAGTTCAGCAGATGGGTAAGTTTGACTGGGTGCCGTGGCCGAATTATCAGTCAATTTGTTGTAACGAGATGGTAATTGTCGGGTGTTGGGGTTGTAAGGGAACAAATGGCTGTTAATGAATAATTGTTGAATGTTGGGGTCACTTAGCTCTTGTGATTGAAGGTTGTTTGTACATTTGATGACACTGTAATTTGCACATCAAAATAAATAGGTAGATGTGTATTGAATCATGATGATTTCAAAGGACTATTATAAAAATCTGATATTATTAGGTCCTATTATAAAAATGGCTGCCTACATGTTCACGGTGGTCGCGGGTTCAAATCCCAGGGCACACCTCTGACTTTTCGGAGTTATGTGTGTATTGATAATCAATCACCACGCACTTTAACGGTGAAGGAAAACATCGTGAGGAAACCTGCATACCGTAGCGATTTTAAAAAAGAATTTCTACGGTATGTAAGTCCGCCAACCCGCACTAGGCCAGCGTGGTGGACTATATGGCCTAACCACTCTCAATCGTACTCTCGATTGTAGAGGAGGCCCGTGCCCTGCAGTGGGTCGTATATGGGCTGATACAATACAAAAAAAAAATATATATAAAAATATGTTTTCAAAAAGAAGGATTTTTCTAACGGTATATAAAGGCAAAAATTAAGCTCGAAAAGCAGTAGTTTTGGATGCCAAGTAAGGAATGGAAAATAAATCAGCTCCGTTGACGGCGCACCACAATGAGATACATATGTACATGTTATTGATGTATTTGAAAACTACAGTATTTAATACAGTGCCTACGCTAATATCTCACGTTCAACTGGAGCTATCGAGTTAACTGACTCTAGTTAGTATTAAAGAAAGATCAATTTTCTTGATTATCTGCTGAGCCTAATCTGCAACCTGCATGATAGTCAGCAGGCGTCGCCGATCAAGGACTTCAGCAATGCCACGGTCATTCCAACAGCTGTCTATCCGGTGGTGAATACTTATATGATGTTATGGGCACCGAGGCAAATGTTTGTGGGGTCCACAAATATTTGTCTCAGGTCTGGGTGTCTGTGAGACCGAAAAGTCACTCGTAGCTACGTGGGTATCAGACCCACGGCACAACACTTAATTGATCTTAATGTGGGGTTAGAACTATTTATGTCGCTGTTGGGTGTATTTATTTTAATATTTTTTTAAAATGAAAACGGTTATTGTTAGCTGAAGGCCTCTTGCAAGAGACCACTGGTGACGTCCTTGTATGCGGTCTAATAACTATGTTCCTTTTTTCAGCTCTGGATTTCTTGGCTATGTTAATAAGGTTATTTCATGTAATTGGAGAAGGTGCATAGCTAATTAATTCAACAGTTCTAAAATGTAGACCCTCTTTCATTAAAGCTAAAATAGTAGGAACTTATGACTTTAAAGTCATGAGTAAACTTGAATGCCGGGAAAATTACTACTCTATAACATATCATTGCAAGATTTCAATTCATAGATTCAACTCGCATTTTTACGACCTACTTGGCAATCAAGAATGTAGGACATGTTATGAATAGGACTGTTATATAATTATCTAATATGGGGAAAAAGGCGAGTAATATTATTTTAGTGTCCTCAATACTGGAATGACTTGTAAAAAATTGGTCGTTTTTGTAAGGAGATCGTTAACATACATTTACCATGAATGTCAAGATAACGATGTTAATAAAAATGTCTATTACTCGTATTTCTGACCTTTCGTGATTACGTGATCGGTGTAACAGTAATTCTTAATGGTTGCAGAATATTTTTGCTTGAGATTATGAGACAAATTACTTTGACGATTGCTGGGCCGCCGTCGTTGTCTTTGGTATTACAAAATGCAATATTAATAGTGTTATTTGACATGGGTTGTCCAGGGGACAGCCATACCACCAGGGTCAAGTTGAACCATTCAAAGTGTAGTCCTAAGTAGTTACAATCGGGCTCTATAACATTATTTGTCGTCTCTATGATCATGTTGCAACACCGCTATTGTTATTGTTAAAAATCTCAAAATAATTAGTATTCAAAAACACTTACAAAATCTTTTAAATCATGAATATAACTAGCAGTTCTTCAGAACATTTACGACTGTGAAGAAACATTAAAAAAATAATTCCTCAGCAACAGTGTTATTTTCATATTATCAAACTTGGTAAAACTAAACAAACTTCTAAACTTCCCAACAAACTGGTAACCGCAAATTAAATCCATACCACTGCGCGCCTCACAAAGCGCTGATTATGTTCATCTTTATTTCAGTTTTGAGCAAACGAGAGTTTATTAAAGGGTATCGTGCTGGGAAGTAATTGGGCTGTTTTGATCTCCGAGTGGCGGGTGCGTGGGGGCGGGCGCGGGGGGAGGGTAATTGAAGTATTTTCCCAGCGTTTGGAGGGTAGTTGTGTCGATACGAGTCTGAATGGATTAGTTAGCGCGGCGTAACTATCTGTCAATGGGAGTGAGTAATGGTCTTGCTTATCTATTAGCCGATTTGGCTGTTACGTTAATTTGTGATGTTTGTGTGTTATGTAGACTGTGCTAATGCTAATATGCATATTGTGATATTGAGTTGCGTAAAATCTCATTGATAGAAAAGACATGAGTACTTTGAATTGATAAAAATATGAGAGTGGATAAAGCGAAGGTGTAGGTATGTCAGGATCCAGCATAGCGGAGATTATAGCCCACAGCCAACATGAAATTGAGTAAGTTTATGATTTCTTGTTTTTATATATTTTGAGGCACAAATGCGCTACGCGTCTGCACTCGGTACACAGCATCCGTTTCAAATGTGTTGGCGAAGCTGTAACTAAATATTGTTTGTATACGTCATGGATTATAGTTTATTTTGCAAACCTAAGTAGAATATAATAGGAATGTGTCCAAGGTTTGATTTTGAGCAATATTTATGGGTTCCTAAAAATATCACTTATAAAAAACCTAAATTCGGAAACAGCATCAAAATTTGATGTCATTTCCTGGATATTAATATTTTAATACTGTGGTGGGGACACTCGTTTTCTCTTTCGCACGCATGTACCTCATAGAAGATGACGTCACGTCGTGCATGTTGTATCCTTTTCTATTACTCCTACTACCAACTTTTATATATTACTAACTTGCTTGTTATTAAACGGATTTCAAAAATTCTTCCTGATTATGATTATAACGTAACCTTTCGATATTAACAATAATAAAAATTAAGGACACAAGCCTATTGCGTGTTAACATCAGCGTTGGATTACAGACTTAACGTGATGAATGTATAAAGAAAGTGTATTTTCATACTGTTACGATTTAGTGACGAAACTGCACCCGATAGTATAAGATCACTAGATTTTAAATCGAGTATTCAAGTATCGATAATATTTCGCCGTTTCGATAATCATCTGCCGCTGATCGATATAATTGCGCTCGATTACAGGAAATCTAATTTAATCGTGAAAAATTATGAATCTGAGAGTAGACACTTGGTCATTGTGATGGTTTTTCCATTGTCAACGAGACATCACAGTAGACAGTAGACACTGCCCGGGCGATAGTAGACATCACAGGTAGACATCAATCCTAAATCTACCTAAATCATAGCCACTGAAGGAACCAATCAACAATACTTATTAGTTAATATTAATCAAAATGTTTTTGTGTTTGGCCCACTGTATATTTTATTCACTTACTAGCGGACCGGCCCAGCTTTGCCCGGGTGCAGGTATTTTTTTACTCTATTCCACACCAAAAGCCTTAGCAACTAAATAAAACTAGTTACACTTAGTTTAAAAAATTAAAGCTTTTATAGACTCAGCGGGAAGCAGTTCTATTTTACATCACGTGTAGAAACCAAATATCGTCACAGTACGTACAAAATAAATAATGTGGGAAAAATAAAAAATACGTTTATTTTTACTTAAAGATTACGTGCGTCTACTAGTATAAGAATTTATTTCATAAATTCTTATCAAATAAATCACGTTCCTGCGCCGTATCAAAACAACAGTCCTTAATTAATTAAATTCACTTTATAACTTTACACTACCAATGTAAGCCACTCGGACCAAAATGAATTTATTTTCTATTTGTTATATTTGTTTAATCCTGCCCAGGGTGAAGACGAACGTAGTCAGCGATGAATATGACAATAAAGTCTCTGAGAAAAGAGAAAAAACTATGTACAGTATTAAAAGGCGATTCGTCCAAGATATGAATGACGAGCAATGGCACATTTCACATTTACAAGATTCGGGCTTCAACAAATCAAGAGATAGTTGCCCGCACTTAACATTCGAAGACAAAGTTAGGAAGTATCGACGTATGTTGCGGAATGATGGGGCTCTTGTGAATTTCGTGTCCCCGTATGCATTGCCAGTGGACATGGAAGAATTATCTCAAGGTGTGTGTCGAGTAGGAAATGAAGTTGCTAAGAATAAAACAGTGGCACCCTCTGTTAATGCAACAGACAAAGATAACTTGCAAGGTCAGAGAAATGGAACAGCAGTATTTAATGCTACCGGTGATGAAGAACAAACAGTTCCACATAATAAATCGCTCGAAGGCGTAGCAACAACCGCCAAGACAAAAGCGGCTGTATCAGAAGATGGTAAGGTTGAAGATGAAAAGAACAGACGAGCTGGCGAGTATATGTTCAGTTCAGCGGAGTACTATGAAGAAACTGATGACTTCGATACCGCGTGGTGCCCTGGGCAGGTATCCATCATCACCTTGGAGATTGATAACTTGAGAGATTACGATCCCGAATGCGAATTGATGCTGGTCTGGAAGAGTTTGACTTAAACGTGTATTTTATATTAATAATTCTATTTATGGCTATGTATTCAGAAACAATGTGGACTGTTATGTTGTTAAGATAATATACAGAATAAAACTAATCTGTCCGTAAATTATAAGGTTCAAATCTCGCTTATATGTGTACATAATTAAATTTAATTCGGATCACACTGATTTATACACTGGTAGAGCCATCCTGTTGTTAGTCATGACTCAGCCTGAGTGGGTAGGCTCATTTTGTGCGCTACCACCACAGAACCACTGTCCCACAGGAAATTGACGTGAAGCTACAGTTTAGCTGTCGCGTTTCGTTCAGTGAGTGAAATTGCCGTATGGTCAATACCCCTTTCCTCTTTCCATCCTTTTTCCTTCCCGCTCCCCTCCCAATTGGGCCGGTAACACATCCATGATCCAGCTTTGTGGATGTTTGCCATCAGGTGACCAGTTTGCTCGTTTGCCAGACCTATGCAATAAAAAAATTACAGCTAATTTAAGCAGGACGGGAAACAAGTAAGTAGAAAACAACGGCAACGCATATCCATGCCATATGCCCTATGTTGTTGCACATGTTAATGAGCGGCGGTCATCACTTACCATCAGGTGAACCATATGTTCCTTTGCCCCCTATAACATAAAAATAAGTAGCTATAACATGGTATCTTTGTGTAGATCTAGTGTTATGTAAAAACAAACATACTATTTTGTTATTTAAAAAAAAATGTATTTTGTCATGAAATTATTAGCGCAAACAGAAGTGTAAAATCCTATAATGTGGAGCCGCCTCTCGAATATTTTAGTCGACTGCAACACCTTGGATGGTATCTCAAATGCCCAAATTGTTCTATCCTTTATAAAATAGACTTCTGTACTTCTGTATCAACCTATATACGTCCCGCTGCAGGGCATGAGCTTCCTCTACAATCAAGAATACGATTGAGAGTGGTTAGGCAATATCTACCACGCTGGCCTATTGCGGGTTGACGGGTTTTACATAGCGTAGAAATTCTTTAAAATCGCTACGGTATGCAGGTTTTCTCACGATGTTTTCCTTCGCCGTCATAGTGCGTGCTGATTGACTATCAATACACACAAAACTCCAAAAAGTCAGAGATGTGCCCTGGTATTCGACCCGCGACCACCGTGAACATGTTGGCATCGTGTGTAGTCCGTTATCAACAGTCCACCACACACTTTAGAGTTATATTCTTCAAACTAGAGTTAGGTATATTCTTCAAAGAGAAACCTGCTGTTCTGGAAGTACATGGTACCGGGTAGTAAAGATAAACTTCCCTACGAATACACTGTTTCCATTTGTGTGTTATGTACCCAGTATGGCCTTATCATTCTTAGATACAGTTTCCGAATAAAGAATTTACCGATTTTTTTGAGGACCGTTTTTTTATTGCGATAAATGGCGAGACGAGCATGCCTTTCGCTTGATGATAAGTGATACGACCCTTCATGGACAGTTGCCAAACCTGACAGCACCATGAATTATAAAGCAACGCTTGGCATTCTACTGCGCTCGTCATCTTGATACATAATATGTTAAGTCTCATTATGTCCAGTAGTTACTCTGGCTACAATGTCCTTCAAACCGGAACACATATGTGCATTTACACTGCTGTTTGGCAGGAGAAATAGATATTGCGGTGGTACGTACCCAGGCAGCGTCTCACATATGGAGTCCTACTACGAGTATTTTGCAAGAATACTGGGACGACAATGTTGCAAGTTACCCGCATCGGTTGGCACTATTATGATTTATGACCATTGCGTGAGGTGGTCTCTGGATTCAGTACATTTTTTTAATGATTGTTCACATGATTTAGTAGGAAATGTGTATTTTTATTAAGATAACCATTTTGTTAAAATGACCACAATATCATTTTTCAATCGATCTATTCGAAATCACTAGAAAAACAAATTTGACTGTAATCTGTACTGGTGCTCTTATGTGCGCCTTTTATTATTTCAGCATCTAGAGAAATATTAATGAAATTTACTGAGGGCGACATCTACCTTACAAAACATTTTGATTTGGTTATCAAAGTGTGTTGTATTTAGAAAAATAGAGAGCGAACACGGGGAGCAAATGTTTTCATGAAAAAGCCGTAAGGCGCAGCACTATAGTCTGTTAGTTCGGGAAAATTTCTACAGATGGCGTTAAAATTAGTTTCGTTTATTACAGTGTACTTTGCTACGGAGCTACGATGCTACGGAAAGTAGTTTCAGAGTTTACCGATAGGTGGCATTGTACCTCTTTACAATGTGTTTAATGTATAAAACAATTTTAAAATATCAGGGTCGCTACCAAGGTTTTACATTTTTCAACATAACTAAACAAATATGTACACCCAACAGTCACATACACAGTCTGGGCCCGACAATAACATGAAGTCTGTGTCGTAGGTATGTAAAAGTAGAGAATACTTTTTGATTTTCCGGACACTCAGACCCAAAACAAATGTTTGTCTCGGTGCGGGGATCGAACGCGCGGCCTCTCGTTTCACAGCCGGCGTCTAACCAACTGCGCCACGGAGGGTATCGCAGAAATGTTACAGTTGATTGATATTTATTATTATTATTTCTTTGAATATAAGTGAAAGTCATTTTTTAGCATTTTCTCGTTATAGGAGCAGCATGTAAACTAACTGCCAGATCGTTGATTCTTTCTTTTAGTTTTTGTATCTGTGGATCCACTATCCACTGGCATGAGAAACTAATATGTTCAGCAGTGGACTTCCTTTTGGCTGACAGGGAGAGAGAGAGAGAGAGAGTAAAAACCACAATAAAAATGTTTCAATATAAAACACACATTTTTTTTAAAAAACACATGTTGTTTTGTTTAAAGACAATCATTTATTATATAAGTTAAGGTGCTGTGTCTTGCTGCAAATCTAAGATGGAGCAACGTTCCATTAATATTTTTAAATAACGGTGATGTCCATTGACCTCATCATCTCCATGCACTATGGTGATGCAGATGTTCATGAGCCGCGACGATCACTTAGCATCAGGTGGACCGTGTGCTCGTTTGCCCCTTATTCATATCTATTAAAAAACAGTTATCTATTTAAAAAAACTCAAATTCAGCAAAAGCAGTTACAAAGGAAATAGAATCAGTCATTGGAACACACCTCCTTTGTGCGTCATAATTAAATTAAAAAAACAATAAAATATGGCATGGTAACCTGGAAAAAAGGATGCGGTACACATGTCTGCCGCAGGAATCTTGTAAGCCTGACACTAATACCGCAGTAGGAATTGTAAGGAAGGCATTAGGAAGCCCCGTTACCGCACCCCCTCCATCCCGCGTCCCCCCCGGCGTGACGGGACGCCATTATCCTCGGATGGCGCGCGGTTTAAATGATCATCAAGGTTTCTAGGTCAGCGTTGAAGTAACAAATATTATTATTATTATTATTTTTATCAGCCCATATACGTCCCACTGCTGGGCACGCGCCTACTCTACAATCGAGAGAATCGATTGAGAGTGGTTAGGCCATATAGTCCACCACGCTGGCCTAGTGCGGGTTGGCGGACTTACATACCGTAGAAATTCTTTTTTAAAATCGCTACGGTATGCAGGTTTCCTTACGATGTTTTCCTTCACCGTTAAAGTGCGTGGTGATTTACTATACAGAGGTGTGCCCTGGGATTTGAACCCTCGACCACCGTGAACATGTAGGCAGCCGAGTGCGGTCCGTTACCAACAGGCCACCACGCACTTATATAATATATAAGTGCGTGGTGTAGTAAGAGTAACAAATATATGTGATATTAATTATAATTTTAGACTAAGTTTTAAAATGGGGTTTTTGGTTGAAACAGGTATTGGTATTTTTAGGTACGCCAATGAGTTTTATAAAAAAAATTGAAATATAAATTAATTTGCACAATTCTTTAATGGCCACACCCAACTTTCATGCACTTTCGTTACCAACATCCTCGTCGGTCTATAGAAGTCCAGGCTGGACATATTCTCACCACGAATGAGAGAAGCCGAGTGCATTGGCGCAATGGTATCTCTTTTTATAGCCTTTTTTCTCACAAGTTCAACGGTCACTAAACTAATTAAAGTAAATAAAGTTTTCGCTTTCATACTATGTAGATAATGATTTCTTACAACAGTGAAGAATTGTGTAATATTCACCCGATGTAATACACACAAAATAATTAACTTGAACTCCGAAAAATAATTTTCAATAATTACTTGCCACGGACAGTGCGGCTCGCTGCTCGTAAATCAAATGCGAGGGATGATTGCTATTCTTGTCTCTCTCAAAGAAACGGGTGTATGCCTCTCTTTCTCGCGAAATATTCCCGAGGGGTGTATTATTACGCCCCATTGTAACCGCTGGATTTACAAGCGTTGTAAATTTGATCTTAACGTATTGGCATAACGTTTAAAATTGTTCAATTCTCAAAGGTAGGTTAATCACGAAGAAGGATAAAGGTGTGAATACACTTGACTTGATGAATGTGAAAATCATAATGTAGATTTTTATCGAAGTATCAAATAAATATTGAGTTTGTTAAATAATGTTTTATTAAAATAAAATATATACTAACAAGCAGGCGTGGTTGCTTTGGTTTAAAATATAGTGTATTTTAATGGTGACGAATTATTAATTAAAGCCTCGGGAATATATTAAGCAATTTTAGTGGCCATGATATTTTTCATTTCTGGGTCGAGGTTCCGAACCCAGTCAAAAAGCGCTGGCTTGGTGTCGCTTAAAAAGTTCTGAGCGCCTATGGTCTAATATACATCAGATGGTGATAAAAAACAGACAAAATGGCGAAGTTTGCATAAGAAAGCGGGCCTTGGTCAGGATGATGCTAAACATAAAGAAAAAGAATCGACACATTTATTTTGGATTTGATTTTAAATGGCCATAATGTCCTAGTCTGGGTATTTCATTGTGATAATTAATTAACTTAATTACTCGAAAAACTATGAATTAAATCTTGCAAAAATAACAACAAAATACAAGTCTCAATCTTTAGTTTCGGTTAAGTGTAACCATAGCCTTACATTTAAGGGGACATCGATGCAATTGAAAGTATGTCATAGCCTATGTGCGTTTAGGATGCATTTTGTTTGAAGAGGGTGTATCAAGAGCACAGCTGTTATCGAATAGACCTTATTACATCAGTAAATAGGATTGAATTTTGCATGCAGTCTCCTGCATACAGGATCGAGGTGATCTCTTCGAGGCTCCTGATATCCTAGTAGCAAATGCCCTTTAACACGTGACGTCACGCCCGAGGTTCTCAAGCAGGAAGGGGGAAACACGCTCTGGGCGTGTTAGACTTGAATTTATTACGTTGGGGACAATATATTTTGGAAAAACAAATATAACATTAATCACTGGGCTTTTATGTACTTATGTTAGTAAGTTTATTCGTTTTCACTATGAAAAATGATGACACTTTTGAGAAAATATTTTTGTAATTCAATCAATGGGTTCCGATCCATACCTATTCTTATTACCAATATTTAAGTTTTCTCATATGTAAAACTTTATTTTATATTTTCCTAACTACGTATTAGTATAAAAATCTTTTACAATATGATCCAGTCCAATACGTACCGCAAGACATATGCCATCTTAACGATTGAAAGAGCATTACATTATTTTTGAAATATTATATTACACGATGTAGGCGAAGTACGATTAACATAACATACATAGTCTTGACCCCATTGGCCCATACTAACACTTTGTGTAGATATCAGATACAAACAAATAGACAGACAGACAAACACACAGACCCGAAACAAATACTTGTGGATCACGTAAACAATCGTCTCGTTGCGGGGGTCGACCCCGTCGCTTCTCGATTCATGTCTGGTGGCTAACCAAAGGCACCACAAAAGTTGTGTAGGTGATTTCTAATTGCATTATAGTTAATAAAATTTCCAAAAAGTTCTCGAATGGAGGCCACGAAGCGGAAAGCGCAGCGTGGGACGTCCACCCACTAGGTGGTCAGACGACCTGGTAAAGGTCGCGGGACGTCGCTGGATGCAGGCTGCCTCCAACAGGTCACTGTGGAAATCATTAGGAGAGGCCTATGTTCAGCAGTGGACTTCCTTTGGCTGATGGATGGATGGATGGATAATAAAATTTTCTATTTATGCTCAAAATGAGTATCTGGCAACTTATGCCGGGTAAGATTTTGGTTTAGCATCATTTTTTGCGACACAAGGGATACACGAACAGTTAATAAGAGCAAATAAGTTATCTACTCCATTATGCACGACAACCTTCTGGATCCTTAAGTAAATTCAATGAAAAATGTATCTTCAGTAGCATACCTTAAAGTTCATTCTGCTTCATACAAAACGTGCGTATCGAATATCCATGATCCCGTGTTTAGAAATTCAACTCATATGTGCTAGTAAATAAAGTTGACTTTCTACTGCACTGTTATCGCTAGGAGCAATGCAATGATCTCTCCTTGCGTTCTGATGTCCTGGTACTGAATACCCTTTAACACGTGACGTCACTCCCGTGGTTCCCAAGGATCGGGGGAAACGGGAAATGATTAGGGGACTCAAGTTCCGGTCTCGACTCGACAATGATATTACTAGTGATGTAGATCTCGTTTGTCGATGTTATTAACATATTCTAGAGTATAGTAGGGCGGGGGCACACTTGCTAGATTATTGGAATCAATCAGTTTTTGATATTTGTTTTAGCTTATTTTTTTTTATTTGTTGGGTGCGTAATGGTTGGTTGATAAAAATCAGAGCAGAAGTGAAAGGACAATGGCCGTTCCCTTTATTGCTAGGAGGGGAGCGAATAAGATTTTAAGATAGCAACGGCGATATTGGTTGAATTATTTATGATATTATTTTATTAAATCCCACGACTGGATGTCACTCATTCCTGACTCAGTTCTTTCTTACTTCTAATTTATCTATCAGCCCCTACTCTGCAATGTGTCCGTCGAAAAATGGAACTGTTTGTCTTACGAATTTGACGATATTATAGTTATTGTAAATCGATTAACGTTGCTATTATTCTATCAACTGCAGGTTACCTTGAAAAATCATTTGTTACTTTTTTTAAAGTTTTGAACAATTTGTTTACTGGTCTGAAAAATAAATGGAAAAGATGACCTAGACATTATATCGAATTGGGTGACATCACTAACCGTTAACTTGTGTACTCGGGATTCCATGAATACACCTGCTGTAATAGTGCAAGGAAAATAGAACTTTACTTCTATTGTAATACAGTTCAATTTTCCCTACGCTCGCAGTGCATACACCGCTGCAGCGATCTCTCGATGTTCTCTGATGTCCTAGTACTGAATACCCTTTAACACGTGACGTCATCCCGTAGCTCCCACGGAAACGGAAGTCGGGTACGGGAACCGGGAGCACAGTAGAGGAATAGAAGCTTCCTGTCAACCTCCATTACAAGATCTTTATACTTACACTGTTAAGCGCGTTCTAGTTTTACATATTTTAGAGCACGGGTTTTTTTAAATGGTGCGATGTTTTCGTAAACTTGTTCAGTAAAAGGCTTTGGTTACACGAAATATATTCAACAAATATTTGTATGAATCACGAGTATTTGTTTCGGGTCTGGTTGTTTGTGAGACCGAAAAGTCTCTCGTGGTTTCTGATACCCACGACTCAAGACTCGATCTTAGTGTGGGTTCAGGATTATGTATGTGAGTGTTGGGTATATTTATTTATTTATGTTGAAAAGCTACAAATTAGGTCAAAAATAATTAAAAGATTGAAAAAAATCAACAGCCTGTGATATTATGTTTTTTGACACAGTAAAAATAATTATTAGCGATTAGTTGCATTATTGACAATAAAACGTTTTTATATTTTTAATTTATAAATTAATTGAGATATACTCATGTAAGTTTGCGGATATATCCGATATCCGTGCGTTCCCATTCCCATCACTGCGGTGTCCGAAATTACACATTTTATATACATTCGTTACGTACGGGTTACTATTATTGCAAATTAGTTTAAATTGACTATGTTCAGTTGAGCCGTGTTTGTAAGCGCCGTGGTAGGTATGAGAGGTCTCTTGATATTTGTCGTATGTCGGAATGGTAATACATATGCGGGAGATATTCATAGAGTCTGAAATAGATGCACCGCGATGGGGAAATTGGATCGATGTTTAAATATTATTTTGTAAAATATCTACTTGTGTTACAAGTAAATATTTTATAGCATGCATAGCCCTTAAAAGGTGTTGGTAATAACAATATACGAAAATCGAATAAACACTATATAGTATAGTAAGTCTGTCTGTCTGTCTGTCCCTATGTATACTTAGATCTTTAAAACCATGCAACGGATTTTGACGCGGCTTTTTTAATAGATAGAGTGATGCAAGAGGAAGGTTTATATGAATAATGAATATACAGGGTGTACCAGTTTGTACGAAAAATAATATGTAAACTGGTGTGGAGTGGAATCAAAAAACATATGCACCCAGGCGAAGCTGGAACGGACTCTAGTTTCGTATAAGATATAATTTCTTCTCATTTTAAATAGTGGCACTGGTTTTCTTTCTCGTTTTCGTCAGCCGCAGGAAGTGCATTGCTGAAAATAGGTCTCTCCCGAGGATTTCCCTAACGACCAGTTGGAAGGGGCCAGTATAATCATAAAAAGTTAAAAATACACACGCAAATTCGTGATGTCGGTGGTGCACGTTGGGTTTGAACCCGTGGCCTCGTTTTTAGTAGTCCGGCTCACATGCAACTGAGTTATCGCTCGCTCCTCAACAATAACCTATACACGCGGGCGCAACCGCGAGCTAATCATAGCAGATACTTCCCACTGCGATCCAAATTGTCCTCCGCAGTTCGACATTACATTATAATCGTAAACCGGGATACAGTACGGTCAATTTGCGTGGACTATTCCGGTCCGTGCGGACGGTACCAGCACTGACAGCCGATGGTAAAATTAACTTCCACCGCCCATAAAAAGGTCACTCGGACTCATAACCTCACCTGCTGTGTAAACACGGGTAAATAGACTGGAGTCAAATAGTTGCGCGTGTCAGGGCCTCTGGATTTATTAGCATTATATTTTAATCCCGATGGTGTATTTTTAGGCTACTTGCTTCTATCCTTCAATGTTGTGGGGTCAGTGTTGTGTTTTCGATTTATATGAACAGTTTCGACGTTTTTAATCCGGCGAAAATAGCGTAAAATATGACTGGACGCCATTGGGGTACCGAACTGGGATGACACTGCTTTTCATACATTAGAAACAGCGAAGAAGCCTTTCGTACATGGCAGTGGTCTTCACCGACCATGACCATCTATAAAATCTAAAATATCGCGTTTTGTCGACTCTGAGGTTACTGGGTGTAGGGAAAAATCAGTACTTTTTGGTAACACATCTACTGAGCAGGCCATTTACGCTACAGAGAACACTGCATGTATTGCGGCTCTCCCACGTGCAATACAACTGGCAATCCATACCATTCCAATCGTAAAACACAAAGCGGCCATATATCATGCGTAATACGTTCTTGGATAATATTTGTGTAGATATAAGCCAGTTCAACGACCGCATTCACGGACATTAATTCGGCCATAGTAAAGTAACCCGACGGGAATTATACCAGTTTTATGTGTTTTTAACTATGGGAAGACGCTTGCTAGGCAAATAAATTTACTTCGCCAACTATTTCACTTACTTTCGGCGTTTGATGACGTAGTTCTGAAGATGTATGGCCGCTCTACTCGGGTAATGAAAATATATCTCTGCCTACGGTGCTTCAAATCTGAATGTTGGCGGTTGTCGCGATGAAAATTGTTTTTTTTATATTTGAATTTTGTGGGAGGGCGATTTGGTTGTAGACAACATAAAATTCGTAATTGAAGAAATATTTGTTATTTGCGTTGGTTTTTGGTTTATTGTTACGGAGGATTTAATAATAATGTCTTATGAATCGAACGAGTCAAATCAATACTATTGTTAAAGAAAGTATGAGTAGCGAATTTAATAACGTTTAGGCAAAAACTGGTCGTTACTAGGGTAAATGGAAAATATAGATAATTTTTCGCTCGTTCTTTGTTCAGTTATCACCTTAGAATTATACAAAAAAAGATACATATATGTAAGACTGCCTCGGTGGCGCAGTTTTACTACGGTATGATTGCAAAGCTGAAGTCTTGGGTTCGAATACCGGGTCAGGTAAAATGAAATTGGATTTTTCTATTTATTATCAGCCCGGAGTCAGGAATTTATGTCCAATATGGCGATAGGCTCGCCCCCTATTACTTCGTGAGACGGAACACACAAGGCGAAACGTGGGTGTCCTGGTAGCATCTCTGACTACCTCTTCTGGGAAAAAGGCGTGAGTTTATGTATGTATGCATATGTAAAAATATATCAATATAATTTGTGTAACCAAGAACCTCTTATTTCTAGTATAAAGATTTATCTCCCAGTCTCGCACTAATTTACATTTGATTTACACAAACTAATATCCCAAAGTTTTATTTACTGCTCAGACAACCGCAGGAAGCAATAAAACATTAATAAAAGCGTGTGATCAAACGGTCCATACGTCATTACTGATCGTTGATTCTTTGCCTCGTATATTGATATTGAAGAAGCCGCGGAAGTGAGTGGATTACTTACGCGGATTACGTGACGTCACTGGCCTAATTACCGCGTATTTTGTGTGTCGAGTGGCCGGGACGGGCGCAGCTCAACTACATGTTTTTTACTGACCCGGCAAAGTGACCAACATTGCAGATTATGCCAAGTGGAGATCTGATAGTTGAGTATCTTATTTTCATGCAGTTCAAATTGGGTTTTAAGAAGTTTATTTCCCATAAGAATTTACATTCACTTACACGGGAATATTATATTAACTTGTACTTATTTATATTAAATTGTGTCAATTCGCACAGACTAAAGGTTTTTTTTACTATATTGAATACATATTTGAAATGTAGGTAATTAATGTTTAATCATCGGCCAGTATGATACTGGACAACTTAGAAAATTCGGATGTGTTTGATTGCACTGATTGGTTCCAAAATCTTACTTATGAAGGCTGCTGTATTTTTTATTGAGATTTAAGGGTCTCAGTTAATATTAGTGTGTCTACTAATAATCCAGAAAAAAACGTGTTAGAGAGATAATGCAGTTAAGATGCTCTTTTCTATTTTCCTGCGTGTTTTAACCATAGCCAGAAGCTGAAATAGAATACTCCGGCATATTTGTCCCGACTTATAAGTCGACTTAGATCGTGTGTTGGATCTATGAATAATAACTAAGCGCATTTTCGTCCTATTCAATACCTGAATGCGACAGATTCCGAGCGATCTCCATAATGACTACAGTTAAGTGTCGTCTGATGCATAATGAGTATGTTGCAAACAACATACGTTTGTCGTCTGACTCGTCTGCATGGCCGGCCCGCGACCTTTCCTTTACGACTCTACACGCTACGAGAGCTCCCGTTTATCGCCACTCAAACATCACTGCTTGCAGAATACGCGAACAAACAAATATGTTTTATAAATAATAAAATAATTATTTAAAATATTTTTTTATAGAAAAAGACATAGCAAAATTTTACGAATTTAATGGATTTATTTAATTATACAGTAGCTATGATAATAGAATAAATGGCTAGGGTTCAGCAGGAAAATGGAGCTCAGTATCGATACAGAGAGAAAGAAAGTTAGAAAATTTAGTTTCATTGTATGATCATCATCCAAAAAAAGTCTTTTATAATGAGGTAAAGCGAATAATTTATAAAGGCTTTTTTAATTTGCCTGCGACGTTGCACCCTAGAGCATAAGCGCTTTGAGTCGGAGGTCAACGAACCTTTCAATCATTCACAACGCTCGTTATCAAACTGAAGCTGTAACGACAAAGGATACATGCCTAATATAATTTTTATATAAAATGTATTTCAATGCAAATTTTATGTAGTTTTTCACTTTTTATTTAATAATTAAACTAAAGGATTTATTGTCCATAATTATGACTAGCCTTAGCCTTAGACATAAATGTGTCTTTTTTGAAAACTTAAAAACGTAAAGATATCTACTCTAGGTATTTCAATTGGATTTTTTCAACGATAAGGTCTTTCAATTCTCTTTATTTTAGAACTTCGTTGCCTATATTTTTATTAAAAATTCCTAGCTAAAATTCAAACAAAATATAAAAATGGGTAGCCTTGTTTACAACTAAGTTGTTCAGGTGCCGGAATGTGTAACATGCACGTTCGATACTCGTAGAAGCTTTCAACGTGTCCATGTACCGTGGCACTGGAAACTTATTTGGTACGTCCAAGGGCTGTATACTCTTTGTTCCATTGTATGCTCGCCTATTTATCAAACTACTGTGAAGGAATGCTTTCGATTAAGTTCTATATTTCGCGTTTTAGGATGTTTGCTTACGACTGAAGCTGTATAAAAATACTGAATTAATATTTATAAGCAATTATCATATGATTCCGCAGCGTGGGACGTCCACCCACTAGGTGGTCAGACGACATGGTAAAGGTCGCGGGACGTTGCTGGATGCAGGCTGCCTCCAAGACGTCACTGTGGAATTCATTAGGAGAGGCCTATGTTCAGCAGTGTACTTCCTTTGGCTGTCGGATTGGATTGAATTGATAATATGATTGAATATGATGACAATAAAAATATGAAGTCTATTATAAATTACAGCATTTCATAAAAAAAACTCGTCAAAAATAATCTCGCTTATAAAACACAGTGTTACTTTGATAAATAACTACATATTGAAATTCACTATAAATTTTTAAGAAGCGAAATATAAAGGATATTCCCATTTAACATTTGATAAATAGGAGATATAAAATATCCATTGGCTGTAAACTATGTTGCGACAAAAATACTGTTAAAATGTTCAATGTAAAAAATAAAAGAGCTATAAAATATGTCAACGCGTCAAAGCGATAAATCCTTACTAATTGTTTCGCGAACTCAATCGTGTTTTTGAATGTAGGGCCAATTAAAAATAGCCGCAGATGTTCCCTCATATGACACGATCCGCCGAAGAAAAATCCAATAGAATGATGTGACACTTCGCCGAGCCGCTCGCATCCAGTCCGACCCACAACTTTTAGCGCGTTAGTCGACACCTACGCGCAGCCCTCACGTAAAACATCAACTTTCACAGAAAAAAAAAACATATATTATAGTGCTAGCTTGTTTTGTTACAAAAAAAAAATATAAATACAATCTGTTCGAATTTTAAAAAGTGTCTTGACTCGAATATGATATTGACAGTTCATTGTTTTCGTGCTAATGACATTTCATTTTGGCGGCAAATGAAGACGGCTTTGACTGATGAGCTTCCCGCGCATTTCCTTCAGGTGCGTTCTAGATGATATAGACAGTGAATACTTGCTTTTTGCTTGAAACATCATTTGTCATACGGACAAATAGGTAAATCTAAATATTTCAAACGCCGGTACCGGCATGGGAACATGTCATTTAGCTAAATGAATTGCTTTGCCCCACATGAAGACTTATCAGTAAATAAAATTAATATGAGAACATCAAAGGAACTTCTTGGAGTTTTTATTGATTTTGAACAAATGGGATTACGCAATGAGACTGGCAGGTAAAGTGGGCAGTAATTTGTTTTTTTTTTCGTATGTAATAAGGGGCCAGGCACGTCAGATTTGATTAGTGAGCGCAATGGAGCGCACGTGGCCGCTGTTTGGACACAAACAAGTGATTCTATTTTAGTTTTGACGTTTCGTAACAAATGTCCCTTTGGGCCGGTGTTATGATAAATTGACGTTCCGTACACGTTGTTTGCTGTGTTGTTTTAAGTGTTCTGTTGTGGTTTCCTGTTCGGTCGTGACAACTGTCTATTTTTTGCGTAAGTTTTTTTATTAGTGTTTTCCTTTTTATATTTATTTTACTTAAATTTTTTTTTTATTAAGAATCAAAATGCTTGTTTTCCATATTTCTTAAAAAAATATTGGCCGAGCCAAAATGATTAGTGCGGTTAATAAATCATGGTTATTTGTACTGCGAGCGACAAACGCGTCACTTTGACTCGCTTTCAATTAGGGGATGTAACATTTGGTTAATGACCGGAGCGACAACTGAAATACAGATGCGTTGAACATGCCGAAAACGTGACACTACCAACTCATTTGTTTTAATAGTTTGTAATAAGGTGTCTTGCTTTTTTGGAACACGTTGTTGCTGATATGGGAACGTGCTTTGTCATTAAACTTTTGTCTTTTAAATTTATATTAATGTAGTTTGATCTTAGTGATTATTAATAATTTTCATATATAATAATTATAAGCGACAATCTCTATCAAATAATATGTTTGAATAAGCGACAATCTTAATTCAGTGAAATGTTTTAAATTTATGTTCCTTTTTGGCGTGGCTGAAAGAAAATAAATGAGATGGAGCTTATATTGTGCTAGTAGTGTTTAGTCTTCAGTTGAATACAAGTTTTGATTCTTCACAGTTTGAGTGAATGTTTCATGAATGAATAAAATTAATGTGGTTCTTAATATTTATTTTATATTGCGTTATTTATTTATTATTTCTTTTATTCCTTAACAATAAATAAATAGGGAATAATAAAAAAGGAGTCATACGCGATTACCTGTGAGCGAAGTACGCGTTAACTTCTAAAATTCCGTTAAAATATTAGATGATAACCGTTGGAGTGTCGCCATTCACACGCGGATGAGTGTACGTCAGTAATTTCGAACAAAGCACGGTACGGTTCAATATACCTTTGTTACCCTTTGTCAGTCTATGAGTGATGAATGCGCGCCGGCATTATTTTCACGCGCCGCGCAAACAGAACTCATGAAGCTAAAAATATATTAACATAGTTTACAACGCAAAGAATTGCGTTACAATGATAATTAAACGTGTGATGATGTGCCCTCTTTCTCTCTCCTTCTCTCTCCTTCTCTCTCCTTCTCTATCTTCAGGCATAGGAATTCCACTGCTGAACTAGGCCTCCCGATAGATCGCCAGATAGAAGTGTTGGAAGCAGCTTGCATCCAGCAACTTGATGAAGATGATGTTTTGGTACTAAAGACATTATTAAAAGTTCTTTAATTAACTGCGTGAATCTCGTGTTATTAAAATCGTTTCGTTTCTGTGAAGTTTTGTTTTTGCTTTATTATTGGTGATAGATGCAATTCTCTTATTGCTTTGCATAACGTGGGTTCTAGGAAGATAAATAACATGTTTAATATAATAAAAATCTCGGCTCTCTCCACGCCTTTTCAAGTATGCTAAACGTCAAGAATATTAACATTTCATAGTGAAAATTACGACTTTTAAATTGTCTTATAAAACCCATCGAACTGCAAACGCAATTAGGGCTACCTCCTGCCCTAATTGCCTTAGATATAAAACTTGTCTGAAATTCGATGACAGCTGATATAATTCTATTGTGGTACCATTTATGACACATGTGTTGTACGACAGAAACAGCACAACACATGCAACAGTGTTGTTTTTACAACACTTGACCGGTTGTCGCCCCTCGATCTCTATTCCCCTCCCCATGCCCGAAACGGCTCGTTAACACCCCTAAGTACGCTCATTAATGACCGGTTAGAGTAACGCAATGCGACACGATGCGACGCGATTTATCGCATCGTATCGTTGATTGTAAAATATTTTAATGATTAATCAGAGGCATAATAGACAAAATGCTGTTTGTTAAATAAGAGGCTATTCGTTCTGCCTGCGCTAAATCGATGTATGAACTGAATAAATATTTAAATAAACCAACACTTATGCGTAGTCCTGGCTTCACAGTAAGGTACCAAGGCTTTTTCGTAGATATCATCAATTATAAGAGACATTTTGGTCTCACGCCATTCAGACCCGAAAGAAATACTTTGAAATGTCAGAAATAGTTTTTTCAGTGCGTCGAACGAACGGGCTTTCGTTTTCAAGCCGGCTTCTTAATCAACTGCGTCACGGAGGCTGTATTTTTTTGTGGTTTAAATATTGTGTGTCTGGAAAGCAATTATGTGTTACTGCAGGTTTAGGATTACGCATGTGACTCTCTTCATCTGTATCTCTTCAGCCACAGGAATTCTACTGTATCTGTATCAGTCCATATACGTCCCACTGCAGGGCACGGGCCTAATCTACAATCGAGAGTACGATTGAGAGGGGTTAGAGTACAAATCCATCACGCCGCACTGGAGAAAGTCCACTGCTGAACATATGTAAATCTCTCCCAATAAACAAATACACCGTTACTATCGTTGTGTATATATGTATTATATACAAATTTATATATCTATATATTGATATCTATCTATTATTATGGTATTATGTGTTTATGATATATGTACGTACTATGTATACATATATATATATAATGTTTATTGTATGTTTATGGAATGTGTTACATTTATTTATTACACAACTTTTTAATATTCTTTCGTCGTATGCTTTCTCTGCACACTGAATAATCTAAATATAACTCCTGTCCATCCAAAGGTTGCCTGGGAGAGATCGCTACTAGTGATAAGGCCGCCCATTGTACATAACCATTGTAGTGTGTGATCTTAAAACTGTATGTTGTCATTGTGTACAATAAAGCATATTATTATTATTATTACACCCAACATTCACATACATAGTTCTGACCCCACATTAAGATCAATTAGGTCTTGTGTGGTGGGTATCTCGAAATACGAGAGGTTTATCGGTCTCAAACACCCAGACCCGAAACAAATATTTGAAGACCTCACAAACATTTGTCTCCATTTGTCTCGGAGCGGGGATTGAACCCGTGCCCTCTCGTTTCAAAGCTGGCGTCTAATCAACTGCACCACGCAGGATGCCCTCCAATGACATAGCACGCATATGACTACATGGTATAAATATAATTTTTTCTATGTAATATTTTTAGAAATTGTCCTATTAGGCTTGGACCTCTTGTACGATTAACTGGGGTTGCGAAATTAATCCTCCACGGTGACATAACCTAAGTGGGAGCATTTAACTTCAGTTCGAAACTCTAGTAAATTATCGTGAGTGGCGGATTTGCCCTAATTTACCTTATCGTTAAAGGGATCCATATTTCAAATTTGATGTAGATTAAGCTAGTTGTATTTATAATGTCTATCATTTATGAAATTTATGCAATCTGGGTAAATTTATTTTTTGTATGGGTTCTGAAAATTCACATACTGGGTTCGCTTCCCAGATCGGACGATGTATTGTGAGACTCCACTTTGCACCTGGCGTATCTGAACATTTTGGGGCTGAAATAATTTCGGTTTCAACAAACTTCCAGGAGTAAAGTTATAAACTCGTTTTTTTTTTCTTCATCAATAATACGACACGGCAAATCGTATAGCGGAATTATTAAAAAATCGCCTAACATCTACCCCCAAGCGGTTCGTTAGTTTTATCAACATGGTGAATTTGTTTTTATAGATGTTTGAATTTGTTTTAATTAATATTTCGTCGGCCCGCTTGCGGCGCCTTGCTGCGTGCGCCGTGAGTGTTTTTGGGTCAATGTTAAGGGCATGCCGTAATCATGAAAGTAACCGTATATGCTGCCGTATGATAAGGCTAATGGGGCATTAAAAAATCTTGCTATGCGCGTGTTTTCGCGGTTGGTTTAAGCGGAATGGCTATGATCGCGTCAGTTTAATGTCATTGTGCATGGTTAGATTTTCGAGTAGAGGATTTTTTTTATTTTTGATTCAACGTCAGCGTGTTCAGGCACAGTAAGTTTTTTGCTGAATATAGGCCCCGAAGGACTATTTTGGGGAGAGAGGAGGGTGGTGGGGAGCCAGTACTCTCGTTGCTTAGCTGGTGGGTTGGCGAGCGTAGTATGTATTTTTTCTCTCCAATGCCTCGCTTATTTTTGCTCATGTATAATTTCAACCAGGAATAGTAATTAATATGTCCCTATAGTATTATATAAACAGGTATTATAATGTGGAATGATGAGAGATAATCCTCTACTAGTACTAATTCCAATAAAGGCGGCCTTGCACAGCACAAGCTGTAGTGTAGTAATTACTTGTCTAGAATAAAATGATATCTTTTTTTTATTTTGTATGCTATATTGGTCATTTTCTATGTGATTTCGATGCTTTTGTATTGAACTGAATAAAACTCTATTGGCACGTTCATGACTAATTTTACTATATTTTATTTTACATAAAGACGAAAAGATAATATTTTCTCCTCCCATGTACGCGGAAGATATCTTGATCGTCGGTTAAGTTGACCTGGTTCGGCTTTACTAGACAACCAGTGGCTAGTCTAGTGTCAAAATTAACTCACCCATAAAACCTTAGATAAAGTTTCCGTTTACGACGAAATCTCAACGACGTGGAGTAATTTTATAGCACGAATTTTTTAACTAAAATTTATTTTAATTATCACAATTCAATTAATATAAAATACTTACTAAACAAAAACAGATAAAAAGGGAGAGCACAGTTTAGCTAAGCTTACCTTTTTCTCTTTTTGAATCTAATTACGGAGTCATTATTTCATCCATAAAGATACAAGAATTAATACAATTATGTTAATATTTGAAAACATTTTGTAATAAAGCTTTGCTGCTTCATGCGTTGATTGTTATAATATGTATTTGTCGATATCGTAAGATTTCAGTATTGATGTGGGTTTTTCTGCTTTGTTCTGTACAAACTCTACGCCCCTTAATTATAGGTAATTGGAAAAAAATATGTACGAAAAAATACATCATAATAACTACAATATAGAAAATGAATTGGCTCAGTAGCGCAACTGTCTTGTCAACTGTCTGAGGTTGCAGTTTCATTCCCGACACGGAAAAATCTATATCTCTATACACCCAGATGTATTATTCGGCTATATGTATATTATGTACGCTATTAATTACTTGTGAAGTGCGTGGTGGCCTCGTGGTATCGGACCAGACTCGGCTGCCTACATGTTCACGGTGGTCGCGGGTTCAAATCCCAGGGCACACCTCTGACTTTTCGGAGTTATGTGTGTATTGATAGTCAATCACCACGCACTTTAACGGTGAAGGAAAACATCGTGAGGAAACCTGCATACCGTAGCGATTTAAAAAAAAAAACTCTACGGTGTGTAAGTCCGCCAACCCGCACTAGGCCAGCGTGGTGGACTATATGGCCTAACCACTCTCAATCGTACTCTCGATTGTAGAGGAGGCCCGTGCCCTGCAGTGGGTCGTATATGGGCTGATACAATACAATACAAATATTAATTACTTCCTCTATACTAGCAAAAATAAACAAAACTGCATAACATTTATACCTATATATTTTTTGTATTGTACTAAACAATTTCGTACTAAAAACTTCAATATATTAGGACCCGCAGTGCAAATCACGCGCTCCACCAAACACCCCAATATTTGCAGAATGAAGTCATATTTTTATCGGAATGCGTGGCAATATGTCAGACCATTGTCTAACACCACGCTATGCCGGTTATGGGGTGAGCAGTTCAATAAACCACGGGTATGCAGATAACGCGAACGCAGCGTGTCGTGCGCGCTGACAAACTGCCTGTTTCCACAAATTTACTATGCCGCCTCCCTATGGGTGTCTATGGGGTCGCCAGGAGTGCATTCGGGATATCTGCGGCACTGGATTTTGTGGGCAGTGCTTAAGTTGTTTGGATAGTGGCAAAATTATATACTTTTGTCGCTTAAAAATGAGTGTTTTAATATATTTTTAGCAATAATATAGCTAGTTAAATTACAGACATAGAGATTTCGTTTCTCATTTCTAGTAGCAGCGATATTGACTTAGTTACTTTTTGTATTATATTCTTGAGCACATAATTTAGTCAATTAAGTATTTCTTTCCAAATTTCTAAACGACATCTTATATTATTTCAACAAATCGAATATTCTACACAAACTCTGCGTTTAGATAATTAACATATTATCTTAAAGTGACAAATGTAACTGAGAAATATAACTAGCTTTAGCAAAGCTTCAAAGGTCTTTCATGAACTGTCTAACAATGAAATTAAATAATTTACAAACAACCGTAACCATTAACTAAACAAAAAAAAAAGTCGTAAAAAATACTTACTACACCCCTGATGTGAAGGGAGGTGTAATGGAGTAACGCGGTCGAACCTACCCCATGGGGGTGCAGAAAAATGCTTGCATGATTATTATTTTAAATTTAATTAATTTTTTTCTCCTGCGTCGCGCGAAATTATATGTATCCCTAGAATATTATAAATATAAAAATGTGTCAGTCATCCGTGTCTACGCAGGAATACACGTCTTGTGTTAATGCATAAGGGGAGTTGCTGTGACACTGCACAGGTGGGTTGTTTAGTTATTTATAATATTTTAATGAGGATGGCTGAAAAAAATCATGGCGCGATATGTCTAGGGCAGTGGTTCCCAAAGTTGACTGGGCTGCGACCCACCTTAAGCCCGCAACAGACGACCAAACATGGTGCGGCCGCTCTACCTGGCAGTGTGGTGTGCTCGGCGCAACGGACTAGACGACAATTAGTAATTACGTATCGCATGGTCCAGGTCGAACCAGCCAACAGATAATAATAATAATAATGCGCGACAAACTGCCCTACACACGATCGAATATGGTCCGGAGCGCACCAAGTTCGCGGTACGCTATAGACCATATTCAGTCGTCTGTAACGGGCTTAACACAACCTGCCAAATTCGGTATTCACCTTTTGGCCGTAAATGGGGAGTAAAAGTATTTGTATAACAGCTTTTACTTACAATAAAGTTGTTGAATACTTAAATATCTACAAGAACTGTAGTAATTTTAATATGAACGGTGTCTGTTTACTATTTCTGTGATTATGGCTTTAGAATCAACTTAAATTTTAGTTACTTTTAGTCGCAGTGAGTTTGATTCGTCCAATTTATTTGTTACTTATTTAGTTTTAATTCTGATCATGGTGGAAAATCACATGAAGTACTGAAGGGGAGGAGCACTTCTATCTGTATCTGTTTAGGGCCCACTTGAAATTTGCTCGCTACCTAAAGTTTGGGAAACGTTGGTCGAGGATATGGTTGTTAGATTGGCAATGTAACAATAATACACTTAATTCTACCTAATTACAGTGCAATTATGGTTATCTCTCGTTGGTTTTCTATGACACAGTGGTACCACTTCTGTCGAGTCTACTATTAATACTGTTACTTCAAATACCCATAAGACTCTACCACTAATATATACATGCATTTCCCCTTTCCTCTTCCCATCCTTTTTCCTTCCCGCTCCCCTCCCAATATGGGCCGTTAACACATCTATGATCCAGCTTTGTGGATGCTCATGGGCGGCAGTGATCACTTAACATCAGGTGACCAGTTTGCTTGTTTGCCGGACCTATGCATATATGTTCCCGTAAATCAAACCCTGGACCACATTTAGAGTTATTAGATGATAGTTCATAATGTTCTAATAGGACATCAAAGGCATTCGTTGGTGCGCGCTGGTCAAATTTGCTACAGTTTTGGATGCGCTCCAATGCTGTGTAAGAGAGCCGCAATGTGCCGCTATATCTGTGAAATAACTGCTGATGGCTCTGAAGTATGGACGATTATCATGATACGCAGTGGCTTGGTGATTATTGTGGAATGTGGTCGTAGAGGCCCGGGTTTGGTGTGTTTTTGTAGCAGCTGTACACTAGAGGGCTGAACTTAAGACTTTGTATATTTATTTGCAGAATTCTGACACCTTAAAAATTCTCCTTGACAATTCTGGGATAAGCTAGATGTTTCACAATCAAAAGACTAGTAATTAAGAATGAATACACATTTAACTTCCTAACGTGGAATGTGCCAATGTGGAACACCGTTTCCCTCGCAACTAAACATCCATTCACGACTACTGGAACCACTAATAGCACTCTAATTAAAATTGGCAGAGTGACATTCGTCATTCATTCCGAAGCGTTCGTTACCGCGCATTATCCGGGAAACACATCTTTTAATGCTAAAAACAGTTTTTAATTACATAGGCAGAACGCTTGTGAGTGTTTTATCCATTCACCCGGCCTCCATTACAGTGGAAACTAAAAACTCATGCCGTTAAGTGATTTCCCTTGCGGTGGCGTGTGGAGTTATTTCATACAAATGGAGTGATGCGGCTCGCACGGCGCAATTTATTTTCACTGTGGAGGGTTTAGTTTAGAATACTAGTTCGATTGTATTTACTTTGTATTATGTAAGATCTGTCTTTTTTCTGTTAAAGGTAGTCCACTGCTGAACTGACTTCGCTAAGGATTTTTCATAGTGATTTGTTATTCTATTTTTTTTTCAATTATTATCAGGCTGTCGCGCTAGACTAAGCTGCATCGCGGGTGATCATAATGGCATACATTTTTTATTGTGGTAGAGTCACGCGGTTATCAGCCATGACTCAACATGAATGGGCAGGCTCGTCTACCACTGTCCCACAGTTGATCGACGTGATGCGACAGTTATGCTGTTGCGTTTTGTTCGGTGAGTGAGACTGCCGGATGCCCAATACCCCTTTCCTCTTCCCTTTCTTCCTTCCTCTTCTTCTTAAGGATAGGAATCATTTATCCTTTCCGCTCCCCTCCCGATCTGATGGGCCGGAAACACATCTATGATCTAAGTGTTGTGGATGTTCATGGGCGGCAGTGATCAATTGATAATTTACCATCAGGTGACCTGTTTGCTCGTTTACCGGACCTACGCTATAATAAAAACATACACGTATTTTCATAATTGCATAGCTTTTGTTTCATCGTGTGAGTATAAAAATGGCTGCCTCGGTGGCGCAGTTCTACTACGATGTGATTGCAAAGCTGACGATCGAGCAAAGTGATATTGGATTTTTGTATTAATTATCAGCCCAAGTCAGAAATTTGTGTCCGATATGCGCTCGCATATCACACCGTGGGACGGACAATACAAGGCGAAACGTGGGTGTCCTGGTTGCACCTCTACCTACGCCTTCTGGGAAAAGGGCGTGTGTATTATAAAAATAGACAGGTATAGCCAAATTGTTACCTTAATAATCCCTAAAGACGCCCTATTTAATAATATTCTTATAACCAACAAGATAGAAACTATCACTATGTGTGAACCAGTTCTCATAGATCATTTAACAGCAATCACGCTCTAGGTCCTTTGGGAAATGCACGCGTTATATCTAATATTTTAAAGAGATCAGTCATGTGAAAAAAAAACATGATTTATTTGTTGCGGTAAATATGAATGATTTAACTTAGCTTAACTTCAAAATATATTGTTGTAAATATAAGAATTTAAGTTAAATAAAATATACTAAATATACTGGGTGAATTAGGTCGATTTTTTGTGTTTATTTAAGTTATTGTAATTTGCGTTGCTGTCATGTTCAACCTGCAGTCTGTATTAAAACTTTTGGATGTTTATATACAGATATATACTCTTGGATAAAGTTTGTGGTAATTTTATCGACCTGTCATCTTCATTAACACCACAACTTGCAAGTACTTATGGAAATTGGAAACCAACTAAATCTTTTTTCAATCCATGCCACAACTGTACGCAATTTGTGTTCCCTATTACCGGTTATTGAAAGCAATCTTTCAATACGCGACTGTAATTGGACAAATTGTTCAATTTAATAAAGAACCAATTTGCGGCGATACAAATAGGTTCACTGTTTTGTTATTAGCAAGTCTTTGTCGATTCTAATTGGCAGTTTTTGGAAGTTTCGTGAAATGTTGACGTCAGGCAGAATAGCAGAATCATGCGTTTAAAAATAAGCTCATGCCTGTCTGAGATGGCGGGGTAAGCAGAGGTATTTCTAGAATCATCTACAGTTCAATAGACTGATTTCGGACCCAAGATTTCAGAATGTGTCTACGCCATAAAAGGTTGTGCCTGGGCATCTTAGATTTCATTTCTTAAATCGAAAAATTCACACAAAGTAAACTGCCCGACCTCGGATTGAAACCCGAACCTCGTTTACTCACAGCTCACACAAGCTGCCACTAAAACAATGGAGCAAATGTTGGATAAATACTTTAGAATACAAAGCGTTAAAACAAAGCAACAAACAGATTATATATACATTTATTGTGAGAACTCCTTACTCAAACTATTCAAAACTTTTGTCTACATCAAAGCAGGTAATGCAAACATTTTGAATAATCTAGACCGAATTAAATAACACTTGAGCAGATCGCCGGGACTCGCCGGGACTATCTTCAAGTTTCATTTAACTGTAATTTATCTAACGCTCCGCTGGGAAAAATCCTCTTTATTTTAATGCTATCCGCGTTTAAAAGTTTCGAGGTTAGTGGGTGACGTGCTTTTTGTCTTTGTATTGTGTGTGTTCAGTGAGTGTGATTTGAAGGTACATTTCTGGTTTTGTGACACGGAATTTTGTAGAGTGCGGAATAAAACACTTATGACACGTGTACATGGCTGAAATATGAAGGTTTGTTGAGGTGTGGGCGTGTAATTGCAAGGAGCTTTTCATTTTTAAGTGTACCGTACAAATTTGAAACATGAGTCATAGACAGTAAAAACTAGAAATCAGCATGGTTTTAATTTTTTTTTTAATTTAATTGATTAAAATGTTTAATTGAAGATTTTGGCGCGCAGTTAAAGCAACGAAAGTAGGTTAAGAAAGGTTATTGTTAAACAATGATTCATTTTATGAATCATTCTGTTTTTAAGATTAAGACTTCCAAATATAAGATATCTAATTTAAAAAACGTAAATAAAATACGATCGATAGTCAAGTCTTCAGGAGCCGGGAACAGAAACGACATTTTCCCATGAATAACAGGGGGAATGTGCTCATTGCGCAGCGGTTCAAAGGTTAGTAGTAATGTAGGGTAATGTATGAGGCTTCTCCAGTAATGTCGGACTGTCATGTGTCATTACATTTCAAACGTGCACCCCTGCAGTCCAGCTGTCTTTTGTTTATACGAAGGAGGGACTATATAAGTGAGTTGTTTCTTAATGAAATTTCTGTGTGGTCTGTTCTATGAGATTTATGACAGCCTTTGTGACGCAATTGGCTAGACGCCGGCTGTAAAACGTGAGGCTGCGGGTTCGATCCCCGCACCAAGACAAATAATTGTATGATCCACAGGAATTTGTCTGGGGTCTGGGTGTTTGTGAGACCGAAAAGTCTTTCGTGGTTCCTGATACCCACGACACAAGATTTTATCTTAGTGTGGGGTTAAGACTATGTAAGTGATTGTTGGGGTATTCATCTGTAAGGCTCTGTGTCAGATTTTATGCATTTTTGGTGGTGTCATTTTGTCATTGAAACGCCTTATTTCTATTAGATTATTAAATCACGCGATTGATTTCCAAAGTACTTGTAGATTCAAAATTGTGACTCTATAGTGAAAGTCTACAACGTCTTACCTTAAGGTTGTTTTGAAGATTTAGCGTTAGAATGTAAGTTTTTTGGTATTTATCAAAATAATAGTTATCATATTTGCAGTAAATCCAAAAATAACTGCACATTGTCGCCAACAACAAAACATCTAGCAGAAGCTTCGACAATTTTTCGTACAAAGGCAGTAAAGATCCTTTTCTTAATTAAAATTCCCTCGGGGGCAGTTGCGGTGTCGCAGGTGCGGCGGACGACGCACAGACCTCCACATTCTATTATCAAGTGTATGTTGAGTGTTGCTATACGAAAACTATACGCAATGAGGGTCAACTGGCGTTTTTGTCGTAAATTAACTTTGTATTTGGCATTCTCGTGCTTTCCATAGATTGAGCTGAATAAAATGTCTATCTAGATCGTATGACTTTGTATTTTCTAGTTTCATATTTTCAATAGCTAATGAAATGTCTAAGATTATTTTAGTTTTCGGATAAAAAAAGACATGAAATTGAGCGTCAGATGTATAAAACAGACGTGCATAATTTATAATTAATGTGAGAAATACCGCAGGGCATGTTTAACAACAAATTGATGTGGCGTGAGTAAGTAGCAACTGGGCAGGGAATAAGTTGATTATTCATTCTGATTTACTAAGTATTTGATCAGGGCAACTTATTTATGCGAATTATCTATATATTCTTGTTAAAGATACAAGTACAAGCGTATATATTAAATTCAATCTTAAAGGCACTCATATATCTTAACATTCAGACTACAATAATTAATTACTGTTAATAACCTTATATTATTTTAATAGCTTAACGAATGTTCTACGGTTGAACAAGAATACAATAGCGACTATATTTTACCCAATGATAACCATAGTAAACTATCAAACCCATGATTCAATAACATCACAAACAGAACAATAAACAACCGAGGTCACTTTTTATCCCCAAAAACCACCAACAGAGGGAATTCCGCTAAATTCACAATCCATGTAATATAGAGATAACGCCGAGAGGGACGTAAATCAGCCCTCGCACCTCCGCCCTCCGGCTCTCTATAATGTGACGTCATCATTTCCCAAATAACGCTGCAGTGATTTGCAATGCTAATGAGGCCTGGACCGATGGCCTAATGGCAAGGGCGCTTCATAACTAGATAGTGCTTTTTAAGTGTCAACGATGAGTTTGTTGGAAATGACCTCTCATTAGTAGAATATTCATGATTGCAAAATGATGAAGTCGATAGAATGCTTGGTTATATTTGCAAACGTTATATTAGGCTTTGAGATGCTAATAGGCTCAATTTTGGTAGCACAAAGTTCCGAATGTTATATTAAAAAGTAATTGCAATTTGAGTGTTTGAACTGCCGTCTCTCAGTTATGGAGAGTATTTTTTAGTAATGTACATAATTATAATAGATAGGATCGTAGCTACATAATATTGGGGAATTCTGTATTGGGGAATTCAATGTAGTTTACTGAAATATACTATTGGTGGTAGGCCTCTCATATGTGAGATACCGCCTGGAAATGTACCACTGCAATGTCCATTTCTCCTACCAAACAGCTCTGTAAATTCACTGTTGTGTTCCGGTTTGAAGAACATTGTAGCCAGCGTAACCAATAATACCTTACATCTTGTATCTCATGATGGCAAGGACAGTGGAACGCCAAGTATTGCTTTGTAATTCATGGCGTTTTATGGTTTTGCTACTATTAACGAGCGGTCCTATCGCTTACCATCTGGCTAAACGCATGCTCGTGTCGCTATTCATTGCAAAAAAATATCCGGTACCTACGTGAATAATTGACAGTATCCAATCAAATCGTAAATTAATTACTCCATCAGTTTCGATATATAATCAAACACTTGCAATTTGCTTTTAATTGGCAACTTCACTATATTGCTCTTACTGTGCAGTAACTAACATCTGCTGCAATCATGCGAACTACAAAACTAACCTAAAAATCTCTTACACCAGCCGCCACCGACGTCCAACCCCAAACGTTATGAAAAGATAACAAAGCGGAATGGACACAAAAGCGTCGGAAACTACATGTGAAATGTTTGTTACCACTCAAATAGGATTCAGTTATCTGCGCGTCGCGTTAAATCATACATCACGCCGACTGACCATTTCCTGCCTCTACAATGTAGCGCTGAGGGGACCGCTTTACACGAGAGATGTCGCTACGTGTCCAGCTATGGCGTGCTAGCGACATCTGTTGAGTTAAATTGTATTTATTTTTGAGGAGGGTAATGTATTAATTGTAATTGGCAAAGTCTGAGCACTGCTCAAATGGAATCGTAGAGCTATGCTGTAGCTGATTTTTTTAAAAATATTTTTACTGATCTTATTAGAATTTCCTAGCCCTAGCTGCAGGGTCTTGGGAAATCTCATCCATCACGGGAAACGCAACTTTAAAGCTATCATTTTTTAACTGCATTTTGTTAATGGAGTCACAGCGAGCACATGACTATCACTTTTTATTGTAGTTGATTTTGTTAATTGTCATTACCATGTGGCCATTACCGTTATTAAAACTTACCTTATAGCACCCCATACTAGTCCAGCAAGGAACGGGTGGTTTCAGTATCAGAGTTTGTCTTCAGCGCAGACTAAAACTTAGCGTTATATAGATAATTTAGTCGGCGGGTTTCTCAGTAATTTTTAGGGAGAAATATTACTGATTTACTCATTATTAAGGGCATGCACTCTCACAATTTTCTTTTTTTTTTTTCAATGATATGGCATCATCTGGGTCTGCATTTTATTAGTACTACCATATCTAATTTTAATACAGTCAAAAATTTTTACGGTTAGATTAAGTATGTTTTAAAGGGACGAATGTAACTTACAATCACAAATGACGTTGAGATTGGATTGAATCAAATAGCAGCAGTGGCTGATTCCGAATTGCTTAGCGAGTCTTTATTGCGTTGCGTTTCCGTATGCCATGAGCCTAGGGTTGCCATTCATTAGTATCAGAACTGAATTGACGGATATAATGTTAACCGAAAAGTATGTTTAAACCGTCTTTATTGTGTTGCGATTCCGTATGCCATGAGCTTAGGGCTGCCATTCATTAGTGTAGTAATTTTAACGGACTAGTACGTTTTATACAATGTAACTTTACAACTTATGTCTCAGGATGACGAGCGCAGTGGAATGCCAAGCATTGCTTTGTAATTCATGGTGTTGTTTGGTTTTGCTACTGTCCATGAGTGGTCGTATCGCTTACTGTCTGGCGAATGGCATGGTCGTCTCGCTGTTCATTATATTTTAAAAAAATGCGTGTAGATAGATTTTTATGATAAAATCCCGGTAAACTAACGGGTAATATTTTAAATAATACAAAGCGGTGTTTTCAACTAACACGAAAACTCATATTGAGTTTTCGTGTTTTTTGAAACCAACAACACAAGATATCTCACTATTGGCCTTTTGTTATTTGCTTTTTAATACCTTTAGATAATTTATTTGGTAGGTTATGATCTAGATTTAAAAGGTATACATGAAGTATATAGCAGCCTTATTATATTTAAATTTGCTAACAATTTAGTATACAAATTGTTTCATGTTTTTTAATTCACACTTTTGTGTACCTACATAGTTCTACTTATAATATTTTACGTTAAACATAACTTTAAAACTGTTTCGCAACATAAGAACAGGTTTGTATCAATCACATAGTATGATGTTCTGTAGTCAATCTACAAAATATGACAAAAAATATTCCTACAACATTCAAGTAGCGACAGCCCTATCTGTTAGGTCCCCTCCGTTCCCCGCGAGTCCCCGTGCATCCCGCAGTGCGGTGCACAGTTCATCTTATCACCACCAAGTTGCTGACAGCTGTGTGGGCTGCACTATGTGACGTTACAGAAACCTATTATTCACGTATTTATTGTGTGATTTTGTATTGTGTTGAACACGCTCGTGGTATACCAAGTATATGCCATATATGCTGCTAAGCACGATCTCCTCCATGATCCAGAGTTTGGTGTGAGTTCTTAGGTCCTAGCTCATTACCCGAACCAATCACATTATTTTGGAATAGATGGGGTGGATTTTTAATAATCTAAAATGTGCTGCCCGAGCCGCCTAGTGTGTAACTTGCTTGTAATTTTGCTGTATTTTTTATTATTTTAAAGCGAATATGAAGCTGGAATTGAAATATATTGAAATATCGGTTAAGACCTAACTTTGAGATTTTTTCGATGCAGTGAAATTAATGCAATCGATCGGCTACGCGACATGTCAATATCAAGTGTTGTAGAATAACATGTTTTTTTTTCAAAACTCAAATATGGTTAATGCTTAAATGAAATGTATTCGAAATTACTGTTTTTGGGAGTCCCTTGCCTTAAAGGGTGGCGGATTTCATATACTAAGAAATTCTCTTAAAAATATCACTATAATTAACAAGACAAACATGACTCCGAAAAGTTAGACTATGTCCTAGGATTCGAACCTGCAAAAATCGTTTAAGTTGTTCATTTTCGATTTGTTACTAACAGTCGATAAGCCGCGTCAGAAAATTTGTACATGAGCTAAAAAGATTGACTCTCGATTGTACACTTGTTGATAAAATTCTCCACGAACCGAACCTCACTTGGCTACCGTGATGAATAATATACATACATACACACATACACAAACTCACGCCTTTTTTCCATAAGGGGTAGGCAGAGGTGCTACCAGGACACCCACATTTCGCCTTGTATGTTCCGTCCCACGATGTGATAGGAGGCGAGCCTATCGCCATATCGGGCTCAAATTCCTGACTCCGGGCTGATAATAGAAAAATCCAATATTACATTCTCCGACCCGGGATTCGAACCCGAGACCTCAGTTATGTAATCATACCGTAGTACGAGTACGCCACCGAGGCAGTCATAATATATAACCCACCTTATCTGGAACTTGAGGAGTGCTAGGGATTAAATCATGACCTGGACATTCAAATAATTACTCATTAATGTTATCAATATCATTTCATTAAATTTCACACTTATCTCATCCATGAGCACATAAAGAATTCAGCCATTAACCGTCCGTATAAAAATCACAATTCCCGCGAAATAAAACGGCAGTAAACTGTATAAAGGCAAGTTCTTCACACGGCGTCCGTGCGTTATCGTATATCAGTGTAATCCTCGACGCCTATTAAATGCCCGAGCGTTAGGGGCCGGGACGGGACGTAAGGGACGTAAGGGCCGAAAGGGCCGCATGCAGTACACACACTCGTACTGAGGGGTCGGTTCGAGATGGTGCGGATGTCGCATAGCGTCATTGTTCCAGAATGTAGGCTTTGGCCTATTATTAGGTACTTATTCATTGATCGCGTGTGACTGCATACTTGTAGCTTGCGAATGGGACTCTTGCATTTTTAAGAGGTGGGAACGGACTGTCTTGAGTTATTGGGTCGAAGTAATTCTGAGTGTTCATGCCTATACGGCCTAACGACTTTGAATCGTACACTCGATTGCAGAAGAGGTCCGTGCCTTGCAGTGGGACATATATGGGCTGATACGGTTACGGATAGTTAATGTCTTAAGATTGAATAGGGGTAGACAACATTATTATGGAAAATTGTATTAAGTTTTGCACCTCGAGGACTTTCTCTAGTTGCTGGCAATAACAATAGTTAAAAATAATAATTATGATTCCACATATCTTTATTCATTTTTAAGTAAAGTGACGTAATTAAATATCAATGGCACTGAAATACTTCGGTGGTGTAGTTGTACTACGGTATGATTTCAAACTTGAGGTCTTGGGTCGAATCCCGGATCGAGCAAAATGGTATTAGATTTTTCTATTAATTATCAAGTCTGGAGTAAGGATTTTGTGCCCAATATGGCCATAGACTCGCCCCTGATTATAACGTTAAGCTCGCTTGAAAATACAATGCGAAACGTGGGTGTCCTGGCTGCATCTCCGCCTACCCCCTCTGGGAAAATGCGTGAGTTTATGTGTGAAAGAGACTACTAATGGATACGCACGTGGGTCGAAAAAGTCAGGTAGATATGTTGAATTCCAACTTTCAGCCTATGATTTGTCCGTCTGGCCTACTAATAAATAACTACAAAGCCTGGTAATTTTCAAGGGCTTTCGTGATTCATAGCGGTGGTGTAAGCCGGGCTTCGTCTAAGCCGCGAGGTGCGAGTTTTTATCTGGGCCGAGTCCCGCGGGAGAGACGTAATCACTACCCGCGCTATCTCAACGTTACGCAGCCGATACTCGGCTTAACTGAACTATTTATTTGGTAATTGATATGTATTGAAGGTTTTTTTTTATTTTATTGATACTGGATGATGAAGTGAACGGATTAACATTATGAGATACAGCGAGGATTGTGAGAAGTGTCGTGTAAAAGGCCTTATTTAGTAGCGAAAGTTGGTTTTAATAATAGTGATTATCGAGATAGAGCCCAGTGAATTTGTTAAGTTATTTTTTATTGCATAGGTCCGTCACGCGAGCACACAGGTCACTTGATGGTAAATAATCACTGCCGCCCATGAACATCCACAACGCTGGATCATTGAAGTGTTCCTGGCCCAATTGAAGGGGAGCGGGAAGGAAAAAGGATGGAAAGAGGAAAGGGGTATTGGGTATCCGGCAATCTCACTCGCCGAACGAAACGTGACAGCGAAGCTTTAGATTCACGGCGATTTCCTGAGAATGGTACCGCCCCGGATGAGCCTGTCCATCCATGCTGAGTCATGACACACAACAGCGTGGCTCTACCACATTTAAAACTGGTAGAACCACGCTTATTTAAAAAAGGATGTTTAATAAATTGAATAAACAATGACAGTTTAAAAGTGTGTGAAGTTCCCTGGCTTTTACTAAGCCAGCGAGCTGGACTACACGTTGTATAGTACTAGTGTATGAAAAAGAATTTCGGCTTATTTCAAGGTTCATTATACCACTAACACGATAGTATATGATTTGATGGCGTTTCGCGAGCCTCTCACCGAGTATGGTGTTGATAATGGCTTAGGGTGCGGCTGGAGTGTCAGCGAAATGAGGAGCGATGGATGTGGCTTCCATGTGAATGTGGTTTGTCTGAATTCGGGCCGTAATTATTGCAGCTCTGGTTAATGAGGATGAAATGTAGTGACGAGATACTAAACGGACGAAATTGTTTTGGCGTAAAGTTTGAAAACAATTTTACTGGTTCCCAGTTCGTTTTTTATTTGGAAAAACGTTAAAGGTTGGTGTTCGTATTTATATTACTCTTTTAATTACAAATTATGATCATAGTCATCACACATCATCTAGTTATAAAAGTCTTAAATCTATAACGAAGATGCGAAAATCCATTAATAATTTGTCGCTCATAGCTTTTGAATTTAGTGCTTAATAGGTACATACTGCTCAAAAATAGTATTTCATAATTTTCACTACGTAACGTATATGTAAATGATACATCATTTAAAGTATTTTAAGCTGTGAACTTATTTATAAATACTCGATACAATCTACACATTAACTATTTCTTTTAATCCCCCATAACACTTACCAATCAGAGCCACTTCCATCCACCCTGTATCTTTACAGGGCCGTAACTCGCTCTTGACCGGAAGGCCGGACCCTCGCGTGATGGACCTCTTACCCCCACGCACGTACTCCTGAATATTTTATCTGATTCATTGCGGTTGGGTTACATTACTGCTGGTGCCCTGACGTATGGCTTGAAGTTCAGACGAATATCTTGGAATGTAGTAATACGTTGTGCGGGAAACTTTATGTTTATTTTGTTTAGTTGAAGATGTGTGTTAGGGAAAGTGTTTGGTGGGTGGTAGTATCAAGTGGGATAATAGAATTCGATTTACCATTTTACTTCGAGAAATTGGTAATATAAGTTAATTGGAACGTGTAAGGTTAATTATTATTAGATAGTGATCTATATAAACCGCATTTTATGAAGAATAAAATTGATGTTATATTGATAAATATTTTTGTGACCCACAACTATTTTTTAATACCTTTCGCGGGTAGAAGATAGAAGATAGAAGGTACCTTTGATAGAAGTATGAAATTCTCCCGAGCTCATTTGTTGATACGGATCGTCTTCCCGCAACGTGGACTAGACAACACGATGCAACGTCGCGTTCCCATCACTACGTAGTACGTCACCCTGAAAAATCCTCGCGTGCCGGTCCAAACACGGTATGATACCGGCCTGTGATGGAACGGTGTAATGGACCGCATTATATAGCGCTTCATACAAAGATTATTTTTTGAGTTACACGCTCATAGCACGGTCATAGTATAAGACAGTGTAGCGGCCAAAAAAACATTACTTTAAACACAATTGCAAACTTCAGAGTCGAACCCTTTGTTTTTGGTTCTACAATCAGTCCTGTTTCTACTTAAGCAACTACGTATTTATCTTACATTATTTTCATAGAATTACTATAAATTCAGTGTGGACGAATGTCGTATACTCCTTAATCTATATTAGTAAAATGATGTTATCTTTTGCTGACTGAAAGACCGGTGCCGGACATACGCTTGATAAGATCGTCAATGCGCTACTCCGACACGTCCGCCGCGTCAGCGATCATGTGTGCAACGAAATAACTTTGTACCCGTCCATCCGTGCATAGCCTTTATAAACTTACTTGTTACTTTGTAAACTGCTTCACAAGTCATTTTGATCACGGAAGACATAATTATTGGTGCGTTAATTATTTTTGACATAAGATTTCGTTATTTAAAACCTAAAATACACTACTTCACATAGTTTTACCATCCTGAATTATAATATAATTGCCTATAAAATCCTTCAATTGAGGGAGGAATGAGCTATGAAAATTTATGATTGGAAATGCATATTATCAGGCAATACGAATGAACTCTCAATGGTTTGCGAACAAATAATAAGGTACCTTATTAACGCGAAGGGATGGCTTAAGTCCTACAGGGATGGGGATGCATGCTCACGCATATCCTTCACCTCATCGTTGCCAGGCGATATTGATACATTACAGGGATTTTGTAAATTTAGATCCGTGAGTCGGACATGGAGCGGTAAAGGACAAATAAAACGGGTCTCATATCATGGCTGTTTATTATTAACGATCCCCAGCCAGGTGGAAGGGCAGGTGTCCTTGAAGGCGGGGCTGGAGTGCGCCAAGTGGATGTCCAGGAGTTCGGCTACGGGCAAGAACTTGGTGGCCAGCGCCTTCAGCATGTCTATCACCTGGGGACCCACCATCGAGGGCTTCGTGGACAGCACATCCAATGCCTTAGATCTGATCGCGAAGTTTACTGTGTTGCGCAGGTGGTACTGCAATGAAGAGTAGTTTGCTTAGAATAAAAATAAAGAGGTAAAAAGGTCGTGTATTTGGCTTAGTGGTCAAGAACGATTTTGGGACGTTTTTGTGAATAATATAAAAGATGACGTCATTCTAGCGGTTGAACGTAAAATGAATGTAAAAACGTGTGTTTGTGGTGCTATAAACTTTCAATAAAAAAGAAATTCTAAGTAGCTAACCTGAATAAGTAAAGCTACTCCCAGATGTACTGGTTTAATTTCCATCCCTTTCAGTTTCCTTACAAGGATCCTTGGCGTGAGGTCATCCAGTTTGCCCAGCTGAGCAATTATTCTTGGTGCCTAAAATGATATGATTTTTGGTTAATGATTGATGTAACTTTTTTTTAACAGTCGCGAGTATCAGAAACTACATGAGACATTTCGGTTTTATAATCAGACTCGAATTAAATGCCTGTGGATCACAAATATTTGCCTTGAAACGGGGGTCGAAACCGCGGCCTCCCGTTTCACAACGGCGTCTCAGCATTTCCACCACGGAAGTTATCAAAAAGGCTACAGGTCGTCCAATATGTTGTATACCATTAAACAAGAGATTTAAGACTGGCAGAGAATGCCTATGGCATTAAGTCCGCCTATATACATTATCTGTATATGAAGTTAAATAAATAATTTTAATATGGAGGTCCTGAACATCTGCAAAGATACTACTGGGATAAATAAAGATGCTCGTATCGTATCGTATCAGCCCATATACGCCCCACTGCAGGGCACGGGCCTACTCTACAATCTAAAGTACGATTGAGAGTGGTTAGGCCATATAGTCCACCACGCTGGCCTACTGCGGGTTGGCGGACTTACATACCGTAGAAATTCTTTAAAATCGCTACGGTATGCAGGTTTCCTCACGATGTTTTCCTTCACCGTTATATTGCGTGGTGATTGACTATCAATACACACATAACTCCGAAAAGTCAGAGGTGTGCCCTGGGGTAAAGATAAAGATGCTCACAGTAAATATAATGTCATAGATCCTGGCGCAGGCGTGGAAGACCTGTGTGTCAGCCATCTGGTCGTGCATGTCGCGGCTCTCCACCGACATGTAGTAGCGGTGTGCCGTGTCGATGCGGCTGGAGGCGCTGGCGTTGCGCGGCAGGTCCTGAAGGAAGCATATGGTGATAAATGCAGGAATTCTAGAATTGTTGGCCAAAAAGAATGCAGGTTTTAGGGATGACGTCGATTGTGTTTGTGGCTATAATTTGACAATTTATTTTCTGCTAATCTGTGCTCTGTATTTAACTTCAAGAACTAATAAAACGTTTTGGATCCACTTCAGTTTAATTTGGTAGAGCCACGCTGTAGTTATCTGGAACCATGACCGTGGTGGTACATATCACTTTCTTACGAAAGACCGAAGTAAAGTGACAGCCTTGCTGTTGTGTTTTGTTTGGTGAGGAAGACCTGACACCCTTTCTCAGGTCCCGTTCTTTTACCTTCCCTTTTCCGTCCCGTTTTGAGGGGTCTGCAACCCACTTTTGATTTAATTGTAAATTTCTATGCGGCGGTGATCACTTAGCATCAGGTGATGTGTTTTCTATTTGCCGATCCTATGTAATTTGTCCTTATTAAATAATTTGGTATAGTAGTACTATCAATATAATGTGTAACATGTACGTGATTTCCATATGACTCGTGTTTACCTTAGCAATATCAATGAGCTTCATAATGAGCGAGGAGTAGATCCGGCGGCTGATGGCGTCGGTGCGGCGCGAGCGGTAGTTATCTACCTCCCTGCAACGTATGGTAATGACGTCATTATCACGCGTGCCGACAAACTTCGCAGGTGCACAGGTTGTTGGAAAATGGAAATCTATCAGATATTTTTATGTTTTAGTAATTACTAGGAAGTAGGTGGAATCTCGATGTGTAATTATTGTATCCTTTTTTAAATACATTGTCATATACATCGAATCGCGTGGTCAACATAGCCTTTTTTAATTTGTTATTTCAAAAATCAAATTTAGCATACACATCATTTAACAATGGAACCAAATAACCGTAAGGCATACTAAAATATCTTCGCGGGAAGAAACCCAACAGTCTATGGTTTAAGAAATAATCTGCTCCACCACGGCAATCTTTCCAAGCTTTGTAATAGTAGTAAAAGTAGTAATTTGTCTTAGAAAATAGTAATCTTAGGCGAAATATACCGTTTGACAATATATTTGATGATAAGTGACATAGTCCGGTTCAGGTAAACTTGGTTCTCCTTCTTCAGGTCGAAGAGTATTTCCTCGTCAAATTTTGAGTCTTGAAGTGCTTCCAGTATCGCTTTTGCTAGTTTTCTGTTTTCTTGAAAATAACTCTGTAAGTGAATATTATAAAAATATAGTTGTTGAGATTAGATTATTCTGTCTCATATCAATGCTCAGGGTTCGAATCTCGGGTCGGGCAAAGTAATATTGAATTTTTCCAGTCATAATCGGCCTGGAGACAGATATTTGTGCCCGAAGTGGCGATATGCACGCCCCCTACCACATCGTGGAACGGAATACACAAGACGAAACGTGGATGCTCTGGTTACACCTTTGTCTACCCTTTGGGAAAATGGCGTGATGTTTATGTATATATGTATGTTTCATATCAATCTGTACATATTATATAGACATTACATGGCGCAGTTGTAATAGTTGCGATAACAGCTGAGAAACAAGAGAAAGCGGGATATATCTAACTAACTGGTAACTGGTAACTGGCATACCCCTTTCGACCTCCCCCGGGACACCGACGCTTTACAGCTTTTCTTCTTAACACAAAAAAGAGGCAGTGGGATCTGTCCCTACACCGAAAAAATAGTATGATCTATTTGTTTCAGGTCGAAGTGTTGTGAAAGCAAAACTCTCTCGTATTTTTAATACATCACACGACTGGTATCTTAATGTGACCGTGCAGTGCTTATTAGTCTGTTATTGTTTGTTTAAGGAGTATCCTACGGTTTAGCAAAGGAATCTCTTTTGATTGAGAACGATTGAGTTTATTTATGGAGAACTCTTAAGTATCTAAGTATTTGCTAGATTTCTCATACGACGATTTCCTTCAACGTTAAAGTGAACGATAATTAGATATGATTAAATTAAAAACTTATAGCAAGAAAAGGCGTAGTAAGCACTTTAATTTTTTTGTAAGATGTTTATTTCAAGTAGCGTAAATAGCTATGGGGTCTACAATTACTCGTGCCAGTCAGTCTACCCTAATTTCACAGCAGTAAAATAAAAAATCAACTATCAAACTGGGAACATTGTACAAAATTAAATTTACATAAAAAAGGAATTTACAAAACAAATTCCGAGCATCTCAACAGCGTTTCCATTCGCATATGCATGCGGAATGCAGCTAAATATTCGCCAATTCGGCCATGTTTAAAATTCAAAATAGAATAAAAATGGGTGTAAAATAAAATAGGTGCGTACCTCCTGAACGTTCTGGCCGTACGATACAAGCGCGAATGCCAAAAAGAATAAAAATGGGACCATTTTTAAAACGCGGCGTATCGTTTTATTCCGACATCGGTGGCGTATTATTCGCGTATCCGTTTTATTCCCCGATGCTATTTAAGGTTGTTTTTGTGAATAATAAATTAAAATGCAATACAGATTGACGGTATGAACACGGCGGATGTGTTAACGGAACAATAAAAACTTGAACTGTGTTTTATTCGTATTTTCGTTGATATGTTTTGTTTGAGTTATTTTATTGTTTATTTATTGCTTTGTTGTTTGAGTGGAATTTGTACGGCTTTGTACTGGAACGATTTTATGTTAAATTTATGCGGTTTTTTTGTATTGTTTTGTCTAATATATCTGAGCTATTTATTGTCTAGATGAATTGTAGCTTTGTCTAGATTTCTTGTTGTGAATTAAGTTCTTAAATTCGGTACGAGAAGTTTGAGTTAATCAGCCTATGGCAAATAGATTTGCTTTTTTATCATTTTGTGTAAGTTTATTAAAGGTGCCACCTTTAGAGCAGAGTAATTCTGGAAAGGAATTAAGGTTATGGCCATATGTTGGATGCGGGTCGCTTACAACAGGTCAATGTGGAGATCCTTGGGGGACGCCTATGTTCAGCACTGGACTTCCTGTGGCTGAAGAGAGAGAGAACTCTGGAAAGATGACAAAGATGTTAAAGAATATTTTAGTAAAACAAATGCATATTTTAAATTTAGCGATATTAAATAGTGAATTCCCCAAATATCAACTAAGTAAATCACTTGCCAGCTCCCGTATATTTATTCCAAACATACTGCAGCTATTAAATCTCCCACGCCGGCTAATTTGGCATGTTTAGCAGTAATAGAGCAGGTAGCGTGCTATAAACAGCGCTGGTGTCCCGGCGTTACCTGCACATAAATTACGCGCACAATGGCCGCTGTACAGAAACCAATAAATCCTGCTTTTTACGCGAGCTGTAAAAGTTTCCCATTGCTTGTCCTGTGCTCTTGGGCATTGGTTGTAAATCTATGCAATTTTGCCGCGCAGTCCCTCGCCTGAGACGTAATACTGCCGACGAATAAAATGCGATATAAAATTTACCGCTCCAATGCATGATACGTGGTCGACACATTTTACAAATGTATAAATGTGAAAATCTTATTTATTTGTGCTGGAACGTGTCTGTGTGATTTTGTGCGTAGTATTTACGGGTTAAGTTGGCCCAAGCCGTGGTTCAGTTGGGTGATGACCGGATTGCAAAAGAGGAGGTCGCGGGACCAAACCACACAAACACAATATTGATTTTTTGAAGCATGTGTAGAAGCACAGATTTAGTTGATTTTTCTGTACAAAAGATAGAATCTAGTAGGTGTAAAGGAATGCTGTGTAAATGTGAGATATTAGCTTTTGGATGTCGTGCTACACCTTGAACTAATGACCTAGCGTAATTAAGTTTTTGTTTTCGTGATTTTTATGCACATACATAAACTCACGCTTTTTTTCCATAAGGGGTAGGCAGAGGTGCTACCAGGTCACCCACGTTTAGGCTTATGTGTTTCGTTCCACGATATGATAGGGGGGAGCCTACCGCCATATCTGGCACAAATTCCTGACTCCGGGCTGATATTGAATAGAAAAATCCAATCGTGATTTTTGGTTTCTCTCAATATTTACAACGCGGTACCGGTAGTTATAAGTATAAACTAATTTCCGTATCGCATCGATTCACATACCTTCCATGTGAATTTAAACACGTATTTTGATCCGACATGATAAAGTGTCGCGGGGCTGAGTTGCCCCTTATGATGATTTGCAAAACGTAGCGCTGAGTGCGGTGTCGACGACACCAAGAAAACGCGTGGCGGACTTGTTACATATGTGTTAAAATAAAATGTAATTGTAGTTGCATACACGTACGAAATATTCATATTTATGTCCTTGTTAACTAAGCAACGATCGCCGCCTTTGTCTCCTTATTGCTGAAGTGGTAGATTGTATGCCCTGTACATTGTGAGGTTTCCGGTACGATTCCTAGGAGGGGTTTTCACGATTTCAATGTAATAAAACATGTTTTCGGGAATTGTATATTTCTCAGAAAGAATTGACGTTAGTCAGCCGATGAAACTTAAATTAACTGAACATACGATTATTTATGTATAGTCCCGAATTTCGATAATTAGTAAATAAAATACGATTTTTGTTATGGTCATTTGATTACCGGTAGTTATTTAGCTAAGTCGATATAAAAATCTAAGTCAGTATCTAAGAATATTTCACGACACATTTCGAGAATAAGTATGCGAGTTTAAATTATTAAAAGATATTTGATTAAACAACTAGCATTAGATGTTAAATGCAGTAGTGTGGAAAATGTAATGCGAGGAAATCTACGAATGGATGTTCCTCGGAACACTGCGAGAATCTTGACCACCTGAATCGTTCCCAAATTGGAGACGAGGTTTTACTAAATCTCGTATTCTATTTTGTAAAATGGGAATTCTAACTACTGTATGGTAGTAAATGATTACCATTAATGAGGTCTTGTATTTATTAAAACTTATACATAATTAAGGAATTAATGTAGGTATGTATCATACCATATATACAACGTGTAAAATGAATAACTCACAACTTCAGACACCCAAACTTAAAAATATTATTGCAATTATAGTATATGCTTTAAAATTGTACTCCGGTGTCTACAAATATATTTTATTTATGAAATTAGTTATACTATTTGTAGGCGCACAACATGGTCACCATACAAATAAGAGCGTACTACGACATAGTACATATGCTCGCGGCGGACACGCACACTTACACGAGTACCTACGCGGGTCGTTTGAACGCCGTGACAATAAACGTTACTATATACAAATAACGAACGCAGGTGATTGCCGGGTGGTTTCATAAACAAATTACTATTTATTTAGGTACTCAGTCAGCATCTAGTTTTTATCGAGCTATTAAATAAGTATTTAAATTTACTACAAATAATGAGCAGGAAGTCACAACACAAGACAATATTTTGCATTAATCGACTATTAAATCGGCAATAATAACGCAACAATTAAAAAAACACAAAAATAACTTACGTGTTACATGGCACTCATACGGCGACTTCTTTTTAAAACATTTTCAAAATGTCCACCACCTTTCTCGATACATTTTAACGCACGTTTGCGCAATTGATCGCGTAATTTATTTAAAACGGCGGTTTCACTCTTCACCTTTAGGAACGCTGCCACTATCCTATTTTTTAGTTCCTCCACACTAGTAGTTTCACTGCTGTATACTAGAGATTTAATACGTCCCCACAAAAAATAATCAAGAGGCGTCAAGTCGGGTGACCTAGGAGGCCATTGCACTGGCCCACCACGACCGATCCATCGCTCACCATACTCAATATTCGAATACCGAAAGGACATCGCGAAAGTTATCGAAATATCTACTTAACGAGTGAACACAAGAAGTCACAGATAACAGCGGCGCACGACTAGATTTTTAGACAAATTCGGTGCATATTTAGAGATTGCAATACCGGGATATCCGACACACCGGGATTGGAATAAAATTACGAATCAAATGAAATAATGATTATCTTAACGTTTCGCGTTGTTCTTCGGCATAGAAATACTTGATCTTTCTTTTCCTTTTGATTATTACAATTTAATTCATATCATTTAAATAGTTAGTTACCCGTATTGCGCGGGATTCAGAATGCCGGGTCCTGTAAATATCGCATTAGATTTTTTTCGCGGTACATCCCTATGCGGACTGCACATACCCTTTGATGTGCCGCCCGCGCCGCGCGCGCCGTCTTTTATGTTTATCGGATGATTCAAATTTCATTAAACAATAGTTGCGTCCTGCTCTGTCTAATGGTAGTTACATTTGCAGAAAAGAGAATATGATAGTTATTCATTTTGGTAGCTTATCATGCTTTTTGAGGACTGTCGTTGTGTGCGTTTGTTTAATGCTATTTTGCTAGTGTATTTGAAATAAACCTTTATGACTATCGAAATAATGTTCATATTTGTTTATCTTTGATTATTCGTTTATAATTTTATTTAGAAAAGACTTTATGTACTGGAGTTACGTTTCAATTTTGTTTGTTCGGTGCATTAAATGAGAGGGTGTCTGTTATTCACTTAGTCTTAAATAATTATTTAAAAAAAAAATACCTACAAAAAAAAGTATTGATATCGATTCAGTAGCTGATTTTGAACATACTACTTTCCGCTTTTACATTTAAATGTGTTACATGTTGTATATATATATTATATATCATCTAGGTGGTCAGACGACCTGGTAAAGGTCGCGGGACGTCGCTGGATGCAGGCTGCCTCCAACAGGTCACTGTGGAAATCATTGGGAGAGGCCTATGTTCAGCAGTGGACTTCCTTTGGCTGATGGATGGATGATGATGGATGATGTATCATACTATGGTTTGGCTTGGTGAATCCAATTTATTTGGCTTAAATTAGAAATACACTAAGGTTTTATCGAATTGTGAAGTGTTCTGATATTTATTTGTATTTAAAGCCACAAAAAATACATTAATCAATTAACATATTACAATTTTACTTGATATAATATTCTTTACGCAATTATCATTTAGCTATTGGTCACATATTATAATTAATCAGTTAACACTCTTAATTTTCCCCAAATTGAGCTATGATTTTCCTTTATACCCACAAATTATCTCACTCCCAAAAACGGCGTCCCAAAAAGGTTTTACCCGCCACACGGCATAAAATAGGATCCCCCAAATAGAAAACCTCTGGAAACTGATTAATCAGGCGAGACACTTAATCTAGCCATGTAAGCGGTTACGGGGCCTAAGTACGACGTAACACCGTCAATCTCCGACCGTCATAAACTAAGGAGATACCCGAATATCTCCCGTATCACCCTCGTAAAACATAACCGACATGGCGGCCTCTTTTTGGAAAATTCAAAACGTAATCGGGGAAGATTAAGGACAAGTATTTGTAGTTCTGGTTGGTGTCGGTAGATGTCGCTGTTTTAAGGTTGTGATGTAAATGTGTCCGAATAGTTAGTGTAATAGACGCAAAACGATAGCCCGACATCTGTATGTTTTATTGCTAGGTATTTATTTATTTATTTAACTTCACATACAAACATATTGTACATTGGCGGACTTACTGCCAGTGGCATTTTCTTTCAGTCTACCTTGAGGTATTGCACCGTCATATTCCCCATTAATTAATATAATATGACTGACAATTCGCTCTGATTTTGATGCTCGCGATTTCAAACTAGTAATCTTTTGTCAGGTTAGGAATTGTGACTTATTGCTGCTAATATCAAATAATTACTTTAAGCTTCTACCATGATATGAAAGCGAAGTATCGGACGTCCGTCTTCAACGTGGAGGGACCACCTGGTTAAGGTTGAAGGAAGTCGCTGGATGCAGGCAGCTCTCAAGAGGTCATAGAGATTCTTGGTGGAAGCCCATGTTCAGCAGTAGACTTCCTTTGACTGTAAAAAGAGAGAACTAGTAAATTTATATGTAATTATCTTAAAGTGCAATGATAATGAAATATTAAAATACTATTTAGCTCTATAGCCGTACTAGAGTTAATAAACGATTCTAATTCAAAACTACGGTTTAAATATTTTATTTATTTATTTATGCTTTATATACAAAGTATAAAGGCGGACTTAATGCCTGAGGCATTCTCTGCCAGTCGACCTTTGGATGGTGCAGAGAGAAAATTAGTAGGCGCACAAATTCAAGAAACTTGATTATCAAAAGTTTATAAGTGAATAACACATATAGATATATATATATACACAAATACATACATATATAAAAACATACATAAATACATACATATATACATTATACCTAAAATATATATTATAATAAATATATAACTATAAAATGATAACAGGAAAATAACATTAATGTGACTCTGCCAATTTTTCGAGTAAGTGTTGACGAATATTATCACAATTATTTAATTAAAACTGGCAATAAGCTTCCACAGAAGCGCAATGTTGTCATTAACTTTATCGGCCCAAGTGGGTCGCGAGTAGGGCGTGAGTATGCATTTGCGTGCTTGTATTACTGAATACAAAGTACAAGAGACTCGTCACGAGAAAAGTTTAAAATCTGTGTAATTAGCAGGTAATACAGAGTCTTGTCGCTATTTATTATAGGAAAAGAATAGAATAATCGGCATTTTAAGTAGGCCACAATTATTTGTGTCGCGTCTAGGTGCTGAGCGATCAAAAAAGTCTGTCGTATTTTTTAGGATGGGATCGCTTTGATTGCGAATGTTGTTTGTATTTTATTTATTTATATTGGTAGAAGGTTGCTTGGTATTGCAGAAAATTTTAATGTATCTAATGAAATTGAAGGGAATGAGTTAAACTACCTTGAAACGTTACATTACGTACGGACATTTAAATAGAGCTTTCTGTCTGAAGTAAAATTGAGCAATGAAGTCGAAAGGAATTGAATAAAAGTGAAAAATCACCGCTGAATATTAAACGTTATGTACCTAAGTAGATATTTACATACTGACAGAAATGTATTCACAACATTATTTTTGGATTTTAATATGCGTCTTTGATAACATATTTAAAAGAACTGAAAACAAGAAAAGTAAGAAATATTTTAAACAAAAGACTGAAATGTTACCTGTTTGACGTCCTAAAATTGGTCTCATGGAGTATGTATGTAAAAATGCAACGACATCAGCAAGCTTGTATTATGTGTAAATAATGTATCGCCGCAGAATTATACGCCCTTATTATATCCGGGATTAAATATTTTTAGATAAGGTCTGGCTACGGCCAGATTGCATTTTACTCACGATGTTCGATGTTGTTTCGTTCCTTATCTCTCCCCACCCCTTTTAAGAAACCACGCCGATATACATCAATATTCACGTAAATATTTGAACAAGTTGCAGAACGTATCCAACTTGCAGCGGTGTAACAAAGTATCTGTATAAGTGAAGCATAGTGGACCAGGTCCGCCTCGGGCTGGTATCGTGAAATCTCAGCGGGAACGAAACGTATTCAATTTCCGCCACGGTTTTCCGCGAAACTGCTTCAGGGGTGAGTGCATGGAAGTACGCGGTAGCGGAAGGCGCTTTTTTTAAATATATCTAAATAAATAAATACACCCAACATCCACATACATAGTCCTGACCCCACACTAAGATCGAGTCTTGTATCGTGGGTATCAGAAACTACGAGAGATTTTTCGGTGTCACAAACATCCAGACCTGAAACAAATACCTATGGTTCATAAAAAATATTTGTTCCCGTGTGTGGATCGAACCCACGGCCTCTCGTTTCACAGCCGGTGTTTAACAAACAGCGCCACGGAGGCTGTTTTATGAGGTAGTGTGGGACGGATGATCATGTCTGTCTGGTGCTATATGTATATGTATACTGTATCAGCCCATATACGTCCCACTGGAGGGCACGGACCTGTTTTACAATCGAGAGTACGATTGAAAGGGGTTAGGCCATATATTCCACCATACTGGCCTAGTGCGGGATGGCGGACTTTCCGTACCGTAGAAATTCTTTAAAATCGCTACGGTATGCAGGTTTCCTCACGATGTTTTCCTTCACCGTTATGGTGCGTGGTGATTGACTATTAATACACGTGATGTATGAATGTTGTGGAGGTGTATACTGGTGGCAGTATATGGTGGAAAACCCGTCATCGTAACTTGTAATAGTGTGTCTTTTGACCAGGTCGGCTTAGTTGTGTGGAGCAGTGAGTGATTACTGTGGAGCAGTGAGGGACTATCTCCCTTTGTCTGATACTCTATTTGAATCTGCACTTATTTTTAGGTATTATTGTATTATCGTAGTTCGTTTATTTTTTTTACATACTTTATTGTATTCCACAATAAAAGAAAGAAACTTCATCATCATCATCAGCCTTTTATTGTCCACTGCTGGACATGGCCTCCTCTAAATTGCGCGATTTTTTAACTTATTGACAAATAAATCGCTTAAAACTATTATACTATTGAAATACAACGAATTGTTACGGATTTTATCTCGAATTTGATTTAAAAATTTTTTTAATTTCCCGACGTGTCGATCACTTTTTCACTACAGCTTTCGTGGTCATGGGGCGGACTCCGTGATTGAAACATTAAATCAAAAAATAAAATCTATATTATACTAGTGGAGAAAATAAAGCGAGCTTTAAATCTAAAGTCCGCCTAGAAATTAAGAGCTTAAATATTTCGCCAGGACATCAATGCCTATAGTAAGACGCCAATCTTATATCTTTAAATGAGCAATTCTTGTATATATATATATATATATATAATTGGAATCTCGGAATCGGCACCAACGATTTTCATGAAATTTAGTATATAGGGGGTTTCGGGGGCGATAAATCGATCTAGCTAGGAATCATTTTTAGAAAATCTCATTTTGTTCGTGTTTTATCGATCGTTTTTAAACTGAAAAATATGACTCTTCCTGACATCTATTGGCGAATAATAATACTATTTTTTGTGAGCAATAAAGTCATTTTAGAAAATGTCATTTTATTCGTGTTTTATCGATCGTTTTTAAACTGAAAAATATGACACTTCCTGACATCTATTGGCGAATAATAATACTATTTTTTGTGAGCAATAAAGTTATTCCAGCAGATGGCGTTGTTAAGTAACACGAAGTCAATGAGTGTTTGATTTGAGGTTGGACTAAGAAAATCAATTGTTTATTTATATTATTTGTGTCTTCTTAATGCACGTGTTCACTTAAAAATGCCTAAACGATCTTGGAAAAAAACGCTTATAAACAATTAACTTCACGAAGCCGCAACTCGTCTCGTCTCAAGAACACCTAGAAGAGCATCGTTATCAAACTGATCAGGATTCTCAAACTTCTCACAGTGAAGACTCATTTCAAGGATACCGTCATGAAAATCAGGTTTCTGCTCGTCCTGCTCTTGCAAAATTTGACTGACATTACACGAGCAGAAAGGTCTTATGATTTAGATGTTTCACGAGAGCGTGCGGCCCAACGTGTAGCTAATGAAAATAACGATAATTTCCAAAAAACACAATTTGTAAAAAAAAATAAAAAATACCGAGCAAAGCTCGGTCATCCAGGTACTTAAAAGTTAAAAGTCATTAACTGGTATCACATTTAGAAATCGTATATATAGGTAAAACAAGATTTTTGTGTTAAAGTTGAAAACCCGGCTTATAGTCCGCTACGCTTTCCTCTATGTCGTCGCCTTTATTACTCAATCATACATCGATATGAAACCATAATTCGACACCATCCGTCTGCACAGCTACCCGTATTTCAGTCATCAATTACGCAGGAATGTATCTATATTATATTGGTATGTGCCTTCGGGTATTTCGTGTATTCGTAGTATTGAATGCGTGGTGGCCTGCTGGTAACGGACCAGACGCGACTGCCAACGTGTCCACGTTGGCCGCGGGTTCAAATCTCAGGGCACATCTCTGACTTTTCGGATGTGTATATTGATAGTCAATCACCACACACTATAACGGTGATGGAAAATATCGTGAGAAAACCTGCATACCGTAGCGATTTTAAAGAATTTCAACGGAATGAAATGTCCGTCAACCCGCATTGGTCTAGCGTGGTGAACTATATGGCCTAACCCCTGTCAATAGTACTCTCGATTTTAAAAGAGGCCCATGGCCTACAGTGGGACTTATATGGGCTGATACGGACACGTAGTATTGAGTTAGTAAAAAACGTCATTTTGGTAAACCGTGCTGTGGCATATGACGACCAATGTCTTTATTGTCTAGTAATTTTATAAACGCCTATTCCTTTTTTCAATTATTTTCAGGATATTTCTTGGTGTGGCGGCTAAGACATATTGTTTGTTTTGATAAACTTGGTAGAGAAACAGTAAATGTCATTTTTTTAAATAATTATTATGAAACAAGTAAAAATGTAGATATAAAAGTTACGTTTATAGTCGTATACAACTAATATGCAAAATTCATTTATTATTTCCAATTTGCAAAATATTTCGGTAAAGTGCCATCTAGTGCCTAAATGCCACAACTTCATGCTAACCAATCTAATAGCTGAAAATCATAAGACTTGTTATATCAGCTATTTTCCACATAAAAGAGCAAAAGTAAAGACACTTTTGGAACTGGGTCAGGCGTCCGGAGCTGCCGTACGCGAAATATTTTAAATATAGTTTATAAAGTTAATTAATGCATAAGATTGTCGTCAACCAAGGGCGGGCACAAGTACCCACCACTACAAGTCGATAGCCGTTCAGATTATCTCGGTGCTGTGTAATATGCAGGCTATTAGGGAAATAATCTACTATGCTGGAGGGCCTGAAGGTCATGTTACTTTATGTATAATTTAGCTTTTAATTTTTAACTGGCAAATATTTTTGACAGTTTAAACAGCTCGGACAGCCTCCGTGGCGCAGTTGGTTAGACGCCAGCTGTGAAATGAGAGGCCGTGGGTTCGATCCCCGCATCGAAACAAATGTTTGTGAGGCCCACAAATATTTGTCTCGGGTCTCGGTGTTTGTGAAGCCGAAAAGTCTCTCGTAGCTTCTGATACCCACGACACAACACTCGAACTTAGTGTGGGGTCAGAACTATGTATGTAACTGTTGGGTGTATTTATTTTATATATTTTAAGCAGTGGAAGTTTCGTATTCCATTTTCTTTGTTTGAACATAATGATGGAAATACACCTGTAATACGGGACCTGTGTTTTGTCATGTGTATATGAAAGATAATGAGTGCCTTTGGGCTTTATAATAGTCCATATTATTTGATAATATCACTATTTTTTACATACATACATAAACCCAGGCCTTTTTCCCAGAAGGGGTAGGCAGAGGTGCTACCATGACACCCACATTTCGCCTTGTATGTTCCGTCTCATGATGTGACAGGGGTGAGCCTATCGCCATTATCGGGCACAAATTCCTAACTTCGTGTTGGTAATGAATTGAAAATCCATTATCACTTTTCCCGATCCGTGATTCGAACCCGAGACCTCAGCTTTGCAATCGTACCGTAGTACAACTACGCCAGCGAGGCAGTCACTATTTTTTAGATGAAGCGATTACCCCCGATATTTCATCTTGCAGACAGTTTTCACTCCTTGCGCCATGGAGACTGCCAATCATTTGTTGTGTATGCAACAAGTTATTTGAAGACCATAAGATATATCGTGTTCTCGGGTTAATTACGTTTTGTTTATGTTGTAAATGTGAGCACAAATGGACGTTTAAATAGAACGTAATGTGAGATGACTAATGCATTGTTACTATTAATAATTAACAGCTAGAAATGCGACTGGAATATAAATTTTCTCTGTAGGTGGGTCCCGGTTGGACTCAATTGACAAATATGTATAAAAGTTTTTAAACAATATAAGGCAATCATTATTATCAAATATCATTTTGGTTAATAAATTGTAATAACATTCACGAATTGTACAACATGCTTGTGCATGCAGTGCGTGGTGGCCTGTTGGTAACGGACTAGACGTGGCTGCCTACATGTTCACGGTGGTCGCGGGTTCAAATCCCAGGGCACACCTCTGACTTTTCGGAGTCATGTGTGTATTGATAGTCAATCACCACGCACTATAACGGTGAAGGAAAACATCGTGAGGAAACCTGCATACCATAGCGATTTGTATAAATTTCTATGGTATGTAAAAGTCTGCCAACACGCACTGAGCCAGCGTGGTGGACTATATGGCCTAACCACTCTCAATCGTACTCTCGATTGTAGAGGAGGCTCGTGCCCTGCAGTGGGTCGTGTATGGGCTGATACAGTACAGTACAGTACAGTACAACATGCTTTGGCAGTGCGTTGTAGACAAGGGATCCCATACAAATATGCCGATGATAATTTCTCAGCAAAAAATATTTGGTTTTCTAATAGCTCAAGAAGCAATCTTTAATTATTTAATATTGCCACGAGTTATGAGGCTTACTGAAGACATTTCCAGACGATACAAGGGCTGTTGTATGTCCAGAGAGCCGCAAGGCGGTCAAAGTATTCTCCGTTGAACACCAAAGTGTTGCATTTTTCACTAGTCTGTTTTATTACAATTTAAAGTAACTACAAGATTTACAAGACAATTACAAGACGATTATTTTTTACACAGCGTTGATAAGTTTTTTTACTAGATTTATTTTGAAATAAAACGAGTTCTTACGGATTTTATCACGAATTTGATTTAATTTTTACATTTTTTTACTTGCCGACGTTTCGATCACTTTACATTTTTCTTAGTCCGCCCCGTAACCAAGCTGTAAAGTGAAAATCCGTAAGAACTCGTTTTATTGACCAGTCACCTGACGTCAACTCTTTTTTTATATATACCGGTATTTGAATTGAAAATGTATTTGTAGATGTTTTCTTGTTCTGTTTATCTTGTGGTTGTTATGTTTGATGTGACGTGATGTGTGTGCAGTGAAGCGTGGCATGGCTGCGTGGAGGCGCGAGTAGAGGCAGTTGCGCCGCACGCCTGATGGGCAAGACGTCCGGCGGTCGCGTCGACGCAGGAGTACGCTCGCATCGAGTCGCTAATAGAAGGTTGGTACTCACCGTTTATAACCTCATTACAGACACAATTTCATCGTCATCCTCATCCACAAGAAGTCCACTGCTGAACATGGGTTCCCCCCAGGGATTTCTAGTGTTCTGTTAGTGCAGCCTTAGGATTTTCTCCAATTTTGCCAGGGGTTAAATTACTGGATTTGTAAATAACACAATGAATTCTATTATTGCAGACATGAGTGTTTATCATTCTATAATGTTAAACAATCCCGTCTGTACCTCCAAAGTTCTGTGTAGTGACCAATTTCACTCGCAGTTTCCCGTGTTTCTTTCTGTGCCGTAACGTGGTTGACAGCCTATGGCCATGCCATAAATAGATATGTCAGTCTTTATGTATCGTTACTAAAACACATCAAAAGATGAAAGTAGAATATTACAAACCGTGCACATCTTTATGACTATGTTATTTATATTCACAATGGTCTAATCATATTGTTTTAAAATAACAAGCAGTTGTTCCGCCGTCAATCTCTTTGACTCGTGGGCAGCCCTTGATGGCTCCCATTGTGACACTGATGTACGACAATGTGATGTTTTAAAACCATGACACATAAAACAGCTGATTAAAGTTGTATTTAGGTGGGAAAAAAGAAAGATTGGGTGGATTTTATATAATGATTATGTTTTGTTATTCAATTAAAATTATTCAATACAAGAATTAATTGTATTGTGGCATATTGGTAACGGACCAGACGCGACTGCTAACATGTTCACGGTGGTCGCGGGTTCAAATCGCAGGGCACACCTCTGACTTTTCGGATTTATGTGTGTATTGATAGTCAATCACCACGCACCATAACGGTGAAGGAAACCTGCATACCGTTGCGATTTTAAAGAATTTCTACGGTATTTATAGTCCACCAAACCGCAATAGGCCAGCGTGGTGGACTATATGGCCTAACCTCTCTCACTTGTACTCTTGATTGTAGTGGAGGCCTGTGCTCTGCACTGGGACGTATATGCGCTGATACAGAATACAATTAAACTATGTTGTTAAATGACATGGAATGCTAGAGATCAGAGTGAAATTAAAAATGAAAAGTTTCGCTTTAGTTCTTTAAACAAAATCTAGTACTTTCATTTACGATTCTCTATTTCCCTTCAGTCATGGGAAATCCACTGCTGAACATTGGCCTCCCTCTAGGATATTCATATTGACTTCTTGGAACTTATGACCATTTACAATTATTTAATTATCTAAGTGACGACGCCAAGCTGTAGCCAGAATTAACTACCTACAGCAATAATACTGGTTGGACTGGGTAGACAATTTGACAAAATCCATGGCTGGAGTAACAGGCTTATTGACACGTTTCGATTTATCAGTATTTCATATTGTAAATGGGTTCCCAATGATTGCCCCACTCGGTGCAGGTCGGCCTACGATTCTTTATATATATTATATTTTTTAAGTGTTCATGGGAAATTTAATCCCTAAGTACTCGTATTAAATATACCGCTTGATAGCAAAGTGAGCATACGTGATAAAAAATAAGTGCTATTTAATTCTAAATACAGTTCCAACTAATGTTTTAATACGCCTCTCAGCAGTTGACACAATTATGATTTATGCCAACCATTAAAAATATATTTGTCTTTTCTGTAAAATAAAGAATATTGCATATTTAATAAAGCTCAGTGGATCCATCTCTAACAGATTAAAGTACCTTAATTTACTGCCAGTAAATACGTGAACATTTTACAAAGTGTCGTATGAGTCATGACGTAGTAAGCGACGCGATGTGTTTAATTAACTGCGGCGTGGAATCAGATTGTGGGCCAGTTAAAACGTTCAGTATTTCATTTTTAACGCGGCGCGCCCGTTGGAACTATTTCAGATATTCTTTATGAAAATTAAATAAAAGATGTGGACAATGATTTCGATAGTGGGATTTTAAGCAATCGTGGTTACATTGTGAGTTATGAGGCCGATTTGATTCCGATCTGCAGTGGTTAAGTATTAATCATTTATTAGTCTTAAGTATTAAGGGATTAGTGTTCTGCGTCAAATGTTGGATGAGTGTACGATTCTATATGGAAATAGTGTTTGTAAAATGCCATCATGTAGAAGCATGCAAGTGTAGGGCTTTCTAAGAAATACAAATTTTTAGTTAATTCTTGTTTGTTTAAAGGTAAGTAATTTCATGTCAAAATACTATAAATTTTGAGTTCTGACGCAGAGCTTTTAAATACCTATTTAGGTTTTTTCACGATGTTTTCTTTCATCGATAAAGACAGCCATAATTTACCAAGAATACGCACTTTATAACGAAAACTCAGTCGAATGTGCCCAGGGCCTATTACTTTCCCACTATTACTGCATTTTTGTTTTTATGACTCAGCAATTTTGAAATTGGGTAACGATTTCATAAACTAGAAAAACTGATTGTATCCACACCGGATGTAGGACGGGATCTGTTTGGGGATCTAAAGAAATCTTGTTTCCGCTGATGTGTTTTGAGTGACGGGAGCAAACGCGATTGTCGCTTCAAAGCGAAATGTTTACACGGTGGAGTAAATAAACACGGTTGTTGAATAAACAATAAAAATTTAATAATTATATTGATAAAGCTCGCAACAAGAGAAAATATGATAGTGATGAATTTGACGAGTGATCTGAAGTAAAAGCGCATTAAGACAAGAAAACGCACTGTCATCAATGCTGTGTGAATGCAGCAGTGTGGAGATTTTTTGTATCAGCCCATATGAGTCCCGCTGTAAGGCACAGGCCTACTCTACTCTATTGAGAGTACGATTGAGGATGTAGTGAATATGGCCTAATTCCTCTGAATTGTAGAGGAAGTTCGTGAATGGCGGTTGGCTCGCCCCCTATAACATCTTGGGACAGATCACACAAGGCAAAACGTTGGTGTCTCTTGGTAGCACCTCTGCTTACCCCTTCTGGGTATAAGGCATGAGTTTAGGTATATATGTATGTGTGTTTGTGTATGTGCAGGGAGTCCGGCGTGTGCTGGGGCAGGCGGGCGCGAGCGGGGTGCGCGCGCGCGGGCGGCGCGGGGGCCGCGGGGGGCGCAGGCGCGGGGGCGGCGGGCGCGGGCGCTGCTGCTGCCGCGGGCACGTGGCGGCGCCGCGAGCGGGGCGTGCAGCCGCGCAGGCCCATGGAGATCCTCACCAGTATATACGCGCTGCTCTCCGGCGGGGTACGTAATGACACCATTGAGATAAGTAAATACATCCAACAGTCACATACATAGTTCTGACTCCCACTAACATACAAGTTTTCTGTCGCGAGTTTTAGAAAATTTTGTCTCGGGATTCGGGTCGAAAACGCGGCAATCATTTTCCAGCTAGAGTCTATCCAACTACGCCACGGAGGCTGTCTTGCTAAAGGGTACTACACACAAAACAGAGTACCTGCACACTGCTATTTCTGTTTCTGTCTATGTCAATTCTACGCAGTAACCCTACCATCCCTCTTACTCCACTGGGGTACCCAGCTCCTGATTGCTACATGCCCAGTGCGCACAGGTTATATACCCAATGTCGGCTTCAGAAACACTCGCAATGAATCATGGACACTCCAATCATTCCCATTATTAACTTTACTAAAAACAAACCATTACATTTGTTGTTACTCACACAACCAAGTGTAAAATATTTTTTGTCAGCCTCCGTGAAGTAGATATTAGGTTCTCTAAAATCTAAATAGTTAATTAAACGTTTTCTTCCAAACAGCAAGGAGTGAATCCTAGGATCGATTCGATAGCGTTTCGGTTGCACTGCGGCGCGACCACGGCGGCGTTACTCGCAGCCAGCGCCGCGCTCACAACGCGCCATCTAGTGGGAAACCCCATAGACTGCATACACACAAGGTAACTAACTCAGGTGTTAGGAAACAGTTCCGCATGTCATTCATAGATGGCGTTTATTTCAATTCTTGTTTTGTCATAGATGGCGTGAGGAGTATTTTTAGTTCGTTTTCTTGGTTAGTGTTTAGGAATAGATGGTGTTTTAGTATGATGGATAAAGTTTATGCTATGTTTGGTATAATAAATCAAGCATTAGATAAGGATGATTGTGGACATTTTTTTTTATTGCATAGTTCCGGCAAGCGAGCCAACGGGTCACCTGATGGTAAGTGATCACTGCCGCCCATGACCATCCACAACGCTTGGTTTGTATATGTGTTGCCGGTCCTTCAAATCAGGAGGGGAACGAGAAGGAAAAAGGATGAGAAGAGTAAAGGGGCAATCTAAAAGACCGAACTATAGGCAAAGCTGTCGCTTCACGTCAATTTCCTGTGAGACAGTGGTACCACCTGGGACGAGCCTCCCCATTCATGCTGTGTCATGACTGACAACAACGTGGTTCTACCACAAATGTAAACATTACCATTTTTGAATGTTGAAGTCGCCTAATCAAAATCTAATAAAGTGTTCGATATGAAAAAAGATCACAATATTAGTTTATTACAAACGACAAATACATAATTATGGGTAGTCAACCCGGTCCTTGGTTCGAATCCCAGTTCAGACATTTCAATTTGTGTAAATTTTTATTTGAACACTCTCATATAATGAGTTTCCCAGAATAACAAAACATGTTAATTGCCTTCTAGTTATTGTTTATTGACATATTTCCGCCACTATACAAATCGAACCTGCAACCCATTCCTTAAATCACATTTAACCCCCCAGAGACATACCTGAAGACGTCCTGAACACGTACTGCTGGATTCACTCGACGTTCACGGTGGCGGGCGAGGCTGGTACAGGGGCGTACCCAGGCGTGCGCGGCGCGGGCACGTCCCCCCGGCGCTACGGGAAGTACTACCAGTGGGTCGCCTTCACGTTGTTCTTTCAGGTAAGTGGAAAAATTTTCACAGATTTTAGATATGAGGTTTTGCGCGGTGGAAATGGCTGTCTTCGAGGCGTTTATACAAGGATGATAAGGTAAGTGTGATTTTATACTGTATATTTTTTTTATATGAATGCGTTTAGTTTTATGTAAAGGATGTAAAACAAAAAATTATTGCTACAATAAATCCTCGGATTTCAGTATGGAACCCAAAAATATGACGAAAGTTTTAAATGTTTTTGAAGAAGGTATACGCGTATATAAAAATAATAACTAGATTATTATTGAATTGATTTTCTTGTCAGGATTTTGTCTTTCCCGTTATGAATAGGCGTAAATGAATAAAGTGGTTAAATTACTCGTCTGAAGAGATCTATCATTGAATCGAAATAAGATGTCAAAGATCTGGATGTAGTGATGATCAAAAAGGATGTCATAGTTTGTATACTAATGGCAAAGGTTTTGTACTGTACGGTGGGTTTTGAGCCGACTGTATTATTTTTGGTTACTTATTGTTGTAACATTGATCGGAGGTAGCTTTTCATCAAGCGAGTTGCCAATATGCCCGTTCGATGCTAAAAAATAGGTATTTCATAGAGCTAGTATGTCAGTTATCCCGTTTCACGGGGTCGATTGTGTAAGTACTCGAATTCAAGACGTGAAAAGCGAGGTGAATAGGGTCTGTAAACAGTATTGATTTCGAAAGTTTGTGGTGATAAAGGATTGAGTTATAATTTTTTTTAGTGTTTATAGTGATAGAAATATCAACACTTTTATCAAGATATTTTGCTAAAATGTCTGTATAACATTATTTTTTTTATATGAATATTCTTGGAATAGAAAGAAAGAAAACTTGTTTATTAGTAACAACAGGTAGAATATAAAAATTTGCTCACAGTAAGATGATCGTGTTCGCCCGAACGGCGTAAAACTAGTCATACTTAACTACGCGAGTGCCTCGCAGTTATAAGTTCAGTCTAAATTAGTATTGGACCACACCGGTACTTTGTAGAGTGGTCAGAGATAATTACCTCTCTCCAGTAGATGGATAGATCTACTTGGATTTCCCTGGACTTTTAGGAAATGACTTTGTATCTACTCGTACTAATATAGAAACTCCAAATAGACCTCTATGACGCACTTAAATAATTTCAATTTAATGTACGAAAATAAATGGATTAATATCACAAATGTATCGCGATGGTAAGCAATCACTTTGTCCAATAATAAGATCGTTAAGTGTTGGGGTCGCGGGGGCCGGCGGGGGTCGGGGTACACTGCGGGGTCATCGTGAGCCGGCGATTCGCGCCCATACTTGATTGGCCTCTGGATTATACGTCACGCCACGTACACTGCCGACGTCGCATATAGGCCACTGCCGGTGCTTAACCCTTTTCGATATTTTTTATATTAGTAATAGATTTAGCTCGCTTTTGTTGGTTCGGATTTAGCTCGGTTTTGCTTCTAATCTGACCAAAGGTAAATTACATTGGAGTGTATTGAGGAAGTTCTTCGAATATAATTATGTAATAATTAAACTGGCGTAATTTTTGTAGACTTTTGTAAGATATAGAAAACAATCCAGTTCATATACTTCCCACTGTACTCCACGGACTACTCTACCATATCCGTATCTTCATACTTAGTCCATTGTGCACAATGCTAGTCCAGCGTGAATTGGCGAATAAGACACACCAATCAGTCATGTATACTTTGAAAAATTGAAACATTAGTAATCTCCATATTGCTAAATATATTCTCAATATTTTATAACGGTATCGACGTGATAGAGCCATGCTATAACTCGATAAAGCTGCAATACCATGGTTCGTCTCGATCTGAGTAGTATAACTGTCTCATAGAAAACCGACGTGACGTAACATTTAGGATGTTGCGTTCCTTTTAAAAGAACCTTATCGCTAAAGACGCTTTAGGTGGTAGTAGGACTTTTATATGCACAGAGCGACCACAGTGGGAAATCCATAACAGGGTGAGGGACAAGCGCAAGAATTTAGCATTTCGGGTTAAGCCTAATATTCGAGCAGACCGACACTATAGTTACGTTGGTAGTTTTTTATATTTGCATTTTGCTGCGATTGCCCCACTCGTATTGTTTTCACTTTGTCGTGCCCACACAAAAAAATAATAATTAAATTTTGGGCAAATTTTCGTCAGACATACTACACCAGTCCATAAATAAGCGATAAAAGTAAAGGATTGTGGAGCTTCCGCGCTGATTGATACACTAGCGGCCTCGCGCGGCGCCGCTCGCCTCTTCAGCTGAGGTCGGTCAGCTGATTGCTGAGGGCTCTTATGACTTTTGTATGTGTGTCTGTCGGTCATGGTTATTGATGTGCTTTTGTTTTGTTACTAGCTGGTTAAATAGATTAATGTGATAGAGAATGATTTGTAAGGATGGTCATTCATTTTTGTATTTAATTTAGGAGATTGATTTTTAAAAAATGGCGTTAAGTAGGCGGCAGATCGTAAGTTATACTCTATAGTAGACAAAATTATACAAAATTAAGTAAAATTTTTGCAAGTGCTAGAGACCATATAGCTGACAGATGGATATTAGTAAGCATTCGGATAGGGACCACCATATACGGTGGTTAAGAACTTTTCATGTTAACCATTATAAGTAGGTTTCAAGTATAATTATGCAGACTTTGTTTCCGACAGTATTTACCACAAAACGGACAGGTTTGCATTGTATTTAGCATTTTTAATGCAGACACTCTGTGCTACAAAACATATTCTTTCCTGATTGATATCTATTTAGAAACAACTTCATAAAACAAACATACATAACACCTACCATATATTCAGCAGCACTGACTGTACCTCAACATAGTGAGAGAGAGATAGATTAGGTGACTCATAACTTTATGCACTCTTGTCTCATATTATCTTCATCCATCCATCCATTAGCCAAAGGAAGTCCACCGCTGAACATAGGCCTCCCCCAATTATTTCCACAGTGACCTGTCGGAGGCAGCCTGCATATAATCTTGCCTCTATGTAAATATTAGAGCGGTTACAAACTGTATTTACAGATGTGTTGAGGTGCGGTAACGATGCGCGCTGCTCGTTGTAGCGTGACGGTGTCTCCGGCCGTAACAAAATTTATAGCGCGCGCCGCCCGCCCGGGATGGCACGAGTAGTGAGGGATGGGCGGAATTTATTTATTTAATTAACCTCAATTATACCTTAATACAATTATGTATATAATTACAATATTATAATATAAAATATTAAACAGAGAGTTATCTAAATTAATACCTATTATTGGAATTCATTATAACAGCTCATATAATAGGTCCCATTTTAATGTAATATTGATCTGATCCGTGGTGCTTTACAGCTGGCTTCTCTAGATGTATAAGTCTTTTTGCGAGGTTATTCATCTCTTTAGTGCATTTTTTTTGTCACCCGCTTTGTTACGGAGGGAAGTGGACAATAATTTATTTCCAACTAATCGTATTAATTTAACTTAATGATTGATTTCGTTGCGGGCTAAAGACAAGTTATACATTCCCGGAGGCTCGCTGAGCTTCAATACTCGGTGTCGTTATATTGCGTGCCACTGTTGATCCTGGCTTACAGGAGTTGCAGTGTGAGGTGTGAGGACGGGACAGTCTCCTATCAAAATAAATAAATAATTACATGGTCATTTAAGTGTGAAACAGTTAATAAACTTGGGCGAATATATTCCTACTAAGAGTCTTCCTGAGCAATCATCAGTCATTCCTTACTTGTAGGAAAGTATGATGAAGTATTTTGACCAATCCTTCTCGGCTTGATTAAAAAACTTTGACAATTCGTGTTTCTACTTGAGTTTCATCTTGAATTTATTTAGTTAGTCTATAATGCACGAAAATAATTCCATCATACATGAAATTAGTTTCCTACTTAGTAATTATTAATACGATTCCACTCCACACAAAAAACACGTTACTTTCACACAAACCGGGATACCCTGTATATGTATTATACATAATATAAACCTTCCTCTTGAATCACTCTATCTATTAAAAAACCGCATCAAAATCCGTTGCGTAGCTTTAAGGATCTAAGCATACATAGAGACAGACAGGCAGCGCGAAGCAACTTTGTTTTATACTATGTAGTGATGTACTGGAACCTATATACGCATGGGCACACTCCTTTCTATTCCTTTTCCCTGTGACCCCGCGTTATAAAATCAGAGGATAATTTGGCTAGCTCTGTACCCGCTATCCGTTACTCCCTTGTACGGTTGACGACACTCATTGCGTACCGCGTGCAGTTTCGCGAATGTGCAAACTACACATGCGACGCATTCGACCACATGTACCTCTATTATTGAACTTACAAGAACACTAGCGCCACATTGTCATTATACTACTTTCCGGAATTGAAAGTGGGACGGATAAAAATATATTTTAGAACTAAAAGTATAGTTTTAAGTCGAACAAAAGGGTTTTCGTGTAGTGGAGCTTCGCTGAAAGTTCAGAAGAGATATTTGTGCTTAAGAATTATCTCAACAGCGTTCAAATAAAAGCAAGCGTGATTTATGAAAATGTTTTTAAGAATACATATAACTTTAAGAAATGTTGTAAATAACAAAACCAATCAAAAAGACCAAACATCCCCTGGACACTGAGGGGTAAGGAGCTGTATTCTACAAATTCCTTTTGGCTAGTAAGCACTTACATTATATTAACAGCTTATAAAACACAGACTTCAGAGGCTTAAAGAGAGTACTCTCCTTAAGGTAGGCAGCGACTTTGTTGTGCTGGACCCCGGCACTGCGAAGTTCTATGGGCAGCGGTAGCCGCTTACCATCAGGCGGGCTGGCTCGTCTACCTTTAACGGCAATAAACAAAAACTACTTATCATCCATCAACTTTGCTAACATGACGTCGGTGTAAAGAATCAGGTGTCTTATTCTAGATTCACATTTTGTTCTGATCTTGCCATGTGGTTCTTGCCGTTGATTCCAACATTCTTTCCCGCTGATTCCTTATATCTTCTAGGGAATGACGCACATACGATTCTCCAGGTGTTATGAGTGCTCATAGGCGCAGATCACTTTCTATAGAGTGAATCATTTGCTCATTTAGTCATTTGGTCTGCCTATAAAACCGCGCTATTAGTAACACTTGGTGCGGTGTAAAATTTATTGCTTTTACTAAATAACTGATAAATAATGGTGCGTTTAATGCTTTCTTGCTATACAAATAAGACATCGCCACATATGTTTTGTGACCATAGTCCGCAAGATAGTAAAAAAGATCTGATTTCTCGACAGCCTTCGTGGCGCAGTTGGTCAGACGCCAGCTGAGAAACCAGCGGGTTCCATCCCCGCACCGAGACAAATGTTTGTGTGAATCACAGGTATTTGTCTCATTTCTGGGTGTTTGTGAGACCGAAAAGTCTCTCTTAGTTCCTGATACCCACGACAAGACTCGATCTTAGTGTGGGGTCAAGGCTAAGTATATGACTGTTGGGAGTATTTCTTTATTTATTTATGGGTAGTAAGCCTTCGAGTATTGGATTCTATTTTAGGTTAGTTTATGATTATTTGAAAATAAAGGACTGGAGATAAGTGTACTCGCTACGTTGATGTTGCATGCTGTACTATATGCATCAAAATTTTAATCTGTTAATTTTTCGCCTTATTTTTCTATTGAGGTAACCAACACCGACTGTCTCGGTGGCGTAGTTGTACTACGGTACGATTGCAAAGCTGAGGTCTCGGGTTCGAGTCCCGGGTCGCGCAAAGTGATATTGCATTTGTTCGTTTTTATCAGCCCGGAGTCAGGAATTTGTGCCTGATATGGCGATAGACTCGCCCGCTATCACATCATGGGTCGGAACATACAAACGCAACGTGGGTGTCTTAGTAGCGCCTCTGCTTACCGCTTTTGGGAAAAAAGCGTGTTTTTATGTATGTAGGTAACAATCATTTTTGAAATTGTTTTCATTTGGAAAATAGTTTGCCTCCACTTTGTTTTTAAAGTTTGTAATGTTACATGTAATGACTCTGAATTTTCTTGGTCGTAATAATTTAATTGTCAATATAAATACTTCTAAGTTTCTTTAACTCTCGTGAGCAGGAACAGAACGTATGTACCCGCGGGTGTTTCATCGGCATGTGAGGTGGAAGAGCGCGGTCGCGACATGATTGTGTCTGTCACACGGTGAATTACTGCGACCGACGCTCCCGAATAGACCCGCCGGAACAAGAACTATTCCCAAGTTAAATCTTACACTTATTCTACATACATACATAAACACACGTCTTTTTCCCAGAAGGGGTAGGCAGAGGTGCTACCAGAACACCCACGTTTCGCCTTGTATATTCCGTCCCACGATGTGATAGGGGGCGAGCCTATCGCCATATCGGGCACAAATTCCTGACTCCGGGCTGATAATGAATAGAAAAATCCAATATCACTTTGCCCGACCCGGGATTCGAACCCGAGACCTCAGCTTTGCAATCATACCGTAGTACCACTACGCCACCGAGGCAGCACTTATTCTACTTGTACAAAAATACAATTATATAACAGCCAATATAGACTCATTGATTAATAAGCAAGATTTTTCAAACTTTTTCTATGAAACAAAAAATAAACATGAAAGAATACTACAATATATACTTGCACGCCAAAAATAACATACTATAAAAAATATACTTGCACGCCAAAGCGACTATTTCTCTCTCTCTCCTTTCAGCCACAGAAAGTCTACTCACCCCCCCGCTACTCCCATAATAAAAGCGACTATAAGACATTTAATAGTTGATAGAAAACACATCCCAATATCTACTGGCGAGATATGATTATTACTTATCGAGTGACGCAAATTGTGTTAGCCTAAAAGTGCAGGCTAAACAAACCAGACACTCTTGCATGTGTCTTTATGACGCGTTCAAATATCGTATAGGGAAATCGCTTTACGGATACAATTATATTGCCGCTAGCTATAAGGTCTTTGGATATATCACTCATCAAACAAAATGCCTCTCTAACTAGGTATAAATCTGATTTGTTTTGTCTCGGGTCGGTATAATCGTGTCGAATCATCATCCATCCATCCATCAGCCAAAGGAAGTCCACTGCTGAACATAGGCCTCTCCCAATGAATTCCACAGTGACCTGTTGAAGGCAGAAGTAATTTACGAAATAATGGCTAGAAGTAATTTACGGCTCTCTCTCTCTCTCTTCAGCTATGAAAATCCACTGCTGAACATAGACCTTAAGTATATCCATAACGACCTGTTAAGGATGTCGCTGGATGCTGTCAAGCGGCCAGCATCCAGCAACATCCTTTAAAATAATTCTCAGAAATTGCCGGTATTTGCAATCAGAACATTTTGTGAATGGCATTATATAAAAAATAATAAATAATATGGCCTAACCAATCTATATCGTACCCTTAATTTAAGAGGAGGCCTTTGCCCTGCAGTGGGAGTGGGAGTAGGCTAATACAGTATACAGTACATAATACAGTGAGTTAAGTACGTATAGTGAGTAGTGATCAGCATAGCATCAGATAGATAGCATGAGAAGCTGTGAGATAATTTTACGACGTTCAAATATTTGCTGAACACCCAAACATTTATCTCTCGATCAAACTAAAACTTTTACATCCGTTTTCTTGCTCACTGCGTCACGACTTTTATTAGATAATCTTTATTGCAGTTGTTTCTTTTGCAAATCAACTTAATATTCTTTAAATTGTAGTATTTTGCAAAAATCAATTGAATCGTTAAATAATGTTTCGTAACTATTCATGCCTATTTTCATGAAAAAAAGTAAGCATTAAAGGAAATTAAGTTATCAAAAGTTTTCGCGCCGCAGCTTCGTACCAGTAAGCGTAGCGTCGGACTTACAATTAAAAGGACCGACCATTTATCAAGGTCACAGGAAGTCGCTGGATGCAATCTCCCTCCAATAGATTGCTATAGAAAACCTTAGAGGAGGGCAATTATCGGCTCTGAAAGTCATACGGCTGATAGAGCTGATATTATGTCGAGTAAGAGAGAGTTATAACGCATCACCTTTGCTACTGCTTACCATGGTTTAAAACTGCCATGCAAAATTTAAAAAAAAATACAAACACAAAGACGCTAACAATAATTCCAACATTGTACAAAGTTACCAAAACAACTCAGGATTCGAACCTTCTTCACTCCAACGAATAGGATTACAGAAACCCGTTACCAAAGCAAGGCAGGTAACAGCCCATATACACCCATACGCATTTCAAGTAATGAAACGTTGGATCCAATCAAATTGCACTACGGTCCACTGAGTAAATGGATTATATGTTTCACCACGCATCCTTGTACATTAAATAAATACAGCGCTGCGCCGGAATATTGATCACCGTCCGCATAAAGAACTAAATATATTAACAACGAAATAATAAATTTTGTTAAAGTTGCGATTAGGCAGAAACCGCAAACAGAGTGGGTTTTAGAATGTTGAGTAAACTGAATTGTATTTAGAGATGTTATGTGAAGTTGTATGGTGTGTGTACGTCATTCTGTATTAGGCCAGCGTCTATGGTCTAAACCAGTGTTTCCCAAACATTGTTCTGCCATGGCCCGGTAATTTTCAGACTGCGCTCTAGTAATCCACATAATAGTTTTAAACCCAATCTGGTTCCATTAGGTAAAATAGTATACCTTTATTAATAGTATAAAAAGGTTTTATTAGTACTACGTAAAGGGTAGGTTAAGGTCGCAGGAAGTCCCTGGATGCAGGCTACTTCCAACAGGCCTGAAGCAGTGGACTTCATGGCTAAAGAGACACAGTACTAAATACTTTGGTATATTATTTATTTATTTATTGGCCTATTTAGTCACCAAATTTTAGTGCGACGTATGGAGCTCCTGCGTATTTTTTAATGAATCCAAGAGTCACGGAAAATTACGAAAGTTTAACCTAAGGAACCTAATGATGCGATCTGGTATTTTATTTTGATGGCCTGGTACCGGGTTGGGACCCGGCAAATGGGAAACTTCAATCCAACTTTCGATTGTAGAGGAATATCGTGCTTAGTCGTGGGCGTACATAGCTGATAAGTATATTACTTTGTATAATTTTTAAGACTTTTGGATGTGATAGAGACTTGTGAAGTTCGATTTGAGTGCAATCGAATCCTCATGAAAGCGCTGAGGTCATTACAGCGATAATATCATTAGCGCTCATCCACCTACCAGGGGTAGTAAGGTGGTGGCACTACAAACAGCTCTACTTCCCCTCTAGAGGATATACAGGGATAAATTTATGCACGGATAATGGCAAAATATATTTTTGATCTGGTATAGTAAATATACTAAGACTGCCTCGGTGGCGTAGTTGTACTAAGGTATGATTACAAAACTGAGGTCTCGGGTTCGAATCCCGGGTCGGGCAAAGTAATATTGGATTTTTTTATACATATCAGCCCAAAGTCAGGAATTTTTTTTTTTTTTTTTTTTTTTTTTTTATTCTGGCACGGCATGATGACTGCACTGCACCTGATGTTAAGCGCAAATGCCGTCCAGACAGAGTATCGAATGGCATCAGACGGCGGTCCCATGCCATTCGACACAATTATGCCGGCCTGCTGAGATGCTTCTTTTTTTTTTTGTGCCCTATATGACGATAGGCTCGCCCCCTATCACGTCCTGGGACGAAACAGACAAGGCGAAACGCGGGTGCCTGGTTACTACCAGGAGAACCTCTGCCTACCCCTTCTGGAAGAAAGGCGTGAGTTTATGTATGTACGTAGAGTAAAGATACGTGTTACTTTTGGTGTATTCAATAAGTTAGAGAGTAAGATATTCGACACATACGCACGCTTTATCCTGCTGCATCCACTATCGAACCACCAATCATACCACGGGATTCTTGCCCAGCACATTGGATCCGTACATGCCCAACTCTTCGGCTGAAGTATACCACGAACTTTAAAACTAAAATTCCATTCCCAGGCCACGGCCACAATACTCATTAGGGTTGTGAATGTCTTTCCTCGGCACTACGTAGCTGGTTAGGATCATTCACACCCCCACCAAGGCCGCGGGAACCCTTGAATCCGTTTGTGCCGACCACTCGCCCACTTTCCGTAAACATACCGTTTTATTTACACATACTGTGGTTTTATCAGGCAATTGGAATAGTTTTTTACGCTACGTACGTCCAGTCAATGTATTTTTATTCGAGGCAGCTCTTGCGCAACAGCCCCGCCCCGAAATCAATCTTTAAATGTTAATTTAAATTTAAATTCAATGAAATTCTTAATTTTTTTGCAACATTTGTAGTAGAAATTTTAATTGCGGACGTAAATAAAGTGTGACTTAAATAACGTTATGTTTATTGTCATAGGAAAATGACAAAAACTGTATTGTTTAAGCATAATCGTTTTGCAACATGAATTAGTAATGTTGCGTCTCATATTTATCAACGTGTGGTGAGGGAAGGCCAAAGAAGGAACATTATGGTTTTGTAATAGATATATATAATTCTAGATCCTTTTTTGCCTTGATATAAATCCATTAGAAAGAAATGTCTTTCTAATAGATTTATGTAGTCATATTATAGAGAACACGCGAGCAAAACTGTCCCTAGGTTAATGCTGCAAGGGCAACACAAACTTGTATTACTTTGATTCTAGCAAAGTTCCCAATATTAATTCTAACTATTGTATAAATTGTCTTAATTATCCCGACACATTTTTCTTAAAATACTCAATGGTATATTAACAGCCTCCGTGGCGTAGTTGGTTAGACGCCGGTTGTAAAACGAAAGGCCACGGATTCGATTCCCGCACCGAGACAAATGTATGTGACTTGGGTGTATTTATTTATTATTAAATACGGTGTTCCTGACAAATAATAATCAATCAGCAACGGATACACGATCTAGTCACCCTTATGATTCAAGCCGAAGCGCCCACGAAAGAAAAATGATTTACTTGTTTTTAGCACTTTTGAAATCACCACTAAATTCATATTAGCAATTTGGTAGGATAAAAGGCTCATAATTGCCGACAAATGTGTTCATAACTAATAATGTTGACACAACACCACATCACATCTGAGAGAATTGGCTAAAAATTACTTCAGATGAGAAACAACCTCGTATTTAATACTGTAATGTGCGTTTTGATGGGCCATATTATAATATTATTTACGGGAACGTTGGGCGGCAACGCGTTGTACAAAAATATTCGTCAATTTATTATCAACAAGGGATTTTAGTTCTAACGCGTTTCAGTTTTAATGGACGTACACAATACTCTCAAAAATAAACGTTAATCGTATTATAAGTAATAAAGCATGTTTTTGAAGCATATTTTATGTATAGATTACGTGCGTAAGTTCATGTCTTTATCCCCAGAGAGGTAGGCAGAGGTCCCAAAGATGACATGACCAAGAGGCAATTGATGCCACTCACATGTTGTATTGTATTGTATCAGCCCATATACATCCCACTGCGGGGCACGGGCCTCCTCTACAATCGAGAGAACGATTGAGAGTGGTTAGGCCATATAGTCACATTTTACCGACCTTATTTTGATATGCTATCTCCATTGCCGTCATTTATGCTATTCCCGGGCAAATTATATGGTAGTTTTAAATCTAGCTCGACTGCCTCGGTAGCATAGTTGTACTACGATACGATTACAAATCTGAGGTCTCGGGTTCAAATCACGGGTCGGCCAAAATGATGTTGGAATTGTCTATTCATTATCAGCCCTGAGTCAGTAATGTTTGCCCGATAAGGCGATAGGCTCACCATATCGCCATATTTTGCCATATCGCCCTTATCACATTGTGGGACGAAACACACAAGGGAATGGTGGGTGTCCTGATTGCATCTCCGCCTACACGTTCTGGGATAAAGGCGTAATGTTTATGTTTGAATGTATTTAAATCTAAAATTAACACATTTATTATCCGACCTGGGAATCGAACCTAGGATCTCACGAATCTCGGCCCACAGATGTCACAAAACCAATGAGGCTACGATATGCACATTGTTGATCCCTGCTTACAGGGGTAGCAGTGGAAAGTGTGAGGGCGGAAAAAACTCTAAGCAGTAAAGCTATACGTTTTATTCATTAAATAATTTAATTTTTCAAGCACCGATCATTACTGCTTATGAGCGGTTGTAAACATGAGGAAGTAAGTCATGGAGTTGGCGACGTTTAATGAATGTTCTTTTTTAGCAAGACTGTTTCCTAAGTTGTAGCATTTTCTTAACACATGTGAAATCAGGATTGAGTCGCATATAAAAATCTTACAAATTCATATTCATACATTTACATACGTACCAATAACTTATTTGAAAACAAAATGGATCACCGTGTGTCATTTTATACGAACTTGCACTTTAAATTTTTGTTTGGCATTTTCAGTGAAGAAAGTAAAATAGGGATCATTTTTGAGAGAAATTCATTAACAAACGTAGTACAATAATTTAAGACTATATTTCCCAGCCATGTAAGAATATCCTTCATTAACTGAAATATGTAGCTATAATACTAAATGCTGTTAAAATAGAAGAATTGAATGGAGAATAGAGAATGAAAAATGGAGTGTTAATTGCGTGTCGTGTAAAAGATTCAATAAAAATCAAATGAATTTTGCAATAGCAGTAGGTGTGTGACGGAGCTGTCTCGTCCAACCAGCCAGTAATCTCTCAAATGCCGCCCCGTCAGTACCCGTCAGCCGTGACAATGCACTCTGACAGCCGCGACAAAAATGTAAATCATATTCGTCAGCACGTCACGGGGACAGCGTCAGCGTCAGGCGTCAGCTCGTCAGGGCGTCATCAGACGCACGCCGACGGCGATTGACTTTGACGCAAACAATAAATAGCTTTCAGCGAATGTTTCACGAAACACATTCATAATAATATATGAAGCAATTTTGTTTTACGATAATAAATTCACATGTCGAAAGCGATATTTATTGCCGTTTTTATAGTTTGTACTGTAACTAAAGATGTTATTTTAGTAAATAAAATTTAAAACGGCCGCACGGCGAAACTTCACGCGGTCATCGTAAAACGGACGTGTTGTTGTTGGAGCCCTTCCAAGCGTCCTAGCGTGCAACCACATCGCGCAGCGCACCCCGCACGCGGCGCAGCACGCAGCACGCAGCAGGCACGGCGCTGCAGCGGCGCAGCCGGCGCCTGCACGCGCCCAGCGCCGCCCAACTTAACTTATAAATAGAATGCACATGGTATTTAACGTAAGGAGCTTTCTGGTGGCACGCCGGCGGATGGCGGCGGATGGCGCGGATGGCGCGGATGGCGGGTGCGAGTGTCGGCGTCGGTCAGTCAGTAGACGCGACCGCTGAAGCGCGGCCGGCCGCGCGCTCGCTCCGCTCTCCTTGGCGCAACTTCTGTGCGAGTTTGCGAAGTTTGCGAGTGTCGGCGTCGCGCGAGGCGGCGACTCCTCCGCGACAGTGAGTGCGTCGTGCTCGTGAGTCCGCAGCCGCCGCGGCCGCGTACCTGCCAGTGCCACTGATCACCGTGGCGTGTAACCGTGTTTCAAAAATAAATCGTTGCCGATCCGAAACCGGAGCACCACGAAGGTTAATGACAAAATAAAAAAGCATGCATTAAATTGTGCGCCTGAAAAACCGTTTGGCCCGCCGGCCCGGAGGCGCTCGCATTGACACGTGAGTCTGCCGCGAATATTTTTGGTTTTACTAGTCACTCCGACATGCGGTTTCCTTCAAAGTTTTGCATTCGTTTCGTAAAAGTGCTGTTTGGATGAATAACGGAGTTGTTATGGCGTAAAAATGTTTACAAATACTTGTTGCGTACTAATAAAAGTTTTTCTTATTGGAACGATTGTGAAACTGAGTAACAATGTAGGAACACGCGCCGCAAACTTTGCGTCATGGAACCTTGCTCTGTTTCCATACGTAACACCGGCGGGTGTAATCAACGGATAATGAGCTAAAACGATACACTACAGTCTGCACTACACGAGACTCATACATTTCTCAACTATTACCGAGCGCACGTACATAGTTAATTAAAACTCAAAACGACCGCCGCTGAAACGCCACAAGAGGACACGCTCTTCAAATTATTACTTTTAATTAGATGTTTTACAGCATTCACTCTAATTACACATCTACTAAAACTGTTAAATGAACTTAAACAAACTAGAAAGTTTAATAGAAAATATATTTGCATACTTTAAAACATATAGTTGTAACATCAACAAACCAACAAATGCGTGGAATTTTTCTTATTTCCTACGCAAAATACAATTGAAATTATGTTTTAGGTCTACAATAAACATGTTTGGATATAATGAGATTTAATTCAAAAGAATATAAAATATTCTCAGTTTTTAGAAGTGAAACATGTAAAAAACTGTGAACTAATTAGTGTCGTGCCTTTTATTAGTATGTTTACAAAATATTTAATGATAAAGCTCCAGAGCTTTATATAAAGTTGGGGCCTGTAAGGTCTTCTGTTCAATTCCCAGTTCGATTTCTCACCTTTATAATTAATTTGAAGAGTATAATTAGCATAGTATGTAATTTCTATTTTGCTATGGATAAGCTTGCCACATTATAGTGAAAGCTCCGGTGACGCAGTGAGTAAAAATACGGTTTTGAAATGAAAGGGTGCGGGTTACGTTCCCGCGAGAACACAAATGTTTTATCAACAAATTTTAATCCTTGTCGACTGGGTGTTGTGGTACTGGGAAGTATCTCTTACTTTCTCACACACAAGACACGTTATTAATATTATAATGTTGTGTACATGTGTTATAAAATAGATATCTGACCCTTTATTTACAAAGAGTCCTTATTTACATTGCCTCTGTCTACCTTCCCAACGACAAACGTAATTGTATACTTAATTTCTAAAGAAAACTAACTGTGTATCAATCAAAACTTTCTTAAAATATGTTCTTGCATATTTTTCAGTACAAACATATATAAAAACTACTGAAATGCTTACTTTTTTAATTACTATATTTTTCATCTACTCTTGCATCTATATTTCATGATCTGCCCAACTACCTCTCAATATGTAATACGTAGGCCTTTTTTCACCCCGCTTGTTGCAGTTTATCAGACATAGGCCGTTCTACTGTTATTTTCGGGCCTATCACCTACTATGGTGTTAAAGTCGAGGACTCTAAACGGGAGAATGGCGAAGGTTGAGCAGGAAAGCCGACCCTTGCACCTACTGAATAATGCTAGGTAGGAATAACTACAGCAATTAGTCGCAAATAGTCAACTCCATAGTTTTTGGCATATGTATGTGTGTGTTCATTGGTAATTAACATTTACACGAGATTATTAAGTAGTGTTTTTTGGAGATTTTAGGTGTAAAAAATTGCGCCTACGATGGTGACGTGCGTGACAATTTTTTTTTCAACAGTCACATACATAGTCCAAAAAGTCCCCGATGGGTCCCGATGGGGCCAAAAAGTTCTCGAATGGAGGCCACGAAGCGGGAAGCGCAGCGTGGGACGTCCACCCACTAGGTGGTCAGACGACCTGGTAAAGGTCGCGGGACGTCGCTGGATGCAGGCTGCCTCCAACAGGTCACTGTGGAAATCATTGGGAGAGGCCTATGTTCAGCAGTGGACTTCCTTTGGCTGATGGATGGATGGATGGATGGATACATAGTCCTGACCCCATACTAAGAAGGAGTCTTGTGTCGTGGGTATCAGAAACTACGAGAGACTTTTTGGTCTCAAACACCCACCCGACATATATATTTGTGGGCCACACAAACATTTGTCTCGGTGCGGGGATCAAACCCGCGGTCTCTCGTTTCACAGTCGGCGCTTAACCAACTATGCCACGGGCAATGCTCTCATATTTTAGACAGCTTAGCCCTATATATGATTGTGGAGGGGCATAAGATATTTTTATTATAGTTGGATACAAGTTTGCCTCGTAGAAATCGAACCTACACACCATTTCATAACCGGATTCTCGTCCACTACGCTGTACAGACAGCCCTTGAGACTTCGCTCTGTGTAAACGACTGTCATTTTGCCCAGACTAAACACATCTCTTGTTAACACAAGGTAAATAAAAAACATTGAGTCATTTGAAACGGTATCGGCTCGTGGCATATTTTGTCCTTACTGACATTTGATTTAAAATTTATTAATAGAGCTTTCAATCATAACTTTTATATTTTGTACATAATTCTTTTCAACCTTAAAAGGTCCAATAGTAAGCTTTAAGTTATTAAGCTGATTACACAGCACGACCTGTTAATAATTAATATAAGTGTAGCTTTAAATTAATTATGTAATGATATCAAATCTTAAACTAAGCAATGCTTCATAAGTGTAGCCAATGAAGCATGCTCATATCGAATTTAGGTTGTCTTATATTCCACGCCTAGACAATCAATTACATATATGCATTTCTTATCTGTAACTACATCAAAATATTTATTTTATATTGTGTTGCATATCGATCCACCACCTTACAAGAAAAATGCGTAAAGATTTAGTTAAACGCCTACGTATTAAAAAGTTTATAAATCTTAAGTGTTGCGTAAATCAAGTTGTCGATTAACATACTAGACTAGTAGGAACTTCAATGACTAAAATTGAACTTTAAAGCTCGGAGATTGTTTATTACCTTACTGTTCAAAGCTTTTGGGCCTTAAATTGCTGGTCCCCTAAAAACTAATTTCAAACAAATCTGTGGGGCCTCCCCCCACCTAAACCGGAAAAGTTGTTTAATCCCATAAAATATACCTTACAGGCATATTATAAGTGATGAGGTTAATGATACATTTCCAAAGATAGTCGTATGCCATTTTATACAATCCTGCCGGCCCGCTAAGATGGTTCTTAACGCTACGGCGGAAGGACCCAGCACTATAGGGAGGAAGGAACATGAGTGCGGCAAATCATTTCATAGTTTGACGGTGCGGGACAAAAAAGAGTTGGCGAACTTTTTGGTTTGCGCCGAGATGGATAAGACAATCAAGCTATGGCTCCGCACTCCAGCACGCGTGGTCCTGTTAAATAAATAATTTAAATTTGTACTAGTGGGGATCAAATTTGTAGCCTTACCAGAAATCCCTTATTATTTAGCCGCTTCGCCAGTATTCACCTAATTCGTTATTAGCATAAACGTAAATCTTTTTGTTCATCCCACGTTTTCGCGCGGCTTAAGAAAGTGATACTTCAAAACTGAAGATTTCCCAAAATAAGCCTTGAGTGGGGTTGGAATGTTCTGCATAGCGGGTAGTTAATACGCAAAGTTGCAAACTTATAAATAGTTCAGTGAACAAATATTTGGAACAATGACATTCGACTGTTTGGATCCAAACATTTTAAAATAAATCAAAAACGAAATATCACGTCATTATTAGTTTATTTATAATTGTTATAAGACGATATACAATTTGTCAATTTCACCATTAACTTGACCAGTCCCCTGTCAGATATATTATGATTGGATATGTTGTAAACAAATAAAATATTTACCTTCTTTACAATGTTTTTTGTGAAAAATCTCTAAGAAAATACAATGTACACATTCACATTTTACAGGCATATTTGTTAAACAAATGACTGTAAAATGTGAATGTGTACATTGTATTTTCTTGGAGATTTTTCACAATAAAAGTTTATTATTATTACTATTAAAATCAAATAATTAAATCTTGTGATTTATGTTATTTTTAAATATCTTTTAATTATTTTAATCAATGTAGGAATTGTCTCCTCGTTGGTCTTTGTAAACTGCAAGCCAAGCTATCCACCTCATACGAGTTTTGGATCCGAGAATGAGTATGTCAAGTGTACAAAGACGGTAGAGACCATTTTTCATCAACCGAAACTTTTAACACGATTACTTTGAATATTTCAAGAATCTCCTAGTTATTGCGGCCGTAAAATAAACTTCCATCATCTTTAAATTAATAGATTTAATTTTAATTGAAAATCACTTTATTTAAATGTCTATTACATGCAGTTGATGGAACCACTCGAGTTCAGCGGTAACACAATCCAGGTTCATCAAGAACTCTTGTGCTTTTAATATTACTCATTACACTCTAAAGTAATCAATTTATTCTGTATCCAAAAGAATATTTTCTCTTATATGAGGGACAAAATAATCTATCAAAAAATCTCAATCTCCATCTCTATTAATAATGGAAATACTCTGAGAGCTGAAATTTTTAAAAGCTACAAAAAGATCCACTGATTACTGTACAACCATGCTGTCAAACTATGTATTTAATCAGTATTATTATCATCAGTATAAATTTATAAAAAAATCAGTAAAAAATAAAAATATTCATAATAGTCAATCCATTAATGAAACGAAACGTTACCTGCTCAATTCAACTGTACATTACGTGAAGTGGTTTCATTTTGGCGCTTAAAAGTGAGTCAAAGATTATCACGATAGTCCGATGTCCTATGGTAGGTACATTTTGGCACATTCGTGGTACGTGTTTGTACGCTCAAGCTACATTTTTTGACGGGAATAGAATCCGCAGCATCTTGTATTTTCAAGAATGTTAACTCTTGAATAAGACTGGAGTGCCAAACAACAACTTTGTTGCTGCCTTAAAATGCATTGACCTGTTATAACTTCCTCAAATGTTACATTTTTCGGGGTAAAAATTGACCCCATTAGTGTAATTGTGTTAAACGTCGTTAAGATGCATAATCTTTGTGCTAAGTCAGGGCCCTACAGTGTCTACTATCTAGACAATGTATCTGCGTTGATCGCGCTCCGGTGTCATCAAGTTATCTGATCATGACTAGAGGCTTGCCCTGTCGTGTGTGTCAGCGTGATCACAGCCCGTTCACTTGTAGTGGGGATTATGTGAGGTATTGTTGATGATTTTTCTTGTAAGGAGACTGTAACACATTCAGAAGTAGTTTGCATTATGTTGATGATTTTGTAAAGACTAACAGATTTATAAGTAGTTAAAGTTGACCATATGTAGTTGGAAATATGTAATTTAAGTGATTTTTTATTTGATTGTGAAGCTAAACATCTGCTAATGATTCTGAAGAGGATGACGATTAAAAAGGTATTGTAATTGAAAAAAATTATATGATTCTATAAGATGATAAATCAAATGGAGTATTAAACGTTATGTAAGCTTTTGTGATGAATAATGTTTTTTAATCTTAATCGAAGCTATTAATCCAATATCCGCTTATTTCCCTAGACATGTTTGGATGCAATTGGCAAGATTTTGAACAATTGTGATGCACGAAACTCTTACAAAGTTTCAAAGGCTGATAATTCTGTTAGATAAGTAGGTAACCGAGTAATTATTTATGGGCGATTACATTTAATCGTAATTTCAATTTGGAACTCAATAAAAGTGAACATAAAATTGACATCACCTACTTACCGAGAAAAGATTTTCAATGATCGCGCGACGAAGGAGGTTAATCACCAGATGGACAAAGCGGGCTAAGTCTATTTTTTTCAATTTTCGCCGGCGCTGTGCGCTGCGCTCCGACCGGCGATCGCATCTCCTGAGAGGTGATTTACTTCCAGTTGCGAAACGATAACGCTCATAGTTCATCGTTCGAGGCGTTTGGACAATGTTGACCCAGTATCGTGGGTAAAACGGTCCGGCAGATTAACATTGTTTCATACATTGTGCACTACATTAAACAGTCACTAATCGTGTTTGTGCTTTTTTTCCGTTATTAATTATACCTACGCGGGCGCTGGTGTATATGTTTATATGATATTTTGGCTATTAGCACGGTATTTCGGTCATGTTGTCCGTGTAAAATCAAAACAAAATAATAATGCGCGTACTGGAAACTTTGGTAATTGGTTCATGTACGGATGTGGTTTTTTCGTAACTTTTATGTACTACGGTGTTTGGAACAGACGCCGTAAACGATTCACCTAAATTATAATAAGGATATTCCATTTACGTGCAATCTTTTGGGAGAGGAAGTGGGAATTGTGGTAGGTTTTGCAAGTATACTTGGGTTTACATTGGCCCGTCTGAATGTAACAGTGTTAGGAACTCCTGTGACTGAATACGGTCAGTTGAGCGATTCGTTTTGTGGTTATTTTCAGTGCTGATAGATTCCGTGTGATGTGCCAGTGACGCGGAAATAATGGAAAGTTAAACTTATGAATGATATCATTGAGTCTGTGCGTTCGTACCGACGCAGTTTTGTTTGCATTTTTCTTCGTTTGTATTGAAACTGTCTGATTGATCTCACGGCTGTGATAAATATTATGAGCCTTGGTCGGTTGATGTCAATGTCAAGTCTAGCAATTATTTCTGTGATGTAATCGACTTTATTAACTTTAGTTTGTTAAGAGACCGTATTTTACACGTCTAAGTCTTTGTTTATATGATAAAACCTTAGGACTTGACACATTGTGGGATGAAATAGTATTTAAAATAATAAAGTTTGATAGTAATAAATATATTAAATGGCTTTTCAGAAAGGTCATAGAAATACCAAAAGATCAAGTAAATTCCAAGCTTAAAAAGTTATTGGCTCACTACGGTCAACAATCATTAATTTCTTATCAAAGCCGAATTACTCTGATGTCACTGCATCATAAACAAAAAAGAAAATGGCGACATCGAGCTATCTCCATCAATTAGTAGAACATTACTGGCTCCTTGCTCGGTGGTGATCGTTATTAGGGCTCCGAAGAGGCCATTATCGGGCGTCCCTTCCTGTGCACTCGCGTCTTACGTCATCGAATGACAGTCGAATTACTGATGACGTCATCAATGTTACGGACATGTAGTATGCTTAGGTTTTTCATGAGGGATGTGAATTTTTTTAGTGGATATATCTGAATTACAGATTTATTGTGTTCTGATTGTTTTAAGCATATGTGTTGATTATAGTGCTAACGTAATTTTATATCTTCTCAGTGGTTTAGTGGTATTCGGTATTCTGTCTGGATTCGATTCCCAGATAGGGCTACACCCACCTTGTATGAGATTTACAGTTCAATAATGTCATATGAGTTTTCCAAGGCTCTAATTTGTGACCCGCATAGTAATTTATGCGTACGCTATCATAAGTTAGGACGAAAATTAACCTTGACAAACTTATTTTTCAACTCAACAAGGATATTTGTATATCCTACCACGATCATTTAAAGTTAAAAAAGTTACTTCTGTACATATTATTATCTTAAATATGCCCGACATGTAAACAAACCAACGATTTTCATCACTAGATCGAATAAAGTTCAACCACACGCGACGAGGTTGTAAAACACGGAATAATTTATGGAAAGGTAAGATCTATTTTAATGTCCGTCACACGTGCTCGCTGAAAGCCGGTTTCATAGGACGCGGTATTTTGGAAATTAAACTTACGTTGTTTGTGATTCTGTCTCCCTCTCTTCAGCTATTTGAAGTCTACTGAACATTAGCGTCCCTAGGGACTGTCTCGGTGGCGCATTTGTCCTACGGTACACCTACAAAGCTTTATCATCAGATGCTATCCGAACTGCACTATAATTTCAATTAAGAACATTGTTTAAACAATCTTTTTGACTATCACCATTGACCAACACAACCTGAACATTTTTAAGGTGCATACACAGCGCATTTTTTTTTGTGGCGCCACGTTTCGAAATGTTACCCAGCAATGTTGATAACATAATGTGATTAAAAAAATCATTTACGAGTAGTTAGTACATGTTGCAGTGTTAGTATATGTTAAGTGATGCTGCCTAACATGTGGCAATAATCGAAAACACTTTTATATTCAATATTGTTTCAATTTTAATACACATACATAAACACACGCCTTTTTCCCAGAAGGGGTAGGCAGAGGTGCTACCAGAACACCCACGTTTCGTTTTGTATATTCCGTCCCACAATGCGATAGGGGCACAAATTTCTGCCTCCGGGCTGATAATGAATAGAAAAATCCAATATCACTTTGCCCGACCCGGGTTCGAACCCGAGACCTCAGCTTTGCAATCATACCGTAGTACCACTACGCCACCGAGGCAGTCAATTTTAATATATCAATTTGTTATATATTGTTATTTTCTGTTATTGTCGATATGGACGCTATTAGAAACACTCAACAAATGGTAACAATAAGCTACAAAAGCTATAGATTGTTACCTAATGTTACCGTTTTGCACAATGTTGCTCCACAAAAGGTAACAGCGGTGTGGATTCCCCATTACAATCAACACTAAAGTTCTAACTTAAAGTTGTTCGATTTTTATCACAAAGTATTCATTGATTCTGTTTGGATTCACGAAAGCATTAAGAGAAACTGGATAGCTTTAACAAAAACAAGATTACGAACGAGCCAGCGACGGCTCTATAAACAGCAATCATAATAATATTCCGGGATCATTCTGATGCCGTTCTCGGTATCGGTGTTGCTGCAACATCGCTTTTCCGGGAATCTGTCGGATATTTAGGATTGGATTTCAGGAAATATCTGTGAAGTTTTTTAAGAAAAAGTTTAGGAAAGGTGTCTTTGATAATGTTAGTTTTATTGGCTTTAAGGTTTATGCCGGGATTCCTGTTTCGGCATAACGGCTTTACCAACTAGAGACACTCACGCGTATGTTCAGCGGCACTGGATAACCCAGGGTAAAAACGCTGTGATTTCGTCTCACGAAACACACTCGTCGCAGAATTATTGGCTTCGTCGGTCATCGATCACCTCCATATAAAACTGCGTGAAGATGTTGATTTAAGGTGTTATGTGAGTACATGACCAATGCGAGGCAAGCGCCCTGTTGTCTAACGCCTTAAGGTGTGCCTAACGACCTCGGTGACTTCTTTCAATTGCTAATTATGACAAAAGTAAAGGCTAAAGAGTAAAATTCTTACGTCCTGTAAAGGCGGGAAAGTTTCAAAATTCTAGCTATCGATGCTTTATTAACTAGCTACAGGAAAATCTCCCAAAAATTAACCATATTTTTAAATCCCGGGTTATGATTTTGCAATGGTGGCAACACCAATAAGGAGAGAAAAAGTTAACTGCGCGTCGGTTCTGTCCCATTACTCATCGGTAATATTCGTCCTTAGTACTACATAAATCCGCACAGTTAACTACAACGGCATCAGAACGAACACAATCGCTGGGGCAACTTCAGTTGAAAGTTCTATGCTTCAGCGCTTTTACAATTTAAACTGTATTTTTTAGCAATTATATCATAATATCGCTTCATTTATGTTCAAAAATATCTTTCAATATGTTTGTTGGTAGGGTACTCTTGATCCAGTCCTTGTGTAGTGTCGCGTAGGTTTGATATAGTAGACGCCTACAGACTCACTTTCTATAAATAGGGTTATTTTTCAAAATCCGACCAAATCTTTCAATTGAACTCAAGAGAAAAATACAAATTAACACACGGTGGAAAATATTCAAATTTACACGTAATAAGTAATTAATTTCCATTTCAATGTTCAAATTACGAGTATACTCAACATCTGCTACACGCACGGTCGTCAGTCATTTTTATACAGAGACGCGCGCGCTCGCGACTTTGTGCGTAATTTATCAATGGGCTTATTATGATCGTGCGTATTGTCTTAGTATTATTTGTTTTGTGAGGATAAAAATTATGGAAGATTTAGAAGAAAAAAAAACAAATGATCATTATACGGTACCTTGCCATATTATTAGATCCAGATAAAAATAATTTATAAAATAATAATATATTTTACTAATATTTTACTTACTTTATTCATGATTCTGAGCCTCATGTTAAAATTTGGATATTCACATCAAAATAACCCTGTATGTTTCGCCATTTTGTTGTTATTCATCGTCCGTACACACCGAAACCATATCAACCTTAGGAAAATTGACGTAAAAAACAATTGAGTTACTATTCAAATATAAATCAAGAATAATCTCTTGCCTTTTGTTTATGTACAGGTCAGACGTTAGTTGTAATAAGCATGATATAATATATCATGAAAAAATCTCTGTCGCTTAAATGCCTCATATTGGATCAAAGCATAGTTTTTGATCGATTCTGGCTATTGGTACGTGATTAATGTCTGACTTAATTTATATATTTATTATAGTTGCTAATAATTATTTCTTTTTTGTATTTATGTTCTGTAAAATGATAATCTTTTAAACACATTTAAAAAATAAATACTATATTAATGAATATAGCACTAAACATAAATATGAGGCAACGCGGAGTTTACTAAAACAGAAGTCGGCGCGAACTAATTGTGCGCCCAACAAACTGACCTAATAAAACACTGTTTACATTATTATACGTGCGTGCGGATTGACACAGCTCATTTGTATTTAGTGATATAACTATAATTCTCAACCGTGATTTAATTTTGTAAATTGTAGTCGAAACAATTGTGTCGTCTTTAGACAGATTTGAATAGCGTATAAATGGTATTGAAAATTAATTTACGAGGATTAAGTACTTAGTGTCATACCAGAATATCAATTATTAATATGTCATATATTGGCCCCTTTCTCAGTTGAGGGCCTATTCAACAGCCCTGATATTTTACATTAAAGGTCTCCATGCACCAACTATATTTTACGATACGAAATAGCTACAAGATGCAAATAAATCCTTTGCCTCCTTTTTAAGTCACATATAGAAGGCAATTAACCATTTTATTTAGAAACTAAAATTACGAGTACACAGTAGACTACATGTGTATAATAGATAGAAAAAGGTAGCTCGTAGGAAAAAGGTAATATCGTGACCTTTTGCCACAATACCTAAAGGGAGACACAAACCGATTCATTACGCAGGGATCCACAGTCTATAAATAACAGATTCCTCTTAAATAACGCCGTTAAAGTTGTTTTGATTTCCAAAAATGCATGACACGTTGAGTTGTAACACTGACGACTTTACTGCGACGTCAGAATAGAAAAATGTATCAAACATTCAGTTTATGAGTCTGGATTTAAACATGTTTAATGCATAAATGAGATTCCTGCTCGATTTAGTGGCTTCCTCTTAAATAAGGTATGGGAGTTTTGTGAAATAATTTGTGGGTGGAAGTTTTCGCCGAAATTATCATCTTTCACTTCTTAACTATTTTGTCATCTTTTTTGTGACCTAGTCGATTGTTCCCGCGGCTTCGTTCATGACCAAATAGGTTTTGTCAATCAATTTAAATTGACGGCTGATTTGGGAAGAATTAATATAAAAACTAAAAATTACTTTTCTATCGCTCGGGAAAAGTGTTTTTGTGGCCTCTTGAAAACATGAATGCAAACTGTCACGATAATCAGTTGGCTAGTTAAGGCTGAATAGGGACTATGTAACAAACAATTCCACATTCGCATATGTAATATTAGTAAGGATTATTGCACACTTACTTAAACTCCAAGACGCATAATTGCAGAAATCATTAATTTACATTTAGCAATATTATGTGCGCCGCCCGGCCATCGCTACCCCGCCCTTACAATGGACACTGTAACTCTAAGGCCCTATTGCACAAACTAACTTTGCCCATAATTTTAACTTTGAAAACGTCAACAATGTCAAATAAGTCTCAAATGCATGGCGATAATTTTGTCAAAGTTACGGGAAAAGTTAGTTTGTGCAATTGAGCCTTAAATCGATTACCACGTGCATGTTATTGACACTGTACACTAAAGCTCATCTTGCTCATTAGCTTATCCTATCCTATAAGCCTATACAGGCTGCCTCCAACAGGTCACTGTGGAAATCATTAGGAGAGGCCTATGTTCAGCAGTGGACTTCCTTTGGTTTATAGATGGATGGATGGATGATCCTATAAGTCTAAAATAAAAACTTAGAAGTCAGGCGTTAATGTGCGCAAAACTCGTGACAAATAAAATCACACTTCATTAATCTGCGAGGAAAAGTCTAGGATTCCGCATTAATAACAGCCAAGTTAGCGCAAGTTCCTCAACTCCGCCAACTCCATTTGTGCTTTATCCGTTTCCTACGTGACGGCGGGGATATTAAAAAATATTATTCAATACAGTTTGAGTATTAAAGGCGGCCGCCAAGGTCCCCGCTTGTACAATGACACTCGACGGCGATATCTTGGCGTATCGTTGGGCGGCGATCTTCACTACGAGCTTGTCAATATTGGCTAAATTAACCTAATTTTAGAAATAAGGTTGGGCTCTATGCACACTTCTGTTATGAATGGTGCATTTACAAAATTGATGTTTAAGCATAGCTACACATCTTTATTAATACAGCATTAATTGTTTCGAATGCAGGATACAGAAGGAATGTTTTTTGTCGTGCCTGTACCTTGGGATAGGTTCTGTACTCATAATAACTGCCATTTGATGTGCAATATGAATAGATGACGTAAAAGACGGTGAAAAATTATGGCAATTGCAATGAGGAAGATGCGATTAATTCAAAACCGCTTGTAAAATTGCCGCGGAAAATAATTATTTATCACATGGTTAAATTACACATTACTAAGGCAGTTACTACAATATAAAAAGAATGATGTTTAGAAACCGTTTTATAAACAATAAATTGCGTAAAACAAACTTCCTTCCTTCTACATTTCGTAATGTAACACTCAAAATTCCAATTAATTGGCCACACAGTCTTCAAATTGTTCGAAATAAGTTGCCTAACTTCCGCGCGGTTTATGTGACATTTCAAAACAAACATGGCGGCCGTTACGCGCCATTCTCATTGATTTGTTGTTATTTAATTTTAGCGCAATACCTTCGCATGCTTACTCGAATCTGCACGGGGCATTGCGAACCAATTGTTAACATCATTTTGGTATTCAGGAACTATAAAACACACGGTTATTGGTACTAGGTAAACTATTATCATAACAGATTGACGCAATCGGAATTTAAACGATCTGTGTGTCTAATTTTGAAGTTCGTATTTCGTATAGTGTTTGTTGTTGTACAGATAATTGCTGCCCGAGTATCGACAGTTTCAGGGATTCTTTGAACGCAATCGGAAAACATTACAGTCGTTGCCAAGCGTCAATGACTAGGGTGAGACGCAACTCACGGTCCGAGCAGAATGGAGATAAGTTCATGTTGAAAAATGTAAATGGTTTTCACGTGCAAAGTGTATTAGATTAGTTGCGAATGTATATATGTATTAACCGTTGAAACAACGCAAACAGTTATATTTACCGGCACAGGCGCACATCGCTCCGGCCTCGCCGCTGGCGCACGCCCGCCGCGATTGACTACTGATTTGTTTGCAATTTTTTACCTTACCGTTGTCAATGTTAATGTTTTCCTGGTACCGATTCATGTCTCTAGTCCAACCTTAACACTTCCAACTGTAATAACAAACGCTAAATAAACGTGAGCGCCGCAGCGCAAGGCGTAAAGAATCCAGACGCGCACTGTCCTTGAATATTGGTAAAACTCACTTCACCTGTTACGCACATTACAATTATTTACAATCGTAAATCTTATCAACAAATGAATTGTTTATTATCGTTACCGCAGTAACATTGATCGAGTCTATCGCGGTGGCGAGTGAATGCGCGATTCCGCTAGGTGGAAATTATCCGCAGACGGGCTATTTCGGCCTGTAGGAAGTTTGTAAGTATTTATAAATTGAAGTCGGAATTATATGCCGCGTTTATGCTCCGCAGATCGATGGGTGAAATAATTTGTCGATTGCGCAAACATAGCGCGCAAGTCGGAACACCGGCGGCGGCTCGCTCGCGATGTTCCAATTTTTCCAAACAGATACATCGCGCTGATTTGTGACACTCGAACGCACAGATAATACATTTCACAGCTTCCGAGAAACGCAGCGCGATGTTTCGTGTCTTGTAATATTTGATAATATCGACGGTGCGATACCGCTGACCGATTGCATTCAATAAATTTGTTCGCGTGAAAAACTTACGTTCTAAATCTCACGGGCAGTTTTATTTCAAGCCATTTTTTATGTGTTCGTCAGTATGCATTTTTCTCAGAAACAACTAATCTAGTGATTACGCTGTAAACTTTATTGATGTGTTCCATCGATTAAAAGACTTGGTTTAAATAATTACAAGTCATTCAATCACTCATTCTTTCATTCACTCATTCACTTATTTGTCTGATTTCGCGCCATGCGGATAGATATCGTCTGGCAGACACTTTTGTTTCCACATCACCTGTAGCCTGTGTGAGCGACCTATTTTCCGAAATAGCAGTGTTGCCAACCTAATAAACCAATATTCCTATATCTGCATCGAGCATGTTTGTTATCTTTGTTCTAATATTGTTTATTACATTCGAAACCGTCTTAGTGCAAATGCAAATGCTTTGCGGCTTGAAATTTCGTGTTTATTTCATTTGTTTATATACGATTATTAAGTCTAACTAACTAGATTTCAGCTTTAGGGGAGCATAATGCTTTTAGGAAAGAAAAAGGCAAGACAGTAAGAAATGGTAATAAGCTCCTAAAGTACGTTAACTATATGGCCTAACCACTCTCAATCGAATCTCTTGATTGTAGAGTAGGCCCGTGCTCAGCAGTGGGACGTATATGGGCTGATAAAAAAAAGGACGTTAATATAGAGAATAGAACTGTGGGTCGCATAAGTGTATATTTTATTTTAAAACGGTTTTTAACTTGTATTCGTTTTTTTTAAGCTAATTGTCATGGTAACATGGATTGGCTTCACAGTAGAATAATAGTGCTTGAGGAGCAGCTTGGATTAACACCTGCTTACAATTAACTTAATAATCCTTACGTTCGTGTGAATTCACATCACACTCTTTACTCAACACATGAAAATTACCAAAAGTCTTTAATACTTTTTATTAGACTTAAGATTTATTTAAACTATGAAGTTCTAGGTTCTATTCCCAAGTAGGCCAATTCACATTGTGTGAGATTTCGAGTTTAAGAAATTGTGAATTACCGGGTACTTGAATTCCATGAAACAGGTTCGGCTTCAATAACATCTTAGATCGGAAATGAGCTAACTAGGTGATATTAAACCTCTGCCTACAGACAAGACTTGATGTAATTACAAATAATACTTTCATTAAGATCAAAGTTCAGCGCGTTGTTATTGGTAGGTGTTACGTCGACAACACGTGCTTGTGACGCTGTAACGGTATTAACAGGTAGTTTAAATACGCGGAAACATTGAAAATAATTTTCTTTTTATATCAGCCCACTGGCAAACTTGAAGATAATTCAACAACTTCAGCACAATTCTAACAGGTTCCAATGACAAGTCGTTGAGTGGGCCTAAATTCAGTAGTGAACTTTTTGTGACTGAGATGAATAATATTCCTGCCTGCCTCCGCTACTGCCTTCGTGGCGTAGTTGTACTACGGTACGACTACAAAGCCGAGGTCTCGGGTTCGAATCCCGGATCGGGCAAAGTCATATTGGATTTTTGAATTTGTGCCCGATATGGAGATAGGCTCGCCCCCTATCACGTCATGGTACGGAACATAGAAGGCGGACGTGAGTGTCCCGGTTGCACCTCTGCCCACCCCATCTAGGAAAAAGGCGTGTGTTTACGTAAATAGGTAATATTAATCCGTTGGTGGGATGTAGGTACCTTGTCTAGCTTTTAGGAAGAAGGATAGGAAGAAATTAAATTAAAGGGAAGATGGGAAATTAGGTGTTTATGGGTTACTGTGTTAATAGCATCGCCAAAATCGAACTGAATTCATGCTGTAGGCATGCTAACAGTACTATAATATATTAAAGGCATTTTTAATTACTTACATCCATACATAAACACACGCCTTTTTCCCAGAAGGGGTAGGCAGAGGTGCTACCAGAAGACCCACGTTTCGCCTTGTATATTCCGTCCCACGATGTCATAGGGGGCGAGCCTATCGCCATATCGGGCACAAATTCCTGACTCCGGGCTGATAATGAATAGAAAAATCCAATATCACTTTGCCCGACCCGGGGTTCGAACCCGAGACCTCAGCTTTGCAATCATACCGTAGTACCACTACGCCACCGAAGCAGTCTTTTAAGTAATTTTTAATTACTTAAAAGAGACTAAACGTGAAACACTTAATAATTAGTATGTAGTAATATCTCTTTGTATGGACAACGCGACGTTCATATCTAAACTAAAGGTAATCTTTGTGGCTAAAGATTTTCTCAATTTGTTTCTTGAAAGGCAGGAAAATTTGATAAACATTTCGAAAATAATTCAAACTGCGTCATAAAAGTTGAAACAACTCAATAATACATTTTTATTTTTCACATAAATGTTATAGAACTTGTACTATAACTTTATAACAAAATATTCTCAATAAAAGCGTTAAAACATTTATTCGGACGTAAAGCGTTGGTTTTACGATGGCCGCCGGTTGGTGAAGGTGCAACCGTATTTATAACTATTGTCTCATTAGTTGAATGGGGATAGATTTAGACTACTCCGATATCTTGACACGTGAGACATATTTAGAAAATCTTTTTATTAGTATAAAAGCTTAGAGTATTTATAATAACGAGAGACCTGTATTGTACTGTACTGTATCAGCCCATACACGACCCACTGCAGGGCACTAGCCTCCTCTACAATCGAGAGTACGATTGAGAGTGATTAGGCCATATAGTCCACCACGCTGGCCCAGTGCGGGTTGGCGGACTTTTAACGAGAGAGCGCTGTCATACATTTGCATCTTCAAAACCGTAGATATTATTTGTTCGTAATGTTGGTAGCACTGCCATATAAGTGAACATGGAACTAATTATTTAACAAAAAAATCTTATAAATTGCATTGGTAATGAAAAGTATATTTAGTTATAATCCGTCTAAAACGTATTTGAGTGGAATTCAATAGCCCTAACTGTTTTTATTTCTTTTTCTTTTTCAAATAATTCGTGCAAGTTGGACAACCTGTCAAATGTTAGCCAGTAGGAGGGTAAAATAATGGTCCGGCACCACCATTTATATCTACTTTTTTGAAGTACCAGCGCTCCCTCTATATTGTAAATACTTTAAGTATCAAAGATAATATTATGTTCTTTAATGTATTCTCTAGTGAGTGGTAGAGTCACACTGTAGGTGCTATAGAAGGAACGCCCTGGCTCGGCGGTGTGGTGCCTCTCACAGAAAACAGACGTGGAGCGATTTGCAACCTTGTTTTGTTCGTTGTATTACCGATTTCATTGTAGTCTCAAGAAGTGGTAGCAGGAGAGCCTATCACCATGTCGAACACACTAAGACATCACTATCTACAACCAACATACACTAAAATAAGGTAGATATTCTTGTAGAGATTTCCGGATGCCCAAAACCCCTTTCCTATTCCCATCTTTCTTCCTTTCCGCTCCACTCCCAATTGGACCGGCAACACACCCATGATCCAGTGTTGTGGATGTTCATCGGCGGCTGTGCTCACTTACCATCAGGTGACTTGTTTGCTCGTTTGCCGGACCGAACCAATAATTTAAAAAAATTGCTGAGCTGCAATGCTCGGTGTCATTAAAATGCATGCTACTGTTGATCCTGGCTTACAGGAGTTGCAGTAGCGGGTGTGTGTGTGTGTGTGTGTGTGAGGGCGGGACAGAGTCGAGCCCATATAAACTGAAGATTTTAATCATTGGTACAAACTGATATTCCGCACATGAAGCCAATCATTGTATTGTAATCTACAACAAAAGTTATGGAGTTTAGACAAGTGTTTTTGAACTCAGTTAATATCTAATATTTATCCTTTGACTTCGTTTACGTGGTGCAAAATGTCTCAATGAAACTATTTTTAAAATAATTTGAATTGGCGTTTCTACAGTGCGGTAATAAAATAGCCTTTTTAATATTTTTTTTGCCACAACAATGCAATAGAAATTTAAACAATAGCAAGTTAAGTGATGGTACATTGTGACGACTGTTAATAAAAATTGTACCTATAAACTGAAGGATTAGCTAGTGTGCTCGTAACACAAAAGAGTATTTTAAATATTTAATATATTTTTGACAGCCTCCATGGTGCAGTTAGACGCCGGCTGTGAAACGAGAGGCTGCGGGTTTGACCCCCGCACCAAGGCGAATGTTTGTGTGAATCACAAGTATTTGTTTCGGGTCTGGGTGTTTGTAAGACCGAAAAGTCTTTCGTAGTTTCTGATACCCACGACACAAGACTTGATTTTAGTGTGGGGTCAGGACCATGTATGTGACTGTTGGATGTATTTATTTATTTAAATGTGGTAGTAACGCTCACATATTAAACTTTAAAAATAATTATAAAATAGTCTGCTCGTTTTGTTCAGAGAGAAAAAGAAATAACATACTGTTTTTTAAATCAATATTATTTTATATTCTTAATTCTGCTCCAAAGCGATTAAATAATCATTGTAGTAATTTAGTGTAGTTAACGCGCGTTTCTTCTGGTTAAAATTAACGTTTGTCAGATGCGTTGAGAAACGTTTCTACATGATTGTGGCGGGCCATCGGCCGCCTCATCCATCTTACGAGTTTAACAACTGTATAGTGTAATGGGCTCATTTGTTACGCTATTTAATTGTTAGGATTATTTTGAGGTTTCGGCCTCGTGGGTGCGTGAAACATACCGTCATTCCGCGGCTTCAGCATTAGTCATTGATTGCTGAATGAAACGTTGACGACAGCTTCCATCGAATCCAAAATAAAAATGAACTGCTCTTTAATACGGCCTAACCCCTCTCAATCATACTCTCTATTGTAGCGGAGGCTCGTGCCCTGCGGTGGGAAGTATCTGGGCTGATACAGTACCATTTAATATCGCGACCTCATTAAACTAAATAAAATACAAATTTAAATTCAGAAATACATCAAAATATACGTTTACTGCAACACATAAATGCGAATTATAAGTAATGTAGTACTTTATTACATTCAACATTGCAAAGATCGTAACTCGTAATGCCTATGATTCTTAAAAAAAACTATAATACATTAAGCGGAGGCGACCGGGCCGCGCCATTGTCTGCATCTGCCAGAGAGTCTGGCACACCGGCTATATATAAAGTACTAGATCTCGAAATAAAGTGAAAAAATAGGCACACCTTTGGCGGTTAATTTTAGTAGTAGTTGTAAGCGCATGCGTCACATAACAAAAATATACATGAATACTTGTTTATACAATATCAATACATGCTAGATAGTTACAAATTACCCATGAAACGCTATATATTTCAGCTTCCTCATCGATAAGTTTATCCATCACTGCGCGGACTATTTTTAACACTAGCAACACCTATTTTTTACTAGCAAAACTCGCTAACGATGCCCGGAATGGCCGATCCCGAATAAATAATGATAAATATAGCCAAGTGGGGTAAATAAATACACTGTGAATGTAACATTGGTAGAAATAAGTAAGCCACTGTGGACAGAGTTATGTATGAAGCGAACTTGGCATTACTTCTGGCGATTTTAAAAGCGCGCCGTTCGATGTTGCCAACACAAAACTATAGCTGTATAATTAACTCTATGTTTGTGGTAACTCCTTCCTGTAATTATTTGCTTTAAAAACAGTGTTTGCGGGTTTTAATGATTTGGTTGGTAGATTTAGTATAATCATGATATTGCAGCCAGTTTTGGTGATAAAATAAATAGATTAGTAGCTGAAATTAATCGATTTGAAATAACAGTTTCAGATGTTGGATTTTGTTTGATAACTGAGATATCCCCAGCTTTGTTTTAATCCATCGCCGTATTATGGTGTCATGAATACTCAAGAGCTTACATTAACAGTGGTTCTCTGTTTTTAATTGTTCTCTTTCTAGTGGTGCAATTCTTGGTCGTTAGCCCCTATTCGGGTGCACGAAAGATGTTACTCGAATTCGGGCACCCGATGCATTAATTACATTGTTTTGCAAGGAACCGAGGAGAGTTGTTGCAGGGCAACACTACTTATTGTGATAAGTGGCAAAGTATTGCTTGACAATTAAAAGGGAAACTGGATCGGGTAACCAAAATGCAGGCAGTTTGAATACGGGCGTACTCGACTCCGTTCATATTTACATTTACTCGTTTCCGACCGAAACTCGTACCGAATTCCATAGGCAATCAATACGAGCTAACGACCAAGTGTGGTTCGCCCCACGGCTTAGATGCTTTATAGCTCTCAGCTTCTTCGGAAACAATCAATAATATATTAAGTGAATATAATGAGACTTACAAACCTGTGTCACAGAATGGCGAGCGCAGTGGAATGCTAAGTATTGCTTTGTAATTCATGGTGCTGTTTGGTTTTGCTACTGTCCATGAGCGGTCGTATTGCTTATCATCAGGTGAATCGCATGCTCGTTTCGCCATTCATAGCAATAAAAAAAGTGATATTCCTATGCGCACGAATAGTGCTCGCCATAACTTATGGTGTAAAATTTGCCGTGATTTTGTTCACTGCAGATGTATTTTTTTATTTTGAATAGAACGGTACAAAACAACACTTTCACCGTTCATTAAAGAAACCGGTACATATAATTAATATAATATTAGGCTAATAATATCCTAACATTCATACTCACAAAACTTCATGCATTCTAACGTAAATTTTCACTAGTCACTCCCTCACAACCACTCTCAATCGTACTCTCGATTGTAGAGGAGGCCCGTGCCCTGCAGTGGGTCGTATATGGGCTGATACAACAACAACAACTCCCTCACATGTCACACTCTGGTTTCGAGAGACATCTATCTCTCGCCGATGGAAAACCTGAATTTCACTACACTTACCGACGTTTAAGCGCATTGTAGAAACGTAAAAATTATTTAAAACAATCTAAATATATAAAATATATCACTATAGGCATATATCTATATGGCATATACAAAGAATTATGTTTACGATGTAATCTGAAAGTTTATAAGAAGTGCAACTCCCTCAGGATGGTGGTCGGGAATAAAATAACACGGAGTTTTCGCGAAGTTTCGCGTCAGTATTAAACGGTTAATTATTTATAACTCTTATGCACTTTAAATAATGTAATGTACAGCACATAATTCTGTTAAGTTTTTTGAACTTTAGAGTAAAATTTTGGAGTCTAATTTTACAATTACAGGGTATATTTAATTTAGTTTTAGGTCTATTAAATAAACTTGAGTGTTACTATTCAGTCATTTACATCTAATTATTATCTTTTAATTCGTTGATCTAATAAACATTTCGGTTGATGCATGGATCATAACTACGATCCTTAATCACATGGGTGATTTCTCTCCCTTTGAACCCCGTAGATATCACTTTTTGTAATTTAAAGATTTGAGATACACCATTGCGGTTATGGTTGCCACCCACAAAGGTTGTCTCAATTCTACAAAAAAAATGCATTCTTATTTTTTTTTAAATGTTAGTAATTCACAGCCGATATAAACATTATTCGCACCTATACCATGCTGTCTTTAGTGGATACTTATGTTTAGCAGCGAGTAGCGTGCGTTTGTTTCGGCGTGCGTATTTAGGTCAATTCTGCTTTCCCATTGAATGATGAATACATCATGGATCCCGGCACGAAGATTTGGCCATTTTGAACTTTGTGTATAAACTTGTCGGTTGATTCAAGTGTTTGGAAGTCATTGACGTTTGGATACACATGGAAAATCATTCAGATAACCAATTTTGAAAAGAGTTTTTTGAAAAAGCAAATAATTCAATAAGTTACTTTTTGGGGTATGAAAACGTCTATGTGTTGAATTGTTGACTAGGCTCTCGACGTTGTCTTAAAGCAATCGATAAGCTTTTAGGAAATGAACCTGGACTTACTTTAATTTTTTACAAAGATAATAGTATCATTCGCTATGGTTTCTAATATAGTCTACAGTAGAAGGAACCAACTTGCAACTTAGACTCGCAATGCTCTTTTTATATTGGTAACAGACCAGACTCGGCTGCTTACATGTTCACGGTGGTCGCGGGTTCAAATCCCAGGGCACACCTCTGACTTTTCGGAGTTATGTGTGAATTGATAGTCAATCACCACGCACTTTAAGTGTGAAGGAAAACATCGTGAGGAAACCTTCATACCGTAGCGATTTTAAAGAATTTCCACGGTATGTAAGTCCGCCAACCCGCACTAGGCCAGCGTGGTGGACTATATGGCCTAACCACTCTCAATCGATTCTCTCGATTGTAGAGTAGGCCCGTGTCCAGCAGTGGAACGTATATGGGCTGATAAAAAAATATATATTATGGGTGTTCATGGTACAATTGAAAAATGTACTAAAGTTTCATTTTATATGTAGGAAAAATATCATAATTATTCCCTAATGGTGAATGTAGGTTTAAAAGTTTTAGAATAAATTGCAAGCTCGCTTCCCGATGCAAACGCTCCATTTACAGATTGCTGTCATTACTCGCCCAATATCAAATGCATATCATATGTGCCGGCAAATACGGAAATACATATAGAAAACATATGAACCATGCTGCATTGACTAAAATTCGGATTTAGTCTTGCATTGATTAAAATATAAATGATTTTCAATAGTGTACTGATAAATAACAGTGGCAAACAATAAAAAACACAATTGAAATGATCCTAAAATGTTATTTCGTTTTCAATTTTTTATTTAATCACTTTTTTGCCCATTTTATATTTCCTAAAGACGAATTATGTACAGTTTTTTCAAGGATACTTAACGATTTCGCTTGCGTTTTTATATTTCTTAAACTTTGATGTTCTTTAAATCTAATAAGCGTAAGGAATTACGAAAGACAAGTCCTCAAATATTAACAGGGCCACTTAATACAGCATTAAAATCATGCGCGTTGTTGTTTACGCAGTAAATTCGCAACGAGGCGTCACTGTGCGGCGCTACAACATACAACATAAGTCCCGACGTGTGTACCACCTTTACACTTGTACTTGACGTTCATACGACACAGCACAAGTATAACATGTAAAAATCGCACGAAGAAAATCAGTGTTTTTTTACTATTGCATAGGTACCGGGAAACGAGCTAACAGGTCACCTAATTGTATGATCACTGCTGTCCATGAACATCCATAACGCTTGGATCATCTCTTAACCAATGAAACGCGACAGCAAAGCTGTTGTTTCACGTCGATGTTCTGTGAGACAGTGATACCACCCCGGTCGAGCCTGCCCATTCCTACTGAGTTATGACTGACGACAGCGTGGCTCTACCACAATAAATCTCATACTCGTATTCTGTTTGAATTGCTCTTATTTCGATGTGTAATAATATTCGTATAAACGTAAAAAATCTATTTACTTTATACTTGATTTTCACCCCAGACACGGCGTGTGCACAACCACCATTACATTCATACTCGTCTCTCATACAAAACGATCGTGTACAATCACCTTTACACTTACGCCTTTATCGGCGCACGCTAATGCACAAGATACGCGGCGTTCAAATTTAAAAGCGATTGCCTGCTGGTATAGCCAACCAGTCTTGAAGCAGGTACTTACCTGCTTCAAAAAGTCTTGAGATTTCTAAACTAGCCACTTGGCTAGTTTAGAAGTCTCAAGACTAGTGATTCCACCTAATTTCTAGACAGATTTTGAGGATCTGTGAGACTTTAGAGGCAAAAAGGTATAGAAATTATAGATATATAAAGAAAATAATGTTTGTCAATTATACACGATCAACGTGTGAATTGTGAAACCTTTTTGGTTTATAAATAAAGCACGCAGTCGAAGAGACTGTAAAATTTCTAGGTACAGTATCTACTACGATATGCTTATCCATTGCGTTGGGCATAATCCTCAGGACAATTATAATAACATAGACATCAATTCCATTTTTTATAAAATATAGTTCGTGCTATAACATATAAAAAAAAATGCATTTGAAAAAAATTCAAATGTTAAGCACTCACAAGTCGCGAAAAACTGTTGTAAAACTGAAGATTTATAATACATAGTTGTGAAGGTTCTCGGACGAGGTTACAAGGAGATGGAAATTCATTATTCAATGCACAAAACGGTGTTTCCGCGGAACAGCCCCCTCTGCCCGCCGCGCCCCCGCGCACCCCCGCGAACCCTGCGCTCGCTTACTTACATGACCTTACTGTGACGCGTCTGTGCTTAAACTGAGCTTAACTTTATCTGATTAGGAGATAATACGTCTAGTTCCAAAAATGTCCCTTTTGATATTGAATCTGTAGCAGTTTGACATACCATAAGTTCATAACTGAGTGGTTTTAAAATATTTTAAATGGTGATAAGTAAATTACGTTTCAAATAACTTAGATACAGTATATAAAATGAGTGTCGAGAGAATAAGAAAACAATAACTAGCAGTCACAATGTTTTTATTTAATAAATAATTTCTGTCAATTAATGTGATTTCTAAATATCAAACTGCACAATCATAGTTCTTATTTATTCACTTGCTTCTGCCCACAACTCCATTTGCGTGGTTATCTTTATTAAAAAAAAATCCCATCCCGCCCCATCCCATTATATCCCGCCTTGTCCCGTCTCGTTCTCACTCAAGATATGTAATCTAGTCCCATTCCATGCATTTAAGTACAAAAAAGTAACAAATGTATCGGAATTCCTCCCTCATTCCACGGGAACACTACAATTTTTTGGGATAAAAATGTTTATCCAGTGTCTGCTACCTCCACACCAAATTTCATCGCAATCCATTGAGCCGTTTCTGAGTTCATCGCGCACAACCGCACAGACAAACAGACAAAAATTTCAAAAAATCATTCTTAGTTTTTTTTATTTATCTTCCATGTACAGACATCTATCGTTTACAAATTTATTATATGTATAAATTACGATCATCATACTCAGACACCCAACGTCTGTACAAGATCTATCTTGCCCAAAGACTATCACAACGACCTGTTGAAACCGATCAGCACGCAGCGACTTCCTATCTCAAAGTACGCATTTAAACGATCATAACATATGGCTTTATTCCCATCATTATGCATTTACGTGCCTTCATACAGCTTTATGGAGGTTGGGGGTTATTTATTGCAATACCACGTGGAATTGCCGTGTTACCATTTTGTTTTTTACGATTATTGACGGTCAATTATTGTTATAGCATCATATTTTTTAGTAGCGATCGGCGGCTTTCAATGGCCCCCGCGGGAATACAAGACACATCGCTTTGTGTTATGGTGATATGTGCTAGAATTATTTCTGATTCAATACAACATTTTTCTATTTTCCTAGTTTATGTTTTTGTAGATTTTTTGGGTACTGGCCACGCAAGGTATCTGAAATGCATCTGAATGTACTTTATGGTATCCAATCAATCCAATCCATCAACCAAAGGTAGTTCACTGCTGAACATAGGCCTCTCCCAATGGTTTCCACAGTGACCTGTTGGAGACAGCCTGCATCCAGCGACGTCCCGCGACCTTTACTAGGTTGTCTGACCACCTAGTGGGTGGACGTCCAACGCTGCGTTTGCCGCTTCGCTTTATGGTATAATTCATCTAAATTCTCTTGGCATGTGGCGAAATTTGGAACTATTGTTATTATTTTTTTAAATATCTATTCAACGCATTGTTTGAGATATGTTTCCATAATGTAAACGACAAGAATTTGTACTCGTAATCGAATAGTACTAACATGTCCAATACAATTAAATGTGAAGAGAAAAAAACTGTTCCTAATATTGTGACAACAGCATGTCAACAACGCATTCGACAGCCTCCGTCGCGCGGTTGGTTAGACGCCGCCTGTGAAACGAGAGGCCGCGGGTCCGATCCGCGCACCGAGACAAATGTTTGTGAAGCCCACAAGTATTTGTCTCGGGTCTGGGTGTTTGTGAGACCGAAAAGTCTCTCGTAGCTTCTGATACCTACGACACAAGACTTAATTGATCTTAATGTGGGATCAGTACTACGTATGTGACAATTGGGTGTATTTATTTATTTATATTCGGACGCCAAAGATCGTAGACAATTTATCCAGCGCCAACCGAGTAGACTGTTATGGACGAGGGGTGGTTATCTTGCTGATCGACGTTATTATGTCGGCCTTGTCAAAACTTTACACAGACCGAACCTGAAACATTACATACTTATGTAAGTATACAAGCGCCCTTATTATTTTCCTTCACTGTAGATCGTGGTCTTTACCAGGCCTAATAGTATCCGAAATAATTGAAGTTTCAAGCTAATCATAATAAAGTTTTTAACTGATATCTCATGGCTATCAATTAGATGTCTTGAATTTGCGTCACGTTTGTTGATGAGAGATTTGAGTTGATGAGAGCATTGAAGCCACTAAATGTTAGTCCCTGTCTAGGATTCAAACTTACGCAAGTAAGTGTTAAACAAAAATTACCAGAATATTAGCAACAATTTGCTAGAGTTGCCCAAGATTTTAATAAAAAACAAATGCCGTCTTAAACACTCCGTACTCAATATTTCCAATTGTTTCGTTTTATTACGCCCTAATCGTAAAGTTTCTAGTGCAATCGAAGAAAAACGAAGTGATGATTTTAACGACGATACTTAGGACTCAGGTTTTACAGATTACTGTGAGGAAACACCTATTTTTCCTTGTACTAAGTTTGTTACTCTATCGAGGAAATACTACTGAATAGACTTTGATGAAACTTACCAATATTAGAGCTCAGGCATCATTATAATATACAGGCCGTAATAGGTAAGAAAGGGATTAATTATTTCTTGTTTATTTAAACCCCTGTTTAATAATACGTCTCAAGTATATGATATCATTTTTTGAAGTAAAACTTCTTTACTCACGCTTGACTTGGGAAGTAAGCTCAAAGCTGGTGAATGCGTGACGAGAGCGTTACGAAAAGATCAGGCGAGGCGAACGGAAGTTGAGAGGGAGAAGTAAGCTAGTGAAGATAGAAAGGTAGAGAGTTACGTTTTGTATTATATACATTATGTATATAAACATATGGATGGAGCTAAAGACGTTTTACAGTTTACTTCAGTCATGTGTTTTCAAGCACACTCGTTTTTTTTATAATGATATCAATTAAGAAGGCTTTCAAATCAGATAAAATCCTTTTAACCGTTCATATCCCTTGCCATTTTCCGAAACACGCCAACAACAATCGAGCCCAAACCTGCGACTATACATTACCTGTATCGATAGCTTACTCATCGCATCGTACAATGTACAGTTTCGCTATGGCGCAAAAAAATCAGAGTGGGGTATTAACCTACTTGCAAGCTATTTCTGTCCGCCGTACGCACCGCGGAGGCCTGGGCGCATGGCCGGCGATCCCAGTCTCTGATTGATTATTTGACACCAGCAATATTTACGATATCGCCTTATGGTACATTATGCTGCGGATTTTAGTGCGAGCGGATGTTTTCTTATGGAAGTTTTACGGTTAAATGATATGGTGCCTATTAGTTTACTGCTTGAGTGGGGTTTCTCTTTCTTTAAGATGTGGCAACACATTGTGACTACATTGGCTTGCGGAAGAAATTGATCGGTTTCAGTGGTGCCCTTATCTCACGGGAAACGTCCTGAAATAACAGCTTTGAAGTTGCGTTTTGTTAAGTTAAACTGTAGGAGACGCAAAACTGGTTATAGGATGGTGGAAAACACTTCATGGTCATTGATATAAATTAGTGTGTCGCGTGCAGGGTTCACTTTGTGTACCCAGTTACAATTGTATCAAAAGCGGTAAAAGATTTGTTGTCGTTTCCAATGGATACTCTATTTAAACAACCATGCATTCACCATTTCTTGTATGTTCCCCTTGTTGTGCCACAAAACCACACGTTAGAAATATCGAGCGAGTAGCAACATATTAATCCTTTCATTCGGAATATGAATTCATGGCGTGAGCGCATCACGGATCAACGGTCGACGTATCGTATCAGTTTTGGCATGCGATCACAGTGTTTCTGCTGCCAGATAAAACATCAGCCCCTGACTGACTTACGCCGGCTTATGATACGTGCATTGAACCTGTATGTTCCACAATTCAAACATACCGGTTTGTTTTAAACAAACGTACGATTGCAATAATCATTGTTATAGTCTACGATAAACATGTGTTTGCATTAATAAATTCTGATTTGGTATTTTCATTAGATGTTTTATGATAACAGTTTCGGCGGAGTTTGCAGCGTTACATCACGTATGATCTAGAGCTGGGTAAAATGTTTTCTTATTTATGCAGCGTTTTGGTATTTTAAATAGACATTACTTTAACAACCATATATTTATCTACATTAAATCATAGTGACGTCAGATACAAGATCCATTCAAAGGCAGCCTCAGACTGTTAGTGCTTTTGATGTATTCAGTCCCAATTCCCAAAATTCTTCGTAAATTATAAAGTCTCTCTGCATCAAAAAACGTGACCATTCAAGATTTCTAATTGATAGTCAAGAGATAACAGTCAATAACTATAATATGATTGGCTTTAAACTTCAAATATATCATCCCAATCCATCAGCCAAAGGAAGTCCACTGCTGCACATAGGCCTCTCCCAATGATTTCCACAGTGACCTGTTGGAGGCAGCCTGCATCCAGCGACGTCCCGCGACCTTTACCAGGTCGTCTGATTTAGTGGGTGGACAAACATATCATATTAATAAGTAATTAAATATTCTTCGGATGCCATTACTATTAGCCCGGGTAAAGACTACAGTCCACAATGAAGGAAAATAATAGGGATGCATGTATAATGCATACTATACGCGATAGGTCGGCATGGCAATTTTCTAGTGATGTAATATCACGATTCAAGTAGTTTATATCGATATTTACAACAACACTAGCAATAATTACACCTAAATAAGATCCTTTCGGTGCCTTAAATTTTGATTGTAGAGTATCAATAGGCTTAATAAATTCCTTACCTTCAAATATCATCGATATATGTAGGAGTCAAAGCTCGAAATCCACTCTCGGTACTTATACCGCCCGATGTAGTACTATTCATGGTCAAATTCTATTAACTAAGTGTATGAATACACAATACTGCGATTAACACCTCGCGAGGAATCTTTGCGATGTTTTCTAAATAAATATCGAGCGTTTGCGTTTATTTTCATTCGAGATTCCTTGATTGTCTGTCCGACAATTATGATTTTGTTATTGTTGCCTGTCCATTTGGTTTTGCAGTCTATAGTTGCTGTATTTTAAATTTATTTTGTTAATCTAGTGTGGGGATGATCAAGATGTAGCGATCGTGAAATGTTACATTGTTTCTGGGATGTTATATTTCAAATTGTACTTATATGATATTATGTATGTAGTTTTAATGAAACGGTTACAATTTAGACTATAATTGTTTAAAGTTATCTGGCTTGTGATTGGAAAATATCCATTAAGAAGTACCAAGATACATAAGAATTCTCAACAACTTCTTTTTTAAGCTTATCAATGACAAGCACATAATTTAGTTTTACATTATTAGATTCGCTTGTCACCGGACCGAAAAACGTAGCTTGCAAATGAGGAGGCTTGTATCCAGCAGTGGGTTGCCGTGAGCTGATATAGAATCATACTTCTGCATAGCTTTCAAAATTCATTTGCAATGATCGTGCAGTGTTTATCCAACCCACTGCAATCAAAAACTAATATTGTATTAATAACGGTGAATAAATAAAGGGATGCGTTCCGAATCTCCGCTCATCTCGGTAACCTGTTGCTTGTTTGTATTGATTGATCTCAAAAATAAACGCAAACTTAATCCGACGCCCTGGATGCGTTCCAGGAATAAATCCAGGATAATTGTGTGTAATACGGGAGCACTTGGGAACAGTGAATCACGTATGTTTTTCGCAAATACCTCGTTTTCCGGTTCTCTTGTGATGAGTAACGTCCGGTGTGTCAAACTTTAAAATTTCGAATAGAAAATGCTCGAGAATTGTTTAGTGAATGGGTTCGAAAATAAAACGCAATTAAGAACGTGTCGTGTGACGAGCGGGAAGTGCTTCGTATTGGTGATTGTTGATTTATATTTGCTGTGTTTTAGCATTTGTTACTAGGGTTATTTTGTAAGCTAATTTTGTGCAAGATGGATTTCAAAATCTTCATATTTTACAATTTTAACTTTGAAGTATAAATATTTTATCTTTATATACCAATCATGTTACTTCCAAAGTGTACTAATAGATATCAACAAGTCGTACTTCACCTAACTTTCTTGTTTTTAAAAGGGCATTTGTAAATTTTACCAAAGGTCTAATATCTTCTTTAGGTCCTTTTCTTCGCCTTTCTCGTTCCATTTTGGCGACAAAGCTTATCACTTACCATCAGTTAATCATTTTACCGGGCCCATTTTAAAAGTTCTTTACCGAAAGTAAGTCCGTAAACTCAAGCCACCCTAACAAAGCAACGCTATCCCGTTACAAAGACTGTATGACTAACGGCGAGTGAAGCTTCGGTCTGGAAGTATGAATTGCATCCGAATATAGAAGCGGATCGATGCAAGGAGCACTACTAGGGGTTCGGCTGAGGAATTACACGCCCAACATGGCAAAACATTGTGTAAACACGATCCTTAGCACCCTTTGCAGAGGCAATTGACATGGGAGAATCGATTGATGATCGATGGAATTTTATCGATGGTTTGAATCGTGAAGTTGAGAGAGTTTGATTTATGTTTTAATCGATATTCAGAGTCAGGCAGGACTTTGTTGTGGCAATATTTTTTTGCTAAAATTAACAAAATAGTTTCTACTTTCTACTCTAACCTCATTTGTTTTTATGATGGATGATGAGTGATACTTTCATGTGCTTTACTTTTATGCATTAGTCAAGGTTTTATTTTGTGTGTGTGTTGGCCTGTTGGTAAACGGACCAGACGCGGCTGCTAATATGTTCACGGTGGTCGCGGGTTCAAATCCCAGGGCACACCTCAGACATTTCGAAGTCATTTGTGTATTGATGGTCAATCACCACGCACTATAACGGTGAAGGAAAACATCGTGAGGAAATATACCATAGCGATTTGCAAGAATTTCTATGGTGTGTAAAAGTCCGCCAACCCGCACTAGGCCAGCGAGGTCGACTATATGGCCTAACCCCTCTCATTCATACTCCTGATTGTAGAGGAGGCTCGCACCCTGCAGTGGGACGTATCTGAGCTGATACAGATACAAGGTTTTATAGGTAAAACAACAATATTTTAAGAATCTTCTCATTACAATTTTAACACGACGTTCTATGGGTGTAGACGACGAAACATGTTCTTTGTAAGGATTACTATAGAAGGCTGCTCATTAGCACGCTTGTTTGCTGACCGGTAAAGAACATAGTAATTCATACAAAGGATACTTTACTCAAAAAGTTCATAGTACAGTCATGGCGTTGTGTTGTATTGTACTTAAGATTTCAGACATTCTGCGATCATTTTCACCCGGAGAAATCATCTATACAATTATACGCGTGTTGTAAACTTATATTTATTTTACGACCACAATCATAATAACATAAACGTAATAAAACATTGAAAGGAATAAACTACGATTTTATGACTATTTGCTGCTACGTACAGGTAGAGCGGCCCGCGCGGGAATCGAACCGCACTCGTTCTGTTGCAACTCAATCATACGAGACTACATAACTGGCCAATAGTCTAAATATTTATAACTTGATCGCAGGAGAGTGTGTCCATTTTATACCGCTTTTGAGACGGTATTATTGACGGACGAATCAAATGATAACTTAGTTTTTATTATGGAATTATTTGAAAGTTGTTTTTACTTAATAGAAAGGAAAATTATTCTAATCTTAAAGATTAGAGTCTACACATATTTAAAGATCTCAAAATATTTTACTGCAAGCAAAATTCTACGTAAATTTTGTATTCAGTATCGTAACTAATACGAGTAATACGTCTGCAACAGTTGTTCGTTAACCACAAATATTTATACTTGCACGGGGAATAAGGACAAGTCTTCTCTATTGTTCCAAAGACGCCATACGAAAGTTGCACTTTGAAAGGAAAGATTAACTATACATAACATACATAAACACACGCCTTTTTCCCAGAAGGGGTAGGCAGAGGTGCAAACTACACACTCTCGTTTCGCCTTGTATTTTCCGTCCCATGATGTGATAGGGGACGAGCCTATCGCCATATCGGGCACAAATTCCTGACTCCGGGCTGATAATGAATAGAAAAATCCAATATCACTTTTCCCGACCCGGGATTCGAATCCGATACCTCAATTTTGCAATCATACCTTAATACAACTACGCTACCGAGGCAGTCGATTTCTTAACTATAGAATATTAACGATATTTCTAGTTATAAAATCATCTAATGCTAGAGAAATGAATCACCATTACTACTCACAGATTTGCTAATTAAAATGCCGCAAACAAATTTTCGAGATCATAAAAACAATAATAAAAAGTTTATACCCTTGCAAAGGAAGCTATAAAACTTTAAAAACATGGATACGAGTTGAATTTTGATAAAAACTATGTAGTAAACTTATTCAGGATGCGACATATGCCATAAAATTTATATTGAAGATGCGGTTGATAAATTAGTAAGTACAATCTGTTCCAGACATCTCAGAGTAGATTTGGATAAACAAACATTGGTTTGCAGTTAATATTTAGCAATATTACAATAACAGGAATTCTTTTTAATATACTGGCAATGTAAAATTACCGCACAACATCTAACAAGATGTACTGTGTAAGTTGAATACAGATTTATGTTCCCGAGGGATGGTCACCATTTGCCTGTAAATATTGCACTGCACAAATGGATTTGAAAAAATCACATAGTGACAAAATATACCGATGATGCCATCCAGAACTAGGCCCGCCTGGTGGCATATGGCCTAACCCGTCTCAATCGTACTCTTTATAGTAGAGGAGGCCGGTGCCCTGTAGTGTGACGTATATGGGTTGATACAGATACAGAACAAATTACCTGAACTTCGTTTTTGTTACATAAATTGCATTTAAAATATCCACACGGGGACTACGAGTATGGAAACACTACAGAAATGATCTGTATCGGCACTTTTATCGGGCGTAGTATTGCATCGCAACGTAAACAAACTGTTGAAGAGGAGGTTCGATCAAACGCGACGGCCGCAGTACTATCAACGTTTTACACCCTACATTAATCCGATTGTCTATTTAAAGATTGTTTTGGGCTTCCGACACTCGTCTGAAAGTGTCCGAGTTTGTTTGACTAGATCTGTCTTTACTACTTCTTGGTACATGTTTTGTACACGATTCAATGGGCAGTGTGAAATTTAAGGAGCTACTGTAATGATCTTTGTGATTGGATTTAAGATAATACTTAATCTAATTAGGAACAAGTGAATTAATAGAAGTGTCGTAGCGTGGGACGCCCTCTTACCAGATGGCGGGACAACTTGCTTGGAGCAACAGACCGGGCTCTGTGGCATATCTTGGGAGATGCTTATATCCAGCAGTGGCCTGCAACGGACTGATGATGATGATGGTGAAACGAAGTGTCGGATGCCTGCCCATAAGGTGGACAGACGACCTGATTAAGGAAGTCGCTGGATGCAGGCCGTTTCCAACAGTTCTATGTGGAGAACCTTGGAGGGGGCCTATGTTCAGCAGTGGACTTCCTGTGACTGAAGAGAGAGAGAATTTATCCCATAAATAAGTAGCTAATAAAGTTCTTTATTAAGAAAGAAACAGTAAAATCCCTGGGACTCCGAATCTATTGATAGCTAAAAGCGCACTCACATACGACGTAAATAATCTTTTATGTTAATTTAAATTTAATAATCATGACGTAACACCGAAAAGAAAGCTTTGTAGTGAAATTTACGAGCCACCAAATCTTTTATGCAGCAACCTCCTAATATCGTTCAAAATCACAAAAACATGAATAAAATGTAAACGAAACATTCACGCTGTCATAATTCCTAATAGTGTGTGAAAATCTTTGATGCAGTTGCAATAAGAATCAAAAGAAATGGTGTTCTTTTGATTCTTGAGTGGTTTGGAGTGGTGTCGCGCGCATCCGCTCGTCACACGTGAGACGGATGTCTGTAATATGTCTTGTGTAATTATCGTTTCCCACACTTGTTTTGGCTGTGAAAATAGATCTAATTGATTAGTTTATTTTCGCATGTAGTGCACTCTGTAAAATATTTTCTTGATCGAAATTTTCTTTGATTTTTATTTTTTAGTTTGAAATTGATGAGCTGCGAAGTTTCTTTTTTGTTTTCGTAATGGTCACTGCAAAAATCATTGGTTTATCTTTTAAGAAGATTTAGATCAGTAAATATGGTACAGAGGTAGTTTTCGGGCTTTCATAAATATTTCTTTGTCGTAAAAAATGTGTATAATTTATACTGCAGTGTTATTAAATCTTACTATTCATTTGCGACGTCCCAAATTTTATTTGAGGAAAAAGATTATCAACATCAATCAAAGACAGCTTTATGAAGCATACCACTTCTTATTAATTTTCTTTCCTGAGCCAGTCTCCAACCAGTCATCGCAATTTAAAAGTTCACTTACCTTAAAATTTATAGATTCATAACCCTTTGTGAAGAGTCGTCGACACCGGACGAAACGCCATGCATGGCGTATGGTGACATTTTTATGGCGTTTTAAATGTATGGCCACTGCTGTGCTCTATGGCATCCCCATTACCCCCTCATATAAATCTACCATAGTCATTATCATGTCAATTTGGATAATATATCGTTTGAAGTTTTATTTCCGATGTATGTTCTTTCAATTTTGGAAGGTTTTAATTGAAATATGGTAAGGGACTTCTAGTATCAAACAGATTATAAGAGCTGTAGGGGTTTTAGATAAAGGAGGGTTGTTCGAGTTAGTTCAAGCGATAATAATAATGTTATGATCAAGTAAATCAGAGATGCATTGGCTCTGCTTAATCCATATACTCGTACTTAAGCGTAAATAAATACACCCAAGAGTCACATACATAGTCGTGACCTCACACTAAGATCGAGTCTTGTGTCGTGGCTATCAGAAACTACGAGAGACTTTTCGCTATCCCAAACACCCAGACCCGAAACAAATACCTGTGGATCACACAATGATTTGTTTCGGTGCGAGGATCGAACTCGCGGCCTCCCGTTTCACAGGCGGCGTCGAACCAACTGCGCAACGGAGGCTATCACTATTAAATTTATTTAAGTATAACAATGCATATATAATTTATCATCAAAATCATATTTGACTATACATAGTCCGTAACCGAGTTCCGGTAGAAATACAATTATAATTTAAATTAAGCACGGAATATATTTTTTATTTTCTGTGTGACGTGTACCAACTGTAAATGAAACAGCATTATAAAATCGAGCAATGAAATGCTTTAGCGCTCCTAAATGTATGGAGTTTTCTTTCTACTCTTCAAAAATACAGCATGCAAAGGTCCCCATTTTAATTACGCGGACCGACATAATTATCGCGAGAGACATGTTCGCGCTACTAGCTGGCGCATTCTTTCTTTACACTCCTTTTTACCCTGTATATTTTTTGTAGTCTAGACAAGGAATCTGCCAACGATATATTTCGGCGGAATAGCAAGTTAATATGCCCGTACTGAATCAGCCCAAATACGTTCCACTGCAGGGCACAATCCTCTACAATCGAGATTACGATTGAGAGTGGTTAGGCCATATAGTCCACCCTGGCTTAGTGCGGGTTGGCGGACTTTACATACCATAGAAAATTTGATAAATCGCTATGGTATGCAGGTTTCCTTACGATATTTTTCTTCACCGTTATAGTGCGTGGTGATAGACTATCAATACACACATGACTTTGAAACGTCGGAGATGTACCCTTGGAATTGAACCAGCGACCACCATGAACAAGTTGGTAGCCGCGTCTGGTTCGTTACCAACAGGCAACTACGCACTTTGTCAGTGACTAGAGCAGATGACGCGGAGAACTTGTGATCTGAAAAATGCTCTACAGTTTTCAATAGCGCTCTCAACAGCAACTATTTAAAAACAGATCGATCGCTAATCCATACTTATTATAATATCCGGTTCCCCGAAAAAACACATTTTGCCAATACTATAGATCCATAATGCGATAAGCAAACGTTTCAGCACTCGACAATGATTTCGGGAAAATCGCAAAGATTGATGAGATCATCACACCCAAGATTTGAGTATTCCGACTAGTTTCGTCACGTGCCGCGGAATAAACTTGTGAAATATAGCGCGAGTGTCATCACGAGATTATTTAAAAGAAAAAAAGAGAAATGGCGCACATTAAAAGCTCAGTGGGCCGTTAGTCACATTATAAATACTCGCACGTAAGCCAAGGACGCAGACGAACAAGTGACAAATAGAATTATCTATGATGCTACTAGTATGTTTGTTTGTTCTTACAGTGTTTAATTATGAAAAAGTTTCTTAAAAGTTGGACCACGATTTTTTTACTACTATTAAAATGTTATCTGTCATATTGCATATCAATTTGGATCATAATTTTACGAGCGGTCGTCTACTGGCTGACTTCTTTCTTCCATTTAGGAATAGGCCTTTTTTGATCTAGTTTTATTCTTAGTAGAACGTCTCTATGATATGACCTATAAATATGTTTTTAGTTAATTCGGATCCCGAACGTAATAAAAAAAGGAGAGAGAAATTTTAAGTCTATGTTTCTAAATAAAAAGGTTCTAACAATATGCCATGGTAAATATATAGGTTTGTTCCTATAATAAACAGAGAAACGTGTATTTAGCAGCGCTATGCCTACGTTATATTAAGTATATTGATAAACCGCATCTTAATTATTTATTTATTTTTTTATCAGCGCATAAACGTCCCACTGCTGGGCACGGGCCTACTCTACAATCGAGAGAATCGATGGAGAGTGGTTAGGCCATTTTTTTTTCTTTACCGAAAAAAAAAACACAAAAGTTGTTAAGCGAAGTCGTGTACACAACATACTGCGATGTAACCCGTTTACACCCACTTACAAACACATTTATACGCACTTTTGTGAATGAATAATCCTATACGAGTCTCGCGTAACTTCTGGCACCGCACCTCGTGACAGATTTACTAAGCCGCCCGCACGCGAACGAATTTACTAGTTCTTGCGGTATAAAAAAATACATTAACATACTGTGACGTCAAAGGAGTAGCTTTGCTACGGATTGAGCCGATCATGATTTTTATTAAATTAAAAAAAACACTGTAAAACAGGAGTGGAAGTTGAGATTATTATTACTGTAGAAAAAGAAAAATCTCGGATAGTGAGCCTTTAAAGTCATGAACATAGTTAATTTTCATCGTGGTTAAGGCTTTACTTGTTAGTCTTCACGACTTGCACAGTTACGACAGACAATCGTTCGTATGTGTGCGCCCTAATGTCATGTTTCTTACAATTGCTCTCATTTGTTATAGCGCTACTTTTGTAATACGCGACACATCGTTCCATTTGCAAGTGATTTATTTAAACTCATTACATTTAACGTAATCTCGTTCAAAATCATTTTGCTTCACAAACGCTAATATTTTTCAATAAATTAGTTTTTTCCCGCGTGCATTATCAATTTAGTTCATGCCACTCTAATTTGTCGAGGTAGATTTTCGTAAAGAATTATTAAGATTTTATGATTTTAAAATTGAAAAGAAATTTGAAAATAAATATACTTTACAGACAGCATGGCGTTGTATGCACGCAGTGCAATTCTTAAACTTCAGCCGAGATATAAATATTGTGCGTGTGATGGACAACACACAACTGTCCATTTTGGATCGAAGTGTTGTATGATCGAAGTCACCCATAGTCCATAGCTTCGACAGCAATCAAGCAAGTTGTCTGATTGATGGGACGTATTTTGTTTACCTCTGAGTTGCATATGTTTAATATTATTCATTTTATACACAATGCCAGATGCAAACGTTTACATATTATAGTTAATAAATTATATATTTTTTCTATACTTCAAAGTCAGTAAATAAAAGACAGGAGGAATACCTAATTTGTATTGTATTAGCCCATATACGTCCCACTGCAGGGCAAGGGTCTCCTCTACAATTGAGAGTACGATTGGGAGTGGTTAGGCCATATAGTTCACCACGCTGGTCTAGTGCGAGTTGGCGGACTTTGACATACCATAGAAATGTATACAAATCCCTATGGTATGCAGGTTTCCTCACGATGTTTTCCTTCATCTTTATAGTGCGTAGTGATTGACAATCACATATGACTCTGACAAATCAGAGGCGTGAGGATTTGAACCCGCGACCATCGTGAACATGTAGGAACGATTAATACCTCATAAATAACAATATGTTTCTATTTGTAGTATTTAGTCGTAATGACCGTTCATTGACGTCAATATCTTAGTCACTTACTCCGAAGTGAACCCAAACCGCCCAAAATAAACATAACCTTGACACGTTTGGAGTCATTAAAAAATTAACGGTTCCCCATAAAGTATCATTGCGTTGAAATAAAAAAAAATGATATATCGTAAAGGGAAGAAGTTTGAAGTGTCGTAAATTAAATGGGTCGTTAGTGCTGCTGGCCCGGGATGGCCTGAAACCATTTAATTTTAAAATATTTTTCTTTGAGAAAAATGAACGAGAAATATTTTTTTAAAGAACGTAGCTTAGCAAATGAGATCAAGACGGACTTTAATTCTTAAGCTTACCATCAGGTAGATCGTATGCTCGTTTGGCCCCTATAACACAAAAACACGGAAGCAATAGGCAGCACGGCTCCAGGTAGAAGTGTAATTAAGATAGAAGATGTACGGTGCTAGCACCCTACATAGCACTGCGCTGTGTCAGCGCTTTACGCCACACGTATTAAATGTAATAATTTTACCAATCAGTTCACGTGCGATCGTTGACCGGCTCGCGTGTCCTCATTACCATTACCATTTACCATTCCATTTAGGCTAGTTCAGACCAAATAAACCATAGTTTACCAAAAAACATTTTCTTTACATTTACGAACCATACGTAAATCCTTGTACGGACACCAAACCCCGTACAGAAGAAAATATTAGTTTCCTTAACCGTTGTTAATGAAATAATACAGCAGAATTGCACTACACTTACCATCTGGTATACTGAACAGTGGAGGCCACGAAGCGGAAAGCGCAGGGTGGGATGTCCACCCACTAGGTAGTCAGACGACCTGGTAAAGGTCGCGGGACGTCGCTGGATGCAGGCTGCCTCCAACAGGTCACTGTGGAAATCATTGGGAGAGGCCTATGTTCAGCAGGTGACTTCCTTTGGCTGATGGATTGGATACTGAACCATATTTGTCGTGCTAGTAAAGAAAAAATCTTATAAACCAAATATTTTGCAAATTAGCACATAGATTGACGTCTTGGCAATGTTGCCAATTTTGCCAAAAATATCTCATTATTGTTTTACGAGTATATAATTCGGTGGGAATAAATCATATTGATTGAGTTCATGTGCGCGCGGATTAATTGCCGATCTCAGAAGATCCGGTAACTTTACGGCCTATTAATCACGAGCCTTTTAAATATGACACGTTATTGCTTCGGCTGTTTGCAAAGATGAACCACACAGCTGAGTATTTGATGGCTGAAAATGGAGGATTGTGGATTTTATAAAACTGAATGTGGAGGCAAATCCGGCTCGAAGGACCATAGTTTTGCAAATTAGATTCATTTGTCCGTGGTTATGTTTTAGATGTTTCTCGGCGTAGTTGTTTTTTTTATGAAACTGTAATACATAGGATAATTCTGATGACGAAAAGTTCGTCATAAGAACCCACGCAAGTACACAAGTCGTGTTTCCGGTTCAGCGTATGTACATCCGATTTCGACCAGGCTGGCAGAATTGTGTTGACCGCCGAATTATGTTTTGTAATTGTAATTATCAAGCGTAGTAACTTTATTATACCAGTATAAAAATAAAAACATTCTAAGCAGTAGGCTGTCTACTCTACAACTTAGGATCCTTACAAAGCCTACAAAATTTCAAAAATAATACGGGTATGTAAGAGGCCGCCTGGGTAGGCACCACTGCAATCACTATTTCTACCGCCAAACAGCAGTGTAAATGCACTGTTCTGTTCCTGTTTGAAGGCCATTGTAGTTAGAGTCACTACTGGACATAATGAGACTTAACACCTTATGTCTCAGGATAACGAGCGCAGTGGAATGCCACCCATTACTTTGTAATTCATGGTGTTTGTTGGTTTTCCTACTGTCAATGAGCGGTTGTATCGCTTACCATCAGGTGAATGCCATGTTCGTCTCGCCATTCATCGCATAAAACACACTACAATTGACGTTCTGAAAGTATTTCGCCACTATTCCGTCTACCGCGTTGCCATTTTCATCGATGACACAACTCAACTAAACTAAAAGCGACATCAAAAGATTTAAACGCATCAGTAAAAAGCGTTTTCTCGGAAATGTATTTATTTTTCTAGATCATTGTGTTTTTTCATGTTTATTGTCTTTTCATGTGTCAACTAAAAACTAAATCGTCGTGAAGCGACAGCTTTGCTCTCGCGTTTCGTTCGGTGAGTGAGATTGCCGGATTCCCAATATTCTATTCCTCTTCCCATCCTTTTTCCTTCCCGCGCTCCTCAGAATTGGGCCGGCAACACATCCATGAACGAGGGTTGTGGATGTTCATGGGCGGCAGTGATCATTTACCATCACGTGACCTGTTTGCTCGTTTCTCGGACTTATAAAAAAATGGCAATAAAAAACACTTATTTTTAAATAGGATTTGACGTAATTTGTGAATTACTGTTATTCGTTAATAAGTTTCAAGCCTAAGTGTTGGTCAATATATAAAATAACATTGCGACAATGTATCCAGAATAATTTTCATTACAGGATACTTTTTTGGCAGAAATAAAATAAGTATTAAGTTCCCCTTCCGGTATCCTGATGGAGCCCGAAAAGGGTATGCTGGTATCACTGACATGGTTTTGCTAATATCGTTGAAGGTTTGGCACCTTCCTAAGTTGTTTGCCAGCATATCGACTACGATTTCACGTGAATTGGCATGCGTCTCTATCCTATGGTCTTCCAGCGCAGACTCAAAATTGGTCCTTCGATTTATATGGACGATTGATGACTTCCGTCTAACACTATATATTAACATGCATATTATGTACCTTTGTTATGACCAGGCATGTAATATCTTAGAAACGGATAATGCGCGGAAACTTATATTAATTGACCTAGAAATCGCTTCCGGCACAGTTCACGGCCCACATAGCGCACTAGGCCAAAATTCATATTTCCATACTCATAACTCTTCATTCAACAAACATTCTTTTATGTTTGTTTATTTTAAAAAGCAAATACTATCGAATAAATTATAACAAAGCGTAGGGAATGTACAATAAAGCGCTTTTTATTTATTCAAAATTAGCGATCAATTTGGTCTGCTTACTCGTTTACAAGATGAAAGCGATTGAGCGCACACAGTGTTACAATATGCCAACCCACTCGCGCACTCGCCGCGATAATTTATTAGTGTTATGACATGAACAAAAGAAATACGTTATTTAAACAGCACGCAGTTCCTTTGAAAATGTTATTTATAAGCATTGTTACTCATTTGCGTGACCATTTTTTGCTCCAGTTGTGTTTTTCATAATTTTTGAAGCAATCCTGCAACATCGAGTTGATTTTTGTATTGTTTTATACATTACATGATAATCTGTTGTCATTACTATACATTTAGTTCTTCTGGTAAAAATATGTTTTGATGTCAAATTCAAGTTGTTCCGAATCTTCTGGGAATCTTTCACTGTTCCCTTGGGATGAATAAAATAGTTGACAATATCCAAACACATTAATGTTTAGACATGAATTCTGAAATTAATTATATGAATATGATTCACTCCGAACTTGACCGTGTATTTTTTTAAACTACGTGTCGTTAATATAAAAAAACGCGTTAATCGATTTTTAAATTTCGGTCAAATTGAGATTACGGTTATTAGAAAAGAAAAGAATTGAGTCAGGAACACAAATTATTTCATCACAGTTAACACTCTTTGAAAGCATTCTTCCCACACAGACGCTACGAATCAATAGCCCGCTAACAAAAATGATAATTACTTATAGGAAGAAGATCTCTCAACGTGGAACCATAACAATCATAATTGCATCGAAATAACTTGTTACAAAAGATTGATCAATCGCGAGTGAATTATAAAAATATATCCCAGACAGCCATAAAACAAACAGCGGCGTCCAAGTGAAACATATTTCATCGCGGTGCGTGCAACACTAACTCGCAACGCGGCGGTGTTGCAAGACCGGTGCTCCGGGCTCGGCGCGCATCTCACGCGCGAACTCATAAATTCCACGAGACCATCTGACCTGATGATCTAGTTTATATAATTTTTAGAACATTAACAAGTTACGCGGGCTGGCAGTAATTACTGGAGGCGGGCGGCGCCGAGCATGAGCCACGCCGCGCCGTCAATGCGCCCGCACTACAATGAAACGTAGAAAACATGAGCCAAGCCCTCTCGCTGCTCAAATACATCAAAATACCAAAAAAGTGACGCCCACGTGAGCGACCAGCAACTGCCAACAAAGTGCCTTAACTCAACGAATACACTGGATGGTGCTCGCAAACAATAAATGATGTTAGTGAACAAAGAACATTATACGAACAATTACATCAATCGTTTACAATGTTAGACGTTTTTCGGGGTTTAAAGAATCTTATAAAAGTGAACTATGTGCACATCGACTCGCCGGTGTTCCGCTTGCACTACTCTATAACAGTGATCCTGTTGATATCGTTCAGCCTGATCGTGACGACGCGCCAGTACGTGGGCAACCCGATCGACTGCGTGCACACCAAGGACATTCCCGAGGACGTGCTCAACACGTACTGCTGGATCCACTCCACGTACACGCTCAAGAGCTTCTTCAACAAGAAGGTGGGCGTGGAGGTGCCTTACCCCGGCATCGGCAACAGCAGGGAGAAGGGCAAGGAAGATATGAGCGACAGGAAGATCTACAAGTATTACCAATGGGTGTGCTTTTGCCTATTTTTTCAGGTGAGTGTTTTATGTTGTCATATGAAACAGTTTTTTGCAGTAAAAGGGATGGATTTAAACATAAACAGCTTGGTGGTTCGCAAAGACTAAAAGATACCAACTTTTTATAAATGAACGTAATAGCTTCAAACAAAATGTCTAACTAAAATAACGGTTTGTAAAGCTACTGCTGAAAGGACTTAGACTTAGGACTTAGAGATACATGCTGTTTATCACTTTCAGGTCGGGTTTTAGGAAATTTAGGTCTTTGACAAAATGAGCTATTCAACGTTGTCTCTATCTAAATAAACCCTCAAAGAGATCGCAATTTAGTTGCTACTGAAAAAATACAGAAAAGTCTCTTCTACCTTCTCCTATCCCACATGTACGTGGGATCGGTGTAACTAAAATTCTTATCCATAAACAGAACAACTATTTCAAGATAATACAATTTTTCAAAGTTTTTATGGATTTTTTTTTAAATTCTCTCACTTACTATAGCACAAGGAACACCAATCGTGTTTCAGTATTTAATCAAGCTCTGTTCGGTTTTTACTTAAATTATATTCAGCAGAGGCACGGTATTGCAATTTGATACCGCACACATTGGCCGTGGTTTACAACTGTTTTCCATAAACATATACCCGTAATTTGCCAAAACAAATAAATTATTTTGACAACACGGTAGTAGATATTTAACGTCATCGCTTTGATAATTTTATATTTATTATTGACGTCGTGTGGTCCTTATGCGCATAATAATTTTATCAATGCTTATAAGAATTATTGATAACGAATTGGAAGCTTTACCGTGACAGTAGTCGTGACTTCGAATCCCGGGGCACATTTCTGACTTATCGCAGTCATGAGTGTGTTGTTTGTCAATTAATACGCATTTTAATAGTGAAGAAAATTATCTTGAAGAACTTGCATATCATAAAGACCTTTACAAAAACTTCTATGGTATGTGAAGTACGATATACCCGATCCCGCACTAGGCCAGCGTGGCTTAGTATGGCCTCTCTCTTTATCTTCAGCAACATGAAGTCCACTGTTGACCATAGGTCCCTTCCAAGGATCTCCACATCGACCTGTTGAAAGCGGCTTGCATCCAGCGACTTCTTGCAATCTTACTATGGCCTAATCCCCCTCAATAACTATCTAATGTAGAGGATTCCTGTGTGCCGCGGTTAGCACAATTCAGCTGATCCCTACGCAGTATAAAACAAAGTCGCTTCCTGTTCTCATTGTCTTGTTATCCCTATGTATGCTTAGATCTTTAAAACCACGCAACGGATTTTGATGCGGTTTTTTTAACAAATCGAGTGATTCAAGTAAGCTTTATATGTATGTGGGAATGTTCCGTTAGGGTCAAAGAGAAAACAACGATCGTTCAGAATATCTTCACTTTTTATTAAATCGTCTTCTAGAACACGTCTTTCGTCTTACGTCGTTCACTATCGTCTCCCCGTACTACACTTTAACTTCTTAAGCATACACTCTTAAGCATATACTCTCACTCTTTCTACGTTTAGTACTTTCACCCGTCATCTCTTTCACACAAACCACGTTCCAGTCATTCGTCTTACATTCCATTTTACTCATCCTTTATCATAACTTTTAAATCCTACATCTATACTATATATACAGGGTATCCCAGTTTGTACAAAGAATAACGTGTATCTGGTGTGGAGTGGAATAAAAAAAAATTGCGAAGCTGGTACGGGCCGCTAGTAATCAATAGATTGGATCAGGTGATTTCTGTCTGTCGTGTAGTGTTGCAAGTAAAACACGGCTAATATTAGCGATGTGTTTACCCTGGCGACGGCGCGACCCGTTTTGCTACTTTTTATTATTTCACGCCGGTTTATCGACACGTTAAACTCAGTTTAAATCGGTCTGTTAATCAGCGATCCGGAATTTCTTGGACACCGTTTCGTCGGGTTAAGATTTAGGATAAGCTTCGCGCGGTTTAAATGGCAGGTTAAGTATTATTTCCGGCTGTTTCTAAGAAGATTTGTGTATTTATGTAGTAAGAGATTCAATGTGTTAATAATTCAAATTGAGACGGCAAACCTCAGCGTAACGGGTGCTTTTGATACCTCCATAGGGGATAAAACGCGGTTCTGTAAAGTGTTCCATAAGCCTCTAGTAATAGAAAAACACTTCTTTAAAATCTGGTTAAAGCTATAGTCCTTAATTTTAATGTCAATCAACACTCACAATTGGAATTCCTGTAAAGCAGGAGCAACGTAAATAATTGACACTAAATACGGAATTACGATGAGTCTCTTAATATTTTTAGTTTGCTCTAAACCGCCGGGAAAACAATTAAATAAAAGTTGGAAACAAATGATTGCCCATTTCCCCTTATAGTTATATAGAGACATACAATTTACATTTCATTTCATACATAAAAAATCAAGCCGGCTCGTTCACCGGGTTGTTCTACATAGTTAAACATAATGAATCAAGCGTAATCTTTTAAGACACGGCGGACAGTTAACCACTGCTCGGATCGAGATGGTATCGCGGATCAACGCCTAATACCAGTTAATGCTGTGAACCGATTTAGCTGCGGCTACAGGCAGCTTTCATAGCTCTTCTCAGAAACGAAATTCAGGAACTGCTGAGTTTTCGTGTCCCGAGAGCGCTGCAAAATGAGTAAAACATCATTGGCTTATGTGCGGTGGAGCAAGATGAGTAAAACAAACTGTTGGCTCACCCTTGTAATGTGTCCATTTAGACCGATATACATATTATGATCTCTCAGCTGTTGATGGGGCATCTTAAGAGAAATAATAATTGCAACATTGTACTTAGGTACCACTGGTACCTAGTATAAAGTATAATTTAATATCTCTCCACTCATTTAAATAATACATTGTTTTTCCTCGTGAATCTCGTTTATTTAAAGTACATACATAAGTGTATTTTATTCATATTTTTTTTAATGTTTTTCTAAGATTATAAATAGCCTTTGTAAAGCTTATTACACGGTAATTATTGATTGTTTTAAAATTATAAATAAAAATAATAAATAGTCAACAAAATTAATCATCACAAAAGTACTAGAATCAGACTATACAGAGATATTATATCTATTTGCCATCGTTGGATACCTATACTGAGCTTACCATAATGCATAAAAATATAATTCCATATCCTTGCATTTATTTTTGAAAGTTCCAAGCAATCCTTAATATTATAATGTTAGCGCATAGTTCAATGTAAAAGCGAGAGATGTCGCTACTCGCTAGTTGCGTGGCTCCTCGGCAGACGCTATCATAAGTAACCAAAACGAGACACTAATTAGGTCCGTCAGCGAACGCCGAAATATTCTTGCTTAAGGATGCCACAGTTTCACAATTATATTCAACTTAATATAAAAACAAGATCTTAAGCAAAAGCGTGGCTCTACCACTACCAAGATCTTTTGGAAGTGGTAGGCCACGCTGTTGTCAGTCATGATTCAGCATGAATGGGCAGGCTCACCCGGGGCGGTACTACTGTCTCACAGGAAATCGACGTGAAGCGACAGCTCAGCTGTCGCGTTTCGTTTGGTTGCCGGATGCCCAATACCCCTTTCCTCTTCTCATTCCTTTTCCTTCCCGCTCCCCTCCCAATTGGGCCGACAACACATCCATGATTCAGCTCTTTGGATGCCCATGGTCGGCAGTGATCACTTACCATCAGGTGATCTGTTTGCTAGTTTGCCGGACCTATGCAATAAAAAAATAATCTCCTGATGAGATTGTTATTTATTATAATATTTTCTTCAAAAGACACTTACGACCATAAATCACACTTAATTAAACTTTCGGCGGAAAAAAACAACCTATGCTGGTCACTAACAGACTAAAAATAGGGGCTCCGGTCGTGCACATGGCTGGGCAACCGATCTCAATGGTTAGTGGGCTTAGACTGTGCAGGATTGAGCTGGACGATCGTTTATTAAAACATTTAAAATGACACGAATTAATAACGTTTTTACAAATTACAATTTCGATTGAACTAGCATGATGGCCAATAAGGCCACTTGTAACAGGTCGATTTAGAGATCCATTGGGAGGCGTATGTTCAGCAGTGGACCCCTGCAGCTGAAGAGAGCAAATTGTGGTTTTTAAGCCGACCTGTTTGAAACTGGAGGGGTGGTCCACCCATCATGTGTGGTCGATATCCGACTGGATACGAATTTCCTACTACCAGCTATAGAGTCTTAGTTAACAAACGAAATGAAGCACGACTGTTACTTCACGTGGGTTTTCTATATGACAAAGTTGGTTTCGGTCAAGCATATATTTTTCGAAAACCTGGCAACAATAGTTGGTTAGAGGCAGGCTGTGAAACTAGAGGCCGCGGAGTTGAACCCTGCACCGCGACAAATATTAGTGGTATAGGCAAAAATATCAAGTGCGTGGTGGCCTGTTGGTAACGGACCAGACGTGGCTGCCTACATGTTCACGGTTGTCGCGGGTTCAAATCCCAGGGCACACCTCTGACTTTTCGGAGTCATGTGTGTATTGATAGTCAATCACCACGCACTATAACGGTGAAGGAAAACATCGTGAGGAAACCTGCATACCATAGCGATTTGTATAAATTTCTATGGTATGTAAAAGTCTGCCAACCCGCACTGGGCCAGCGTGGTGGACTATATGGCCTAACCACTCTCAATCGTACTCTCGATTGTAGAGGAGGCTCGTGCCCTGCAGTGGGTCGTGTATGGGCTGATACAGTACAGTACAGGCAAATATTTGTCTCGGGTCTGGGTGTTTGTGAGACCGAAAAGTGTCTCGTAATTCCTGATACCCATGACACAAGACTTGGTATCTTAGTGTGGGTTCAAATCTTAGTATTGTAATTTAAAAGACCCATAGCAACGCTTTTAGGGCCATCTTCAATCGTTTTTAAATATCAGCAAAAACGCAGTCATTACAAAATCCTTTTTGTGTAATCATACCTGAACACCTATAAAGTATTTAAATAAGGTTAATTAGCTCAAAAGTGTGTTATAAATATTTGTATTATTTGATTCCGTTGCAAACATTTACCAGCGTCGCGGCTTTGGTTTGGAGAAATGCTTATTATATCCGTCGGTTTCATTACTATCATAGTAAAACTGAAGGTGTGGTTATAATGTTTTGACATTAGGGCTGGTGGCTTGGTGATTTGCAATGATATAAAGTCAGAGTAGATTTGTATCAAATATAGGGAGTAATAACTAACTACGAGCTATTTAGTACAGACTGCTTCCAAGACATCGCTTTGTAAGTAGAAGAAATAAGACTATTTTATACAGAATCACTTTCAAATCAGCTGTTGTTTTAAGTAAATATTTAATTCCTTTAAGGTTTTCACGTTAAAGCAATTAAGGTGAGGAATCAGTTCAAATACTAAGTGATGAATAGCAATTGTCTTACCAAAAGGTATATGACATTTTATCAGTATAATAAGCATACAATAACCAAAAACTATCTTACTAAACGTGGCAACCCTAACAGAAACACAGTGGAAATTGCAAAGAAGATTTCTTAAAAATTCATTAAGTCCCACAATAGTGGTGACAAGTGGCCGGCTGATGGTAATTCTGGCGTTGTTGTCATTGGCCGCGGTGGAAGTGATATTTTAAACCATGCAAATAACAACGAGATGCTAATGTGCCCCCCGCCTGACCCCCCGACCCCCCGACCCCCCACTCGGCGCAGGAAGCGGTTACACTCGCGACTTCCACAAATATACAATCGCACTGCCAGATTCATTAACATTGCGAATTTGTTTTCGGGATTTATTGTGCTTTAAGGGTGGGAGATTGATTTTGGTATTAATATCATGTCAGTTTTCATAAAATCATATTAACTGATATTTAATGCATTAGTAAAAGTTATTACATTAATTGGCATTTTAAAGTGGGTGCCAAATCCCGTATATTTTTAAGATTTTTTTTATATTACACTCTGTATGTTTTGAAGTCATGGTGTTAATTTATTTCCGACTGCATTAATGATTCCCGGAATCATATCTGAATATAAAAAGTCGCAATAGAGTTTATTCGTTCTGCTTAGGCGTTATCCCTGCCGGTGCCAGGGTCCGCCTTCCGGCCGAGTCTCCTCCATTTTGCCCGGTCTTCAGCATCTTCAGTAGTAAGGCCATTAACTCTCGTATCTTCCTTGACGACATCACGCCAGCGCTTTTTCGGTCTGGAGTTCATAGGTTAATAAAGAAAGAAAGAATTTTGTAAATCTGTATGACAGTTTCAATTCCTTTAAATACATGCACAAGCTGCATTAGGAAGTTTAATTTTCAGCTCACTTTAAACGCAAATTTATTTTAAAGACAGGAAACGCGCACAAATACAATAATACAACCGAATACAAGCATTACAACGCAGCAAACAAACGAAAAAATAATCGATTTAAAAACAATCGCGCCAGTGAAACGGCAGCTTAAGTAGAGAATAAAAACACAAGTCGAGCGCGGAGCATCTTAATATCGGCTGATTAGCATTCGGTTGTGCGACATTACGCGTGTTGTCGCCTTGTACACGACCCCATTTCACTTCATTTAAGACAGCGTTTATTTAGGTGGCCTAGTGAACGCTAACTCGACACTCATTAGTCGGGTTTATTTTTAAGAAAGTGCGCTAAAGGGCTTTCAACTCAAACTGAATGCGAACGGAAATGTCGCGAGGCAATAAGGCGCGTTTACAAAGTCGAGCCATGCGCTTTTTAATTTGGTTTGGTTACTAAGCGGTTTTCGTTGGGATTTTGTTGGTCGTTTGATATGTGTGTTGTTTATGAGCTTATTGTGGTATCGTGAACATACGAAAGCCTATAAATATTTATGTACTACAGAAACAATGATCGTAATCTTGAGTAGAATAAACAACGTACCTATCCGAATTGTAACCCTACAATAAATTACGTGTGGTTTCTCGTAATCTTCGGGACTTTTGTTTTCAATAACAATGAGACTTTAAACCTACTTTTCTTTACTGCAAAGAACTGCAGTAAACCAAAGCTTTTTCTTTCACAATCACTCTCCTTTATAACGACTAATATAGACTCATATAAAGTATTAGATTTTAGATGTACTGTCAGCTGTGCAGGTAGCAGACCCATGGATTTATCCCACAACACCGAGACTTCAAACCAACTAAAATTTCTACCTCTGCGGACATCCAAATCAAAGGTTTTCTTTTACAGCCAAGTCTCTCTCGTTTATAAAGACTAATAGATATAGTATAGCTAGATGAAAAGTATCAAGTCTTTTTTTATTTATTTTTAGAAGGCTTACAGACTAATTACATAATATTGACATCCAAAACCCAAGTTAACTCTTACCTTGGATGTTAGAGTCTAATCTTATCCTATTTATTGCTATATTGTATTACTTATAAGAAATACTTTAATTTTAAAATGTACAACCTTGTCTGAAAAAAAATCTTTATTTAAAGATAACTAATTGCTAATGACAAGCCACCACATATAAATAATAAAGTATCTAGATACTGCACAGCTAAAGTTCATCTAAGACTAGTCTTAGCAGGCAGCAGACTCATGGCGTTTATCCCAGAATACCGAGACTCCAAACCAACCTTCTTTCTTTGCGGAGATCTAAATCAAAGGTTTTGTTTCTTGGCTCTACGGCTAATATAGAGAGATATAATGTATCAAATTTTAGATGTGCTCTTACGTGCGTGCAGGTACTCTCATGGCTTATTAAGGGTCGGCGCCGACGAGCATTATGCGCGGTCACGCCGGCCGCCGGGTTAACTACCCACTTTATAATTTAGATAATTTTTCCTCATATCTCCAGTTCGACATTACGTATGCTAATTAAATTTCCTGCCAAGATTTAACCGTCTAATTGCTGATGGAATTATTTTTGGTGCGGTTCGTGTATTTTGTTTATTCTTTGCTGTATTTTTTTATTACTTTCGTGTGTGTAATTGGGGAAATGCTGTTACAATGCGAAATTATGTTAATTGTAGCACCAGTTCATCAGAAAACAAACTTGAAGTAGTTAACAAATTTGCTGTAGCTTGCCATTCTAGTCTAGAAGTGTCAAAGATTAATGAATAATCCCTTATCAAAATCATTTATACTCAAAACTAGCTAGTAGCATTCTCCATGTGCTTTTGGTTTCAACTGCTCCAAACTTGATTGGAATTCATCGAACGGTTTAGAATCCCTTCATCTTTGGGAAAGAAATAATTTTATGGGAAGGTTATTTTTTGCATAAGTCCGGCGTTCGACCAAACAGCTCAACTATGAAAGCTATTCTCACTACCCATGAATTTCGCACTTGCATTTAAGATGCACCGTCATCCAAAACATCAATTGAAAAATAATTTCGAGCAGTCCCAGTTAATTCAGGGCATAACACAGGCAGATTGAATTACTGCGGAGCCTGCTCACTTATACATAGCCACTAGCCAGGATTAGGCTGCGTCCCCCGGGAACATCCCGGAACAATAACCGCCTTATTGAACAAATATCTGGGGCTATGCATTATCTTGCTATCTAATGGCCGAGGAATTACATTATGGCCAGTATTGGTGTGCTATTTTGTCATATTGTTTAGAAAATAATGACGCTGTAATTAGGAAGCGTCTCGTCCTTTAAATAAAATATAGGTATCAATACGTTTTTGGTCCAACAAATTGTCTGTATTGCATCTGGTGGTAGATCCATCCATCGGTGATAGATGGATTCATCATAGAAATAAAAAAACCTTCAATCGTGATATTGGTTTCTTAGATTTACGCAAATGTTACACATTAAAATAAAATGAATTCTTATGGATTCATGACACGCGGTCAGTCCGCCCCGTGACCACGAAAACTGTAAAGTGATCGAAACGTGGGGAAGTTAAAAAAATGTAAATATTAAATCAAATTCGCGGTACAATCCGTAATAAATCGTTTTATTTCAACCGACAATAGAGAGTTTGACCAAAGCCAACCACGCTTATTGCGGATTAACATACATCACATGCCATAGAATTCTTGTAAATCTCTGTGGCGTACAGGTTTCCTCGCGAAGATTTCCTTCACTATTAAAGTATGTGCCGTCTCGGCGTCTTTCTATCCTCGTGATGAATTCGTGTCCTTGAGTCGGAACAGTACAGTCAGCACAGTCGTCCTGTGCCAGCCTCAGGGACTCGAATACATCACGTGCGTAGAAAGACGCTGAGGCGGCACAAGTACTTGTTCTCCTAATTTTTAAATTGAATTATGACGAATGCTGTATAAATTTTGCTTCAGGTTTATTATATGTTTATAAGCAATAATTATTCTTTTATGGTTTAAATAATTTCCAATAATTGTTTCTGTTAGTTGCAAAATTAAGTTCAGAATGTTGAAAAGTAAATATTCATAAACCCTTCATCAAGGAATCGACACGGGATCCCTAAAGTAATGTAGATAGATAAACAAACAGTTTGCCCTGTTATAAATGTTAATGTGATGGTAACTGGATGCATTCAGTATGCCATATCTGCATGAGCAATGCGTACGTTTGTTGACGTCGCAACACTGTCAATATCTTACCTTTGCAGCTAATTATATCCTGGGTACAAAACATAGATACTTAGGTGTTTATATTTTTAAAAAGTACATATAAAAGTCAACCCGCGCTAGGCCAGCGTGGTGGACTATATGGCCTAACCACTCTCAATCGATTCTCTCGATTGTAGAGTAGGCCCGTGCCTAGCAGTGGGACGTATATGGGCTGATAAAAAAAAACATATAAAAGTAGTTTATACGGTACATTTCCAGCGTTCTTTTTTACCACGCACGTGCAAGCTTGGAACGAACTCCCTGCTTCGGTGTTCCCTGAGCGCTATGACCTTCTTTAATAGAAGTTTAAGGAGAGTACTCTCCTTACGGTAGGCAACGACCTGGTTGTGCAAGGTCCGTGATACTGCGAAGGTCCATGAGCAGCGGTGACCGTTGAACAGCAGTCGGGCCGCATGTTCGTTTCCTGCCATGGCTTCTGTAAAAAAAGTAGAGACTTACTGTAGCTCGTCTGGAAATGGAATGAAATAATTTCAGAAAAAGCCGGCCATATTTAGTAAAATAAGTTGCGATAGATACTCTGTTTACTAAGGAAGTTTATAGAGTAATAATATCACGCTACCACGCGAAAAAGCAGAGCAGTGATCATAAACGACAAGCAGTATGGCAAATTGGCAATGAGCACACGTGTATAAATAAATTTTTAGACAATAGTACATAATATCTATATTTTATAAACTTCTATTCTTCTAATCAAAGACTTACGATACGAACGAATGTCATATTCACACAATAAATATGGTCAGTACTACCATGGGCCACATACCCATACATTTTAAGCTTCCGTGAAACACCACCGTGCAGCCCACCTCATTGATCGACGCAAGTGTATTGGGTTGGACGCTGCTCGTATTATCTGGTGCTTTGGGTTCACATTGTAATGTCGGTGTAAAAAAAAATACTCACACTAAAGACCCAATACAAAAATTATAATTCATTTTTTTGGTTTGTATTAACCAGCTCTACCTCGCTCCTACACAAACCCATTTTTATTATCTCCTGGCTAATATAATTATGCTTTCTTCCAGTTCCAAATGACATTGCTGATTAAAATATATATATATATATATATATCTTAATATATATAAATCTCGTGTCACAATGTTTGTCCTCAATGGACTCCTAAACTACTTAACCGATTATAATAAAATTTGCACACCATGTGCAGTTCGATCCAACTTGAGAGATAGGATAGTTTAAATCTCAAATTATAGTCGCAATTTTAATTTATTGCTAATTATTTGTCTGTTATTATTTGACAGTCACAATCATCTGTTAACTCCAAATGATTCTAACAGATGTCGATACCTTTCGACTGGGTTGAGTAAGTAATCAATAGATGGCGCTGCTATGGTAAATCTACGAACGTGTCATATAAGCTACATTTTAACAGTATAATATAATTACCACGTGTTGTTGACGCTATAAAATTAATTAAATTTAAAATAAGTAGTTCATTATACTTTAAAAAATCAATTTCGTAGTCAGAATTTTGGCTGAGCGGAAAGTTTTAGCAGGAATTTTGCAAAGTATTTGTGTTTGCGTATTTTTTAAATGATATTCGTCGTATTTTCGTGTTTATATAAGGCCTATCTACAAAATAAAAGCAATTACAAGAAATTTACAACTTGCCTATTTAGGCATTAAGGGATGAAATGGGATAAAGTGGGACGAACGCGATGAGACCGGTAGATGGGAAATAATGGGACGGGATGTAACAGAAAGAAAAGGAGACAGATGAGATGGGATGGTATACGATAGGAAAAGGGATAGTAGGTACTTAGGTTGAGTTCAGGAGTACAAAAGTTTGAACGGGAATAAGATATTTCTGGTGTGGAGTGGAGTCTAAACATCTTAGCACCCAGGCGAAGCTGGGCCGGGCCGCTAGTATATATATATATTTAAAACCAAACAACGAACATTATATCACTGCTTCTTGACTTATATATTATACGTACACGTACGAACAGACGTTCATACATTTATAAATAAACTTACGCGTTTTTCCCAGAAGGAGTAAGCAGAAGTGCCACCATAACACCCACATCTCGCCTCGTATGTTCCGTCCCACGATGTGATAGGGGGCCTGTCGCCATATCGGGCACAGCTACAAACAGACGTGTTTCACAAAATTTCAATACTAAAGAACACTCGAAGCAGAAATAGCCTCATAATAGGCTTTTAAACTATTTGAAAATCACTTATTACTGATCATTCATTAACTATTCAGCTGGGGGTGTGACGACGGCCTTAGAATACTAATCGGCCCTTAACTTGTTTCGAGAGGGCTCTGAGTGGCGACCTAGGCTCTCTGAGTGACCATCTGAGTACTACGCCAATAATATTTTAAGATATGTCATGGTAGCGGCCGATCGATGAGGCTGGCGCAGTTAAGATTCATATTGAGTCGAAGGTTGAAAGATTGCATATTTTGTATTGTTCCGGAAAATGAGCAGACGACGCAGTTTGTGGTGAACGATGACTTCAGCTTGTGATATCTGCATCGCTTGGAGTATGGGAGCGTTGGAGGCCTTTCAAAACGGAAAGAGGAACGGAAGGGAAAAGATCGGGAGCTGGTTTTGGGTATTGGCCTATTGGTGGTTGCTTTTGTAAATTTTGGATACCGACTGCCTCGGTGGCGTAGTTGTATTACAGTATGATTGCAAAGCTGAGGTCTCGGGTTCGAATCCCGGGTTGGGGAAATTGGTCAATAATTTTTGAATTCATTATGAGCCCGAAGTCAGGAATTTGTGCCGGATATGGCGATAGGCTCGCCCTGAATTACATCGTGGGATAGAACATACAAGATGAAATGTGGGTATTATAATAGCGCTCTGCCTACCCCTTCTGGGAAAAAGGCGAGAGTATATGTATGTATTGGATCTCGAGTTCTTTTCACTCCTAATTGTTACGAACTTGGATGAATTATTCCCTCAGGTACGCATATTTTTGCCTCGTGGCGTGTCAAAAGTCTAGCTTATACTTTAATAGGCAGTGTAAATGCCAACAGAATCTTGGTGACAGATGGTTTCCCTTGCTCGTAGAGTGCAGACTTAGGTATGCCAACATTGCGACCGGATGTAAACAGTCACAATAATTCGTTCTTCCAACCGAGCCAATTCATACAAATCACTCAACAACAGTAGTTATGCTGCAATGTTGCATACAATTTATTACTCGCCATATTTCTTTGTATTAAGATGTGGTAGTTATGAGCAATATAAAATTAGGTTTTAGACTCGTTTCCTAGTTTGGATAAATTTTAGGGCCTTATTAATAAACTCGGATCAGCGAAGGATTAACTTTAGTCCAACGCTTTAAAGTTACTTGATATTTTGACTATTAATTTGACTATAATATTGAATAATGTAACTACAATACGATGTTTGCCTAGCCCTGTATACAATTCCGTGTTAATTTATAAAGTCGGAAATACCATCTATTCGAAATAATTCAGTGAATTCTGTAGACTTGGACTTAAGTTAATCCTTCGCTCATTCGAGATTAGTAATAAGGCCCTTAGAGTTTAGGCTCATAGAAAATGACATAACATATGACGTAATAGTAAAAACACCTGAACACTCTTCTTATCTTTCGACTGCGGTGTTATTGCGTTATATAAAGTTAATTGAGATTAACTCCTTCCACCCAAAACGCTGGAAAAATAAATAAATTACCCACAAACACGCGGCAAGATAAATAAACGCGCCAAATAAATAATTATGCAAATAAATTTCCGATTTAATTTCTTATTTTAAACATTCGTCTGTCGGTGGTTGCCGTGTTTACGTTCCGAAGAAAAATTATGTACTTTTGATTGTTTTATTGTCAGTGTGTTTATGATTGGGATTGTTGGTCCACGCATTGTTCTGTTGGCCGACAAACAAAGTATTCCGTGTATTTATGTCGGCTGTTCAAGATCGTTCGGTCTGTTTTGTTGCGGTGTATTTTGGATGCGGCTGTGGGTGTGGATTCGATTACAATCATTGATGTTGGAGTTTTTTTTTATTTTTAAATTGTGATAAATAAATACACCCATCAGTCACATACATAGTCCTGACCCCACACTAAGATCAAGTCTTGTGTCGTGGGTATCAGCAAGTGAAACTTTTTGTACCCACAAACACTCAGACCTGAAACAAATACGCGTGGATCACACAAATGTTGGTCTCAGTGCGGGGAATCAACCCGCGGCCTCACGTTTCACAGCCGGCATCGAACGAACTGCGCCATGGAGGATAATAGTACGATTAAGAATCAATGTAGTCAATCTTGCTGGCCTAGTACAGGCTGGTGTAGTAGAAAAATGTCGATATTAACAAAACTCGAGAACATAAAACGGAAATTAGTAATGAAGCGGCAACTTATTATTAGCATGTTTCACGGCGGGCGGGTATGTGGGAACTAGATTCACATAACACTTTTGTATACTAATTGTATTGTATTGTATCAGCCCATATACGACCCACTGCAGGGCACGGGCCTCCTCTACAACCGAGAGTACGATTGAGAGTGGTTAGGCCATATAGTCCACCACGCTGGCCTAATGCGGGTTGGCGGACTTTTACATACCATAGAAATTTATACAAATCGCCTTTGGTATGCAGGTTTCCTCACGATGTTTTCCTTCACCGTTATAGTGCGTGATGATTGACTATCAATACACACATGACTCCGAAAAGTCAGAGGTGTGCCCTGGGATTTGAACCCGCGACCACCGTGAACATGTAGGCAGCCGCTTCTGGTCCGTTTACCAACAGGCCACCACGCACTAATGTACTAATGTGTAAACCAATGTACTCGATTAAATAGTTAGAATGTTGTCCGGTTACAACATCAATTAGATTTTGTTAGGAAATGTTTTTCTTGGGGGAACTTTTGTCGAAGAAGTAAAAGTTATGTTGTAAATGAATGTCGAAATTCTTAAAACAAATCACAACCTACAATTGGAGGTTTCATAATTAAGTTGCCGCAGAAGTATTATAACCTTCGTCGTGAAGATTTTTTATTTTATTTTCCAAACCCCGGTATATTTTTGTTGTTTTACCTAGATGAAACTGCACACGCGAATGACGGCGGAGATATTCTGAGAAAACCCGTCTGAGCCGTATTTAATGAAACTTTCTGCGTGTGACGAATTTTACCACTGGATGTATGAATCTTGACATTTGCAGACTTGACTTGCATGTTTTGTTGTTGATAACTTTATACCGGCAATATCCGTCGGCCCGAAAACGAAAACTGATGGTAGTTTTAGTGACTTCAGATAAATTGCAACTTCTTTTTATTGTCTTTATAGAGACGAGCTAGCGTCCCTTATGGTAAGGGGCTACCGCTGCTCATAGACTTAATAATCCCATAGGCATAGACATAGACAAGCCTGCCATGAGGTTAATATTCTCTTTAAGCCTCATTTCAAGAAGGACAGTACATATCGCTCATTAAACACCGAAGCAGGGAGTTCATTCACCACTATCACATCATGGGACGGAACATACAAAGCGAAACGTAGGTGTCCTGGTTGCACCTCTGCCTACCCCTTCTGGGAAATAGGCATGAGTTTATGTATGTATGGTGACATCCCTTTCCTTCTCTCGTCCTTTTTCCTACCATTTTGAGAGTCCGCCGATGCACTTCCCGTCCTAGTATTATATTCGTATTTGCTGGTTGTTCAGTTCTATGCAATAAAAAATACTTTTTTTCCAAAACCATTGTTCTTCGATAAAAAACATGAAATATACTATTGGGGCGGCGATAACCAATATATTTTAATGGACGAGTGGCGTGCATTGGCATTGCGTCGCATAAATCACGTGTTGATAAGCGGCGCGTGTTGCAGGCGATGCGTGATAGATGTATTACGAATTAGATTTGCAACATGTGCGCCGATGATTTTATGGGATGAATAGAAATTTGTTGGGGCATAGCGGTCCTGACTCAGGTATTGATTGTTGGTAAGCGCGATTGAGCAATTGCTGCAATCCAATTACTTTTCTCTGAGACTCTGAGACTACTTTGAGTCTCAAAATTTTATCAAAACTTAATGGAGACTGCCCCGCCCTCACACCCACCACTGCAACTCCTGTAAGCCAGGATCAACAGCACGCATTGTAATGACACTGAGCATTGAAGCTCAGCGAGTCTCCTGGAATGTCTAACTTGTCTTTAACCTGCAACGAAATCAATCATAAAGTAAATTAATAGAAGGAGTTGTAAACAAATTATTGTCCACTTCCATCCGGGTGACAAAAACAATTAAATAAAATGAACGCTATGAAAATCAAAACTTGCTTAACCAAACCTTAAAAATATAATAATGTCTATAAGTAAACTTAAATAATACTCTGGAAGCTTAATATTGACAGCTTAGGTTTGCATTGGACGAAATGCAGATAGTCAAACTAAATGCTGTCTTTTCGATTTTTGTATTTAAAACATGCTGGATGCGTTTGTGACAAAATGGCAAAAGATTGAGTAAAGTAGACAATAAAGGCAGATCTTTACCCAGCAGTGGGACAATTTAGGCCACCAAAAAAAACATTTCATAATGGTGTCAACAACAAAGCATCAAAGAAACCCTTAGTATAAACCATAAACAATTACCAATATAGATTGGTTTCCTCAGCCTTATCTCTCAACACACCACAATGTTTCAATTAGCAAAGCGTGAAATATGATGTTTTGTTAAAATCACAAGTTCTAAGGCGTTCTTGAGTTTGTTTATTGCTCTCGGAATAATGCATTCGTTAACATGCATTTTGTGAATAAAATAGAGTGGTGTTATAGCCAATAACTCTTGTGACCATGAAAATGTTACCAAATGGTCGGAAGGAGGTCGTGGCTGAGTGGCCTGAGTCATGAGCTGTGGCGAGTCATATCCTGTTTGTTTTTTTTGGATGTTACCTTCGCCATGGTTGGGCTTATCAGTAATGAAATAGTACGTGGTGAAAAATGTAAAGATTGCAAATATTCAATTGTAATTGCAAGAAATTAATTATCAGGTTTTCGATTTTGAAAAGATCTTTTGGGATTGATTTCGGAATGAATAAATAATAGTTTTAAATGCAATTAACGATATACATTTCAGATGCTTTTGACATACGAGTAATTACCATCTTTACTTGAGAGATGATTTCGCTAAAAATTTTCGTTTATAATTTGTATTATTCAGTTTTATTTTCATTGATATTTCATAATAGAGATTATACTAGATTTAAGTAGTTCGTTCTAGATTTGCTGTTAGTGGGCTTACGGTGGATGATAAACTATTTAAATTTCGCTGTAGGGACTTGTCACTAGGCTCACTACCGACAATATATCGCAGCAATATAAAAAATAAGCCTATAATATATTAATTCAATTAGTAAACATAACTTTATAAGATATTGAAAATTATAAACCGCCCAAAGGTCCTGAACCGTCCCCCGCGCCACCTCGCTGACCGTTGACCGGTGCCAAGTGTCAGGCGATCTCGGACACGAGTCTCCGCTCTCGACACATGATCGCTGCTCTCAGCTGACACTCTAGCAACGGCTAGTGTCGAGGACTAGAGCCTCCGCCTCATCAGATACCACATTATGCAGAATATTTAATAGATCATTTTTGTGTGAAATGGAGCGGAAATCTGTCTGGTTTTGTGTGGTACATATGTATATACATAAATATCACGGATTTATCCCCGAAGGGGTAGGCAGAGGTGCAACCAGGACACCTACGTTTCGCCTTGTGTGTTCCGTCTCACGATGTGATAGGGGCGAGTCTATCGCCATATCGGGCACCAATTCCTGACTCCGGACTGATAATGAATAGAAAAATCCAATATCACTTTGCCCGACCCAGGATTCGAACCCGAGACCTCAGCTTTTGCAACCATACCGTAGTACAACCACGCCACTGGGGCAGTCAGTAGTGGTTTGAGTGGTACTTGTTATTAAGTCATGTGTTGATGCACACGGGTACAAAGGTAGACATTACACATAATTTTAATAATATATTAGGCCATATACGCCCACTGCGAGAACGGGACTTCTTTACGATCAACAGTACGATTGGGGAAGTGTAGGCCATAGTCCATCAGCTGGGATGTTGGGGATTGATGTTCTTCACATATGTATTCTTGTTCAGATCTCTACGGTAAACAATAAATAAAAAAGCAGCTTTCCTCTTGATGCGACGCGATGTTTTCGTTTGCGGTTGTAGTTGAAAATCTTGTAGGTGTACATTAATTATTCATAATAAAAAATAAAAATTTTGACTGTCAGCTGTCGAACACCGCATATTGTAACGCGAGCAATTAGTGTGAGAATAAATAATATTCAGTGAATATACAAGTCGTTTTGATAAGTTATCTAGACGCTTACAATCTGTAGGGTAATTCACGTAATTTTTTGACGCGCCGATCAAGTTGCAGTGCAGTTGCAATTAAGTTTACGTCTTAGTGCAAAATGGTATTCTTGTAATTGTTTAGCTGCGCGTGAACTGCACCTAAGCTATGCGTAAACTGCGCGGGTGCTGCGCGTCACTATACGTCAGTCGTATGCAAGAACCTTACACGTGAATACCGATCAAGTTGCGATCTAAATCACGCACATAAAACACGCAGTAGCAGAATAGGCTAAACCGCTCGCGTGACGCGCACTTGACGCGAGCGTATCTGACAGCGGTTGTCAAAATTACAAGAATACGAAAAGGTCTGTTTTGGTCGAAACTCAACTGCAACTGCACTGCAACTGAACTTATTTAATTACGTGAATTACCCTACTGATTATTATATATCATCATTATACAATGAGACCTTAGAGTATTAATAATATAAAGGAAGCGCTGTCATACATATGCGTCTTTAAAAACGTACATATTTTTTTGTTTGTAATATTGGTAGCACTGCTATGTTAGGGAAAATTTAAAGAATTATTAAACAACAAATTTCTACAAATTCTGTTGGTAACCGAAACTAAATTCAATTATTATCCGTTTAAAACGACTGAGTGGAATATAGTAGCCATAAGCTATTTTTTTTTTCTTTTCCAAATAATTCGTGCACGTTGGACATCCTGTCAAATATCAGCCAAAAGGAGGGCGGAATAAGGTGGCCCGGCACCACTATTTTTATCTACGTTTTTGAAGTACCAGGGCTCCATCTAAACTACGAGTATTAATACTCTAAGATTGAGACATATTTGGCAGGGTATATAGCTTCAAATACTATATTATGTAAGACAGTTTGAAAAAGGGTCGCAGAAGTTTATTATATCCAAAATCATTTCCAGGTCTAGAATTAATAAAAAATAATTCATATTATTGGAAGGTCAGTTATTTATGATTTTCTTTGTAAAATTCGGCTGTTAAAATTTATTAGTAATAATGACTGCACCGCATTCCATCGCAGCTGCAATAACCGTTCAGTTAATCCCAATTGATAACAGAAAATTATCTTGATAATATTCTACCGTCCCACAGCTTCTTCACATAATTCATATAAAACAGCGGAGTATAGAAAACAGATCCATCAAAGCTCGGTTCGTCCACAATTCGACAGCACAATGGTGTCTATTAATAATTTGATTGCAGCCGCGCGCTGCCAGCGTTCTTGGTATTCACACTCGTCAAACTCGCGCCTCGGTGTCACGCCTCTGTCCTTTATTGCTTTAGATACGTATCAGGGGCTAGCTAATTAAGATTTTAATAGTTAAGGCTAGTTAATAAGATTTCACTATGCTTTCATTCTAGTTTTCTTTGATGTAAACAGAGACGACGGCTGTAAGAGCAAGCATAAAATACTCATCTCTGATATTTTTAAATATAATAACGTACATTTTGACTTTAAAGCAAGAAGCCGTTAGTATATTTGCGTATAAAAAAATTAAATTAAACTGTAAGAGGTCAACTGCGTCCATAATACACACCACATTATTCAGGTAAAGGGAAACATCGTAAGAAAACCTACATACCATAGCGATTTGCAAGAATTTCTATGGTATGTAAAGTCCGCCAAACCGCACTAGGCCAGTGTGGTGGACTATATGGGCTAACCCCTCTCAGTCGTACTCTCGATTGTAGAGGAGGCTCGTGCCCTACAGTGGGATGTAACTGCCATCTGAGTTGATACAGTACAGTACATTATACAAATGGGTTTGGACGTTAATCTATTGTTTAATTTGTATTCGTAAGCGCATTCAGCACAAAAATCTGACGTGGAATAGGTGGTACCGTACCATTTTTTAAAGTCACGAGCTCTGGAATTGTTTGCAGATGTAGAAAAACAAATACGTCAAAAGTTTGTCCAACACAAGAATGAACCCGCAGCGCCGCCGTCAATGATTCCGGCGCTGAAATAATTTTTCAAAGCGGGCAAGTGTGAATAATTTTTATGAAATACTAACATTTTAAAACGCGTCTTAATTAATGTGAAAACCTTTCGGGTTTATACTCGTAGTCCAAAGAAGCGGGTGGCGCGCCGCCTTTCACCGGGACATTTTAAACGTTTTAATTTCACACGATGTTTCTGCAAATACTCGAACATTATTTTGCGATATTATTTAAATTCACAACTATTATATTTTAATGTTTGAGTTTTTAAAATCGCATAATTGCGCGGTTGAATTTTTGGAAAATATGGAGCCAAAACGTTTCTTGGTATTGCGAAATTTTCAGTATGATTTTCCTACGTTTTTATACTAGTAAAAAAAGTGTCTACCAGGGAAAGTATCATAAACGCAGTGCATACTAAGAATACAATATATTATACTCCTATGACTTACTGAGCTCCGCGATCGCTTACGTTGTTTCTTATTTGGGTTGATTATACAGGGTATATTAAGACTGCTACCGAAAACGAAGCCCGGTGGTAGTTTTAGTAACTTTAGACACAATGCAACTAAAAATTTTGATTGTTTTAGTATTTTTTTCCTATCATCGTGTTTGAGTGGTAAATACTTACATATTCCAAAAAAAAAATGTACACCCTTTTATTTTTAAAGACGCTATAACACGCAAGGCTTTAAATTATAATTTTAGCAAAGTCTATGGATTTACCACCCAAACACAATTATATTTAAAACAATATAAAAAAAAATCGTTGCGTTTCTTGCCAAATTTTTAGTTGCATCGTATCTGCAGTCACTAAAACTACCACCTGGCTTTGTTTTCGATAGCAGTCTTGATATACCCTGTATATCTTTCCATCACCAATCACATGAACCTTTACACGTCCGTTAATTTGCCTCAAATATCGCAAACGTACAAGTTAGCTTATTCATCCTCTTCAAACTTCCTTTACTGTCTCCATAATAATTTTGGAGCAATGTATTATATCTGGGCTGTGCACATAGAGTTCTGGGTTAGAATTCACAAATAAGGCCATCCAATTTGTGTATTTCAATTAGAATGTTACTTACATACTAAAAAGTAAGAGGGTAAATGACAGGGATGGCTGAAAATCAGTTGTTCGGTACTAAGTTGCGGATCAGTATAAGCTGAGTAATTTTCTATTGCACTACAGGTCATTCTTCAGGTAATAGTATTGTTTTTTGGAACTAATTCGAAGCAATAAATTGTTTTTGTTTCTCTCTCTCTCTCTCTCTACAGGAAGTCCACTGCTGAACATAGGCCCACAAGGATCTCCTCATTGACCTGTTGGAAGCGGCCATTGTTTTTGTTTGTAAATGCACTCATTTCGTGTTATGTAATGCATCTACGATTCTCCCGCATTTCGGAAATCCCCGGCCAGTGTTGGTAACTTAAAATATCCTTCCTTACCTACCGACTGATAAAAAAGTCCTTTTTTATTTAAATAATTCAAGGATGCAAGGAGGAAGCTGTTCTGCGGGACATCTCGTTGCATAGTAAAAATACTCGGTGCTGCCGACTCCCTGCGCTTGGGTAAATAGTCCTGACATAAATTCACTTTCACCCAACTACGTTGAAGTGCGGAGTAGGGTTGTCAGGCACTGGGATTTTTATATAAAATTAATGCTGTGTAAACTATCCATCGTGAAATTGAAAATAAAACTTTCTAATGAGTGATATTTATAAATTTATTTAGAAATGTCTAATATACATAAACCCAAACTCATTCATTACTATTACTACCGGTTTATACCCTTAATAATTATAATTAGTGCAATGGAGCATCGACTTCCGATTATTTGCGTGGGACTTAAGAGTATTCATCTATTGTTATTACCCTCTCTTTCCCTCGTGGATACGAATACTGCAATTTAGCAAATATTTTCCCAGTGCAAGCCCTACCCAAGACGGTGTACAGTGTGTGGGTGCGGCATTAACCGCGCATTTCTGTAGCCGCATGAATTTCTCCCGCCTGTAATTACTTCACAAAACGCGCATTAGTGATTTTTACGCCAAGGCTCCTTCAGCGCGATAAACTTTGATTTACCGACGCCTTTGATACTGTTTCGCTTCTTTAAATATGTGATCGTTTTGTTTTAGCTTTGTGCATGTTTGTTTTGTTGACAGACGATGCTAAATTTAGTTGGGAATATGATAGTCATACATATTTGTGGACAAGAAGTGCTAATACATATTCAACTGTTCGATGTGCTAATATATAGCGAGAATAGGTACATATATGCCTATAGGATAAAACCGATAGGAGGTTTAGTACGTTGTCAAAACTAATGAACTTTTTGACACCCTCTCTGGGGGCCAGGGCCAGCGCAGGCCGGGACGGACTGGTAGGTAAAAGGTATTTCTCGATTATGCCGTGGCATCAAAAGGTATTTTTTGATGCTACTGCATTAATTTAAAACATTAAAATTTATGTCGTATTCCTAACAAATAAGTTTGATTATCCTTTGGTAAAATGCCATTCCGTCCCGGTCTCCGCTGGCCATAAGACAGATGTAAACGAGTTTCTTAGTTACTATAGCCAAGATACAATACTTGTACGTTAACGTGGATTCCGGACTAAATATGTGAATGTTGGAACATGCTTTGCCTGGCCACATTAAACCATTTCTTTTCTAAACTATAAATCCATTTAAGCCTAGTCGATTTAAAAATAATTTGCCCGGTATGGTGATGGGCTTGTCCCCTATCACATCGTGGGATGGAACACACAAGGCGAAACGTGGGTACGTCCTGGTAACCCTCTGCATACCTCTTCTGGGAAAAAGGCGTCATGTTTATGTCTATTTTATTTATTTATTTATTTATTCTTAACTGCACACAGAAAGGAAAAACATACAAAAAATAATAAAATTAAGAAAAAGGTACAGATGGCGGTCTTATCGCTCTAGGCGATTTCTTACAGACAACCTTTGGATGGATATGACACAATGAAAAGAAGACAGGGCAGTCTAGAATATAAAAGAGACAAGCTCCAACACAAAAAAAAAAAAGGAAAATTAACAAATTGTTTATAATTTATATATACACAATACATAATACATAGTAATTTACTCCTAATATACATACACATGCCAATTCTTATAAATATACATATAAATACATACATATATATACATACTATAAATTATCTATAGGTTCAAAAGCAGGAAATTATATTAATCAATATGTCTGTTCAGAGAGAAAGGTAGTGGTCTTTTACCATTTTTTTAAACGAAGTTAGTGTTTCAGCCCGTCTTACAACAACTGGTAATGCGTTCCACAGTCGAACAGCTTGGACTGTAAACGACTTATCCATAAAAGTCGTGGCGTGCACTGGCATTCTCAATTTCAGATTCTCCGACGACCTCAAGGACTTAGAATGAGACTTATGGAGAAATATAAAACGTTCTTTAAGATATGGAGGGGTGAGGGGATTAAACAAAATATTGTAAAGAAGAGTAAGAATATGAGCATTCCGACGAAGTCGTATGGGTAACCACTTGAGCTTAGCACGGAACTCAGAAACATGATCATATTTGCGTAAACCAAATATAAATCTAATACAGAAATTTTGAAGACGCTCAAGTTTATTAAGTTGGTCCTCGGTGAGATCTAGATAGCTGACATCGGCATAATCAAGGATGGGGAGTAGGAGAGATTGTGCAAGGGAAATCTTCGTGGTAATGGGTAGAAAATTGTGCAACCTTCGCAAGGACCTAGCGGAGGCGAAAACCTTACGGCTAACTTCCCGAAGCTGCGGACCCCAGGTGAAAGACTTGTCCATATAAAGGCCAAGGTTCTTGACCGTGTCACTATATGGTACAGTGACGCCATCACAGGACACAGATGGTAGTTGGTCCCAATCAAGTTTTGATATCATCCTGGGGCTGCCGACAACAATGACCTGAGTTTTAGAAGGATTGACCTTCAATCCATAGGCTTTGCTCCATGCGCAAATATGCTGGATGTCAGTGTTAATACTCTCAACAGCATCGACCATCTTGTCCAGAGGTGCTCGAGTATATATTTGCAGATCGTCAGCGTAAAGGTGGTAGGATGTGCGAAGATATGTCTATATGATTTAAAATAATTTTTTGGTAGTTTTATACCACTAATTATTTTAATATTCACTACCATGTTTGTCATAGCTGACGCCCTATAATCTGTACTGTACTGTATCAACCCATATACGTCCCATTGCAGGGCACGGGCCTCCTCTACAATCGAGAGTACGATTGAGAGTGGTTAGGCCATATAGTCCACCACGCTGGCCTAGTGCGGGTTGGCGGACTTTTACATACCATAGAAATATATACAAATCGCTATGGTATGCAGGTTTCCTCACGTTGTTTTCCTTCACCGTTATACTTGTAGTGTGTGGTGATTGACTATCAATACACACATGACTCCGAAAAATCAGAGGTGTGCCCTGGGATTTGAACCCGCGACCATCGTGAATAATAATATCCCCCATAATCACTTAAATCATATTTTATTCTCTCATAAACAGTCCAAATCAAACATATTTATCACAAAACTATACATAGCGACAGACGTTCGTATATTAGGACGTGCAAAAATCCAGCTCAGATAATGTTCACGCGCGAGCGGCCGCGGGTGCTGAAGTGTAAATCCATTGTGGCGGCGGAGTCACACGATCAGCTCACTACGGACTTAGATAACTCTTAATTACGCCGGTTAGTTTTATGACGTCTTCGTATATAGATCGCTTTATAGATATCTGTGGCTATGGATCAGATATTGATTTTATAGATCAATTTGTTGGTACATTTAGTTTGTTTCGAATTGCGTGCTGGGGTATTGACGGTTATCGTATACTAAATATATGTATCCTAAATTTAAAAGCAACTAGTGGGAGGTCATTTTGTTTGGTGATCAGTGATCACCCTTGACTTTTAATTATTTTGAAAATTATCTTAATATTAGAGGATCGTAGTTTTCGATCAAGAGAATCGCACAACGTAGATTGCCCAACCTGGGAGTCGAACCCAAATTATAAAAAAGTCATGGTTACAGGCACACTAAAACTATTTAATCCAACCAGCCATCCGTTTAACCAACGATGTTTAAGATCCCTATCCCAACATAATTCGCCGAAGGATTCCTAAATACTGCTTACTCTTCGATGATGCAGGCGTTATGTTAAGTTATGTGGGTAATTTACTGCAGCGCTGTATAATGTTGGTAATTTAAAATAATTATTAGTTATAAAAGTGTCTGGAACAAGCCATATATAAAATAAACGACTTCCTTCAGCAAGATAGCCTCTAAAGGTCTTTAGCGTTTACATTTTCAAACAATGTTGATGTTAAGGTATTTTTGATTGGTTAAAGAATATTTTTCAATGGTTTTGGAATCTTATATGTTGGCTGAGTAGGCACTTCGCTGAGATAATTCCTGTGCCAAGATGTAATACGAAGCGAGCCTATCTTCACGTCGGACATACATTCTAGTTTTGTGAAATTAATATGAGGATTTTCAAATCAAAAAGGTTTTAAACAGTAGATTATCTGCTGTGGGTGTTTATGACTATGAAATGTCTCTCGTAGTTCCTGCTACCTATGGCACAAGAGTCAAGACTCGAGTTAGTGTGGGTCAGGACTATATATGTGACTGTTGGGTGTATTTATTAATCTGATAACAAAACGAAATCAATCGATCATTTTTTCAACCGGCATCTTAACAAACCACATCGTGAACTGACAAAAATAGATAGGAAATAACAGCGATAAAGCCGTCATTGTATGTGTATATGTATTCACATATACACGTTACTGTGGCCGACGACAGGCGCAATCATTATTAGTTATGTTCTCGACCACACCGCTCGGAAGGCAGTTTTCAACACAGAAGAACGGGCAAGAAACTTTAGCAAATTATTCCGATACCTGTGAACAATACAGCGACTGTAGATGCAACTTTTACTTAGTTTATGTTTTTTTCTATTCGTTATGTTTACTTATCGTTAATTGTGTAAATAATTAAAGAATATTTTTCTTCATTAATATTATAAAGAAGAAACATTTGATTGTTTGTTTGTTTTGCATAGTCTCTGAAACTACTGAACCGATTTGAAAAAATATTTCACTGTTGGGAAGAAAAAACTTTGTTTAAGCTGCTCTAGCTTATTAATAATTTCTTTTCCCCTCCCTCTTTCTCACCCTCTCTGCCTCTACAGCTACAGAAAGTCTGCTAAACGTAGGCCTCCCCTAAGGATCTAAATAGCGACCTGTTGGAAGCGGCCTGCATTCCTTCAACCATAACTAGGCCGTCCGTTCACCTTAGTTTATCAATAATCATCTCGAAACTATTATTTTTCCTATAACAATATCTGTGGGCGACGAAAGGTGCAATCATTGTTAGCGGCCGCCGACCATAAACCATTTATGATACGTCTAGCCAGATCATTTTATTTGTTCGGTTGCACGCCGATGCGTTGGGTGGACGGATTAAGGTTGCATAGTGGGGGTGTGACCCACTATAATAAATCTTTTTGAAAAATCACTATGTTCCACCACAAAATCCTATTGATATTGCGGAAGATCGACGTAATTGATAAGGCGAAGATGGCCATTTCAAATGATTTAAAAGCAACGTCGTATTTAAAATTACGTTACTTTCTAAAATTGGAAAGACATTTTTGTTATTCGAGAAATAACTTATGTTCTTTTTTAAGCTGTTATTTTAGACAGAAAAATACCAAAGAACCTGAAAATAACTTTATAACTCTATGGCAAAGCTTTTAACCCACTACTCGATTCTCAATACGCTCCTGCAGGAAAATGCTTTCTTTCTCAACAATCTATTGTACAGCATTCCTGTACGTATGTCGAAAGATAGTTATATTTTATAGTCAGAATAAAAATACGTTGGCGCGAGTGAATGGGATTAGCGAAGGTGCGCTTTTATTGTGCCGTCTGTGCGTTGTTAATATTATCGTAAAATTGCAGTTTTCGGGTACTTCTATTTGTTATTTCTTGGCGGGAGTTGTGACTGTTTGGTAGCTAATTTTAATTACTTTTTAGGGTGTTTCAGAGGTGCTTTCATGAGTGAAATGTTTGGAATGACAGCCTCCGTGGCACGGTTGGTTAAACGCTGGCTGTGAAACGAGGGCCGCGGGTTCGATCCCCGCACCGAGACAAATGTTTATGACGCCCACAAGTATTTGTCTCGGGTCTAGGTGTTTGTGAGGCCGAAAAGTCTCTCGTAGTGTCTGATACCCACGACACAAGACTTAATTGATCTTAATGTGGGGTCAGGACTATGTATGTGACTGTTGGGTGTTTTTATTTATTTTATTTTTATTAATGTTTATGACGATAATTTTTAAAGAAATGTCTATAGAGCCTAGTCAATGTTAAATGGCTATAACACTCATATCCGAAACCAATATTGGTACGTCACATTTGTGTCGATCAGAGGATCGAATTCACGTCCTCTAGTTCTAGTTTTGATTTTATAGCGAGAAATAGCTCCTTCGTGTCTATGGAGGCGTTGTCTGGATTACACGAGTTATCAGGTGCATTTTGATCACTCTATAATATCAGTATAAGTAACACTACTGTTTGATCTTCCAGGCAATGCTGTTCTATGCGCCGCGGTGGCTGTGGAAGTCGTGGGAGGGGGGCAAGATCCGCGCCCTGATGATGGACCTGGACGTGGGCGTCTGCACCGAGATAGAGAAGAAGACCAAGAAGAAGCTCATCCTCGACTACCTGTGGGAGAACCTGCGGTACCACAACTGGTGGGCGTACCGGTACTATCTGTGCGAAGGACTCGCCCTTGTCAATGTTATAGGTGAGTTTTTGATAGCTACTACAGGAGAAAAGAAATTGATAGAAACTAAAGGCCGCTTCCTACAGATTTTTGTGTAAAGGCTTGGGAGAGGGTTACGGTCAACAGTAGGCTTCCTGTGGCTGAAGAGAGACAGAGATCACCGTATCTCATGACCATAATAGTTGGATAGAAGTAAGAAGGGGAAGTTCCTGTCTTCGGAACCTCTAACAAAACAGCGATTCAAAGAAAGCGATAACATATTATGAAATGAAAAGAATATAAATTTCTTTATTGGTAATTTTTTTATTGCAATAAGTGTCGAGACGAGTGTGCCACTCACCTGATGGTAAGCGATACGACCGTTCATGGACAGTAGCAAAACCAAACAACACGATTAATAAATATAAGCATAACATATGAACTTTCACAGCCCATTCCAACGAGTGTAAAAGTTAAAAGGACTTCACAATCCAAGGGACGATTGTGATTATTAAGCCCTTTGTAGCGTATCCAACTGTAACTCCTCACCTAACTCCCAAAACAAAAATTGTCTCTACGTAGAGATCAAACCTACAGCCACTTGCGTGATTGCTTTGTCCGTCACTGCACGACGATTATCAAAATTAAATTTACAAGTATGTCTTGTTGTGTATTGTGAATGGATATTTCGCGCACGTAGTGAGGCGGCTCGACCGTATAAACCCGCCGTGCGTTGTAAAAGTGGCTTTATGTGTGTTTTAATTCAATATGTTATGATTTACAACGGCTCGGAGACACTCCGCACAACTCTGGTAGCGCAGCCAGACATGTTTCAATGTACAAAATCCTATACTGTTTCGACTACTTTAGAATGTATTCACGGTGGGAAATTAGACAAATGTATTAAGACCTTTCGTAATTACAACTTTACCTACCAGTTACCCATTTGTTATTTATAATATAAATTATATTTTATTAGTATAAATTCGGACATTGCGGGATGTAATTTTGTAATTTATGTTCATATATTGGCTTTGATCTTCGGTTTTCCTCCTGAAAACGTTCACATTTAGCCACTTAGAAGTATTTTTATCCGTGTATTTTACATCCTTTAATTATCATGCAATGAATGATATCTTATTCTACTTATATTAAGTCCTTTTTACACGATTTAAAGGCCCACGTAGTCGCTGCCTCGGTGGCGCAGTGGTACTACGGTACGATTGGAAAGCTGAGGTCTCGGGTTCGAGTCCCGGGTCGGGCAAGGTGATATTGGATTTTTCTATTCATTGTCAGCCCGAAGTCAGGAATTTGTGCCCGATATGGCGATAGGCTCGCCCCCTATCACATCGTGGGACGGAATATACAAGGCGAAACGTGGGTGTTCTGGTAGCACCTCTGCCTACCCCTTCTGGGAGAGAGGCGTGTGTTTATGTATGTATGTAAAGGCCCACGTAGTCGAAATAACAAACATAAATAATTTTAAGATATCGTAGTGCTGGATATTGCCGGCTCTCGGAGCGCGTGTAGTTGGCGATTCAGGGCGTGCGCGGCGTCATGTGGCCCCTCTGATATTTCACTTTAGGACATGTTTAGGGCGGCGCGCGGCCCACCAAACCAGCGAGTGAGAGATTCAAACAGAATCTAGGTATCCTTCGATCTGGGTATCGATAACCTTGATGAATTTTTTTCGAGTATTAAGTATTATTTTTTTTTTCTATTTAGACGTAATGGATTTAAGATATTCTACAATTACCAACTATTTTACTAATTCTGAATTATAAAAAGGCACTTTAAATGTAATGATTTGTTTACCGTCAGCAACAAAATTAGAATAACAAGTATAATTAACTGTACAAGGATTTTTTTAAGAGCTTTGGTATGGATTGAACCTTGACGTCTCGGATTCTATAACACAACCTGTATGTTACAAATTCTACTCATGTCTGGTATTTAGTGGGTTTTAGTTTTAGGACTAGATATATCTCCAAAAATATGTTTATCAGACTGTCAAACTAGTGTTTGTTGGAATATTTTTTCACAAACCCCATCTTAATGTGACGCAAAAGCGGATACAAAGTCTCCATCAGGATAATGACGATTATCGGTCCAATAATTTGGATACGTCCAAAAAGTTTATTAAATTCAATTGAAAAACAGATTTGAGTGAAACTCCCCCACGCAACATCTAGACTGGCATTTGTTAATATAAAATTGTTTATAGACATACCAAGTGTTTATATAATTTTAAATAACCACACAAACTATAAACTAGGTCAGCGGGGTAAACTGCAGCCTTTTATACAATTTCCATGCGTCAAGAAATGTTAAATAACTGATTAGTCATAGAAAATGATCTCATAACTCGTTATTTTAACAGTAATGTACGATAAATAATTTAAATTAGTAGGTTGTCCGTTTCCGCCCGGATATAGGCCACCGTACCTGATGGTGATGAACCTGTTGTAGTGACACGGGCAATTCAGCTATTTCAGGTTCAGCCTGATTATATCCGGATTCGACTTGGAGTACCTAGGGTACCTAGTTTCGACCCGAAGATGATGCCTCAGGTATTAAGTCCACCTATGCGCAATTTATACAGCGTATATCAAGACTGCAACCGAAAACCAATGCAGGTAGTTGTTTTAGTGATTACAGACACAATGCAACAAAAAAATTCTCAAAAATAGCGACAGGATTTTTGCATCTTTTAAAATATCATCATGTTTGGATGGTAAATCCCTTAGTTTTTGTTAAAATTATGATTTAAACCTTTGCGTACCATTTTGTCTTTAAAAATAAAAAGCTGAACATTATTATTTCCGGAAAACGATTTATTTACTACCCAAATACGACGATAAGTAAAAAATTACTACAAAAATTGTCATTAAAATAAAAGCAATCTTTACGGATTGTATCGCAAATTTGATTTAATTTTTCCATTTTTTAACTTCCCGGCGTTTTGATCACTTTACAATTTTCGTGGTCTTGGAATTCGTTTCATTTTAATTCAACATTCGCGGAATTCTAAGAAACCATTATAAAAGAAATTGTCGGTATTTACGATATTTTTAGTTGCTTGTGTCTAAAGTCACTAATACTACCGCCTGGCTTCGTTTTCGGTCGCAGTCTTATACGAGTATAAAAATAAGAACCGATGAAAGATAACCGTCTCCTACGAATACAATTACAACAGCTTTTTTAACATACCTATCCTCCGCTATACTTGATATATTGAAAAACTATAAACAATGTGAAATTGTAGAATAATAAAATACACAAAATGAGATAAAAAGCTTAAGCAAACAAATAACCTTACCGTCATACTATATACAAATTAAATCAAAACGTTGCTTTACCGTACTCAAGTAAGAAACAAAACCAGGTACATATTGGTTTTGTTTCTTAAAATCTCAATTTTCATAACCACGCTAATAGTAGGCATATTACGAACGTTAAAGGTACAATACTGGCGTTAACCTCGCAACGAACTAATTGAAGCTAAAATAAACAAACGCAAATAGATTTTATAACCCATACAGGTTACGTGTTGCGGTGTAAAAATAAACCGCCAGTTATCTGAGATGTTAGTTACGTATACTCGTACCTATAGATTCTTCGAAGATTACGCTATTTACAAGAATTAGATCGATAGTGTTTACTTTCATGTTAGTACACGTAGATGCGTCTGCGTCTTTATGGTTTCTAGTTGTGAGGCGAAGATTTAGTCAATATAAGCAAGAATTTTAAAAAGTTCCATTTTAATGGTTAGATAGATCTCTAATGTTGTAGGTAATAAAATGCGCGGAAATTTTCATTTTCAAAAAATAGGAAACTGAAACATGTATTTTATAATAATTATTAATTAACAAGTAGCGTTTTATTTCATTAATGTTACCTGTCTAATAGCACAATTTGTCAAAACAAAAAAAAAATACACTCTAGTTGACGGAGATAATTCCTGTCTACGCATAATCTGAAATCGAAACATACAGTCGTCCCCACACGCCAGACTAGAAGGCTGGAGACTCCGACACCTCTTATTCGATCCCCTCCGAGGTTTGCTAAGAAGGTTCTCCTATAAATAAAATCCGCAGAACACATAAGCCATAATCCGCGAGTGTCGTGGCCCGATATCTCCAAGGGTCGCGAGGGCAGCAGATTTTACCGTGTCGCCAACAGTTTGTTATTGAACACGCGGCGGAAGTGATCGCAACATCTCAATACATGGAGAATACTAACGATATGTTTGCACTTTACATAAGCCTATGATGCTGGAGGGGTAGACAGAAGTATTTATATTACTTTTCAGATTTTAAGCATTTTTAACAACAGGGTCACTCTTACAAAGAATAATACATTTAATTTAACTCATCATTCATAAACATTACAAAATTATAGTGGGGAATGGAATACTCATCCTCGCGTTTCAATCTTCAGCTACTGCACATTATAAGCTGTCAAAACAACAAAATGCGTTTATGAATTATTTATTATTTTGTTGTAGGTATACTATTTTTTTTTTGAAATTATAAACAGTGTATAAACAGAAAAATATAGACAAAAATCGCATTGCATTTGTTGACATATCTGCATCATGATTCCAGGGCAAATGTTCCTGATGAACCGGTTCTTCGACGGAGAGTTCATGACGTTCGGGCTGGACGTCATCGAGTACATGGAGTCCGACCAGGAGGACCGCGTCGACCCCATGATATACATATTCCCAAGGTAATATCAACAACTATTAGTTTTATCTTCGTACAGACTCTCGCGATGGTTTTGTTGAATAAAGCTATAATTAACCATGGTTTATTGATTTGACTCTTGAGTACCTGTTTTAATCAATACAATTACCCAAGAAATAAGTTAAGATCGATTAAGTTTGAGCTCAACGATTTTATATTTGGCTAGCCCGGCAGATCATCCAAAACTAATGCTGATCTTTGTGCCTAGCAACAAAAAAGTTTTTAAATGTATTAAATTAAACTTAGAACATTTCCAATGTCGTAGAGCCACACATTAACTATCTTTATTTTAATAAATTTCAGGATGGTGAAGTGCACACTGTTCAACAAGTTCGGCTCGTCGGGCGAGGTGGAGCGGCACGACGCGCTGTGCATCCTGCCCCTCAACGTGGTCAACGAAAAGATCTACGTGTTCCTCTGGTTCTGGTTCGTCATCCTCGGCCTGCTCACCTTCATCACGCTCGTGTACCGGGTCATCATCATCTTCTCGCCGCGCATGCGCGTCTACATGATGCGCATGCGCTTCCGGCTCGTGCGCCGCGACAACGTGGACACCATCGTGCGCCGCAGCAAGATGGGCGACTGGTACCTGCTGTACATCCTCGGCGAGAACCTGGACTCGGTGATCTTCCGCGACATCATGCACGAGTTCGCCAACAAGCTGAACCACAACTACCAGCACCACATCCACGGCGTGCCGGACGCGTGACCTCCGGTGCCCGGGTGGGTGTTCCACACGTGACTGACGTCGCTGCAGCGCGACATGGAGCCGCCCGTGTGACGCGCGTGTGACGCGTGCCCCGCGTGCGCCGCGCGCCCCGCGCTCCGTCCGCTGCCCCGCGCCGCGCCCCCGCCACCCCGCGCGCGCCCGTGACAGAGACTTCTTTACGACACTTTTTAATCTATATATCGTAACAGTGCAATTCTAAACGCAATAATAGTTTGTATGTAATCTTTAAGAACGTGATCTCAGAATCCTGTCGAAAGCCTTTATGTCACAGCGGTGGCTCCGTTAGTGTCCTAGTGTTCTGGTTTTTAGAACTGTTTGATTCCTAGCCTCGCTGAGCGTAGTGGACTGTTACCGAAGCTTTGTGTTCTGTCTAGACGGTACATCGGTAAGCGCACGTTATGCACACAATTTTCCATTTTGTACACGACTCACAAACATGTCGACAGAGCAATGGTGACGATCGCAATAAGTATTAGTGTAGTGGTGGAGAGTTCGACGGCGGCAGGGCGCGCGGCTGACTGCTGCGCGTCGTGCGCGTGACGACTGCGTGACGACTGCGTGCCGACAGCGTGACGACAGCGTGACGACAGCGTGACGACAGCGTGGCGACTGCGTGACGCCTTAGTGCCGCGTGCGACGCCCTCCGCTCTAGATATGGTATAGTAAGGAGAGGCGTTGGTCGCCAATGATCGCAACTACAGTGACGTAACTTTTGCGTGTCAAAAGACATTTCTACGTTAATTGTAATGTATAACGAACGAATTTTATATTAGAACACAATACTCGTATGTAATAACATAATGTCTCACTGCCATCGTAACTGTATTGTAGTCGGAGGTCTGTCTCTACTGGTTTAGTTGATGTTCACATCTGTGTTTGTATCCTGTCCGAGTGACGATATTCGTAATATATTTAGGGTTTTATAAACTTTATTCAATCTATTGTTTCTATTAATTCAGCTTTACAATTTTGGATAGATATTTCGTTTTAGAATCAATTTTATATTTATTATTTATTTCTCGTCGGGAAGCGTTCTCTGCTCTTGCAAACGTTACTTCTGATGGCGTTTGTTTTGTAAAAAACTTAGCGAAATTTGTTTGATCAATGAGAAATGATGGAACTTAGTTGTGCCTAATTTGTTACCTCGTAGTCGGTATGTAATGTTACAAATTGTTGTGGTCGTATGATTATTAGTAGATTAAATTGCTCTCTTGAACCAAAATGAGTGAACTTAAATATTTGAGAGTGAAAAGTCTTTTATAATATTAAATTTAATGGGGTTTGAAGGACTATGGCTTTTGGTTTGAGATGTCAGGTATTGTATGTAAAGGTTGTTGGACTGGTATATACAGCGACCATATTAGGATCTACGTGGTAGTGCCATATTCTGTCAAAATTGCTTTCAAAAGATCAATTTGTGGAACTAGCCACTTTTCTGTTTACCATACATTGTTGCTTTGGTTGTCAATCATACTAATGATATATAGAAACATCGTGTTTGACAATATATTCACAATTGATTAAAAAATGATGATTGATTACAGAAAACATCGAGCAGTTGATAAACATAAATTAATTCAACTGTTTTATATGGTTGAGTTCCAAATTACGGTATGGAAAATATTGATAATTAGAGAATTTATATCAATTTTGACAGAATATGTGCTGAGAAAAATTCAATAATAAGAAGTTTTCTAACAACAGCACAGAGTATTGCATTTGTTAAACTGAAGCCAAATATTGTGCCAAAAATCATTCACAATAGTGATGGTGTTAAGCAAAAGTGAAAGTTACCATGGGAGATATCGAATAAATAATTTAAAAAATATTCATGCATTTTATTTTATTTCCTTCCAACATCCATGATCAGACGCCTAAAAACACACATCTGTGTAATTGCTAAAAAAAATTATGAGGCGCTAAAATAGTTTCTCGCAGCTCTCTCTCCGCAGCAGCAAGGTTCGTATGACATAACCTCCACAATATTATCGTAACTTTACAACATACTTAAGTTTTCATTTGAATACTTCTTCAAAAATATAATTATATGCAACGATACAATTTAATTTCACGGAGTTCCTTTCTCGCATACGAGCACTGGACAGCACTTGGGAAAGCATTCATATTTGTCCATGTTTTACCATGGCCGGCAACCCGCGAGTGACAAATCTGGTGTTACTTACGTCTAGACTACAGTAACTGCTTACTATCAGGTGGGCCGTAAGCTTGTTTGCCTGCTCAGTGGTATAAAAAACAAACCGCATCGGAGTTGGTTCAGAGCCGAGTGTGAAAGGCATGTCGCGGGGTGGACCCTGCATCGAAACGAATGTCTCTAAAAAACAAAAATCAACGATGTAGTAAAATCAATACGAAGACTTCGAAATAATTACAACATATTTATAATACACATTGGAATGTCGTAGTGCCACGCTGTTGTCAGCCATGACTCAGCAAGAATGGGCTCATCCCGGTTGGTACCACTGTGTTACAGAAGATCGACGTGAAGCGACAGCTAAGCTGTCGCGTTTCGTTCGGTGAATAGACTGCCGGATGCTCAATACCCCTTTCCTCTTCCTGTCCTTTTTCCTTCTCGCTCCCCTCCCGATCTGATAGGCTGGCAACATATCGATGATCCAAATGTTGTCGATGTTCACGGGCGTCGGTGATCACTTATCATCAGGTTTGCTCGTTTGCCGGACCTATACTATAAAAAAAAATAAAGAGGTTGTCTATTGGGTGGTTTTTTTTTTTTGTTGTTTATTAATTACCCCATCTGGGTCAAGGAAGTTCTTTCGCAGCGATACTCAACGCAGCCTCCCTAAACCGTAGTAGTAATGACAGTGCCATAAACAACAAGCCGTTTAAATCTTCAAACACAGCATTTGAAAACAAGTTAAACAAACCGCGATAGTAATATAATCAAGTAGAAGTAACACCAGTACCTTAGTACTTATTTATTTATTGAATTAAGGTTCTCCAATAGTATACACATTATTACAACTAATACCATGCTTTACTACTGTTATATTCTGATGTATATACCATTTATATACTACTTTATTACAAGTAGTAAAATCGACTCAAAAGATTTGGGATCGCCACCAAACCGGAGACTCGGATAGCCTCCTGGATGGCAACATCATTCCTGGGCGGCTTAACATTGTTCTGTAATACCTGGGAACTTCACATGACCCTCCGGTCTCGCCCGGGTTGGGGCGGCAGCAAAAACAGAACAGATAGAGCATCTATGGGCGCGAATTGTCTAGCTCCTGTCAGCTGTAAAATTATGTCGGCTTGACTGAATCTCCATGCCCAGGATGAACCCGATTAGCGACACATTTACGAGAGTCACTGTGAGGGTTGTAAGGAGGTTAAAAACCTCTGTCTGCGCTATCCAGACGGATAGGAATATCCTAACGATAGGATTTTAATTTTAATTACTATACCACTAACGCCATCTATTGTTCATTTAGAGGAAATGCGAAAGAAAAAAATTACGTTCACAAAATATCGGGCGGCGCGGTAATTTTTCGATAATAGTGAACGTTTTAAAAATCTTACCGCCTTGCTCAAATCTGAATCTTCCCCCTCTCAGTAAATAATGTTTTTGTATTGGCAAACGCAGAAGTGATGTAGGCTAACCATAGTATAACTACGCCACAGAAGCAGTCAAAATTAATACTAAAACCTTAATATAATTAATAATTATCCTTTACAGTCCCTGTGGTGCAGTTGGTTAGGCGCCGGCTGTAAACGAGAGACCGCGGGTTCGATCCCCGCACTTGGCTCAGTGTTTATGTGTTCCACAGGTATTTGTTTCGGGTCTGGGTGTTTGTGAGACCAAAAAGCCTCTCGTTGTTTCTGACTACCACGACACAAGACTCGATTTAAGTGTCTGGTCAGGATAATGTATGTGACTGTTACGTGTATTTAGGTATTTATAAGAAAGAGGAAGCCTTTTCCCAACACTGGGCTCCATTCACAGGCTAAAAATGGGATGTTTTTTTAATTGATTTACCCCGAAAACAGCCAACGGCTTATATTACGTCATGTGATTTCCGCGCGCATGAACAACTGCAACATTTAGATCTTATGTGAGTTGCCAGCCTCAATCGGAAGGGGTAAGAGAAGAAAAAAACGACGGTAGGTGGAAAGGGACATTGGGTCCGTCTCTGAGTCTCCACCTACTGTTAATATTACTATATCTGGATACAATCAAACCGGCATAATAGTGACGACTGACGAGAAATAGCCATCTCATATCGATGGATTCTTTATCCGGACTAATGTCCCATTTACACGGGGAGATATTCTGGTGGCGAGAATCGTATGCATTTATCGCATGACATAACCGCCATAATATTATCGTATTCTGATAAATGTTTACACGATGCAACTTTCTTATATCCTTACAATAATCGCATATTCGAGACGACAAACTCTCCCCTGTAAATGGGGCTTTAGCATTGCAGTCACTTTGTCGAGCCAAAATTAAAAAAAAAGTGTAAAAAGTCTCCGGCAATCTCTTTTAAATCTGTTTTGATAATATTTTTTACTTATAATCTGATTTATTCCCATTAAAGTCACACATATTATTGAATGCGTTCGCTAAATGGCTTATTTTCGTGTTATTCGTTGTTGAAACCTGACTGCTGTGTTTGAAGGCACGATGATGCAATAAATTGTGTGATTTGGCGCCACTATATGCCACGGACGTTACGATGCGGCGCCAGAACTCGTCCAAACACTTTGTTACCACCTTGTGAATAGTTAACTAGCGCTGCGACGCGGATTCGGCTGGGGTATAATTTAATAATATATCAAGTGAAGCGTTCAACGTCTGTCTATAAGGAGGACTGTCGACCTGTTAAAGGTTGCGGGAAGTCGATTAATGCAGGCAGAATTACAGAAGGCCTATGTTCAGCATAGGGCTTCTTATAGCTGAAGAGAGAGAAAGAGAATACGTGTAACAGTCACACATATATCTCTGACCTCACAGTGAAATGTCAGCCATATCGTCAGTACCTATTAAAAAGTGTGAGTTTTCTTGGATTCGTAATTCAACATCCAGGCCCTAAATAATATTTTATCTCTTTAAGCAGTTTCAATTAAAAATAAGGCTACCCATATCTCAATTCAAGAGCTATGTTTGCATTTAAAGTAACGATTCTACGGTATCAGTACATTTTTTATAGATAAAAGGTACTTAAAGACCTCCCTGTACCTCAGACGACGCTTAAGCATAATTTCATGATGGTCAGATTAGGTTTATAAACATAACAAACGAAGTTATATTCATATGTAGGTATAATACAATGTTCAATAGTAAACGTAGTAGGCATTTAAATATGCCAGTTGTGTGTAGTGAGCACTTATATGAATGTACATGATGTTGGAAAAGAATATATGAATTATGATAACACAATCGTCGTATTATTTTGACTATTAATAATTTATTCTTAACTGCACACAGAAAGGAGAAACATACAAACATAATACAAATTAAGAAAAAAGTACAGATGGCGGTATTATCTCTGGGCGCTTTCTTACAGACAACCTTTGGGTGGATACTGGATATAACATAAGGAAAATATATTTGGGCAAATTTTGTCACCCAATGGGTACCTGATGGTCGACGCCGCCGCGGCAGGCCCAAGAAACGCTGGCGAAACGACTTGCATGCTTTCGAGCCCATGTGGCTTGAAATTTCTTTAAAGCGTGAACTGTGGAGGGAGAGGGGGAGACCTTTGCCCAACAGTAGAATGATATAGGTTAAAAAAACACAAGGAAAACAAGACAGATTAATTTAATATATAGAGATACTATAAATTAGGATATTATTGTGTGATAATGTGGCGCCGGAACATCCAGTTCGACAACATTATTGGCTTTTGTCTATTATTCTTTATTATCTTAATGTAGACCTTTATTCGCATTCTTGCGACATTTTAATGTATGCCATGTTTATATTAATATAATATACGAACAACAAGACTATATATTATCGATCGAATTCCTTCAGTGACATTAAATAATGCAGTTTGTCTGTCTTTTGCATACCTAAATAGCGAGTGGGTGGTTTAGTCTAGGCATCCATAAATATAAACCCGAAAGACAGTTTGTTTGTTGTCACTATCCGAACATCATGAGTTTTTGCGTCCAATTTGTCACTGGAACCGACAAAGAAGAGAAAGATTAAAGAATTGACATCCCGCGAGCTATATTTAAAACTCTAATTCGTCTCATTTTGATGCCGATTTTGTGTTTATATAGAAAGAATTTCGTTCATATCGCAGTGTTGAAAAGCAACGAAGACTATAGGAATCGAAAAATAACAAACGACAAAGTGCATTTATCGTGCCATCAGATGCTTTATTGCCAATTAGCAATATCAATGTAAGAAGACAAATTGGCAGACACGATAAGAACGCTATTTATTATTTAATTGGTTATTTATTAATTAATTATTATTTATTTTTTTATTGTTATCATTTTCTTAGTGTGCCATGACGGAACAATAAATATAGCGAACGTGAAAGCGATAACAGCGAGGGTAGGATAACTTTATGCGCCTAATTAAGGATTATGTAGAAAGTCATAAATTCTTCAATTAATATGCACGCGTGTGCATATTCGTATCCGCCTAGAGACCATGTACATAGACAGTAATCCTGCAAATATGCACTGTGACTCTCGCAAGTGGGTCGCATTCTAGCCTTAGTCAACGTATATCTGAATTTCACAAAATTGCATCGACAGTTGGCTTGGCGAGTGTTGATCGTCTCTCTCGGCAGTCACTGGCATATAGATGGCTATATACTGCACTCCATGTTTCCGACAGTACATGGTTTACCTAGTGGTGTGCCCATAAACATCTACTATACAAAATTACATACATATGTACATAAGCTGCACGACATATCCCATAGGGGTAGGCAGAGATTATGAATCGACTCTATTCGATCCTGACATATTACTTCACACGCACTTTCATCAATCTCTTCATGCATTCTCGTCGGTTCATTCACTATACTAAGTTCTCACTTCAAAATGGGAGTGAAAGGAAAAAGAACATGAAAGAGTGGAAAACAATGGAATGCCAAGCATTGCTTTGTGATTCATTATATTGTTTTTGTTTTTACTACTGGAAGACTGTCCTGCCCTCACTGGCCATTCATTGCAATAAAGAAAGAAAAATAGGCCTCCACCAAGTATTTTCATAGAGATCTTTTGGAAGCAGCTTACACTCAGTGACTTTCTGTACCTAATCAAGGTCGCCTGTCCACCTTCTCAGCATCCGACACTTTGTTTTGCGAACTTTATTTTTTAAATATGTTTCGACCACATGTAATGGCCACAATATGTGTGCACTGTCATGTAGGCGGAACATCGCGACCCGCCCGGTTTTGCCCAGTCTAGGCCCGCCCGCGCGAAAGTATCTTAGACATCAGACATCAGTCGGGGGCAAGATGTGGTCAAATATTGTAGTGCTGTGTGTGTTTGTATCTGCAGCTTCTGCTTCTTACTACGTCGGACCTCATCTGCCAAAACCTGAAAAATTTAGTAAGTATTTCTTTCAATTTATGGTGATTGGTTGTGGTCAAGAATCATGACTAAGGAAATTAATGGCTGGTGAATGGACCAAAACACATAATCATTTTATTAAAAATGTTTTTTTTTTTAATAATCCTTTCTCTTGTAATATAGCCATGGAATAAGCCACTATCAAATAATTAGACCGAAATAAAGGTGCAACAAAAGGATAGGGTTAGGCCATTGTCTAATACGCCAGAGTGTATTGTGGATGAGTCGAGCTTACAAGTCATTATAATTCTTGTAAAAATTAAAAACTTAATAAAAAGAAAATCTATTGAAAAACTACCAAGTGTAGTAGCATTTTAAAATCTTGATAAAATACGAAAATGTTTGATAAATGCGTACTTCAGTACGTCGTGTCAAAGTACTTTAATAAATAATTGAAAAAATCTTCTTCAAGGAATTCGATCATATTTCTTGAAAAATAGACCTGTTTTGATTTAATTTGGTATCCAGTTCTTAAGCTTATCTAACAATGCAAAACGTCAATTTAAATATCAAATTATGGATATCACTAGTCACAATGCTACTAAATGTGGGTCAAAGTAGATTTTTTTGTAAATGTTTTTGTATTGCAGTAAATGGCGAGACGAGCATGTCTTTCGCCTGATGGTAAGCGATACGACCGCTCATGGACAGCATCAAAAGCAAACAACAACAAAGGCATTCCACTGTGCTCGCCATCCTAAGACATGAGATGTTAAGTTTCATCATGGCCGGTAGTTACACTAGCTACAATGTCCTTCATTCCGGAACACAACAAGGCATTTACATTGTTGTTTGTTTGGAGAAATAAATATTGCGGTGGTACCTACCCAGGCGGCCTTTCACATACAGGGTATACCAAGACTGCTACCGAAAATGAAGCCAGGTGGTAGTTTTAGTGACTACAGACAGGATGCAACTGAAAATTTTGCACAAAAACGCGACGATTATTTTTTTAAATGTTTTAATATCACTGTGTTTGGGTGGTAAATTCAAAGATTTTGCTAAAATTATGATTAAAAGCGTTACGTACATTATTTTTTTAGGAAAATGTATGTATTTACCACCCAAATACTTCGCTACGTTCTTTCGTCGCTTTTTTTGCAAAAAAAATTATTGTATTGTGTCTAAAAGCTAGCTAGCCTACTATAATCTACTATACGGGTAAAAGCGCGAGGCATAGGTGATCGGCTGGCACCGACCTCAAAAAAAAATGTTTGTATATTTAGGTATTATAGATTTAATAAAAGATTAATTTTATTTCCCTCTTTTTATTACACTTTTGAAGTCGGTTTAATTTTTTTAAATTATTTTGTTATTTAATTAATTAAATTTAATTGAAATAATTTATTGAATCTTTAAAAATGTCCAACATCATTTAGATTCAGTCATTTTTTTATTGTACCACCTGGTTCTGAGAAGTTTTACCAGAAGGGGTAGCCAAAGGAGTTACCAGGACATCCAAGTTTGGCCTTGTGTGCTCCGTCCCACGATGTGATAGCCTATCGTCATATCGGGTACAAATTTCTGACTCCGCACTGATAATTAAAAATGGTTGTTATATTTATCAATGATTATTTTTTAAACAGAAGGCACACCAGGCTGCTACATTACTGAGCTCGACGAAGTAATTCCACTGGACCAGGCCAAGTCTTCGAAGAGTGAATGCCTGGAGTACTACTGTAGCGCCAAGACCATATCCTACACCTTGTAAGTAAACACAGTACAATAAGAAAATAGCAAAAGAAGGTAAATCATCCGGTAAATCTTGGATAACAAGTCTTAGAGACGAAAAGGGAGAAAAGCAACAAAACAGAGACAAAATAATCGGTATTTGCTCAGAGTTTTACAAATCCCTGTACAGTACCGATTCACAACAGACCACCAATTTTATTACATTTCTTTATTTTATTTATAAAAGGTACTTTGTCTAGAATTTAGCAAATAAAGAATTTTGGAAAACCATTCAGAATTAAACAAGTTACAAACGTTTATATCTTGTAGTGGGAGTAAAAGAAAAGGTGTGCAAAACAAACTAGTGACGTCACTACGCGTAACATACATTACAATGTGCGCGTGTGCAAGAGACGGTAAGATGTCCGTACTACACTCCCACTGTTTAATTTAAAATTACTAATACTTGCCTCATGTTACAAGTTACTTTTACTACTTGTCTACTATATTTATTTACTGTTTTGGCAGAAATGTTTTATTGTAATAGTATTTGTGTACGCAAGATAATACAAAACATCGAACAAAGTCCAATAGCATATTGATACAGACTATACGCCCCGTTAGTAGTCACTAAATGTATTCACCTCTATTGCTTTAATAATGGTAAAATACCTAATAGTATCCAACGGACACCGGCCTTCATACTGTATACATGTATCAGCCTGTATACGTTGCACTACAGGGCACGGGCCTCCTGTACTGTTGTAATAATAATAAGAAAAATGTTATTTATATAAAGATTGAATAAATAAAAAGAGATGTTGACTGTCAAAAGTGTATAATTGTACTGAAAACTAAGGCTAGAAAGACAACATTATATTATCAAAATTAGAAAATAATACATTTTTCTACTATCCAGTGTTAATATAAAGAAATAACCACAACGGAGATTACATTTCTCCAACATGTAAGATCGGGAGTACGATTGCCTTCATACAGATGGTGAAAAATCCGTTAAAGCAACAAATAAACTGAAGAGCAAGTATCGGGTGCAGAATATAGAGAGGCTAATATAATTTTGTTGACTGACCATCGCTCAACGGTAAATACTCTAGATTTAATGACGGATTAAAATAACTATACTTACCTCCTCAAAAACAATTGAATGTGGTGCACTTTTGTACTGCGGCCGATGTTACGCTTTATACTTTTTTCTACTCTTTAATTATGGAACAAACCATGCTTTTCACATATCTAGGACTATAAGCGTAAGCCCTTTCGAAAACCAAATAAATAACTATTAAAGAATATTTTCATTCTTGCATTAATAGTGTTTTATGTTGAATATTCCAGGTGTCCATTTGTGGATGTAGTGCCCCCGTGCAAGGTGGTGGAGGATAAAGAAAAGCCGTACCCGGACTGCTGTCCTCGAAACGACTGCCCAGCTGACGACATCAGGCCACCGGCCAACTAATTATATGTAGAATAAAAAATAGAAATAAAAAATGAAATTGTTACTGTTCTAAATCATTTCTTCCCCTACCTAGAAAGTGGTAGAGCCACGCTGTTCTTACTTATAACTTAGCAGGGCTCATCCGGGGCGGTACCACTGTCTCACAAGAAATCGACGTGAAGCGACAGCTTCGTTGTTGCGTTTCCTTCGGTGAGTGAGATTGCCGGATGCCCAATATTGCTCTTCCCATCCTTTTTCCTTCCCGATCCAGTGCAAATCGGGCCGGCAACACATGCATGATCCAGAATTGTGGGTGTTCATCGGCGTCAGTGATCACTTACCATCAGGTGACATATCGACATATATATTGTATGTGCTAACATACAAGGCGAAACGTGGGTGTCCTGGTTGCATCTCTAACTATCCGTTCTGGGAAAAAGGCGTGATTTTACGTATATATGTTTCACTAACTGTCTATTGCTCCTCTGTTTATCAACACGTCGTCGAACCTATAGCGAGCCCGATTTCTTATGAACGTAATTTTTTTCTTTCACATTTCCTCCTATTGAACAATAGATGGCGTTAGTGGTATAGTAATTAAAATTAAAATCCTATCGTTAGGATATTCCTATCCGGCTGGATAGCGCACACAGAGGTTCTTAACCTCCTTACAACCCTCACAGTGACTCTCGTAAATGTGTCGCTAATTGGGTTCATCCTGGGCATGGAGATTCAGTCAGGCCGACATAATTTTGCAGCTGACAAGAGATAGACAACTCGCGCCCATAGATACTCTATCTGTTCTGTTTTTGCTGCCGCCGCAACCCGGGCGAGACCGGAGGAGTCATGTGAGGTTCCCAGGTATTGCACAATTTTAAGCCGCCCAGAAATCATGTTGCCATCCAGGAGGCTATCCGAGTCTCCGGCTCGGTGGCGATCTGAAATCTTTTGAGTCGTATTTACTACTTGTAATGAAAAAGTATATAAATGGTATATACATCAGAATATAACAGTAGCAAAGCATAGTATTAGTTGTAATAATGTGTATACTGTTGGAGAACCTTTATTTAATAAATAAATAAATAAATAAGTAGTTAGGTACTGGTTTTACTTCAACTTGATTATACTAATATCACGGTTTGTTTAACTTGTTTTCAGATGCCACAGTCTGTGTAATTGAAGATTCAACCATGTTTGTTGTTGGAAGGCTGCGTTGAGTATGGCTGCTAAAGAACTTCCTTGACCCAGACGGGGTAATTAATAAAAAAATAAAATTAATTTACCCAATGGACACACTGGCTGTTTTTTTATAGCATAGGTCCGGCAAACGAGCAACCAGTCCACCTGATGTGTAAGTGATTAGTGCCGCCCATGAACACCCACAACATTTGGATCATCGATATGTTGCCAGCCCATCAGATCGGGAGGGGAGCGGGAAGGGAAAAGGACAGGAAGAGGAAAGGGGTATTGGGCATCGGGCAGTCTATTGACCGAACGAAACGTGACTGCATAGCTGTCACTCCACGCCGGTCTTCTGTGAGACAGTGGTACCACCTAGGACGAGCCCATACATTCTGAGTCATGGCTGACAACAGCTTGGCTCTACCACTCGCTAATGTGTATTAAAATATGTTGTAATTATTTGCAAGTCTTCGTATTGATTTTACTACATCGTTGATTTTTGTTTTTTGGGGATATTCGTTTCGATGCAGGGTCCAACCCGCGCATGCCTTTCACACTCGGCTCTGAACCAACTCCGCTGCTATTTGTTTTTTATACCACTGAGGAAGCAAACAAGCTTACGGCCCGCCTGATAGCAAGCAGTTACCATAATCTAAACGTTTGTAACACCAGATTTGTCACTCGCGGGTTACCGGCCGTGTTTAAACCTTAATAACTTTTTAGGTGTTAATAACGTTATTAATCTTGTTCATTGTTATTTCAGGTGTGGCGATTTCTACTTACCACCTGGATCAAGTTACTCCTGCTATTTATATGTAGACGAAAATGAATGCTTTCCCAAGTGCTGTCCAGTGCTCGTATGCGAGTAAGGAACTACGTGAAATTAAATTGTATCGTTGCATATAATTATATATTTTTTAAAGTATTTGAGTCTGTTAATTCTGTCTGATTTTTTTTATACTGTCCCAATGGTGCACTGATGCGTCAAAAATAAATATATACATCTATCTTGTCGTACATAGTCCTGATCCCATTATTTATAATTATTATAAGTCCTATAAGTTCCATTGCTGGGCATCCGCCTCCCTCCCTTCCTTCCATTTGTCACGGTCGGATGTTGCTTGCCGCCATTATAGGAATTAAAAGAATGCAATAAATCTACATTCTTACTATAAAGTATAAGCATGTTGTTTCCGAGAACTAGCGAGTAAACGTAACAAGCCGAACAACAAAAATCTATGTCAATAATCCGAGGTGATTCCCCGTTTAAGCGCCATTTACACGGGGAGAGTTTCTCGCGGCGAGAATCGTATGCAATTATCGCATAGCATAACCGCCATAAGATTGTCGTGTTCTGACAATGTTTATAGAATGCAACTGTTATATATCCTCACGATAATCATATCATCGAGGCGAGAATCTCTCCCCGTCTAAATGGAGCTTTACGATTGTTGTGATGAAGGAAGTTTTAGCATGTTTATAATAGATAATAATATCATACCGAAATATGAGCAACATAAAAAACTCAAAATATGCATACAAAAAATGATAAAAATACGCACGAAAACCAAGGAAAACTGGTAAAATATACAATATAAATGCATTTTTTTTTAAAAGCAAAGGACAAAAGGAGTTTTACATTTATTTTTCATAACGAAATCAGCACAAAATCAGTAAATTGGCGTAATTTATTCATTTCATGAATTCCCCCATCAATTATAGTTTAAAACAATAAGTGCATTTTATAAAACGGTTTACGTAATTAAACTTTTAGTCGGCATTAACGTATTTTTTTGTGTATATGTACGAAAAAACTGTAACAGTTAATTTTACACTTATCAAGAGGGTAACCCATCGAAAAATATAGTAATTATAGCAAACAAATGCACGATCACTAGATTTTAAGCAAAATATGCAATAATCGCTAAAATGGGGTAAATATACAATTGCATTATATGCAAATATGCAAATGCATATAATCTGGTCGCTATTAATAAGATGGCATCATTTACAATCAGTTTCTATTATCTCGCGAGTATACAAATCATCTAAAAAATGACGCAGCGATTGAGGAAAACATTATTGACTTTGCACGACCTATTCGTAAGTTAACTCATAAACTGGAATGCCTAGCCACACGATAAATATGAAGGTCGTGGCGGAATAAAAGATGAGATATCTTTGTCAGTTTAGTAATAATATTCGCGATGTTAGTAAGGGCGGTGGTGCTGTGTGCCTGCGTGGAAGTCGCTTTGGGTGCCCTCTCCATAGTTCCTTTGGAACCCAAACCGGAGAAATACAGTAAGTATATAATTTACTATCTTATATATTTTGAATGCGTTTTATGTCACTCACATATACTTTAATGTACATCAAAATGAAAGAAACTTATAAATCACTTAAAACATGTTACATATAAATGACTGCCTCGGTGGCGTAGTGGTACTACGGTATGATTGCAGAGCTGAGGTCTCGGGTTCGAATCCCGGGTCGGGCAAAGTGATATTGGATTTTTCTATTCATTATCAGCCCGGAGTCAGGAATTTGTGCCCGATATGGCGATGCGAGCCTATCGCCATCAGCCCCTATCACATCGTGGGACGGAATATACAAGGCGAAACGTGGGTGTTCTGGTAGCACCTCTGCCTACCCCTTCTGGGAAAAAGGCGTGTGTTTATGTATGTATGTATGTACATATAAATAACGAAGGATTGCTTACTTTGTGAAATAAAACCAATATTACAAATTTTATCGCGAGTTATTTATAATTTATCTTGATTTTATTATGTCTCATAATTTATTAATACCGACGGACACGTATTGTACGTCCTGTATAAATAATGTGATTTATAAAAATGAACAGCTTTATTAAGTGTTACGAGTTATCGGAGGTGGTGTCGCTAATCGCTATAACTTGTTTTTGTAACCGACTTTAAAAAAAGGAGTTTCTCTATCCGACTGTATGTTTTTAATGAGATATTGACAATTGGCTCTGCCAAATACCAAAGGATTTTTTCAAATTACCGGTTACTATACCGGTCAATCTTCTGTCTCCCCTCTCTCTCTCTCTCTCAGTCTACGCATCAAGTTAAATTTTTATACCAAATATGTAAGCCTGTGGTTCCTTCTCTGACTCCAGCCACAGGGATCCCACTGTTGAACATAGGCGTCCCCCAAGGCCATCCATATCGACTTGTTGGAAGTGGCCTGCATCCACTGCAAGCTTCAATCATCTAAAATCTCAATTCTTTGGCCATTTTTTAGACACAATTAAACTTACAGAGTATTTCCCATTGATCTAGAATCATGACATTTGAGAAGAAGCGAGGTATATTGTAGATAAATAAATTTCTTAAAAATTAAGTATTTGTTCGAAAATCATATAATAAGACCATTTTTACGATTACAAGCTTAAGTACACTTGTGATCGGAAATTCCTGATGAAGTTTACTGATGTATGTATCAACATTTTTGAACCGCAAACTTAAATGTTTCTTAAGCCGACTTCTCCTTTTCTTATTTCTTTGGTTATTCTGTTTTTCCTCTATTATAAAATTGGATCTAGTTATACATTAGTTCCAGTTAATTGAGTGTGTGCCAGAGAGTCTCACCAGTGTCGGTCATTTTGTTGTACGGCTACGGAACCCTGAGACGCGAATCCGACTCGCACTTGACTGTTTTTTTTTATTTTTTATTGACGAGACGCGCAAGTCGCTGATTTACGTCTGCTCAAAAACAGGGTCAAAAATTGATATTAACGTTATTGCAGCACAAAAAATCTGAGCATTGAAAATTATTATTGTTTCAACGCGCGCATATAGTTTTATCATAGGGTTATATTAACAACGTGATTACTTTTTTGTTTATGTCTGTTATTTTAATGTGTTAATCGAATTTATAAAAAGGAGGACGGTCGCAATTTGTCGGAATCTTTTTTTCTTTTATATCCACTTGACTTCTGTATCCACTTGACAATAGATGGCGTTGTATTTAAATTCAAGGGATTTTACGAATCGGTGTATTAAAACTATGGTATATTCGGACTGCAAAGTTATTCGAAACGGCTATTGAATATTATATAAAATGTTCGGATCGGGTGGGAAATTAAAAGATACAAATTATTGTATTAGTGCAATGTATTTTATACATTTTCCTTTTACAATCACTTAAAAACTCGTGATTGATGAAACTATCGGGAGATCAATTATTTTACATACGTATCCGTAAATGAATCCTATATAATTAGGTCTCACAATAAGCAGGCTTGACGCAAATATTCTAGGGACGCCCACATAACCAGATCGAATACTTACCTACCTAAATGCTGTGTACTTCTTTAACTGGCACAACACAATCGGACTTTAGAATTTAAGTTCTTATTTGTTAGTGTACGGTACACATATTGCTATGAATTGTTTTCAGAGCACATCGAAGGCTGTTACATTAAGGAGTTCAACGAAGTCATCGCGACCTACACAGCAGCTGCGTCGAAGAAGATGTGCCTGGAGTACCGCTGCGGACCAAATGACGTCCAGGAGGCGACGTGAGTGATAAAAAAAACTTTCGGCCACTCCATATAATCTTTAAGCCAGCAATATTTGACAGCCTCTGTGGCACAGTTAGTTAAACGCCGGGTGTGAAACGAGAAGCCGCGGGTTCGATCCTCGCACCGAGACAAATGTTTATGAGGCCCGCTATTTGTCTCGGGTCTGGGTGTTTGTGAGACCGAAAAGTCTTTGTTGTTTCTGATACCTACGACACAATTAAATGACTTTAATGTGGGGTCAGGACTATGTGTGTTGTATTTATTATATTTTTTTCGTCCCACTGCAGGGCACGAGCCTCCTCTACAATCGTGAGTTCGATTAACAGGACTTATATTGTATGAAATGAAATGAAAACATTTATTGAACCCATAAAATATCATACATTATTAAGATTCAGTCACTTTTTCTTTTTTCGCTACCACCCGGTTCACAAGGCTGTTTTTACCAGGGAAGAATGGACAAGAAACTCTAGCGTTGCTCTTTTTAAAACAAGTTTACAATACAGTGATCATACAGGAGTCAACCACGCTGGCGTAGTGCCGGTTGGTGGGCCTCGCATACCATGAAAAATCTTATTATGCTCTCTATGTTCTACAGGTTTCCTGACGTTTTTTTCCTTCACCGTTAGAGTTTGTGGTAGTTGTCTATCAATACACACTTGACTCGGTTGGCAGGTGTGCTCTAGGATTCGAACACGTGATTATTGTCTCGGCAGCCACGTCTGGTCCGTTACCAACACGCATTATTCATAAGGACAATTGCCTATCTAGGATACAATGTATTTTTTTCTTCCCATTTCAGGTGTGGTGTTTACGTACTACATGAAGAAAATAAGAAAACCTGCTTTTTATTCGAAGACAAAGGGAAACCCTACCCCGATTGCTGTCCGCAACTCAAGTGCAGCGGGGACCAAGCTTAGTCAAATCTTGTTGAAATTGTTTTAATTAAATAACTTAAATTTCGCCATTGGCAAAATATAACCGATTTTGTATTAGTGACGTTTTTATTTAGTTCTTTATTTCAAAGCGAGACCGCAGCTGGCATTACGAAAAACCCTTAACCAGCGAGCATCCATGAAAAATATATGAAAAATTTAAAACTGATGCATTTTTTAATTAAAATAATTGCGAGCGATAACTCAGTTCTGCATTTGAACATTTTTATAAACTCAAAATCACTCAAATACCCCCTAGCCCATACCCCTTCTTCTCTCCCTAACTTTAACACTGTAGCTTAAGCTTACTGAACCTAATGTAAAAAGAACTATTGGAATTCTACTGAATTTTAAGGTCTACTCCCCAGGTTCGAAGATATTCATCAAACTTTCAACATTTAATCGGACCAAATGACAAGGACCAGCTTTTAATCAAAGAAAGAATAATCAAAATCGGGTCAACTAGTACAAAGTTATGAGGTAACAAACAGATTCAACAATAAAACAAAGATAGAATCGAATCTGGAACCTCCTCCTTTTTTGAAGTCGGTTAAAAAATCAGGACGTCTGCATACCTGAGGCCTTAGGCATAAATATTGAACAAAAAGCCTACGAACCCGCAATAGACCAGCAAAACACGCCGCTGTACTCGTAGAGACAGCCATCTCACATAGGGGGGGGGGGGGGGGGGGGGTTGACAAAATCCCAAAGAAAACAGAATCTTAAAATACGTTTTTATAATAAAACACAATTGAAAATGAAAATAATTTATTGAGTCCATTAAAATGTTCAACACAATTTAGATTCAGACATTTTTTGTTCTACCACCCGGTTCGGAAAGCGGTTTTCACTAGAGAAGAACGGGCAAGAAACTCTAGTGTTGCTCTTTTCAAAACCAGTTTACAATACAATGATAATCACAAAAGTCATAATAGGTTCAAATCAGTTTTTACGAATATTGTGTGATGTAATACGGCTGAGTGAAGCGAAGTCGTCCAGGATGAAGAATCATGCTTTTTTCGCCAACGCAGTGAATTTTAATGTGAGTTAAACATAATTATACAATATTAAGTCGAATTGAAATAAAACGAATTCTTACGGATTTTATGGCGAATTTGATTTAATTTAAATTTAATCAATGGAAGAGTCGGTAGGGATCGACCTCATCGAACCTACACCATCCAAATCGGTGACACCCTCAACAAGGGTCAGGTCAAAAGTACCCTGAACCCACGAGAATGAAGAGATTGATTTAAGTGGATGAAGCGAAAGTAGTATGTCAGGAGCGAGCAAAGTGGCGATCCATAGTCTCTGCCTACACCTATAGGATACAGGCGTGACGATTATCTATGTATGTATATATTGATTTAATTTTTACATGGTTTAAATTAAATCAAATTCGCAATAAAACCGTAAAAAATCGTTTTATATCAATGTGTAAGATTCGCGTAAATCCTAAAAAAACATTACAATATTATGTCAATAATGTTTCCAACAGGCCTTTATTATCGCACTTGATCACCGGACAGCAATCAGGATAGGGTTTTTCCATGGGGTCATAGATAGTGCAACTGTCGTTCTTTATTTTGGGACGGAATAAGTTGTAGTCGCACCTGAAAGTACAAATAAGATTATTGCGCTTTCGCAAACATAGAAAAGACATACCTTTTATAAAGTGTGACAAAAAAAACCCAGTCCGATCCAAGACGCGCATTCGGGTATCTCAATTGTAGAAAGTACTAAAAATAATACGAAAAAAATATATAATAAAAAAATTGTATTATTCAGCTTCTATTCTTTTTAATTTTTACACTGCCATCTCTTTTTTCTTCTTTTAAATCCATCCCATGTTTGTCTGTAAGATATAGCTATATGCGATACGACCGCCATTTGTACACATGTATTTGTACTTTTTTGTTATATTTTTTTTGTGTACAATAAAGATTAAAATTAATAAATAACATAAGTATCGTTAGTTATAATAAACATTTGAGTAATAATATTACCCTAAAATGCAGCAACGTTTTAAATTCTGACGATATACTTTCTGAAAATTCTGAAACGTTGCGCCGCACGTTGCTTGTTACGAAGGCGGTTAGCAGTGTAACGTGAGTTAACGAGTTTTCCTTATTTTTTCATTTATTTTATTAAGTTTATTTTTATCATATGCGAATATTTTAAACAGAACACATTAATGATGCGTGGTAACACCTTTGTCGATCGGACAGATTTTTTTCACCTATATATTGGCTCGACAAAGCGACTGCATGCATCTGGTGATAGTGCATTGCAATTCAAACAGTAGCATCACCAAACAACACCATGAATTACAAAGTAATGCTTAGCATTCCACTGCGCTCGCCATCCTGAGACATAATATGTAAAGTCTCATTATGTCCAGCACGTTACTGGCTACAATGTTCTCCAAACCGTAACACAACAGTGCATTTACACTGCTGTTTGAGGGGAGAAATAGATATTGCGATGGTACCTACCCAGGCGGCCTCTCACATATGAGATACCACCAGTGATTTCTTTACTCGCAGTCGGTTTGGACTACTAACAGTAAGAAGTATGGTTGTAATATACAGGGTATATCAACACTGCTACTGAAAACGAAGCCAGGTGGTAGTTTTTGTGACTACAGAGTACAGACAAGATGCAACTAATAATTTTACAAAAAAACGCCGCAATTTTTATTGTTGTAATGTTTTAAATATCATTGTATTAGGGTGGTAAATCTATAGTTTATGCAAAAATTGTAATTTGCGTCATTAAAAATAAAAGGGCGTACATTATTTTTTAGGAAAATATATGTATTTACCACCCAAATATGATAGAAAAAAATTACAAAACAATATTGCATTGTGTCCAAAGTCACTAAAACTACCACCTGGCTTCGTTTTCGGTAGCAGTTTTGATATATCCTGTAGGTATACTTACACCTCTGCCAACAAGCCGTCTTTGGTGCAGAGGTACAGGCCGCAAAACTTTTGAGATTGTACGTTCGCGCCAAACGGAATGATTCTGCGCAAATCGAAAACGTAACAGCCCTCTATGTCCCCTGAAAACAAATAACTCTACATTTAAATTATCATGGGTAAAATTATCAATGAAATGATTTCGGGTTCGAATCCCGGGTAGGGCAGTGATATTGGATTTTTTTATTCATTATCAGCTCGGAGTTAGGAATTTGTGTCCGATATCGCGATAAGCTCGCCCCCTACCATATCGTGAGACGGAACACAAGGTGAAATATGGGTGTGCTGGTGTCAGTTCTGCCTTTCTTCTGGAAAAAAGTTTATGTATGTACGCTTGTATTAAATTATCACTAAATTTAAAATATTACCAAACAAAGTAATGTTTTTTAAAAAAAATTAATATTTTATTTTTCACATACTTACATGCATCAGTTTTTTTATTTTATTTAACAGTAATGTCCTGTATCTATATGTATATTGTATAAATATACAGTCACTGTTCATAATTAAATAATTATCCTAAATAAAATAATCAAATACGAAACCTACTTCAAAAATTGTAATCTATTAAATTAATAACCGATAAAAAGAGAGAAATAAAATTAACCTTTAAAAATCTAAAACACCGAAATACGCCAACTCTCTCTCAATTTAATTTTTTGTGCCTTTCTACCTATCATTAAAATTATCGACTTCGACCAGCTAGATAGGTTAAGGATTTCTCTTTCGTCAGCCACAGAAAGTGCACTGCTGAACACATGGCTCCCCCAAGGATCTCCACATTGTCCTGTTGGAAGCGGTGCATCCAGCGATTTCCTGCAACCTTAACCAAGTCGTCCGTCCACCTTGAAGGCGGGTGTCAGACACTGCGCTAAGGACGGATAAAAATGCCGAAACAAAATAGTAAACTTGTATGTGAAAAGGATTGGCCACCCCTACTGTATTTCAAAAACTAATAAACTGATTTTGATGAAACTTGAAATGCACCTAAGATACATTATCCTTAACACAACTAAAAACATTTTTGCGATCCGACTTATACTTTTTGAGATATGAGCCGACAAACATACAAATATATTACAAATATACATACACTTATGAAATTTGGCACACATGAATAAAAATTATATAGAGGCAAAAAGAACAAAAACTGTGCAATCCTGATAATATTACATGCATACAAGTCAAATTATTAATGTCCTTTTTGGATTCGATTAAAAATGAAGTTAATTTTCAAAATCTTACAATATAGTTTCGGTCTGATTCGGAGGTCCCGCGCAAGGAACACCAAAGCGCCCATCGCCACCGCAAAGCAGGCACACAGCACCACCGCCTTTACCAACATCGCCATCGTTATGAACACTGTGGACAATTTAATATTTCAGGACTTGTGACAATTATACTTTTCTATCATCAATATACAATAATATTTTTGTTAAAATAAGGAAACGGTGAATTTATCGCGACCAGGCAGCATGCACCAGCGCAGTGAACGGGGTGTATCGAATCAAGGATGATTTGCAATTTGCATAAATTTTCCTAAAGAAAAGCATCAATGGTTACAAATCAGTATTTTGTTAATAAAGAAATAAAATAAACAAATACACTCAACAGTCACATATGCACATAGTCCTGACCCCAGACTAAGATCGAGTCTTGTGTCGTGGGTATCAGGAACTACGAGAGACTTTTTGGTCTCACAAACACCCAGACACGAAACAGATAGTTGTGGTTTAAACAAACATTTGTCTCGCTGCGGGGATCGAACCCACGGCCTCTCGTTTCAAAGCTGGCGTCTAACCAACTGCGCCACGGAGGCTATCAAAAATATGTAAAAAGATTTTCAGACAACCTTGCGACACACGTATTAACTAACAATGGTAGAATTTATCTTGCGCGACTTCATTTATAACTTTAGTCGAACGCCCAACTGAGTTATCGCTCGCAATTATTTTAATTGATCGATCCTGATATACAGCACTTTGGCCTCTTTCACATATAAAGGGGAGAAGGGGGCCCTTTAACAGTGAGATAGATTTGAACTTGTTGTCTGATAAACGCCCCTATGAGGCAATCTATGCCACCGTAACGCACTACACATCAGCATACAATCCAATCCATCTGCCAAAGGAAGTCCACTGCTGAACATATTTGTATTGTATTGTATCAGCCCATATACGAACCACTGCAGGGCACGGGCCTCCTCTACAATCGAGAGTACGATTGAGAGTGGTTAGGCCATATAGTCCACCACGCTGGCCTAATGCGGGTTGGCGGACTTTTACATACCATAGAAATTTATACAAAATCGCTATGGTATGCAGGTTTCCTCACGATGTTTTCCTTCACCGTTACAGTGCGTGGTGATTGACTATCAATACACACATGACTCCGAAAAGTCAGAGGTGTGCCCTGGGATTTGAACCCGCGACCACCGTGAACATGTAGGCAGCCGCGTCTGGTCCGTTACCAACAGGCCACCACGCACTTGGTGAACATAGGCCGCCGCTTGCTGAACATAGGCCTCTCCTAACGATTTTTGACCTGTTGGAGGAGCCTGCATTCAACGACGTCCCGCGACCATATTGACATATTAACATTAATTTAATCCACATGTTTCTGACCATCTCAAGTAACATTGTACAAAAGAAAAAAATCCGACTAGATTTTTTTATCAATATTCACGATTTTAGTTTTAAAGATCTTTAGCCACTCCGTATCGGTACGAGTATTTTTACCGTTAGCTGAACTTGGCTTCGGTTTGATTCAGGACCTCACATGAGCGGCAAAAAGCCTCGGACCTTTACAGGGTTATCAAGACTTGGAAATCAAAATCGCGATGTTTTTGACAAAATTCCAGTCGCAATTTTTCCAAATTTTGTTACATTTTACCTGGGGTGATGAGAAACATGGGGATTAAATTAATGCTAAATTAAATAAACTTAATTAAATATCCATATCACCCAATATATCGAATTATATTGACAAATTGATGAGTTATTTAATTATGTATCAGTAAAACGACACGTGGGCCCGGCGTGTCTGGTCGCGTTGGTGCGCTGCGTGCGTTCATTACTTTATGCCTCGTACGTACAAATAACTACAAGTTTTTTAATTATATTTTTGAAGTAAAACTTTTTTAGGCACGCTTGACTTGGGGGGTAAACTGGTGAATGCATGACAAGAGCGTTACGAAAGTCGTGTGACACGACGAGGCCAACGGAAGTTGAAAATTGTCAATGGAGATCCATGATTAATCATTGAAGGAGATTAACGGATTTGGTCCAAGTATGAACAAGAAATTCATAATGACTAAAAAATCAAGCTCATTTTTTAGGTTTATTTCTCATTTTATTTTCATCCTACACCATCCGAGTAAGATTTATCGTCACGTCATCGTGACGTCACTAGTGTTAAAAAGCATTATGGAGTGCGCGTGTGAAAGAGACGGTATGATGTCCCAAATCCCTCCGTGTACCAGGTCGGGTATGTCACACCAGTACACATATTATTTTGTATCAAAATTAAGATTACTTTGCCACCAATTTTCTCAACAAACTTTTTCATTGTTACGTTATTTTTCCATTATTTGACGACCAGATATAACATTAATTGTAGTCTTACAAGTTAAAAGGACTGGGATTATAATTTTTTTTTCAACAAGCTTAGTAAAAATAATAGAATAAAAAATAAAACAAAACATTAGAAAAATTCAAAATGATATATTTCATTTTTAAATTAAAACTTAAATCTAAACAAATCTGGAGAAATCAACCATCACGAGAACGCAAGTGACAATGGCTTTTAATAAATAATATTCCACTAAATAATCATGTTTGTGAAACTATTGTGACACGGATCAAAACCATATTTAGAGAATTTGACAGATCACACACAATCAGAAATAAAGAGATGTGAGTTGTGTTATATGAGGGGAGGACAAGTCTAGTAACATCGACATCCTTCTCAAACACTAGACAAAGTATTCTCCCCGGATTAATCAAAACTATATTACTCTATCCGATCACCGAATCATGCATTCACAAGTCGTACTATAAATTATTTATTTCCATATTTTTAAAATCCCAAATCAAGAAAAGATAATCTAACAGACTACAGTACTGTATAATATTGACGTACTCAGTCTATGTGTGATCCGTCAAAATGTTGTCAACTTTAACAGTTATATTTTGTGAAATACAAATTCAACTAAAATACAGATCTGATGGAATGTTATCACATTTATTGAACTGATTTATGGCAATCTTCAGAATTAGATTTATTTTGTAAAACACGAATTACAGCGACGTCTGTGGGGCATTACCATATATCTAGACGCCATTTTGGCTAAAATTCTTCCCATAGATGTCAAGTCATCAACAACTTCCTAACTGTAAATTCTTACACCCACTTATCAAGTTTGGAATCATTCAACACGTCTTCCAACACAATACATTTGGTCCAACGAATCGTAGACGATCGTCCAACAATCCAATAGTTGCATCAATCAACGGCTTATATAGACTCCTCATTCCTTGGCGTCAATGGCAATAAATTGCATCTCGGATAGTTTGATTACCGAGCATTTTTGAAAATGGAACTCCTGACATGTCGGTCGGCATGACGGGAGTTCCATTTTCAAAAATCCTTGGGCGGTCCGTGGTTTTCGAACCACGTTGTAGATCAATATATAACACGACATTCGATTTAAATTAGCTTAAAAGCAAAAATATACCGTCATCGGTTGACATCAGCATTGACAGTTTTGGAAATTTCCAAAGCTTGATATAAAATGTATATAGGGGAGTACTATAGTTGGACGACCATCTACACACGAAAATTGGACGTTGGAACCAACCGCTCACATATAGGTTGAACTAGCACGCGACATAAAATCACAATGCCTTACAACTAAAATATCAACATTTTCCACCAATACAATATCGACGATCGGCTTAATATTAAAATAAGACAAAATAATTACAATTAACATTTTAATGCTAAAATAAATGCGATACAATAACGTGTCTAATTTACACTTACAAACTAAGTTAGGTCTTTCTCTTTACGTCCTTTTTTACCGCGTATTTTGGCCTTTCTGGATAGCCTGTACAGGATCCAATTATTTCTACTGGAAAATTCGGGCCATGGTCCAAGGCCATTAAACAAGGCATTAAATTGCCTATTATTTTGTTTCTTACTGGGACATTCCCATGAGTAAAAGTTAGCTGATGAGACGCAGAATCAGTCATAAGTGGAACACACTACATTATTGAAACATAGTCAAAATCTCCACGATTTTAAAGGAGACTATCTTCAGGAATATTGTGCTATACGCTTTCTTAAATATAACATCAGCTATATTCTGTCCCACTAGCAACGACCCTCTACGATTGAGAGGGGTCAGGCTTCGAAAATCGTGCCTAATTCGGATAGGTAGTTTCACACTTGTAACTACCAACAAAAACTCCTTATTCCTTGGAGTTTGGAATAAATTGACGAATGTATAAATTCGCTTCTCACTTCTCTACACAACACGTATACTCAAAACGAGTATTTAATCAAAATGAACACAGCGTAATTACAATTTGTCACAACTCTCAAATATATTTGCTGCTTACTTAAAACACAGTGCTTGCTTTTAATTCACCAAGAAATTAAGAATGTATGATTGTTATTTCTAAAAATGTTTACACTGCCATTATTAAAAATGTAATAAAAATGTTTACACTGCCATTCTTATTGATTTATAATCTCATCGGAACCACAGGGCCTTGTTATTCTATTAATATATTGACTTTTCCAAAATAATCATCAAAACAATACTAAATATTTAACACCCAAGTAACGGATGAAAACAAGTCATTGTCTTGCAAGCACTGTACTTATATCATCCAAATAAACGCATACAAAATCTTATATTACATATACATACACAATATACAACTTAAGGCCATAAATGGGCAGTCCTTACGTTTATAATCAGTACATACTCGTCAATCAAGGTAACAGACCTCGGCGCATGGCGGAATCTCAGATATAGTAAAATATTATTATGTTCTAAAAAACATACGGCATTTATAAAAAGAAAAACACTTAAAAATCTGGCCAGCTTTAAAAAAATAACAGGAAAAAAAACACCGTAAATCAGTATAATATTTAACGCGCTTTTTTATACGGTAGATAGTCGAGACACATTTTAAAGATTTTTTAAATAATTTTCATTGTCTGGACTTTATGAGACCGCACCTAAACGATGATCTGTTACCCTATGTATCTATATCTTTATACATACATAATATACATTATCATAAGCATTATTGCAAACAATACATTGCAATTTTTTAATTTTGATCTTTGATTTTAACAAAAAGTTGTGACATTCGACATTTAATGTTAAAAACTATTTAAAAGTGTATAAAATGAGAAAAAGGAATTGGAAACATCATTTACTATATAAAAAGTGTTAAATGAGTATAGTTATGATTTAAATGATTTACATAAAAGTCAATAAAACGATATTTGGAAGTTAAAAATGACTCAAATAATAATTTTACAAAATTGTAATCAATTAAAAACATTTAAAAAGTCCACCCTATTTGACCAACTTTCATGCAGTTCTTAGATCACCCAAGTGTTTTTAACGTTAAATAGTCAAAACCAATATATTTCACGTGTTCAGGCGATTATATGGGGCAAATTAAGAACTCAATTATACCGAATTTATACAACAAAATTTCCCCAGTACAATATAACTCAAGTTACAAAATAACTGGGTTTTAGAACATCTTGCACATGTCAAGAAATTAAAACTCACAATGTTATGAAAGTGTAATAAAACCTATTTCTATGAATTTGTGATATTTAAATAAACATAAATCAACCATTATCTCACTCAGTAAAGATTAAAAAAACTAACTACTTATACGCATGTTGTGAATGTCTTTTAAAACAAATATCATTTTGGCACGTCACTAATAAACGATACAATCTCGCCGACTAAGAATTATCGATATCGATAATTTTCACATGTTAAAAATGAGTTATTCTTCCTCTTCACTGAAAAAAGCTTCAAATGATGAAACGATTTGATTAATCAGATCTCTATTAAAAGCTTATAAAGTCAATAACTGAACAATTTAAATATCGATAAAATTTCACTCTCATTGATTTCATACAAAAATGTTTTTATCTATATTAAATGGCAGTATAGAGCATTAACTTGTCTGGTATATTTCGATATCTACTACATGATGTAAAACAGATCTGTTATAGAGATTATTTGATTCGAGAACATTTACATTAGGCGCAAGGCTGTGTATACAAAGTGTGCATTTCTCGGGCCCAAGGTCACTTCAAGGATTGTATAGTCTCAAGCAGGCCGACATAATTGTTTCGACAGGCGAGCAATGAAATGGTCACCAGATACCTTAAACAGCACATGCATTTATCATTATTTCTTGGCAGTATAAATAAAATAAACAGAAAGAATAAACTGGCTACTTGTGACGACTATTGCTTGCAAAAAACAACGAAAAACTTGCGCCATACAAAATAATTGAAATTCAAAATTGTAATGAGAAAATATTTGAGCTTAACATCATAAACAATTCATTTAGAACTCTATTATACTATCAGTCATATCTGTGCCTTCGTACATGAAAATAAGGCGAGCTGCAAACGATCAATATCACAATATGTATTGATCGTACAACGGTCGCCTAAATTAAACGCTACAGCTCATTAAAATAAATGTGTGATATGTAAAATAATATCTCGTTCCATTAATAAAATATTTCTTTCTATAGACATATAGAATCATTATTTGTACGCTAAAAGAATCTAATATTAGGATAAAATGTTACACTTTCAAATTCGTACATGTCAATCATGGAATAATTTGAAAAAAAAAAATAGTAACTCTTCAAATTGGTCACCTAATACATTTAGTTTCTAGTAAGACATCGTAAAACATACTTTAGGACTATATCAATAAGTTCTATTTTAAAGGAACTGAATCGACTGATAATGTAACATTTCAACCAAGAGTATTTGTAATGGAATCTTTCTAACTAATACAAGAGGCTCTACAAATCTATTAGAAACTTTCAACATCTGTCGTTAGACAATAATAAATCTTTTCAATATTAAAAATATAATATACATATTAACGGCCCAATTTCAAAACGTCATAAGTGGATATGTGTTTTGATCAATTTAATATTTATTACCTCTTCAAGGCCAAATTACTGCACCGATTGAATTTGACTGAGAAATAATTCATATATAATTATTTAAATGCACATTACCTTAAATATATTGGTGATTCGGACGGTTGAAATGTTTAGTTTTGAAATTGGGTTGTATCGCGTCGGTTTGGCGTAGAACAAGCGGCCGGGCAGGCAGCGGAGGCGATGCGGTGCTGCGAGAGCGTGGCAGTGTCGCGAGTGTCGCGGCGCGGTGTCGCGGTGTCAGACGGGTGGCGCGAGCACGGCCACGTGTCGCTCGGGCGGAGGTCACGCACGCGGGCGACCCTTCTCGCCCATACGTTTCGCTAACTCCGATATTAGCTCCCTGCAAATTGTAATAAAATATTTAAAAAATTAAATATAAGAAATATAATATGAAGGGGTCGTCGGAGTACTTCACGCGCTTTGTCTATTTCAGCCGCAAAGCTGGGGTACTGTCATTTTCCAGTTAGAAGGACGTTGTGGCCGACGATTACTGGTAAAAAGACTTAGCACCTAATATCTAGGACTGACGGGCGCAGTGCTGTTCCACGCAATGCTCAATAAAATGTGAGTAGTGTTGCTCTTGCTTAAATGACAGGCGTACCTCAACTCTCAGACAAGCGAACGCGCTCGTCTCGTCACTCTCGCTGATAAACAAAATAATAAAAGTGAAGAACGAAATTCCTCGCCAACAGTTTACTCATAATGTGCACAAGGCAACTAAAGCCACCAGTAGTGGAACCACAATATTGTCATGTTCTATTGTAATTTGTAATACATATACGTTCCAGCGCACACAGTAGAGGTCAGTAGTGTACATGCCTTCGTAAAAGTTTGCGTTCGCACCTGTACATGTACATGTGTGTACGTAAGTGAGAGATTGTTTATTATTTCTTTATTTATTAATAACAAAAGAATATACTTATGAGCTACTAAAGTGTCCTGCAAAACTGTACAAACAGTATGACTACAAGATCAAGTTTTACATTTAATAGTACATTAGGGCAAATTGGCTAAGTAGTGCTTTTTAAGTTTCGACTTAAACAATATTTTGTCGGATTCTTGTCTTATGACCTCGGGCAAACTGTTGAGAGTAAACGGGATACGTTTTTTTTAGTGTTCTATCTAGTGCGGGCGTATGTGTGCGTATGTGTGCGTATGCGCACGTTCATGCAAGTACGCTATACACATGAGTACATACCTGTATATGAGCGGGTCGATGTTCCTGGCGAGCATGTAGAGCAGCCACCAGTCGCCCAGGTCGGTGCGGCGCGACACCACCACGGCCGTCTCCATGGCCAGCGTGCGCGAGCGCGCGTGCAGCAGCCGCGGCCGGATCGATGGGACCAGGATTATCACCAGCCTGTGAAAACCACATTGATTGTTCAGCTATGGATTTATTTGTTTATGGAGGATTTTTATTTACTAAAATTTTCTGAGCTCAGAGTGGAATACCAAGTCTTATCTCATGGGTATCGAAAACGACGAAAGACTTTATAGATTCGCCATACAGACAAGCAGCATGCGTGAAGTTATAACCCAATTGACACCCAATTTATTGTATAAACGAAAATTATTTACTTATATTAATTTTAACGTAAACTTAAAATTTATTACAGTCTTGAGAATTCAAATGGTGTAAGTTTTAAAAAGTAGCCTTATAGATTCACTCTCCTAAAAGCATATACTTCAAATAACACCTTACTCTCTCAGTTTCAATACATACAAAACCAAACTACACATTCGATACCATTCTACAGGTCGGAAATAGTTCACAGTTTACAACATCTGTTAGCTTATAGCTATGAGTGACTAATGAGGCTATTGAATAACAAAATACGAGATAAGCGAGTGTTAATTATGTAGGTGTATACACAGTAATCAGGAGTTATCTGGGCTCATTACCCTACTGTTCCACCCAGCATGTGTACAATATGATAACACACTTGTTTAATATGATGCAAATACTGCAACTCACATCAATCACAATATACTTTTGAAAGCAGATTTTTATGGCCTTCGCAGGCAAAGGAGCATGCGACTGCTCATGGACCTTCACAGTACCAGGGGCCCAGCACAACTATGTCGCTGCCTACCGTAAGGAGGGCACCCTTTTTAAGCCTCGCTTAAAGAAGTACAGGTCATAGCACAGGGTCACCGAAGCAGGGAGTTAATTCCAGAGCTTGCAGATGATTTTTTGTACTTTTATGGTGAAGAAAAACATCGTCAAGGAACCAGGATAGCATTGAGATCTTACGAAGATTTTCTATAGTATGCTAATTCCGCCACTTCGCGCTAAGCCAGCGAGAGGATGTGGCCTGAGCACTCTCAATAGACTCTCAGTTATAGAAGAGTCCCATTACAAGAGTAACATTTTGTACAACAATACATCTTTTAAGTGGTAGAGCATGGTAGCAATGGTAGAGCTATAGATTCCTTGGACTACGTTGGAATGAGCTGGATCGGCCAAGGTACTACTGTCTCACTGAAAACATGTTATGTGACGCGACGGTTTTGCTGTCGTATTTCGTTTGGTGAGTGAGATTGCCAGAGGCCTTATATGCCTTTCTTTCTCCGTCCTTTTCAGTCCAAATATGACTTTGTTTCTTAGATTTCAGTCAAAACTACTTTTTCCTTTCATCATATTTGGGACCAACTAGTCATTACTTTGTAGTTCTAACAGTCTGTTTCAATGTGTTGTATCTTTTTTTTTTTTTTTTTTTTTTTTTTTTTGTTCAAGAGGAAAAGCTATTAAGCTCCCCTTTCGTTGCCCCGGGGGAGGTGGAAAGGGGTATGTCAGTGTCTCTGGCCTTCCAGCCTGGCACAATGCGGATTTGTGGCCAAGCTGGGTCCCTACCAAGCCTACGCCAGCATACTGACTAAAAACCTCTTGAAAACCGTCACACGCATTGTGGGCGGTACCGGACATCCCAGGGTGAAAGGCACCCCGATTTACGTCCGCGTGACCGCCCCGCGCATAACCATTTCTGGTCCTTCTTTGATGTGGGGCCCGGATGAACCCCACTTCCGACTGTTTTGGACGCCCTTTTAGCTGTTATGGGCGTCCGTGACAGAGACGAGGCACTGTCGTTCGCCTCAGAGCCGTTATAAGTCAGGGCGCACCGCCCCCGCAGTGTTCCCAGTGACTCTGATGGCCCCTTTTGGTCGCCTCTTACGACGGGCAGGGGATACCGTGGCAGAATTCTTACACCCCCGGACCACAGGGCGAATGTGTTGTATCTGCTTCAGCTTCGGACTTTCATTGTCGTTCCACGATAAGCTTACCATTGTGACTTAACTTTGTGTAAAACTGATAAAAACACGTCCTACCGATTTTACATGGTACGATAAATTTACGAAAATGTCCCGTTTCAAATAACGCAACCTTCTAAAGTAGCGTTATAGTCACGTTTACCCTAAATAGACAAATACATTTTTTTTATTGGCATTATCGTATTTGAATCACCAAATTACAATGATAGCAAATAAATTATTAACTTTACAATTAGCTTTAACATTAAGGTTCGTATACTTTCTTTGAACTTAACAGACAGTAGAGTACAACAGTTTATTGAGAACCGACTGTGAGACGAGAGGCCTCGGGTTCCATCCCCGCACCACGATTAATATTTGTGCGTGACATAAATATTTGTCTCGGGTCTGAGTGTTGTGAGCCTGAAAAGTATGACTATATGTAAGACTGTTATTATATTAATACTGACCTGTAAATGACGAGGAGGGTCAATATGAACGCGAGTATGATGTACCAAAACCAGAGGAATATGTATGTCTTCTCGTTGACGATGTTGAGCGGCAGGATGCAAAGGCTGTCGTGCGTCTGTATGCTGCCTGACGCGCCGAACTTGTGGAACGTGCACTTCGTCATACGCGGGAACACGTAGATCATCGCGTCATACCTGAAAGTTAATAACGCTGTGTTAAAATACATCAAAGAGACTGTCAAACAAACTGTTTATTCCTCAGTAAATAATCGGCTGAATTATGAAACCTCGATCTTACTTTTGCTTTCATTTGTCATTCACATTGTCAAGTTTAGTAGCTCGTACTTTTTCATTCGATGATCTTTCACAAAAGATTTCATCCACACACAAACTTAATTAGTTAGCTATAGTGTGATTTAACTTTACTTCGTTTTTCCTGAGTCCTTCCACGGCAGCATGGAGAAGCAACTAAGTAGGCCAGCATAGTTGTGTAGAATGGCATGAGATAACCTTTCTGAGTGGTATGGTACTTACCATCAGATGCAGTCACTTTGCCGTAGATAATTCATAAGGGTAATGTGACAACTTACCTCTCCTCCTGAGGAACTTCGCTATACCCCAGCACCCTGGTGCCGTAGGAGAAGAACTCCCCGTTGAAGAAGCTGTCCATCATCCACATCTGCAGGATGATGTTGACCAGGCACAGCAGCTCGCAGCCCCAATACCGGAACGCGTACATTTTGTGCCTCTGCAATAATCAATTGCTAATTTATTTACTTGTTCGAAAAAATATATATAAATATTTATATCAGTTAAGTTCCATTATTTTACGCCAGTAACTTTCAATAATAGTAAGATCTGGAATCAAAAAAGTTTATTGTCACCAAATGCCATCATTTCATATAATAAAAAACGAAATGATGTGACACCTAGTGCGTTGGTAATTACAACTCTTTCTACCAACAACACTGCCTGTCTCCAAAGATTTACATTATTAAAAAATTGTAAAGTCGTAGGTATAGCCATCAAGCTACATAGTCATAAAAGCCTGACGAGTGCATCATGAATTCCTGATCATCAGTCAGTCCTCGACGGTTCGTCACCCGGCTAACAAATAGGGCGCCGTGAGCTGTGAGACACGACTTTCTATTTAACCTAATTGACTTCACATTCCTTCGATTACTTCACACAGTATTTGTAGGACATTGACTTCTATTACGACATTGGTCAAAATGAGATATCGCGGAGCATCGGACGTCCGCCTACGACGTGGACAGCTAACAGACGACTTAGGTCTTAGACAATTTTGCAGAAAGCCGTTATATGTAGGATGCTTCTAATAAGTTGTTACAGAATTTTTTGCAAGAGGCGTTTGTTAAACAATGGACTCCCAGTAGCTGAAGACAGATATGTATATCGGTAAGCTATTTTTTTATTGACTTGATCTGACGCTGCACCAATCATCTTTATATTATACAATTGTCTGATCCACCACAGAAAGTATGCGTATTGCAATTTGCAAGCGACCATACCCCGAATATGCGGCAGTCTCAGGTAAAGTTTAATTGTTTGAGCGTTGTAGGTAATCATAATTAAACAGCATTATTGAGTGCAGCCTAAAGTTAAACTCCCCCGCATTACATTTTAGCGGGATAGCAACAAAAACACGCCAATTTGACTCTTCCGGCCTCCCGATATTCCTAGAATTAGGTTTTAAGACAGACATTACGAACTCTTATCATCATATTATCAATTAAATAGCAAATATTCGCAATTCGCGCAAGAATTTGACCCAATGAACCTGCTTAAATGAACAATCAACAATGAAAGTAGACCTCCTCGACAACGTAGCGGGTGGGCCTCGCATCTCAGTTGTTTGGGTTATCGCATGATATCCACCATAAAGAGCCATTGATACCGGAGCCACAATGCTTGGTAACACTAGCGTCTTTATATATCGAGGGGACAGAAAGTCTTTGTTCCTAGGCCTTTATGCAAGGTATAATGAATTAGTTCATTGATGAAAACGCTATTTAATTAGTATAAAGATGCGTGTTCTCTGTTCATCGATATGTGCGGTCGGAGCGCATTTTTTTTAATAAAGTTTGCTAACGAACTGGGTAATTAACAACATAATCGGTCTTTTAGAATGGACAGAGATGGGTAGTTTATTTTTTCTAGACCGGCACGGCAGGGCACCTGATGATAAGGGAGTGCGGTCCACAATTAGCAACGTGAAATACTTTATATGACCTTTGACATACACATCTATTGAACGAAATAAAAAAAAAACAAAATAATGCCTTCATATAGATCGGCTTCTTGATTGGTTACATTACTAGAAGATAAAATTGTATGAGGTCATACAAAATCGCCCAGCATAGACAAACCAACATTTCTATATAACTATTGCGAAATCAATCGAAATCCTCTCAATCGTACTCTCGATTGTATAGGAGGCTCGTGTCCTGCTATGGGAGGTATCTGGGCTGATACAGTACAGTACAGTAGGTACGGAATTTCTGTAGAACCGTATAGATAAATAATTATATGATCGATGCATACGATCTCCATATAGGCGTGGAGAATTCGTTACATAACCATTCGCGGATCTCGTGTCATATTTATAAAACACGGCAGGCAATTGGAGATACGTACACAAGAGGCGAGTGTATTCGGAACGAGGACGACATCTCACGGTGCAATTAATGTAATGTTTGTATTAATTATAAAAGTTTTATTCAAGTTGGGTAGAACTGGAGTACTCCTTGAACTTTGGGGTGTAATTATTTACTACATTATGGAGGTCAATTTAAGATAGTCGTATTCTGAAAGACGGTAAAGTCTTGGAGTTAAATGATTCGGAATATTATACTGTATAAGTACTACGTTGATATTTCACCATATTCCTTTTTGCTACAAAAGAATGAAGTTTGACCATCATAGTTGAGATATTTTTTAAATGAAAAAAAAAATGCGACACAAATCTATTGCGATTTGAAAGAACTCTACTGTATACGTTAAATTAGCCACAAAACACCACAAGACACGAAATGAATCATTCTTGTATCTCTAACCGGTAGTAAATTTAGCAACACCCGGGCGACAAAAAGTACAAAAAGCATTTCGACATAAACCACGTGGTAACATTATGCTACGTGACTGGGGAAGCGTACGAGATTTCGAGATGCGTGGCGACATTATCGAGGGGAGAGCGGCAGATGGCGAAGCCCTTCAATGTTTACCACCTGGCCCCCGACATATATTCACATGCCGGTTATTCGCAATAACATTTATGAATAAGATGAATTTGTATTGCAAGTATACAAGTTTGGTGATGGAATATTTTGTCGATATTCAACACCATTGATTTTATGTAATTAATAATAGTACTCGTAGGTGGTGATGTTAAAATTGTGGAAATTGTTTTTAAACATCGAGTCCTTGAATATAAAAGTGTGTAATGTTTGGGGTAGGTATTTAAAATTTCCAGAAAATTATTATCTTTTTTTTTTGTTTTTTATTAGGCGAATGCAACATCAATAAAAATTCCAGAAAACAGTTGTTTTTTACTTATATAAGGCAAACCTTACCTACAAGGAGAACAAACGGTTTGCTAAACTTTTTCACCCACTCTCATAAAATGCTAACACCTGACACTCGATACAAAAAACAATTATGCCCCATTAAAAACCATATTATGAGGTTACAATCCAAGAAGTACAAACATTACAGCAGAGGCATTGCATCAAGGGAAACCGTCCATTGTGGCGTCGGCATGCAATCAATGACGACAACATGCTATTAGCAGACCAATGCACCGCCAGACTGCACTTACTATAGGCAGTACTTAGGTACTACTTGTCAGGCGTACTCATGTACACGAAGGACTTAGGCCCAGTTGCAAAAAGTAAACGATCATGACTTTAATTTTGACTCTCAAGGCCATATATTTGAGATTGCTAATGTATGGGATTGACATTTTCAAAGTTATGGTCAAAAGTAGTTCATGCAACTCAGTCTTAATGTTTTTATGATATATGCTGACACGCTGCAAATGAAGACAGCATAAGTTGATCATTGGAACAAAATTATCAACCAACTGAGGGAGAATGAAAATCAATGACATAGGCTATAACCAAAGATTGCCTTGTATCAGCCAATGATAGCTTACTGCTGAACACAAGACCCCTTTACAACAGTTCAATGCCTGGTGCCCCAAGAGATGGTCTCCCACAAAGAGTGGTTAGGCGATATTCCACTACGCTGGATATTTCTAAATTATTGTTCAAAATGTACATTAATTTATTTCCTACTTCCACTTCTAATATTAGAATCGAAAATGAAAAAAAAATCGAAATCTAATATACATAATTCAGATTTACGCTGCTACGGTCGGGAAGCCAGTTTCCAGAGAAAACAAGTAAGAAACTCTAGCGTTGCTCTTTCTAAAACCAGTTTACACTGGTTATAACAGACGCCACAGCTTACTTTAATTCAGAGCACATCAATCATTCACAAGCTATAATTTATTATTCCTATATGTGACTTGTATAATATGGTTATGTGCTTTTGTAAAGCCCTTTATACACTTAAGTAGTCTCCTGGAAAGGATAAACAGCACACTGTGTGTTTGTTTATTGACAGCCTCCGTGGCGCAGTTGGTTAGACGCCGGCTGTGAAACGAGAGGCCGCGGGTTCGATCCCCGCACCAAGACAAATATTGAGCGGCCATCAATATTTTTGTCTCGGGTCTGGGTATTTGTGAGACCGAAAAGTCTCTCGTAGTTTCTGATATCCACGACACAGGACTTTAATTGAACTTATTATGGGGTCAGAACTATGTATGTGACTGTTGGGTGCATTTATTTATTTAGTTTTACTTATTTATTTTATTTGGTTAATTTCGTTGTGGGGTAGACACCAACTTAGAGAGTCTTGGCGATTAGCTACAGTGTTAGGTATTGGTAAAATGCGTACTACTCTCGATCCTGGAATACAAGAGTTGCAGTAGCTGGTGTGAGTTCGGGATAGTCTCTAATGTAAAGAGTTTAAATAATTAGATGCGACGGAAATAATTTCAAACATCTGATTCAAAGTCGCTTGTCACAAAACATATCCCAAATAAGTTTACACAAAAAACTGCATTCGAAATTCATCTAGAAGCCACAAAACGATTTTAAACACCATAATAAAATGGTAATACAATATTTTAGCAGAAAAGCTTCCATAATAGAGTTCTCCTCATCTCTGACTTGCGTGGGGTCCACACGATTTGTATGCATGTCGTAGAAAGGTTCGGTATGTTGTATAACAATACAACTGCCGTTCGCCTGCTCATCCAACCTTGAATAAATGCCATTTCGAATTGAACTCACACAGTAGGTGAGTAAATCGGCTCATCTAGCAATCGAACTTAGGGCCTTAAAAAACAATAAATACATACATACATACATACATAAACAGACGTGTATTTCCCAGAAGGGGTAGGCAGAGGTGCTACCAGAACACCCACGTTTCGCCTTGTATATTCCGTCTCACGATGTGATAGGGGGCGAGCCTATCGCCATATCGTGCACAAATTCCTGACTCCGGGCTGATAATGAATAGAAAAATCCAATATCACATTGCCCGACCCGGGATTCGAACCCGAGACCTCAGCTTTGCAATCGTACCGTAGTACCACTACGCCACCGAGGCAGTCAAACAATAAATAATTTGTAATACGAGTATGTAAGATTTGAACCCTGGATTTAACGGTACACTGCCTGTACATTGTCACTGCCAAAGGCGAAATCATAGCAAAAACTTTACTACCTAAGCCTACTAGTCTACTAATAATGTATAACTTAAGATGAAACGTTATGCCCTGAAGCCACAGACAAAAAAAAATATTTAGTTTATAAAGCATGGTGGGGGTCAATAAACTCCCAAAAGCCGCCCACCTACTCATTACTGTGCACATAAATATATTTATCAACGATACGCCTACCGATAAATCAATGTACACCAATATGGGTTCCGTAGATTAAATTATTCAATACACTGACCGAATATAATATGAAAACTACAACTTTGGAAGTGTACCAAAAATTAGACATCTATATTGTAGTTTTTGATATCATGCTGTAATCTGCAAGAATATTTTTTGGTAAATGAAGTGGCAAACAAGACCTAACTTAATAGAAACCACCAAAATTTGAAAGACTATCATTAAGTTAAATTCGACATGATATCAAAATCCCTAACATATTATGGGTTAATTCAATTGGTCAGTCGAGTGGATTTATACAATTTTATTAAGTTGTGAAAAAACAACTTTGCAATAACACGCACATTTTCTTAACTAAAATTGACGTAACATGAGATGTAAGAGTAGGTGCAAGTTGATGTGGCTTTTTATATCAATGTTTTCGACGTGATAGATTTTTCTGGACGCGAGCACGGCGTGTCCGCCAGATGTTCCGCCTGCAGCCATGTTTTTGTGCGTAAACTAAGCTCGACACACGTCCACAATACAAAAATAAACCATGTTAGTTTTATATAAAGTCTGAAATGCATCAATACGCAACAAACTGCGCATAACATAAAAGCTGCGGAGAATTTAAAAATCGAATCACGTCTCTTTGATTTAGAATGAAATTGAATTTTTAATTCATGTGTGCCAGTTTAAAATAAAAAAAAATACAACACAATTCCGATTAATTGGTATTTTACTTTTAAATTCCAAAAATTCCTGTTATTAGCAAATTGCATAGCCATTCTTTTGTGAGTGCTATACAGCCAGTAAGACTAAAATTACATAACGGTTTATTAAAAAGGTTTAAATGGAATTCGCTAACAACATTCAGTAGAAATAATTTAAAAGGCTAAAATAAAATATGATTTAGTCATTAAAATTCATATAGCCTTCGACGTGACGTCTCCTTTTGCAATATCAATATTCGTAAAAGTGCTACATGACCGATTTGCATACAATACGAATTCCGTATAAATTCACGAAATTTGCAACTTGAAGACAACACGAGGTTATGTGAGGATATCATTTGAACAAAATTCTAGAAACATTTGTTTTACTTGTAATTATTTTGCAAAACCATCGACTACTCAGAAAAAAGTCTTTGTAATATAAGAATATGTTAAATGAATCGAGCCGCAAAGCATTTATTGTTAATCAAAAGTAATTATTTGTATTACAAGTACGCAGTAATATTCAAAGTAATTTTGAAATTTAAAGAAATGGAACGTAAGTGAAAAATGAGTAACATCTGAGAAAGCAACACAAATCTAATTCCTGTATACATTCTTATAAATATTATACGCCAAAGGTTATTTTAATCGAACATAAGTAATTTACATACATAAACATCACGCCTTTTTCCCAGAAGGGATAGACAGAAATGTCCCAAGTCATAAGTAACTTGAGATTGAAATAAGGCGTTTTCTATTCTATTGCGATAGTAGCAGAAAGTGAACAAAATATCACAATCAAGAAACGCTTGGATAACGAAACAAAACTACTGTCGCGCTTCAAAGGATGACAATTACGGTGAAATCAGTACAATCGTGTACTCGTTTTCTTGTTTTTTTTTTTAATTTTATTTTATACCTATTACAAGCACATCGACAGTGTACTTAATACTTTTACTATTAATTTAATTTCACTATAATGAATTAATTATAAAAATGTGCAGATCCTATATAAAAATATAAATAAATACACCCGACATTCACATACATAGTTCTGACCCACACTTAAATCGAGTATCTTGACTTTTAGAAACTACATGAGACTTTTGGGTCTCACAAAACCCTAACACGAAACAAATATTCGTTGATCACGCATTTCTCTCCACAAATATCAAGTCAAAGAACAAATCGTATTCTAATAGTTGCTGAATGCGCCATTAACCTATGACTAAGCATTTGCGAAACATTGGATTGTATTAAAGCTATAAAAGTTAGGAGGCAGGCAGGAGGCATGAAAGACTCCACGCAATACTCCCACGTGTAAACGTATTCAGGAAGATAATACAGGGCCCCGAGACACCGAAAAATAATAAAAATACACCTCAGATGAATAACAGAGAATAACGGCCTTATTCATAAAGTTTTAAAACCTATTTCAGTTATCAAATGTTTTGCCCCTTTCGAACCAGTTTCGAATCCAGTTCGAGCGAAGAAGACCAAACATTCGATAGCCAAAATAGGATTTAAAAACTGTCTATGAATAAGGCCGTAAATCTTTGTACGCATACTGGCTCTGTAGCAATGGTAAAATCAAGCGAATGAGATAACTTTCGTCGAAGACTAAACACAAAAACATATGTGTAAGTAACTTAAGTTTCTGGCTGGATGTTGTACAGTATATAACAATCTACAATGTGTAATCAGTTGATTGATAAAAGATTACGCCATCACCGTGGTGAACTACTACGAACACAGTTAAATACAAGACGGGAAGCGGAGTATTCTATACGGTTCCCACTACTCGTTTGAAGTAATTATTACGCAATACTTGTACCGTCTATGAGGGATCTCCAAGACGTAGAACCTCGTGGTGGAATGATGGGAAATCAAGTGATCATATAGGTGTGTCACATTTCGGGTTCCGTCTGTGAAATACGTTCATCTGATTTCGCAACACCGGCATAATTTTATAAGAGATCACCACATTTCCATAGTTGACTCTATTTGCTTTCTATTGCACTATCAGATGCACTGTTATCAGTGAGATGTCTTAGTATAAAAGCTTACTACCATGCTGCATGTATGAATTATTTCTGACCCCAACAACTATCCTGGGTACACACCTCCCACGCGTCGCTCCATTCATACAGTGTAAAGTGGTCTGCAGTCGAGTAACCACATGTGGTCAGCACATTATACGTGTCCTCCAAATCACTATATAAAACTTGAGGCGTCGTGTGGGCTCGAGATAAACGCATTTTTTTAGAAATTTGTCTTTAAGACCTAATGGAATGTTAACCATGAAAGATTTGACAAAAGTGGAAGATAAATTAGACCAAATTTTGGATCGATACAGCCTTTGTTAAACAACAAGGTTGGAAAAAAAGCCTTTGTGGAATATTCAAGGAAGTCCATGTTTAGGATAAAAATGAATAGTGTCAATAACATGACTCACAATACCAAATAAACCGCGAAAATCACAGGACTCGGATTTATATTTTTAGAAAATTACGCCTAAATCATTGTATTTGATCAAAACAAACTACTAACTCTAATAAACAATTTGCTAACAATACATACATACGAGTATAGTAATATAATCATACTAGCATAAAAAAGGATCAAATTAATGGAACTCCATTTAATTCCGTGTCCTGGTATGATGCGTCATAGTAAGCAGAAAATGATGCAACTGGGTAATACGAATATTTCTGCAGTTAGTAATACAACAGGGCTTGGGGAAGGTGAGGGAGACATTATGGCGCCAAATTAATATGATTCACGTAGGTTGCCGACTTATTAAAATTCATATAGATATAAAACTACTTATCATGCTCAAGATAGAACAGTAACTGTGAAATGACTATTTGCTACCGGTAGTTCGTGGCTCACAATTTTAATCACATCACCGGTAATATTTGTCAAGAATGAGTACAAAATCTTCTCAATAAAAAAGTGTCCTGGTTTAAATTCATGTTCTAGTAATCGATGTCGGGCAGGCGGCCGGACGTAAAATCATAAATCAAATCTTTCTGCGCCATGCAACATCCTGCTTCGACCCCAAGCAAAAAGGTCAGGGTTAGGTAGCATTTCATGTTTAGAAATGGTTGCTTTGTCTTCGATGGTTTGTTTTTTAATTTTAACTCTATTTATTTAAGTACAAGACATAGAAGAACTCTCTCTCTCTCTCTTTCTGTTTAGCTAAAAGAAGTCCACTGCTGAACATAGGCCCAAAAAGTAAGAAAATTAGCAATATTTCTGAATATGATAAAAACTGAAATTTTCCGTATAAATCAAACAATAAATTACCCAAATCAAATATTAAACTCACCCCCTCGCTGTTCCTACTACATCACCTTACGTAACACCTAAATCTTTATTAACGCCAATATGTTCTTTAACGTCAGCGCGTCACATTACCATCATAGCTAAGTTGTTGATGGCGTTTGTGAAATATTGTGAGTACAATGGCGACCTCCACACCGGTCGTGTGATCCAGTTTCTGCAGGTGTTAGCTTGCACTTTACTAATACATTGTTGTGGAGACAGATGTCCCTATAAAACGATCAAGACGGGCAACCGAGCTGACACCTGACTATATAATATTATTATTGCCACCCTTGAATTTTCATAAGAGGTAAATTAGAGGATTTAAAGAATAAATATTACGGAGAGAATAGAGATTAAGATTCTAGTGACGTATGAGGACATAGAAATGAGACATAATAGATGTAATGATAATTAAAATATTTTAATACTAGGTTTATTTTATTTAAAAATAGAATAATTAAAACTGGTGTACTATTTGACTTTAAAGACCCTTAATGTAGGTACAACCTGATGCAAATTCAAAATTAGGATGTCTTTAAACTTCCCACAATTATAACAAATTATTAATGAATTATCCCGATGGAAACCAACTTGCAGGTTCTTTAATAATTACTATATTGTAAACTGGGTTTAAAAAGATTTAATCTAGAGTTTCTTGCCCGTTTTTCTCTAGTGAAAACCGCTTTCCGAACCGGGTGTTAGATCAAAAATGACTGAATCTTAATGACGTTGAACATAGATTCAATAAAATAATTTCATTTTCATAGTAATCAATAAGTAAAATCCACAACAACAACCAGAATTTTAACTGTATTACCAAAAACCCAGTAATAAATTTAATTAAAAATCTGCAAGCAATTAATTAAAACGATTCAACGTGTATTCGCCGTAGTTGGCTATTAAAAAATCCCCAACAGGCTTTTGAAAGTAATTCTACGAAGTTTGACGAAATGTATAAATTCATTGCGTGTGACTCAGCTGACGAAATCCGCTACAATTTTTGCTACAATCGACAGGGGAATATACAGGCAGGACTTTAAACATTACTATATTTTAACAAAACACGTATGAAGTGTTCCTTTTGTCATTTTGCCTTCCGTTATGGGGATTGTTAAAACAATCACATTTAGGGTAAACCTTTTTTAATTTTATTACTCGAATTTAGAAAAGGAAGGAAAATTGACCTCTTAATTATATTTTATTTATACATATAATGCTGCAATCCAATATTTCGTTTCCGTTTTTTATCTTTCTTACTTCTGCCCTTATACTTATGAATAATAAAACTATATTATGTTATACAGACTATAATAATCAGGAACATCTATTAAAATGTTTGTACAGTGATGCAATTTTTAAGTTATTTATTGTGCATGCTGTGTGTAGGTGTGGCATACGTGAGACACCACACCTCAATATTGTAGCTGATGTGCAATTTATTATGCATTTTTTATCCTAAATAATTAATCTTAACCAAGCCTAGATTAAGCTATGCAAAATTTATATTTAAAAATACTTTAGTATGCCTCTATGCATTTTTAAACAATTGAATCTCTGCAACATCCCTAAAATATACTAAAGTTGTTTGAAGGCGCTATGTAATTTCAGGATCCACGTGTTCAAATCAAACATTTTTGTTGGTATTGGATAGCCCATATATCAAGGAAGGCTATAGGCTATATAACATCACGCTACGACCCATGGAAGCGGAGCAGTAATGATAAATTTTACAAAAAATTATTCCCCGTCCAAAAACTATAGGCACCCGGGCGAAGCTGGGCCAGACCGCTAGTTACTAAATGATAAAGCGAAGATGCAAACCGCATTAAAATTAAAGCTGGTTTGATGGACCTTGTAGCTGGGGGGTTACTCTATGGTCCGAAACGAAACCCGCATGTTCGGACATCAAACGTAAAACTATACGAATGTGCCTAGGTACTCCACAAAATGTTCGAATCGTCTATCGTACGTCCTAACTATAGACTTAGTTCGAAGGGAATGATAAGTGTCATAGAGAATAGTGTTGATTTTTAGAAATGGAAAACTTAGAACGCAATTGAGACATCGAATGTCTGAACATTCGAGTTTCGTTTCGAATCATAGAGTAACACCCTGGCACCAAGCAGTAACCTGACACAAAGTTTTACTGTCACATTTCATCCATTCAGTGAGATGACCAAATATTAAGCAATCGTTTCTCCTCCGCCCCTTTCTGTTCTCCATGCCTAAAACTAGCAAGGCAACCAAAACACTGTAGGACTATGACCAAATTGTGGTCAGGACATAAGACATTAAAATAATTTAGAAATCCAATGAGTAATGATTCCATTGTAGCACAAAATGAAAGAATAATACATTGACCTTTTTCCCATTTACGTAATACTCGTATATGACGCAAAAAAAAATCAGTTTGTTGTTAATTAATTAAATCATAATAAAATGCCAACATTTAGCACCAAAGGGTTTTCAGGATACGGGAAATTCCAAGTACGCATTGATTTTCTAGCAAACGCAATGGGTTTTAACTATTGCAATTAAATAATTTACAAATTATCGAACAAACTTTTACGGTATTATAGTTGGGTCATCTTACATCAACCAAATACCATGCATCTCTAATGCGCATTACCAAAGCATTGTTAATAAATTATGTACACCATAACCACCTTTCAAAACCGGAAGATTGAGATCTAAATTCGATATCCATTACTGCTTAACTCCCATAAATAATGAGATTAACTTTAAAAACTTCGATGTCCTCGATGTCCATCAGACTGGCATTACATTGCGTAACGAGTACTGAGCAACGGGCCACTGTGGCCAATGACCGGAGACAAAAAACGGAGCTGTCTCTTAAGAAACCATCCGATCGAGTGTCACGATCATAGACTTTTTGCTTCGGATATCTGAGCGCTCATTGTAAAGGCTCGGATTGCGAAATTCGATTTAGCCAACAACGAAATTGATTGTTGTAAAGATGTCAAAATTTAGCTGTTCTTAGACCTTTTTGACGTCAATTACTTGTTTTGTTAGAGGAAACGGACAATTATTTGCTTCCTGCTTGCTCTGATTAGGTCCGTTATGTGCTTAAGACAATTGAGCTTAACGAACCTAGGGTGTCCGGTGCCATCTTGGTGTTGCAATTTGCAAGCGATTGTATGACGGACGGAAATTGACCATATAAATTCGGGTATTATCAAACTACGTTCAACAACCTCTTCGTCTACTTGCCCTTATTTAACCTAATGTAGAATCGATGCCATATTATTATAAAGTGTTTTGCAGAATAATTTGGTTTAAAATGTTACGATCGGCCGGGTATGCGACATCAATCCTTTATGGAAACGATTATCTACGTAATTACCTACATCTTCAAATTTATAAGCCTAATAACACAAAATCCTTTACTAGGTTTTTAGATTTTATGCAAAGACGGCATTTATATTTTAGTTACAACAAACTATATCAAAATCAAAATAAGTATTCATTCACATGTAAATTCAGAGTTCAATTTATTCTATCAGCAGCGTACGTCAGGTAATAGACAAGAAGCATTAATAAATGAATTTAATTCCTGCATAAAAGAAATTGATTGATGAAAATATATATTTAGAATTGGTGTTACTAAATCATCACTTTCCGCGTAATTTCATACTCCCACGACACAATAGAGGTCACAACTATTGTGTGGCTGTCGGACAAAGTTACATCTCTACAGCCTGCATTGAATTTAACGAAGGTCTTAGATGCAGTTATATATTTTTCCAGTTTCATCTCATCTTCTAAAAAGGTCAGTAGTATTTGCTATTTCAACTTATATAATTACAAGCTCCAGGCTACTGGTAAATGGGAACAATACGCAGCGTCGGCGCGACGACCGCGCGGGTCGGAATGCGCCACACAATGAGTACGACGGGCGACGAGACAATTACGCAGGCAACACACGAGCGGCTCGCAGGAAAGCCTATTCCCACATCCACGCCGATCCGAATAGCAATGGTGCAAGTATAATTACACTCGCGAGCATTCTCTGTTCAATTTATAAGATTTATGGTTATATTTCTAGAACGGAATGCGTGTAATGAAAAGTTGAGTGTAGTCCAGTTGGTGGCTTGCTGACAGATATTCATAATTTTGTCGCCTTTCTTAATTGTGATGTAGGTTTCGCTTAGAGGATACATATTTTCCCTCATTTTGTTATATCATTAAAATGTAGACACTATCCGAAAGGATAAGTAACACAAGCAACCAAATATGTTGTTGCGAATCGTTTCGATGCTACAGACCTGACTGTCTATAAAGTTATCACAGCTTATGACCAGTAATCTCCAACCTATCGCCAGAGTTACATATCTCCAAACAGCTTAGTAGTTCTTTCTTTCTCGTTCTCCACTCTTTCTACATCTCATTTCACAGAAATCTCATTGAAACCATTTACAAAGTGTCCACTCACCCTCTCATGCCTGAGGAGGTACCCGATGAGCACGTCCTTCTTCTTCTCCTTCTCCTCCTGGTGGCACACGCCCACGTTGAGCCCCATCACGATGGTGCGCATCAGCCCGCCCTCGAACGCGTCCCACAGGAACTTGGGCGTGTAGCACATTATCGCCTGGACACAAAATTACTATTATACACATGGAAACATGACATTAAACTACAATACGATCGTTGTAAGGCAATCATATTATCTATACGTGTAATAAATTTGTAACCGATAGTTGTCTCTACATGGAATATGAATGAGGTAAAAACTGATATGGGGGCACTTTATTAATTATCTAAGTATAAATACAAAAAAAATATAAAACGAAATAATATAGTAATTTAAATATATGAAATATCAAGTATATGTCGGTGTTTTAATACCATTGATTAATAAGTTGTAATCTCCAACACCCTGAACAGTAAGATGTTTGTTGCATTAGGCTGCTACAAGTAGATGACGATAAACGGATAAGTAGTAATCCTTACTCTGGAAACTCTGCACGAAAATTCTCATCAACTTTTTAGTGAAAACAAACCCGAGCAACTCTTGTATGCGGGTGCAAAGTTAGGTGTTGTAAAATGGGAGATCGCAAGTTTAATTAACAAAGTTGACTAGCGAATGCCAAGCAGCGATGTTGAACCCCGAACAAGTTTGTTTTATGTGATCAATATATTTGTTTCAGTTTTCGATGTTTCTCTCTCTCTCTTCAGCCACAGGAAGTCCACTGCTGAACATAGGCCTCCCCCAAGGATCTGCACATCGACCTGTTGGAAGCAGCCTGCATCCAGCGACTTTCTGCAACCTTAACCAGGCCGTCCGTCCACCTTGTAGGCGGGCTTCCGACACTGCGCTTGCCTGCACGTGTTTCGATATTTAAGCAGCGAAAATTCTTTTGTAGTTTGAAACCTCGGCCAGAACACAAATATTTTTGTGGTTTTATTATTTGATGTATGGTTGCATGTTTATATATAAACAGGTAGGTATAAACTAGTAACAAACATATTACATACTACATAGAATACTAAATATATAATACGAATAATAGTTCATTATTATTTATTTAGTTATACCGCAACAGCTGAAAAGGAAAACGGTGCTAATAAGAGAGGCTGTGACCGCAAATACGGATACTTCGAACTATAGTAATAAACACGCGAAATTAAAATTCTTGTTCAGGTTCTTGGTGTGCTGAATTCCCGGTATTCATAGTTAATATATTTTGTTTTCCTTTAAATATACACAACCTAAACATCTATCATCCTTAGAATATGCTCACTGTTATGGTAAAGTAAAATGACGCGACGGGAGGAAACCTGCACTTCTGAGTATTCTTAATAAAAAAATTAAAATTGTAATTCCCAAACCGCACAATTAGCGTGATGCACTGAGCTCTAAATACCTCTTTATATAAACGAAACCTTTGTCCAGCAATGGGGTGTATACGATCTGATATGACATTACTCGTGGTAGGTACCACCGCGATGTCTGTTCCTCCCGCCAAACAGCAGTGTTAATACACTACTGAACGACATTGTAGCCAGAGTAACTACTGGACATAATGAGACTATACACCTTATGTCTCAGGACGGAGAGCGCAGTAAAATGTCAAGCATTGCTTTGTAATTCTGATGTTTTATGGTTTTTCTACTGTCCATGAGTAATAATGTAGCACCATGCAGTTTACAGATAAAATAATTTATACAAAACATCTTGCTTTCGATTAAAATAAATCTCAGTAACCTTACAGAACTCCCAAATTTATAGGATACAAGGAAATGGTAATGCATATGGGCGAAACTAGATCGGGATGCCAGTATTCCGTAAAGAACTCTAAACTCCAGAACACAGCCAAAAATAATTCTGTCAAATCATCCGTCGTGTCGTATTTCAACAGTGTTTTCTATAGCTACTCCAACATCCCTTTAATCTTCCACGGTAGAAAGGATGCCCAATTCCCCTTTCCTCTTCCCATCCTTTTTCCTTCCCGCTCCCACCCTAATCTGATGGTCCGGCAACACATCCCTGACCCAAGCGTTGTGAATTTTCATGAGCGGTAGTGATCACTTATCATCAGGTGACCTGCTTGCTTGTTTGCCAGACCAATGCAATAAAAAAAGGATCACCCATTTCCCAAATAAAATTGAAAAAGGAGGCAATAAACAAGTCACCTGTTTGAATGCGTACCGTTATCCGATGGTACAGCGACCCAAATGCGACGCGACAGCCGTCGATCGTGACTGCCACATTACCGAGTATTTTTAGTGCCATTGTATTCTTACATACATACATAAACACACGCCTTTTTCCCAGAAGGGGTAGGCAGAGGTGCTACCAGAACACCCACGTTTCGCCTTGTATATTCCGTCCCACGATGTGATAGGGGGCGAGCCTATCGCCATATCGGACACAAATTCCTGACTCCGGGATGATAATGAATAGAAAAATCCAATATCACTGCCCGACCCGGGATTCGAACCCGAGACCTCAGCTTTGCAATCGTACCGTAGTACCACAACGCCACCGAGGCAGGCCATTGTATTCTTATATGGGGGAATACACTTTGAGCTATGTCAAGGCTTTTCGTCTGTACGATTTGGAAGTTTAAGGTTATCGAAGAAATTGAAATGTTTGACCAAACTTGACGCACCGCGCAGCGGGTGATGAGGTAGTTTAGAAATAAAACGAATTCTTACGGATTTTATCACGAATTTGATTAGATTTTTACATTTTGTAACTTCCCGACATTTTGATTACTTTACAGCTTTCGTGGTCACGGGTCGGACTCTAAGAAACCATTATGATAAGGTAGTTTTCTATACGCGAGGCTTCGGGGATGCTCTACACTTTTTTCAATTTTAGTATTGGTAGAACATACAGATGATTTTCCAGATTTACATGTGCATTTATGTCAGGTCAAGGTGGATATTGCCACTGGATTGTTTTATAATCTAACCAGTCGGGTATTTGTAGCTATCACTTCGGATTTTCAGACATAATCTACAAAGTTGCCAACCTGTCTATATGGGTTACCGTTTAGTTGGTATAAAATATCCCGTTTGGGCCGCGTACGACACGTTCGGAATACGAGATGCTGGTGATTTTAATTGCATGGTTCTAGCCGGAACACCTACATATACTTTTAACTTCTGTTACTAAGCCAATACTAGCAAGCCGTTTTAATGCAAATCGTTTTAATCTTCCTGAATGAATACTGTACTGTATCAGCCCATACACGACCCACTGCAGGGCACGAGCTTCCTCTACAATCGAGAGTACGATTGAGAGTGGTTAGGCCATATAGTCCAATATATGTCTAAATGAATATTAAATGAAAATCCATTATGTCTGTCGGACGCTTTACTAACTAAACCATAAAAAAATAAAGTATTAAAGTACAAACTATTATAAAGATAAGATCAACAATAAGATGTTTTATATTCAAATGGATGCGTGAATTAATACGCAAAACTCGGAATTAGCTCCCCACAATGGTTACACAATACTTATCGCACTTTGGCCGACAATTAATACTTCTTCTTTTTGTTCAGTGACGTCATGCGGAAGGACAAACAAGAATTAAAGCAAATGCTTTAAAGGAATGTAAGAATATATTTTCGCAGTAAACATGTATGACATATCTGTAAATCGTGTTTGCTTGTTAATGAAATTAGTAATGAGCTGGGTTTTATGACAATGTTCTATTTTTGTAGGCCTAGTAATCTAGTGTCGGATATTTATGGCCATCTCTATATAAAACTGTGATTGAGTTTTAAAAACTATTAGTAAATTTCATTTCACTATTTGGAGTGTCTACGTTATCACGTGAGCTAGTAATCACCACTGCTTACGGACTTCGGCAATATAAAGGGCAGAGCCATGGCAACTACCATGTGGTCAAAACTCACTAAAATACTTTCAACTTCTCCCAGTCATAAAGACGAAAAATTCAAAAATTTATAGTCTCTACCAATTGGTAGAATTAAGAAATTTCTACACGCTAGCACTAATACTTCTTGACTAGACATTACTTATACAGTCTACACCAAATGCATCTTATTGTATAGCTAGAAACTTGTGTACGTGCGCATTACATTTCTGGGCGCGTGCAACATGCAACTTCCTTTACACGCCCCCCATTCATAAAGTCCAGGTGCGCCGGTGAACTTCGCTTTCAAGCACCTTGTGCGGGAAGAGGACATGCACTCAACGGTTTATAGACCATACATTATTTATTAAACACCTATTTTAGTATATTATTTTTACAGCATTTTGAAATTTAATATTTGTGATTTTGACAACATTGATTTGTGTCTTAATGCATGATTATGCTGACTAACCAGAGTTATTCATTTCCCGCCCAAACGATACATAATTTAGAAAGCACTCATTTTACCATCATATGCAGTGCAATCGCTTTGATATCCCAGTATTAGTTTGGCATATTTGCTTCTATACCATTTTATTATAGCGACATCTATCGGCCATCACTAGGACTATCTACCCTGCACAATATATTTTGACAACTGAATCGATCTATCGTCTTCGCAGAGTCGCGAACACGGGACGGATACGCAAAACGACGACACTTTATTTATCTTCACGACACGTACGAATGCCGGATGACTAACTACACTCTCGATTTGAATCACGACTCAAAGTGTTAACTTTGTCCATTCCTATTTCTACAAGGATGCTTGGACCGTGATTTGTTGTGATTTGGTCTGTTTGTAGTCGTCATATTCTTGATGAGCAGCCACCATTAGCAGGCTACCATGGCAGATGACAGAATTTTTTAAACGCCTCTGTCCTAAAAAAATGCCATGAATGTCTTTTTATATACGGACATTTCTTAACGGCAGTTCTAAAGCCCTAAATGTCAATTCTACACCCTCCAATAATAAGCCGCTTGGATTTGGATATTGTCTAGATGAAAATTCCGTCGTAATTCCTCGCAATCATCTTTGGGTCTAGAGATACAACGTTAAATGTAGATGTTTAAGACTGATGGACTACTCGTATTTTATATTATAAATTATTTTGAGCAGAACCTGATCCTTAAATTATACAGAAGGCAGTAAATCAGAACATAAATATTACAATAAAATATGCATAGAACCTATCAAATATATGACGAGAAGCGACCGCGGAAGCACAGTTCGTCGGCACAGCGACAAATCCGGAAGCATCGCTCGCCGCACCGCCATAACAAACTCATTAAATCACGCCCGTACGGACTCAAAGTCGACGCATCATAATTCGCGAACGTATTTAGATATGCTAATCTTTTGTAGTACTATCAGCGCACGTGAATCGTTAGTGGTGAGGTCTTGGAGTCGATCCTAATTGCGTAATCTTTATGTGCATATATTTTGGCGATTATTTGTGGTCATTTTAAGGAAGTATCCTGGCTGTAACTAGAGGTAAATTATCAAAATTGGAGATGCATTCCTAAGCCAGGCAATCAACTTTGTAAGTTATTAAAGAACATAATAATTGACATTAAGAAGCTTTGCATGTGAAATAATCGACCGATCGTGAAATCTACATTATTCTTTGACCGCAATGTAAAAATTCCTCGACCACGTATAGATTGACAAAGAAAATGGGAACATACTCGCCGCGTTTTAACCTAATTGATCGGAAATACTAGCAGAATGTGGGTTGCGCCTTCAATCCCTTAGTAGCCACCACTTCGATACTGTTTAAGCTGTAAAGATTTCTTACTTAACGAAATTTACCAACACATTGAGAATTAAATTAATATTCTTAGCGTGTTCTTCTTTATACTATTTATAAAATTTGACTTCTTTCAATGTAGAATCTCATCCTTCGTTGCCATGGCTATAAGCAAGGAATCCACAAAGAATTTCTAAACTCGGCATATGTTTCATTTTTCCTAGATTTCTTATTTGACATGATCTTTATTGGACACCAGTTTGTATTTAACCTTGTGTAGCGATCGCAACTTAATAATCAACACGTTGCATATATAGATATGCGAATACTGCCAAATTCACCTCACGTAAGATACTATGTTGTGATCATTGCATCGTGCAGCTTTGAATGGGCAGGCAGGAATGGTGAAAAAATTCGCTGGTCTTTAAGTCGTTATGATCAAATTATAGTATGGTTTTACTACAATTTCACCAGTTTAATATATCATTGCTGTTTTCCATAGAAATAAGCAAAAAAATATCGCTCTATTTACTGTAATCAACGGAGATTATTTAAATGTTGTAACAAAAATATTATTTTTAAAAAGTTTTGTTACTTAATGATGTTTTTTTAATCTGTCTACAAAACTGCTATTTATAGTCTGCGTGTTCTACGGGGTGATTAAGGTGATTATTTTTAGCTCTAGTAAAGGATATATAAGTCATTGAGACATCAAAAATACCGGCCTAACTGGAATAATTGTTTATGAATTTATTCTAGAATCTAGATGGCAATGACCAGATGTTGCCGACTTTGCTAACGATGATTAATTTGTGCAGTGGGGCTAACTAAGCATTCTATTGTAATGATATATTGTTTAAATTCGTTAATGATAAGAATTTGTAAATGCTATTTTGTTTTTGGCATTTAATTAAAATCTAACGGCCTTATTCATAGACAGATTTAAAAACAGCTTTTCAGCTATCGAATGTTTGGTCTTCTTCGCTCAAACTGAATTCTAAAGTCGTTCGAAAGGGACAAAACATTCGATAACTAAAATAGGTTTTAAATCCGTCGAAAATGGAATCTTCTCGTGAGCCTTACTTATCTGTCAGTGTCTGTGCCTAATGCTTCATAATGCAATTAATAATTTGCGGACCACAAACGCTCTTTTATAGATATATATTTTGGCCTATGTCCAGCTACTACTGGACTGGCCAAGACTGTAACGGGCTGATGATGATGATTATGAAACGATTTTTTTTATTTAATTACGGTTTGTATACTGTCAATGGACTTGAAGGCTGTAGTAGTAATGTGTTTCTCACCTGGAAGAAGAGCACGAAGCATACCCATTGGTAGTACGTGTAGTACTTCTTCTCCTGCGTGCTGTCGTACTCGTTAGCGATGCCGGGGTGCGCCACTTCTCTGCCCACCTAGCAAACAAATTAAAATCATAATATAATAACAAATTAATAACATTTCGAATTTGACTTTGAAAAGTGGGATGTAATGTACGTAAAATATTTTTTTCATTTAGGTTGACGTTCATAATTGATCTCCCAGTTTGCTGCGTAAGAAAGTGGATATTTTTTATACAGGGTATATCAAGACTGCTACTGAAAAAGAAACCAGGTGGTAGTTTTGGTGACTACAGACACGATGCAACTAAAAATTTTGCAAAAAAAAGCGACGATATATTTTTTGTAATATTTTAAATATGTGTTTGGGTGGTAAATCCATAGTTGTTGCTAAAATTATAATTTGAAGCCTCGCGTACTACAGCGTCTTTAAAAATAAAAGGGTGTACATTATTTTTTTTTAGGAAAATGTATGTATTTACTACCCAAATACGATAGGAAAAAAATACAGTAATTATCGTCGTTTTTTTTTTCAACAATTGTAGTTGCATTGTGTCCAAAATCACTAAAACTACCACCTTGCTTCGTTTTCGGTAGCAGTCTTGATATACCCTGTATTATAGGGGGCAAACGACCATACGCTTCACTTGTTAGTAAGTGATCACCGCCGCCCATGAACATCTGCAACACCATAGTGCATAGAGATGCGTTACCTTGTCTTTTTATACATTATACGATATCATTAATTTCTTTGAGAATTAAACACAACTTAAACATTCCTAGACTCGCGAAGGTTAACTGATTAGGATTCGGCAAATTCCAAATGTGTGGCGTCGATCCTGGCTTATAGAAGTTTTAACATCAAGTATCAGGGCGGGATAGTCTCAATTTGTCGCTTGATTTATAGTTGCAGTGCCGGTCGGAGGGCAGTAATTTCTGCAAGTTAACACATAACTGACATTGCGTAACAGGAATCACGATTGCACTCTTGCATCTGTCAATAAAAACACGAGCCAATTGGTGTCACTATATTGGTTATTGACGCAAGTATTGATGACAACGCGTCATCAATATGGTTATTGCAATTACTTATAGTCAAGTACACGGGTCATGGCATTGCCTATATGTATTTTTTATGTATATTATCTTCAACCGGCACTGGATGTCCAATCAATTTAGGCCTCACTTAAAGATTTTCATAGTACCCAACCCATTCGAAGTGACGCGCATCAAATTACATGGAATTATCTCACTGAATTAGTTTTTTCGGAATTTTAGTGGTAAAGGACAGCATCTTTTTTTTACGAATATTCGAAGTTTTTAAAATCTAACAATTGCATTTAGCCAACATAAAGAACTAAGATATAATCGTAATGCCTAGAAAGGTGTCGGTGAATGCCTTTCGTAAAATTATTACTCAAATCATTCAACACGCATAAAAATCGTCTTGGACCGAGCTCGTGGTATCTATTCTAATGGTAGAATGTCAGTCGCCATCAAATCCACGCTCCTTCGCATAGAAAACAAGCGTTCTTATAAAGTCTATCTCTATCGAAATAGTCACAAATACGCAAGTCCCGCATGACCTCGATACACACCTGAACATCGTAAAATATTTGATATTCCCATACCATGCGTATTCCATGAATTTTGAACACATCAATAATTCAAATACAAATTCGAAAACGAGGAAGCAATAAAAATTATTCCACAATTGTGAAATTCAGATTGGTATTAGAATTTCATGTTGATATGAATAAATCCCATGAATAATGCAATGAATATATTACCGATTTATCAGTGAATTTCTACATACATAAACATCGCGCCTTTTTCCCAGAAGGGGTAGTCAGAGGTGCAACCAGAACACCCACGTTTCGCCGCATGTGTTCCGTCCCATGATGACATAGGGGGAGAGCCTATCGCCATATCAAGCACAAATTCCTGACTCTGGGCAGTGGGCTGATAATGAATAGAAAAAACAAATATCACTTTGCCCGACCCGGGATTGGAACCCGAGCTTTGTAATCATACCGAAGTACAACAACACCACCGAGTCAGTCATTATCTAACACATAAACGATGTGTCTACCGATACGACCGCTCATGGACAGTAGCAAAACCAAACACCATGAATTATAAAGCAATGCTTAGCATTATACTAGCTTTGCATTAAAAGATTTTTTTACGTATTTTATCGCGCAAATGGATTAATTTTCACATTTTTGAACTACCCGACATTGATTACTTTACAGTTTTCGTGATAACGAAGTGGAGTTCGCCCCGTGAAAATTATTTTTATTTCAATGTGAACATTTGCGTAAATTAATAAACCATCGTGGCTTTGCATTTACGTGTAAACTGCGTGCGTAACCTATGCTTCTGTATATTCTTCAGTGTAAATACTATCTTATGTAAAAAATTACATCAATATATTGTTTTGTCATTGTACAAGTTTTAGTCAGAGAAAAGTAAAGAAAGAAATAAAATGTTTTGGTGTTGCTGTGGGAGTTTCTTGCACCTTTATAACTGTAACACCATTTAAAGTGGTGGTAGTACTGATTAACGATTAAACATAACATATTGTAAACCACATAGATAAATGAAAAGGAGACCAATCTAATATGTAAAAGATAAGCAATAATTCCCTGCATAGCCCAGCAGCTACTCCTGATGCCATAAACCGATATGAAGTACTTAGAATCGGGTGGAAACCGTGATAACATCTAATTCCACTTATTTAGTTGCAAACGGATGTTAGCCAGACGCCATAAATGCAAGTTGGGACCGCATATTAATTGTAAACCCCAAGCACGGGTACCATTATGAGGTATACTCGAAATGTCCTATTACTAGCAAGTGTCATGGTATCATGGCAAGAAAATGCTATGGATGATGCAGGCTGAATAGAGAATATTATGCTTTTTTACACATTAGCTCTGGAAAACGAGTAAACAGGTCACCTGGTGGTAAGTGATAACCGCTGTCCATGATCATCCACACCGCTTGGATCATAGATGTGTTGCTGGCCCATCAAATTCGGAGGAGAGCGGAAAGAATGTGAAGGAAAAGGTTTAGGGTCTCTAGACATTATGACGCAGCATACCATGACCGTGCTATGAAAGTACCAGTAAATCGCAAATGGCTGGGGCAGGGTACGAGCCTCCTCAAAATTTAAAGATAAGGCAGTAATCACGCTGGCCTATTAATTACCTACCGCAAAAGGGAGGGTTGGCAGACAATGAATTCATAAACAGTGTCCTCAACATGTAATTAATAAAAGACTCCCGTATATGACATCATAACGGTACAGAACTAATTGGCATTGATTTGGTACAATATACCAATTGACCGCGGTGACTAATTGCACAGATTGCACGCGACACGGGTTAAATCATCTGAGCAGATGCGCAGCATTATTGGTAATGAGTGGAATCACGCGGCCAACCCTCCAACGCGGCGCAGGAAGCGCCCAGTTGGCTGCCGACGGGCCTGATTGACCCGTTCGTAATGGACACTGATTGTATTGTGCGTAGGATGGGCTATGGGTCCTTTGTACCCTTCTGATGAACGAACTGAAAGTTACAAGTTGTTGACATCGCTCACATTGAGTAATTGAGTAAGATGGATGAATCGTAAGGTTGCAAATTTGATACCCAAATAGGGAAATCTTAATTTAAAACTTGTCGAAGTAATCTTTTATAAAACTGTACCTTTTCTGGTATGACCCGATTTTAAATTTTCTGTACATGTCAAAGTATAGAATAATATTTTATTATATGGAAAAGAAACGATCGCATTTACAATCACAAACAATTATCATAAAACTTACGACAAGATCGTAAAACTTAAACAGCAAAACAATGTCTCGTTAAAATGCACTTAAACCCATACAGCTATTTAATATCTCTTTTAAACGCAATAAAACCCGAGCATTTATACGCGACTTTCCAAACCAATTTATTCGTTTATTTCTAGTAATAAAACGTATAGATATTGAATAACAGCCAATAAAACAACGAAGTCATAAAGTCCTCCACAATCAAAGTATTAAAATCCTAATACAAATGTATATTTATCATGCGACCCACAAACAGTGTTGGTCGAGGCCCGGGGGACAATGCCGCATAACGTTCACGTATTGATTTACACGCAAGCTTCGGCTAATTACTAGCATTTTGTTTCGGTGACTAAATGTGAGGTACTCGTGATTGCTAGATGTTGGATTGCCGTGGATTCGATTACGGAGTCTAGTTTATGAGAAAAAATCTTTGGATTTAATAAATCAACGAAAAATTTAATAAACTTGGGCCCTTTCGACATAGAAGAAACCCGTAAATATGTCGGCAAATTGTATCTAATAGCAAAACACAATTATCTATTACCAATGATACTCAACAAGGACTGCATCGCACTTAGCACAAGTTGCAGGCAGTAATTATTCCGACCCAAATTTCAAAAAACCTTAATAGAGACCTTACGCGTTTATCTTCTAATATTATTTTCCACAACTTAGCATACTTTACTTTAAGGCCAAATAAGAATAAATCAAGAAAACGCTATGAGAATAATTCATACACATTTAGTCTCAAACATGTCAACACAAACGGTTTGCAAACATCTCGATCAACAGGTGTGGGAACTGAGAAATTGAAAGGAAATGTAAGCGACCGACATTGGCCGTGGGCCAGCGAACTGACAAACGACGCGAACAAACAATACCACAGACAAAGAATCACATGAAAGGGTTGACATGGACATGATGATCATAAGTCTACTGCTTCCGCCAAACAGCAGTGTAAACGCATTGTTGTGTGCCGGTTTAAAGCACATTGTAGCCAGAGTAACTACTAGATATAATGACATCAGGATGGCGAGCGCAGTGGAATGCCAAGCATTGCTTTGTATTTCATGACGTTGTTTGGTTTTGCTACTGTACATAAGCGGTCATATCGCTTACCATCAGGGGAATCGCATGCTTGTCTCCCCATTCATTGCAATAAAAAAAGCGAGGATGGCACGATTCTGGGTTTTTAAGAAAGTAGTAGCTCGTGTATGAACCTGATCAAAATATGTAAAGAAAAGTAGGCTTTGGGTTATTATTCTGACATTTTTCGTTTTTAAGACAGATGTGGATGAGTGTATAACATAAGCTGAACGCTTAAAACAACGTTCAAATAATTTATTGTACCGATGTTACGCAAATGGAAAAAACGCTGATGTTTTATACTGTATCAATTAAAAACATAATGTTATCAAATCATTAACAGAGTGTCGTTAATTATTTCTGTAATATATATTTTTAACCCTTGCAACGAAATTTAACGAGCCCGATTCGAGCATAAAAACTGATGTTAATAACATGAGCTGACCACTATAATGATGATAATGTGACATCACGTCATGTTCGACGTTGGTAATGATTATAAATCGTATTGTAATTCGTGTCGCAGAGGGCGAACATTATTACAACACAGGTACATTTCGTCTTATATTACATGACATAGTCTGTATATTTCATCTATAGTCTTTTAACGTGTGGCAAAATTTGGAAATACTAATAAAATTTAAAACATATCTATTTAATGCATTATTTGAGATATGTTTTCTTAATATAAACAACAATGTGAAAAGAGAAAAACTGTTCCTAATAGTTTGACAACAGTTTAGCAGCTACTAATTCGGACGCCTAAAGACCGTAAACAATCTTTATATTATATTGCTATGACTTTAAGGAGATGTCATAACCATAGACTGTAATGTTTGGTAATGATAGCAGATATTTAACAGCGATCAAAGAAACTCTTTTTACCCCTCGCAACTAATCTTATTCCTTAATTTTTTTTTATGTTACAAAACTAAGACTTAAAGTTATTTCAGACTGTACTTGGTAAACCTTTTAACCTAAGTCCTCTGTGTAATTAGTTTAGAAAGTTTTAAAGAAACCCGCCTTGTCGCCTCAAGGCCCTCAGGCGTACAAACTTCATATTGTTAAGAGACTTCCCCTAGTCTAAAATGAAATCTTTCTTTTTTAGGACTCCTATCTTTACAAAACTTGACTTGAAAATGAAGACTAAATGGTCAAGTTTTTATACTTTTCTATATTAACTCAGCGTTATAAGTTTTGACCACAATTGAAACGGTCATGAAGACGCCGCATTTGAGAATTCAAATATTTAAACGAATGACTTAGTTATTAATATTTACTGATGTGTCAAATTCCAAATAAACAAAGACAAGGAAACTAACTCGGTAATAAAATTTTGTGACATTACATAAAGTTAAATAATTTCCCCCAAATGATAGACAATCTAATAAAATGTATAACAGATCGCTTATTGCAGATCGCTTCTAACAGATCACTGGTAATTTGACCAAAGTTTTTGTTCATCAATGAACTTCCTGTGGCCAAAAATGATGAACTTGAAATGATAAACAGGATAAAAAAACTCACCTCTCTAGCAAAAGCATCGGGCATCGTAAAAGTCGACGTGATCCAGCAGAAAGTATTGACTACATTGGTAGGCAGTCCATTGACGATGCATTGTATAGGCTTGCCGACGTACTGCGTGGCGGTGATGATCAACGAGCAGGTCAGCAACAACACGGTCGTGAAGATGTTGTGCAGTCTGAACACGGCGTTGTCAGTCTTGATGGGCTGGTACTGGAAGTACACCCGCAGGCCTCCTAGTAGTTGGAACATGGTGTCAGTGTGTGCTCATTATCATGTATGCTTAGCGTAATCAGTCTTTGTGGGAATGCTTATTGTCCAGTTATGGGCTGCATCTGCAACAAAAAAATAGGGATTTTAGATTTTGACTTATCTTAAAATCTTGTTTATCCCACATGAGACAAATCAGCACGCGGAATAATATTTTGCGCATATTATCTACTTTTATAAGAAAAAAATATCAACAAAATCAGTTTTGTTAATATCAAATAAAGTAATGTCGAAATATTTGTGTTCTATGCAAAAATCGCTGAAATAACTTGAAGAGCCAACAGAGGGCATACTTTAATAGAGTTATATATATAACGACGAGAACATAAAACAATACTCATACAATTTTACTTTCTTGAGACTGTTATCAGAACCGCAATTGTTACTTAGGAATTAAGTACATCTTTATAAGCTATCTTATTCCATAAAGTGAACTCTACTCCAAACAGCAGGTACTCACGTCTCATATAGTAACTGTTCTACACACAGATCAACGACCGGCTATCATGTGTAAATAAAGGATTTATTGTTGTAAATAGGCCGTGACCGTATCACTCGTAATCGCGGTTCAAATAGTTTATTTGCATTGATAAAATGCATGAAGGAATACATTTAAAGGAAACTTGTTACTGTTAATATGTTGTATTGAATCATATGAGGAAATTTGTGATTACAATAAAGAAAGGACATTCTTTCACAATACATATAGTATAGTTATATGTATGTTACCTACAGTTAAAAAGCTTTTCCTTGTACATATAAAGATTACACTGTTTTACATCAGAATGTGATCTTTATAGCTCATTTCAATTTATAAATACATTTGCCTAATAGTCACATATATAAACGGGAATAGGAGGCAAAAATTGGCAAGTCAAAAGCATATTGTATTTAATATGCGATCCCCAATCAAACAGAAATGGTTGCCATGCAATGCCTCAAAATAAGTTGTAATTTAGTTACTGATATTGCTCCTATAACGACCAGGTAAAGGTCGCGAGACGTCGTTGGATGCAGGCTGCCTCCCACAAGTCACTGGAATTAATTGGGAGAGGCCTATGTTCAGCAGTGGACTTTCTTTGGCTGATGGATGGATGATTGCTCCTATTTAGAGACAAGCTTGACGCTAGCCATCAGACGAACGTCACGTCTTATCCTACTAGCCAACAAAAAAAAACCGAGCGTGAACCTTCCCATCATCAAACCTCTTTTCTGGCATTCTGGCTAGCAAAAAAGAAATAAAACCACAGGAGGTTTAGAATCGCTCGTGTTTCATGTCAATACGTGGACAGCGTTGGGTTGTGCAAACACGCGATAACTTGCTCAATGGGCGATTGTCTGCAGGTACCCACGAATGGTTCGGTTAACTCGGCTTGTCGGACGTCACGTGTGAACCAGATGCATGTTTGTAAAGGAATAACTTTTTAACACTTTCTGACCACGTTTGAATTACATTTTTTGGTGCTCATTACTTGTTTTGTTCTACATATCGCTTGGGATGTCTTGAGATTAATTGCCATGAACACAAAATGCTATTTTGTTTAATCTGACTGGATTTTTCTGCACTATACTTAATGTAGGTGCAGTGTCGCATAGATATGGGCGAAAGAAGATAGATAATCTCTTAAAATTCGATAACATAATTCGACACAAACATGCCGGCCTGTTGTGTTTACGAGTAATTGCTGTGAAAATAAAAAACTAAAACACCTCAGTTTCAATTAGGAAAAGGAATAATCAATTAATAATGCTTCAAAAAAATACAACTATGTTGAGACCTAGGATTTGTTTCCGATATTTTCCGCCATGTTGCGAACACCAAAGCTGCTTCGGATACTCCTTTAGCATACGTACAAACTGGCATATTTGTGATCGTCTTCCCTGTATCACAAACACACCGTCAACAAAATCCTTTACAAACAAACCGACGGATTATGTGAATTAACTTGCCAACCAAGCACCCAAAATTGACGATTACATAATGACTCGAAGTTAATCACCCACTTAACTTACATTGCTAATGATTTTTATACGAAAAATGTGTTTTTAATGTGTTGCGGAGATTTGGCTCTTAATTTTACGCCCATTCAACTGCCAGGCATCCACAATCTGGGTATTACGAAACAATTCGTCAATTTGTAAATCTTATTTGATGCGCCACTTGTTTTCGGGTATAAAATTATTTTGAATTCGATAAAAAGACATGCCTGTATTATAACCTAACATAAGTACATCTACAGGAGATCGTTTACATTATTCTGCTGGGTTCCGTACCCGTATTATGTGAGCCAGTTTAAGTCATTATCTCGACACTCGCCCAATTTGAATTAGTGGACGGATGGAATTATAAATTACAGACCTTAAAGGTCACCTTACTGACCTTTAGACAAGTTTTAGTGTCAAATTCTTCACTTACCAACAAGGCTTTTGTCTCGGATAACAAATACTTTATAACACTGATTCTATTGAGCTGGCTGAAGAGGGGAGCAAAATTCAAGATGTAAGGTTGCGATGTTTTCATAATTCACTAAGGAATAAATTAATTTCCAACTCCTCCTATTAATTTAATTATTTAATTAATTTCGTTGTGGATTAAAGATAGCTCGATATGCTTCAATGCTCGGTGTAATTGCGTGCCACTGTATATTGGCTTACAGGAGTTGCAGTGGCGAGTGTGAGAAAAGGAAGCTCTAGCGAATTCACTAAGGAAATTAACGGCTTATACATAGACAGTTTTAAAACCTATTTTATTTGGCGATTGTTTTGTCCCTTTCGAACGACTTTTGACTTCAGTTTGAGCGAAGACAAAACATTGGATAACTAAAATAGGTTTTAAAAATTAAAACTGTCTATGAATAAAGCTGTTAATGTTTAAAATCGTACCACAAACTTGCATATTCATTAACACCATTGATAATCGTGACAAACATTCCCTACTTCTAATATAGTGCAAATTTGGAAAGTGTCCCCTTCATACTTGTTAATACATAAGTGATAAATACCGCACAAACTTGATAAATACATCACTTAATGACATTGTGATGACAATTTGCGCGGGAAAATTTGTCGCAGACGCTAAAACGTCAACAATGGAGTCGTGACCACATGTTTAGGTGTACTTTCTACCACTTTTGGAAGTTTACAATGGGATATAATGAGGAAGGAAAAATGGTTAAATATTTACTTATGGCCGAAATTAATAAACGATCTTGATGTCTATCTTAGGATCGATCCCGAAAATAGACCAATCAAAACACAAAATATTCACGTATCAAAAATACCTTGCACCGATTGGTGTATTGTCGCGATCGATCCTTAGATAGCCATTAAGATCGTTTATTAATTGGGGCCGTTAAGCAGTAAGATAGACATCAATAACTGGTAGTGGGACATACTGCATACACCAGAATACCGAACACCATCCACGATGAAGTAACAACACGTAGGTACCTGGTTTCATGAATGTAAAGTTAAATAGGATACATCGAGTTAGGCTTCAGCGTATCGGACAATGTATTTTGCAGGGTTTTTATATACTTATAATCAGCCCGGAGTCAGGAATTTGTGCCCGATATGGCGATAGCCTTTCCCTATATGGCCTAACAACTCTCAATCGTATTCTCGATTGTAGAGAAGACTCGTGCCCTGCAGTTGGACGTATCTGGACTGATATAGTACGGCTGGATACAGTATGGCGATAGGCTCGCCCTCTATCAAGTCGTGGGACGGAACACACAAGACGAAACGTAGGTGTCCTGATTTGCACATATGCCTACCCCTTCTGGGATAAGGGCGTGGTAGTAATGTAATTAAAATGATTTTTTTCTTGGTAAAAAAGTGTTATGTCTAAATTACACAGGATAATATTAATCTAAATATGACAATAATTGCTACATTAACATTAAATTGACGTTAACACCATAAAAACCGTCGTATTACAATTGATATGGGTTAACTAAAACTATTAATTTGATTAGTTAAAGTAATACATATTTTTAATGTATCTAATTACAGAATATATATTTCAATCATTGGTAGCCTGTAAAATATTGACTTGTTGTAATGGGATGCAAACAATTTAGTACAAGACAAAAATGTAAGTTTTCCACTTTAAAATATTTTTTGGAATTATTTTCTATGACCCAGGATCAATCACAGTGAATGTTTATTGTCTCTGGCTACCACGAGAAACATAAGTCCTTCACTCGTACGTATCTATTATTTTATAATGTTGACTTATACGAGTAGTCTCTGGTGCTCCTGTTGGATACAGTCAACATTGTTTTAATTCTTACTGACATTCATATTGACAGTCCTCCGTGGCGTAGTTGGTTAGACGCCGGTTGTGAAACGAGAGGCCGCGGGTTCGATCCCCGCACCGAGACAAATATTTGTGAGGCCCTCAAGATTTTTGTCTCGGGTCTGGGTGTTTGTGAGACCGAAAATTCTCTCATAGTTTTTGATACCCACGACACAAGACTTAATTAATCTTAATGTGGTGTCAGGACTATGTATGTATGTGACTGTTGGGTGTATTTCTTTATTTTTTAGTTTATTTAATTTATACGATATACTTTTGATCAACACTCATACATCTAATCCAGTGAATGTGAAGGATATTTAATGTTACATATATAGACCATTAAGCATTAACTATAGTCTATAGATCACTAATGAACAACAAATGAACGAAGCAGGAGATAAAAGCCTTGTAATCGTGTTTATCTCCATAATGCGGGTCCTAGCCTTGTTATTTATGGCTTACTAAAGTAGACAAGAATAGTTAATGCTGGCAATGTCAGGGTCAGAATCGACCCATCACATGCCTGAGTGTCCTACCATGGGAAAATTACATAAGAAAACTGGTGATGTTCAACTATTCAGTCTGCAACAGCTTAAAATAAATTGTCAAAAAACAATATTCTTGTTGTGAACACAAATTCCGTGGAAAAATGATCCTTATAAATTGTTTTTAACAAGAAACATTTGTTCCAAGGATGGATATGATATGACATAAAACGCACTCATAGTTTTAGACACCTTTGAAACGGGACTTCGGACTTCAACTTCGGTTGTTCGATGTTTATTATATCATCACTAATATGTTAAACCTGTCTTAAATACAACGCAATTTTGAAATAGCTAAAGCAACACTAGGCTATAATTATTAACGTCTAGTAACCTTTAAGATTCGCCCACAGTTGCTAGTTGCAACACAATTAGCAATATCTGAATTGACATATTTGCTAACAGACACTATATCTTATTTTATTAATACATAAATCTCTAGCTTTACTTAAATGTCATATTTGACCTGTATTTATGAATAAGCAATACTGTTTAATTATGTGTCTCGTAAATTCCACAAACGTATTTAACTCATTGATAAGGTGCCTATTCCAAACATAAAATCTTAAACCAAAATAGTGACATGGATATGAAAACCTAACCAAACCGTGATGTCATCAATGAAGATATAAGAGTCAATGCCCTTACTATTGAAGATGCAGAATACCGGGCGAAATGGAGGAGACTCAGCCGGAAGGCGGACCCTGGTACCGGCCGGGATAACGCCTAAGCAAAATGAATGAATGGATAGCAAAACCTAGTACCGATCACACCTAATAGAAGCATTAAGCTAGGAAGTACAAGTAAATATATTAAATATACTAAATTACGGTTTTATGGCCAATTTGGATGACTATTCGCGAACAATCCGTGGGTTATTGACCCAGTGAAATGGTTAAAACCCTGTTCTGTTGAATATTATACAATAATATCAACCCACATACGCGCACTGATTGCCACAAGACTCCTCTAGAATCGAAAGTTTAATTGAGGATTCTCAGGCACCCTTCTACCATGCTACCATACTAAGAGTTAGAGGACAAATACCATAAAATTTATTATAATAATCTCTACAGCATGTAGGATTCCTCACTGTTTTCCTTCATCCAAATATAGCGTGACCATGTATTTGAAAAAGAACAATTACGCCCTACCTTTAATAATTATTTACCGTCATTGCCCCATCGTGTGTTTAAATAAGTGTTGAATGAAGTCATAAAACTCAATTAAAATAAATGGAGCCGTGCGCCAAACGACCACAAAATTACGCCAGTGTCGTCAGCCGACCTAAAGTCTCGCTACAGATTGCTAAATTGTTCGCAGGCCCTATAAACCAGTCAAGCTGATGTACTACGTCTTATACTTTGACAATAATTTTCACCCCCACGCATATAACATCGTAGTTTCAACATACACAGATATGTAGTCTTAAGCACATAGTAACATGAAGTATGGCATTAGTAACAATAGTAAACTGAGAGTTTTTGGACTTACAAAACCTAGATTCTAAGTAAAATTAATATTATTGAATACACAAGTTGATACTAGAATAAAATCCAATTATAAAATCCAATTATAATTAGGCCCAAACGTAGGTACGTTTGGGCCTAATTATAATTGGGCAGAGTTCGCGAGATCAGCAAAAAATGCGATGAGTTGCCAAGGCAGATAAACTGAATGGTATTTCAATCGAGGATGCAAAGGACCAGGTGACATAGCGAAAATTTATCAGTAACGCGATACGCACTGACAGTACAATCAATAGAAAGAATTTATTTATAATCATTATATTGCGTGAATTACAATACATAGCTGCATTTGCTTGATATAGGTTAGCAATACAAATACATAGGCCATACATCTCAAGCAATGGATCTGGATATGCATTAAGCCCGACTAAATCCAACTTGTCAGAGCAACATCAATTTACGAGGTGCCGTAAACCGAGTCTATGAAGGGAAGGGAACTATTTCCGTAGCTTGAAGGGCGACTGGCCAGGAATTGACGCGTTACTTCTTAGAACTATTGCACTGAAGGTGCACTGGTTAAATATAGTTTTTTATTACTTGCTTGGTTTATGGAACTGTGTGGTCAAGAGTTTATACTGTTCATGTCTACAGCACGTACTAATGGCGGAGACGTGACATTAAATTTTAAAACTTCATAATTCAATAATTTGAAACAACTGAAGGAAGAATTAATACCGTTGGATATCATTTAATAATTTTTGATGTACAAACAACTATTATAAAACCCTTTTTTTTTTTTTTAAAACTGTGTAATGACATAGAGTGTATATCGATGCGATTACTGTATTTATTATATAATCTACTCAATCTAGCTACTGGAGAGTTGGAACCAAGCACTGTCCTTCGAAATGGAGGAACGACGGGATGTATAGGGTTACGAGGATATCTCTTAGGCATTCTGAAACGGATACAACTAAGAAGTTGAGGACAGTCTGTATGATGTCTTAGAATTTTATAGAGGTAAATTAAATCTAACAATTCTCTACGATTATCCAATGAAAACATTTTTAAACGTTTGAGCCTATTATTATAAGGGATTTTGCTTCTGGCTACTCTTTCAGAAGATGCTAAATGCCAAAGAAATCTTTTCTGCAACCGTTCTAATCGTAATGAATGTGAAGCATAATGCGGCCTCCAGACCACACTACAATATTCTAGAATGCTCCTTACTAATGAGTTATACAATAATTGTTTTGTTTGGTATCGGCGAAAGATCTTTCCATTCCTTATTACAAAACCAAGCATCTTCGACGCCTTTTTAACAATGTGATCATGATGCGGTACAAAAGTTAGTTTATTGTCTAGCATAACCCCCAGATCCATAATTTTGTCAACCTCATTTAAAACAGTATTGTTTATACTATATGATGAATGTATAATGTAATGTTTTCTATGAAACTTAATATGGCAACATTTTTTAACATTCAGTTCCATCTTGTTGGCCGTGCACCAATCAGTTAGCCTAGTTAAATCATCTTGTAGCAATTTGATGTCACAGCTATTAGATATTATTCGAGAGAATTTTAAATCATCTGCATTTTCATTTATATTACTGAAAATGTATGTCTACTTTACAAACCAATTGTAATTCCCATTTAAAATCCGCGTTAAGTCTCCCAAAATTGAAACAATAATATGCACAGTGACTACTCCATCTAATAGGTACGTCACAGAAAGACACTGCAGGCGAGAGTCTCTTGAGACTCGCTATCATGCCGCTGAATAATTGCTTCCACGCTCACACAAACCTCGGGATGAGACAGTAAACACGCCAACAGACTAGTCCACAACGCGGGCTCGTTTACCAAACATTATGTTTGCGTCTGTATTTCTAGAGGCAGATGGGTAAAAATATTTTATGAGGGATATTATGACAAATTGGGACGAGAAATTCGAAATACCATGTATAAGAATGACTGCCTCGTTGGCGTAGTTGTACTACGGTATGATTACAAAACTGAAGTCTCGGGTTTGAATTCCGGGCAAAGTGATATTAGAGTTTTTCTCTTCATTATTAGCCCGGAGTCAGGAATTTGTGAGGAACACAAGGCGAAACGTGGGTGTCCTGGTTGTACCTTTGCCTACCCCACCTGGGAAAAAGGTGTGATGTTTTTGTATGTATGTATGAATGACTGCACATGATCAGATTAATAAAACACTGTTTGATCCGCTGGTTCCGATGCCTATAATTAGGCTGTTATATAAGGTGTCAAAAGCCATCAATTAGAACATGAAACCACACGCTCCTAAATATTTGCAATCTTCTTAATCTTATCTATACTTCTTTATCTTAAAGACCAACTAAACTAAAGAAAAGTGTAGCTCCAAAAATAATATATAAAAATAACAATAAATATAATTTCACCTCCAAACTTCACATTGAAGATGGCACTCCAAGACGAGAATAAGTGTAATTTACTGGTAATTACGAATATGAATTATCTTTCGCTACTCGAAATAATTATACTGCGCTGATCAATTATTGCTTTCGTAAGACTTCCTACACGACGCGACGTCAAGAACCTAGTGAATCAGTCCCTAAAACTAAAACAACCAATATTACATCAATAACCACACCACAAAATTAGTCATAAGTTATGATACATTTGAAACATTGGAGCTGACTATCGTCCATTGTCACTGACACCGATCTGTTTAATTTCAACTATGACAATATAAAAATACGGCAATGTCGCCACACAGGATGTTAGCACGTAAAATGAAGTACATACACATTGTAATTTCCTTGTCGAAATTATGCTGACAAGGTCGGCCAATTGGGGACTTCGGTATTTCAAATAATTAATTGATAATCATTTAGCCTATGTTTAACAATTCAATTCCTATGGGCGAGGATAAATTAATTAAACTAGGAGAGTGTAAATGCCATTAGACTACCAGAGCTCGGCACTAAACCAAGAGGCCCTAGTTTTGATTCTCAGTTCGGGCAATCCGGTTTTAAAACTCTCAAAAATATTCTCTGGATGCATAATGCAGCAGACCGGGCTCTGTGGCGCGCTTTGGGAGAGGCTTAAGTCCAGCAGTGGACTGCAACGAGCTGATGATGATGATGATGATTCTCTGGGCTTAGATTTTATGCTCTGCATCCTTAGCTCCTTATTACATCCTTAAAAGCAAATAAGCTAGTTGAAATGTAGGTGGCACTAGCATTGTCACTGCCTACCCTTTTGTAAGGATACAAGTACTGGAAACAAGTATGAGCTTAGGTATGTATGTGGTTAATTAAACAGGACACGAACGTAGTTCCATAAACTGACTTAAAATAATAATTTCATGAGTCACTTTTAGGTCATCATTGCGAGTATTCTCTGGGAAAACGAATTCTAGGATAATAAGGAAGAATTTGCTAATAAACTATTTATATATTTATTTCAACGTATAGCAAGCAAACACTACCCGTATCAACCCTTATCCGTCGAGATCGAGAGTACGATTGCGCGGGGTTGGGCCATATAGTCCACCACACTGGCCTAGTGCACGTTGGCAGACTTATATACCATAAAAATTCTTACAAGTCGCTATGGTATACAAATTTCCTCACGATGATTTCTTCCACCATTATAGTGCGTGGTGATTGACTGTCAATTTACACATATGACTCCAAATAGTCGGAGGTGTGCCCTGGGACTTGAACCCGCGACTACCGTGAACATGTTGGCAGCCGCGTCTATTCCGTTACCTGCATACCACTGTACTTAGAAAACTGTAACTTCAAGTGATATAAATCAAAAGGAAATACGGAACCAGAAAAATAATGTTCAAAAGTCAAAACAATAAAAAATACGGTTATTTATGTCTTATTTGTAGCTATTTTCTTCAATAGTAAAATGAAATTGCATTGCTGATTGCACAAACAATTATACTGATAGAAAAAAAATCAGAAAGAACAGGTTTCCTTACGATACCGATAATCATATTTACTTCATAGACTACACTAACATCGATGCTGTAGATACATGTTACAATTATATTTATTAAATATAATATAGGCAACAGGTGATTAGTGCACTCATAGACAAAAATAAGGAGTTCAGTATCCAACTAATGACAGGTAACCGCAATAACAATGTAAAACTTTACATAATAGTAAACGATAAATGTACGAGTTACATTATTAGATTTTGCATAATGTAGACTCGGACGCAATAGCTACCCTTAAACCCACAGATTTACCCGATACATCTGCTCGACAGCCATGCTTGGGAAGCAGAACTGATGTCTAGCACTAATAGCCCCAGATATTCCTGCTAGAAAGATGCAAGACCTTTCGCCGGCATACCGACTAAAACCTCTCGATGCCACTCAATGCTGAAAGGATGCATGCCAGATGCAAGCTTGCCTGCTACTCATGCTCAAAAGTTCAAAACCAACGAGTTATAATAATATGAAGATTATAACTGATCCATTAGACCGTGAGGTGTATTCACGAATCAGACCTGAGACGCGCTTCAGATTTTTTTATACTGGCTTGTAAGATAACTACAATGCGCCTACAAGTATATACAATGGAAATTGCACTGCGATTCAGATAGGGTAACGCGAGAAGGCTATCGATATAATTCCGTAATAAATGAAGCCGAAACGCGATACTCTTACGAAAGTCAATAGGACGGGACTATATTCAGTATACACAGTACAATATTCACTATCCGGGCAAAAACAAATATTCAACCACAAGAAGAAAATTACGTAAAATCACAATCAATAACTTACATGGATTCTGGAAGCAAACGCTGCAAGCCGCTTCAAATAGAGCGAAATAACGTCCTAATACCAACACAACCAAATCTCAAATGTCCATATTATGTAAAGGAAAATTAAATGTTTAAATATATTCCCGTATCAGCTGGACACTGTATTTATTCATCAAACAATAATGCTTTAGTCTACATAATTGTTAGTTTTAAAAGCAAGTTTGTTTGTCATGTATTCGAGTAGAGGTCTTTGCCCAATGTACCATGACCGTCTTATGAACTTTACAAGAAAACAAATATAACACCACCGGCTTTTGATAAATCCGTCCAGTGGCAACGTCTCTAATAAATACCAATTCTCTCTCTCACTCTCTTCAGCCATGGGATATCCACTGCTGAACACAGGCGTCCCCAAGCGTTTATATTACCTATTGGCAGCGGCCAAAAATCCGATCAATGCACGTAGTACGCTAAACTGTACTATGTTGAGAATCTAAATACCAATAAAGTTTTAGGTAAATTACGACATTATCTTCTTTCGCTCTATCCACTCAGAAAAGTAGGTCTACTCATTTGTAAAGTTTTTATTATTTTTACAACTCGCTTGGAAAGAGGGAAATTGTTACAGATGAAGCAGTGTCCTTAACCTAGTCTTCGTTAGGGGCACTGCTTCTTCTGTAACCTTTCTGTAAACAGGTAAAAAATAACATATAATATTATGTTTCAATGATTCAATATTGTTTTGTAATTCAAACGAAACGCTTACTGTTTATTTACTTACATACGAGTATGTATGCAAGTTTATACCTGAACAACTTCGTTCCTCCAGTTTCAGTTATTAATGTAAGATGTTATATAGATTAGACGCTCTTTTTTTTAAGACTGCTGACATTACCAAAAATAGCCAATCGGCAACGACTCACGGCTCTATCTGAAGAACCGAGACCCAATAATATTTCAGCAGCAATTTAGATAACTCCTATGCTAGAATTGAATCTAAATGGCACTATGCTATATTTGCATCTTTTGCAATCCAACATAGAAACAATTATCCGATATATTTGGTATTTAAGCAGACATTTCCCAATTCAGTTGATTACATAAAGGGAGGAGGTGGATTTATGTTGTTGAGTATTTTTGAGTCTTTCTCTTATAAATGTGCAAGAACCAATTCTCTCACCAATCACTCCAAACATCACGCGACACAAACTACTCTAGATCATTTGGTCAAATCATGCCAACGTTTGTCCAAGGTTTTCTAAGTCCCGGCGCATCAATCATGTCCAATGCCGCTCCCGCAGATAGGGCATTGTTAACGGCGAGATGGCACCGATGTCGTCCCGAATTGGCCAATTGCCGGTGTCACTCCCAATTGACATCGTTGGCCAATGAATGCACGCTTACGAAACAACAATGCACAGGAACTGCGACTCAAGTCGCATCTTGTGCTGAGGATGGAATCCTTAAGAAATCAGTTGATCATTCGACAATGGTGAAAAGATTTTCATAATACGGATACAAATTGTATTTGAAAGACCAGAATGAGTTGTTGCAGTAGGGTCATGACCGACTGGATAGGTACCAGCATCTAAAGATTTATGTATTTATTACGTTAGAAACCGTTCTCTAATACGCTGTATCATTTGCTATCCAAAAGTATACAATTCCTATGTGCCTTACGAAAAATAAATCCGAATAGGGCCAACTAGCCATTATCTAAAGCATCAAAGTTAACTTAAATAGAATGAAATAGATCGATCGCTATTTAGTTAGTCTAAAGGCTGATAATTTATGCCTCTTTTATCCTTTACCCTGTTTTAAATATACTTTCATATCAAGTATTGCATTAAAATTTCACCAGAAACAAAAATACAAAAATATTAATACCTGCACAGAGTCGGATATAGATTATTTCCGATTTACCCCTCCGGATTTGGCTCACGGCTCAAGTACGCGTATCGTGTTCCCCTCGGTGCGTATCAACCAAAACTGAACGTTAAAAGGTTTCCGGAAACCGGAGAAACAATCCGAAATCAGAAGTATTTTGCTTTTTATCATCGTTTAAAGATTACGGATAAAGACATTGATATAATAGAAGACCGAGAAATCCAAAAAATAGCAATTAATCTTTCAATGATATTGTTCGTGGTGGAAACCTTTGATACTTGTTCTAATATTTATTGTTTCGTCCTATCTATGTTTATCTTTTTGTTGCTATCATCCGCCCCGTGACGACGAAATTGCGAAATGATCGAAACGGGAAGTTAAAAAACGGAAAAATTAAATCAAATTCGCGATAAAATCCGTAAGAATTCGTTTTATTTCAAATATTTATTGTCGTCGATACCAAAAGGTAATGCGTCAATTTCGGTCCCACAACACGAAATCTCGAAAATGGGGCATTCGAACAAAGCAAAACATTTAAGACAAACCAAAACCACTATCACATAATATTTGTCTAGAGAGGCGCACATACGCCTATTGCCGATGTAACAAAACGACCGATTATTCATTATTTCACATTCAGATACACTGAGTGTGAATTATTTATTTTTAAATCCTACATGATTACATTCCGCTGAGCGTTGGTCTCGTTCATTTGTTTGTTTTATATAAAACACTACACAAACAACGCTCAATAAACTATCCAATGATCAAGCAGTAAACATAATTATAAATATTATATATTTCTATGTACCATAGTTGCGTAGAGCTAATTATTTGTAAGTATAATCTCTGTTACGGACGTAAAGAACACATCACTTTGATTGCAGAAATTTGCTGGATAAGAGCAGGAGTAAAAGGAATATTAGTAGTATAAGTTATAATAAATTATCACCAGAAATAATCCTCAAGAAAACCTCTTCTACCTCTACTATATTCTATCCACCATTTTATATCTACAATGTAAGACATATGTATCTACGCCCCTAAGATATTATGAGGTTTATAGTCTGCAGAGTAACTTTCATCAAGTGAGCCGCTTTTCCTATTGCTGTTATAATAACAAACAAAATGACAACAACAATGCAACTCATCAGCTGATGACATCATCTCAAGCATGTTTTGGAGTTGTCAGCTTTGATGACATATTAACAGTTTTCGACACCATATGTGGTACATGTGCGAACATAAACTAAACTTTTGAGCGACGCCGCCCACACACTCACGTCGGCAACTCCTGTGGAGTAGGATTAAAACTGTATGCACTGGTGTGACACCAAGTTTCAAAATTCCGCAAGTCTAAATAGTCTTATTTTAACCCCTAAACTACAATTCAGAAATAAAGTACGAGAAACTGGAAACAAATAACTGTCCACTTTTCAAAACGGAGGCAAAAATTTTGTCTACAACTATTATTACAAGACCAATACAATTGAAGAAGGTAGAGGTACATCATCACGCTAAATATTTATATTAATTTTGTAGGACATTGGAAATTCTTATCTCACCGCAATAACCATACTAAACGTCTGTACCCATACAAAAGCCGTGTCTAAAGAATCGTTACATCAGACAGGAAACAATGCCTCATCTATAATTCAGATCCACGAATGAGGAGTACCAAAAGTCGACCGAATAACGGGAAAAGTATCAAACACGGACTCTCAATGGTACTGCTAGAAAAGAAATGTATTTGGAATAATCCAGTTGCACCCACCCAAATTTTACAATAAATCAGATCTTTGGTGACTTGATAGAGCAAACCCTGGCTACAAGCTACGAGTCTGCCTTACGATTGAGAAGACGCAGATCTAAGACATCGTTGACCTAGTAATAATTAATTGTGTGTACCAAAATATAGGTTTGAAACTAAATCTTAAGCCCAAATTCGATTGACTAAGCCCGTTAGACTTCTCAGACGAGAGTGGATCGTATACTTTACCACCATTTAAATAAAATTTCGCACCCTCTCTCTCCCTCTTCAGCCATAGGAAGTCCACTATACAAATTTCGCACTACCCTTTACAAAATTACCCAATTTGAACCAACCTATATTCTAAACCACAAGCCTATACAAAAGGATCAATGTACAATGTATACCACAATAGAACATACGCGACCCAAATGAATGTGAATACGAGTCAAGTGGCACATGGCCGTGATTGTGCGAGTGACGCGCCTGATGCTGAGGTTACCGATAAAATGTGACCCTGTGCACATGAGCGACGACCAATTGGCATCCGCGTTTAATTGCAGATTGATAGATAGATACTGTATTTCTTCACATCTTAGTCAGATTTAATTTCAGTCAGAAGCTTCAAGACCTATAACACACGAGGCCTAAGTAATAGAAGCAAGCCGAATTCCATATAATTTTTCTTTGGATACTACTTCATAATAACAACTAGGAAATCCTCAAAATTTCAGGTTTCCTTAAATTAAACCGCTTGAAATAGCATTTTCGGTAGTTTAAAAAGGTTATTATTACCGGATTAAATTAATCACTCACAAATACAACAAACAATTGTGTTTAGCTCCTCGTACTTCAAAATGTCAAAAGGAATCCTTACAGCATCACTTCGTTGTTAACTTGTCAAAACTCTTTTTTAATTTCTTTCTAAGTTGTGACGCAACAACCAAACTTACTTCTTACATTAATGTTTTTGAATGGAGTTGCTATTATTGACCCCATTTTATAACATTTTGATAGCATCCTTTGATCTTTCATTTTCAAACTTTTTGGTTAACAGGGGTTACTACTGCTGTTTATCAGTAATATTTATTTCTATCTGAAAATGTATTCCACATTCGACAGTGGACATTCTGTTGATGATGGTGTTGATTCATAACCGCAAACTATAAACTGAATCGTCACTCATTCGATTTTTGATCTATTAAAAATAATTATGTCGCCATTGTATTAGATCCGTGAAGTGAGCGATAGTGTGTGACCCTGCGAATATCTCTACTTGTTTACCTCGACTATCTACCAGCGGTTTCGTGAATGTGATGTACGTGATGTTAAATTGTAGTAAATTGAAGTTCTGGACGAACACATTTAGATCAGCGATGAGATTTAAAGATATTTTTAGGGAGTTCCCTTGAGAAATGTTATAGCAGTTTCTGGCGCGGTTAAAGTAATCACTGAAAGAAGCATGTGGATCAAATCTGTACATATTTCCGCTACAGTGAATTAAAACCCTTTCACTAAATATTTTTGTATAACTGATGAATCAATGATTTCTTTCCCTTCTTTATACCAAGCGTTCTCCCAGCCTATGAAAGGCTGCGCTTTCCTGTACAATTTTGGTCTCAGGAATCCTCGATTGTAACATGCATATTATGTTAGCTAAATAAAATGTATGATCATACGTAGGCAAGCTACGTTGTTGTATGGGGCACGTTGTTTAAAAATTTTAAATCTTGGAGTTTATCCAAACATCTTTTAACAACCAACCTCCGTCATCGATCAAAAATGATCCAAAAACCTTATGTTTGCGCCTCCGGACAAGACATTAGATCCCTCGTTTAGGTTTCCCAAGAGCACCCAGTTTGCCTTTACAGTGCAGACGTTGCATAATAAGGGCGTGTCACAACAGGTCTGTTTAGCGGTCAAGGCGAGCGTGGCGGGTGCGCGGCGCCGTATCGGCTTACACTCGACAATACACCTGGCGCATAATGCGTCCTGTTTCCACTGTCTTATAAACACACACGTACTTCTTATTTCAGATGGTGGAGGAGCTTCTTTAGACAGCTTCCGTTGCGCAGGTGGTTATACAACGGCTGTAATACGAGAGGCCGCAGGTTCGATTCCCGCACCAAAACAAATGTATGTGTGATTGAAGTTATTTGTTTCGGTTCCGTGTTGGTGAGACCGAAGTCTTTTGTAGTTTCTCATACCCACGAGATAAAACCAATCTTAGTGTGGGGGTCAGGACTATGTGTGTATTTATTAATTTATTTACTTTTTATTCATTTTAGTGACCACACCTGATGGTAAATGCAAAGTTGTTTAGATAGAATTGATTGGCAACAGACAGTTGAAATTTATTTGGACTTTCCTTCTGCATTGCAGTACTACTACAACTAACACTACCAACCACAAAGCATAAGTTCCTACTTATGTCGAATGAAATTTAATTATCAATGGAACGCTGATCACCATATGGAATACGGTCACTAGTAGTGAAAACCTACAAAGCATTGCCAATCATCGCTGACTTACCAGCCTGAGAATGGTAGTGGTAAGAAAGTAGGCAACTAGAAATTATTAAGACTTCATCTAACTAAATCAAAGGCGACAAAAAACTATTCGCATCGGTTTTCTTAGATAACCTCTGTATTCAGTAGTCGAGTAAACTTGTTCATGCAATACTTAAGACTGCAAGGTATCTCAAACACTTGAATGATAACTTTACTTAAGCATAAGCCACTTCAATACTTAAGTATCACACTTATGGCGGTTTATGCACTAACTTGATATAGGAGATGTATGTATGATGTATTTTCCCGCCCTTACAACGGGGCCCATTAGATGTATTGACAGAAAATCTTATACGAGTATTAATAATACTGCATCGGAAGGAATGCCTGATTTAGGGAAATATCAAGGTATGATAAAACAATTACCTTTTCAACAAAACAACAGCAATGTAGTATTTGAAATTAATTTTGCGGAACCAATTCTAAGTGCGAAAAAATGAGGAAATATGTGGTTTCCTGAAGTAAGTAAATATACATGTATGAAGTATATAATTATAAAATACATTAAATTACCTAATTAAATAAGTTAACAATACTTTGTCATATACTTTTCATATGTCAACTTATTCAAGCCATGTAATCGTAATATTAAGATATATTTTTTATGGTAAGATATATTACATGTAACAATTATATCAATTTTATATTTTAAAAAATCATTTACGATAATTACCTATACTTAAATATTTTAGTGTAAAAATAAAGAAGCCAAAGGCTATCAGGATGTTTTTGTCATTTAAAATTCGATTAAACAAGTTGTGAGATCTCAATTATCTTAATGAAGATTTTTAGTAAAGGCCTTCATTCATAAACTTCATATTATTATTGTTAATGGATTACATCAGACCGCATTTTATTATTTTCGCATTCGCTTACAGAGGCTCCGCATTTTGCGATTTTGGTTCCCTATGTATATGCATATTGGTGCTATTTGATAACAACGATATTCAATGAAAGTATTTCCAGACGCCAAGACACTTCAATATTGCGTTCATAAAAATTATGTACACCTGACGTCACAGTAAGATGTGGTTATCACAAAATACAAAGAGCATATCCTCGTAACCAGAAATATATAATTTTGTGACCACATAAAAGATCGTTGCCAAATACACACTGAAATCAGCTCAAATATAATTACTTTCATTGAAAAATTAAGTTTGTAGTGGGCTCACTGTTTCCCGATTCATTTAAAACAAACGGACGGACATAGATTTTGCCTTTTACACATGTAAGGACTTTTTAACTATGTACTCTCGACCTTCAAATCCGCACCACTCCCTCTTTTTAATATAATCCCGGCGAATTTATCAGGGGAGTCGTCAAATCGGTTGAAAGGTCCCCTCGACCCAATATTAACAGGGCTTTGAGAAAGCTTTTTCAATTTTTTTACTCAACTTTCACCAAAGGGGAAAGACAAAAGTATTTTTTGCTGGCGTAGGTACTCGTATTTATTGAGATGCTGCTATATACTGAATAAAGTATTAAAACACAATTTAGATGGGCGCGTAGTTTTCGATTTTTATTAGAATTTCTCACAAATATTTTACTGCATTTAAGATTAATATAAGACGATACATTGGCACAGCGAATTATAAGAGATCTTTCTGTACCGGAGGTTGGGCTTGCTAGTTCGATCAAGTTCGATCCGCACAGACATATAACATATTGAGACAATCGAATTTGTGTTTGCAAAACGAAACTACAATACAGGTGTAATCCTTGTATTTGGAAATAGCTCATTTATTTGTTTAATTATACTCTTTATTGCATATCTCAAGTATACATAGTAATTAAATATAGCAAATAAAAATTACAACGGTAACAATGGGTAATTTATATTTACTGATTTCAATGTATTTAAGAAATATAGTGCTATACCGGGTGTTACTTAACGCGAGGCTCTCAAAGAAAACACCTGTCCACATATCTTAATTACACGCTTCACACAAAGCAACACACTACACATGAACCAACACTTTGTTCGGACAACCACACAACTAAAGCTTACACTTAGTCGTTAGATAATTTCGTGCAGCTGGGCAGACGAGTAGTATAAATCATCCGACAGTCCGTGGTTCTATCATTAGAGGTGATTAGAGCAGGATGGGCCGAATTATACCGTGGCTGGCTGCGTGCGGGCCTCGAAATGCCGCGGTCACTACCCGGGCTCGCGAGCATATGTTTTGAAAGCCCTGGAGGCAATGCTTTGGTACCGACATCTTGGAATTTATTTTCGTGTGCTGCAGTGAATTTGTTGAACATTTTCAGGGACCTTTTTGGCCTAAGCCGTTAAATATGGCACTGTCTGTGCTCAATAATGAGAAGTTAACGATTATACTTCATTGGGAAAGTATACATAAGTCGATCGATGGATGCATATTTGTGTATTCTCGCATATATTTCCTGCATAACTGGCTGATGTATTCAATTTCTTAAATACTTACGGCCTTATTCACTGACCGATTTAAAACATTTTTTAGTAATCGTATGTTTTGTCCCTTTCGAACGACTTTAGAATGCAGTTCGAGCGAAGAAGACAAAACATTCGATAACGAAAATAAAACATTAACAATATAACACAGGTATTAATACAGTGCAAGTTTACGGATATTTATTTGTTCTAGTTTTGAGTACCTATTCCAAACGTCAAAATCGCAGGAGGTATTCAAATGTTTAAACATCACTATTACGAGTATAGTTTGTGATAAAGATCGCTAACAGATTGAGACAATACTTATTCCAATAAAGTATGAACCGCTGATGCATCGTTTTTTCCTTTTATAATCTACAAAATGGCCTGGGTCCACTCTAGAATAAATTAAATAAAATATTGCGAAATATTTAGCATATTATTATATTCTAACTACATAATAACGTACTTGAATGACGCTCGGGTGTAATTTGGCGTGATACAAAATATAAATTATTTCCGAACCAATTTAAATTGCAATTTCAAACTTGTTTCCTCTTAGAAAGTCTGGCAATAATAAATTATAATCAGCTATTGTGGCTCACACAAGAACATTTGAGTGAAATGTCAATGACCTTATGTGTATTTAGGTGCAACTTTGAAATGATTTTCATTATTGGTCAATAACATGTGGGTATATGAATGCCACATTAGGTTAAATGCCGAAAACTAATTTCAAACTTAAATTTTTTGTCTGCATCTCACTTTGTATCTGTGTCTCTTTGATCGGATAACAATAATATCAATACGATTTTAGAAGAATGGTTGCCTGAACCGTGATCGAAGCGGCTTCTTCAAACTCAGACCAAAATTTACTACATCATAATTATATAACAAGCCAACTATATGTACATGGGTCTTTCTATTTTAATATTTCTTAAACCGTTCCGTTAAAAAATACTATTTTATTTATCGAAAAATATGTAGCTATAGAGCTATCGCGTGATGCTATAGTCTCTTAGCGTATCCTATCTTACGTAAGCTCCAAAGCCTCACACCACGACTCAAAAGAAGATGTCTGTGATAACAAACGTAAACCAATCAAAGTTGTTGCATGCGCATCCTATCTACGAAATAGGCACACATAATCTAAATCTAGTACTAGTGAACAGTAATTAAGGTACTTTTATAAAATCTGGGTAATTACCTAAACTGCACATTGTTCAAACATTGGACCCAGCAATTACTACTGTGAACGTCTGAAATTCGCACAGAAACTTCCAACAAGTGTGTTTCACTTTCACCAGGCACCCATGAATGAAATAAACTGGTATAGAAAGCTTACAACCCAAAAACATTGTGTTGAAGTCGACATTTCGTCGTAAAATACCCAGATGTTGTTCTGGGTATTTTATGTTGACCCATACCAATTCTCAGACCTGCTTTGAATGAATGAACCAGTCATGAAATTGGACTGTGTGTTCAATCCCTACAGGAGATTAATCCCCTCCATGATCCTGAACTATTTTGAGCATTAAAAGGTTTGTAACTTTTCGAATTCAATTCTAAAATAAAGATAATTAAAAGCAAAATATATTCATAGCTTTTAAATATGATTTAAATTGAACCAGTAATAACTAAAACATAAGGATGTTGATGTAATAGTGATGTAGGAATTACATATTAATAATGATCAAGGTAAGATACCCCGGTTGGGAGCAGAACACTCTACTGAGAGAAAAATCTCGATTAAACCCATTGGTGGTACACATCTTCATTTCAAAAATAGGGGCATACTGTTAATAATTGATTTCTTCTAACCAGAACGATAACATCACAGTAATGAGAGTTTTAGATGATTATTTCAAACTTGAATATTACAAAATCCTTCCGTATTGAACGGACCTTCCGTAACGAACACCTGTTCTAATATTTATCATTAAACAATTCTCTATTTCTTTGGTATAAAACTAGTGTTTTTGCAAAGATTTTAAAATGCATAATGACTAACATAACATGAACAGTGAATAATAAAATCTTTTTACCTTTTTTAATGTGCTATTTAACAAAGGAATACCAGCACAAGACTATTAAAATGTTATTATTCACTCACTTAAAACAGATTAACATTGTAAATATAAAAAAATATATAACACGAAACAATGCCTTCATTAACTATTAAAATATGTTATTTGGTCATTAATATATTAAAATTATCGCTTTAGAACGAATTAATTAAGCATCATATGTCATCCTTAAAGAAACAACAATATAATACATAAAAGATTATTTCATATATATCATAATCAATAATTATGGATGTTTAGTGGAATGTAATGAACAAGGTAAAATATACTCAGGAAATATGTTCATACATAAACATTGCAATGAATTTATAATTGCTTTTATTGGCATATTTAAGCAATAATAATATACACACACCGATCACACACCCTTAAGTGTCAAAACTATTCCTGACCCAACAATAGAAAAAAATCTATTGCCTTATGAATATGCATGGGAAACTGTAAGGGACTTCAAACCTATGACACTTACATTCAGACGAAATTGGTAACCACGTTGACAATTGTGTCAATGTAGGAATCATACCGTCAGCCTCCCAATTAGCAAGCTACTCTAAATCATCGCTATAATAAGTATGGTGACATACTCACAAACGATTTGTTTGAATGAAGAATTATCACCTGACATAAATGATGTCAAATTAAGTTGTGGAGTAGGCCACACAACTGTATTGTATAACTGTGCTGTAATGGAATTTTGTAGATCCTACAATGTATTTGGTGACTTGCCGATCATGGGATTTTATTAAAATATCCTTTTTAATAACGAGTAAAAAGGAATTATTCTTTTGTTGATTAATATTGATATAACACTAATTTGTATGGATTTTATCATGACTTGGTAAATTTTTTTACATTTTTTAACTTCCCGACGTTGAATGAATGAATATTTTTTATTATCATAATTGTTATCAATTGATTAGAGGGCAAAGTTTAATGTTAGTTTCATCTACTTAAAAATATGTGATAATGATTTTTATTCAATTCATTTATCATAAATTATGTTATCTCTCAAAAATTGTTACTAAAAAATAATATTTCCTGAGACAATAGTTTTAGGAAAAAATATTCTTTAATCTATATTGTTATGAGTGACATAGTTTCTAATGTGTTTTCTATATTATGTTATCTAGTAATATTCCACTACAAAATATATTTATCTCTAAGGAAATGTTCAAAAATGTTCAAATTCTATATTTTTGTAATCCCATTTTACATGTAATGAAGGTTCAGACCTTGTTTACTAAATCAAAACACATTATAATATATTTATGCAGACAAGTGCTTATTTGCAGATAGTAGGTAGGCGCCTAAGAGATAATACAAGTTAGGGTCATTAACATATAAATAACATTACTTTAACAAATGAAGGACTTAATAATCACATGAATATGAATGGAATGAACTTCATCGCGTGGAAGGCAAGTTTTATTCGTACTTCACAACTTAGTTTACGCAAAACGCTTCAGTTGCGTCATAATGGATTAATGCCTGGTTACTTAGAATTAAAACCAAACTTTTCCCGTACCGGAAAAATACTATCATTAAGCTCGACCTACTAATCACAGATTATTAAACAATCGACCTACTTTGGTACAAAAAAAATATTTCACTGCCACCAAATTTGCGAGTACAAAAATAAACATTACAACATTTATTTTACATAATTACAAGCATCTTGATGCGTACTTACCGAATTATTTTATTGTCGTTCCTAATTCAATCGGTTTCGTATACCCTTTTTGTTACAAATATGTTTTATTGCTAAAATATAAACGTCCCTGTATCAGTCTTTCGCAAGAACGTCTTTTAACACAACATTTATATATTATTCCACAAATTGTCACATACACACGCGTAAAATAAAAATTTATAGATTTATCTCAACATTCCGATTAAATTAACGTAATGATCGTAAATAATACACGAAAATGATTCGCAAAACAACACAGCACAACCATGCAACGTCAAAGAAAAGTACACCGTATCGCGGCTGATTCGGCTCTCTCGACAATTTATTTTGATTTTACATCGCTGCATCAAGTTGTGGATATTATCTGTGGGAACACGTGAGATAGATGAATAGATACTCGGCATGATGACGCATGTTAGAAAAGGATAAATATAGTTAGGTGATTCAACGGTCCATGCCGTGACATTTCACTTGTGCGCCCTAATGTCATTTTACGCGACGCTACCAACATAACAAGACAAACGCTCCGTTTCACGGAGAAATTGTATCAACTGTGTCTACATTAGAAGTATTTAATTTATGACTATATATTTTATGAACTCATCTATCTATTTTGGGATTAGTTTGTTTTACAATATGAAAATAATAACAAGTAAATAATAATCTACACTGAATAATGACACGCACAACACATGCGGTTTATAAAGACAAAAATTGTATTTATTTCTTTAAAATAAAAAATATTCCTTTATCATTTCGTATACCTTCATAATGGATTTAGATATCGCCTAATGTACAGTGCAAATAAAGTAAAGTTTATATGTAGATCAATATGTTGAGGACAGCTTTTTATTGGCCAGACTAATGGTATTTTGAATATAACAGATAAGTTAAATTTTGAAAATATCAACTATATTTCGCCTTTCAAATTTTTAAATGCTATAATCTAATATTTTTACTAACACAAAATAAGATGAACTTTAAAGTGTGGGTCAGAACTCAGAAACATGACGGATACCTATTACCTACTCAAGTTGTAATCTCGGCAACGATACCAGTCTGGCAGTAAGCCCGCTACCTGAGTGGGCGAATTCCAGGAAATGGAAGCGGATGCTTCGGGACGGCTTACGTACATTTTATTTATTTGATCGTGCGAATGATTTATAATTGCAATCAAAATTGCATTTTACCTTAATGCTTGGAATTAAATGGAAATAGAACATATTTTATAGAATAATTAGAACAAATAAATTCCATTCAATAATTACGAATATCTATTAACTACACAATATTTATATTTCTTATTACATAATATGTAGCTACTTTATTTCTTAATTCAAAAGATAATATCCCTCGATCCAAAATTTTTCTAGCACTTTGCTATGGAAGGATATGTTGTTGTTGTTGTAACAGCCCATATACGACCCACTGCAAGGCACGGGCCCCCTCTACAACGGATATGACGGAAGGATATGACTTTTATTAAATTCCAATTAGTTAGGTAGGTATCAAAAACGTGGAAAACTCATATTAAATCATCAAAAACTTTTAATTAGGCACTACGATTCGGAATCAAAAAATCCGTAATTATTTAAAGATTATAAAAAAACTGTTAAGATAGTCCTAAACGACTGCCTAGATAACATCATCCTACCTTCTTTATGATTCATACAAACCCGGAACTTTACTCATCTTATAGTCTTGTCGGTTCATAGTAGTATATCATCTAATGTCACATAATATTGTTATGTAAATCATGTATCATTGTTAGTTGTTACTATTGTTAGTAATGATTCCTAAAAATGTACTAACAACAATTTTATACTAATGTAATTGTTGAAAAAAACATACACTCGATTTGAAAACCTCCTCCTTTTTTTAAGTCGGTTAATAAAGGAAACTGCACTGATATTTATCTAGACGTGTTTTAAGGTATTCGCGATTTTACATAAGATCAAATTAAAAACTTAAATTATGGCATACTAATGTAATTGTCCATTAGAGAAAACTGCACTGAAATTTGATTAACTTAAGATAGCAGTGAACAAACAAACATGCATAACACCAAACTATGTTTTTAATTGTGGTAATAGTTCAAAAATTTGTGCCCGATATGGCGATAGGCTCGCCCCATATCACATAGTGGAACGGAACATACAAGGCGAAACGTGAGTGTCCTGGTAGCCCCTCTGCCTACCTCTTCTGGGAAAAAGGCGTGTATTTATGTATATATGTATACCACAAAAAATATATTTTATTGCTAAATAACGGAGATCCCAGTGCATCAAGTCAAAACCAATTAACACAGTAGATAAATTGCCAAAGGAAGTCCACTGCTGAACATAGGCCTCTTCCAATGATTTCCACATTGTATTTTTTTAGGCTAATATGACATCCCAAAATCATTGGCTCCGATCACTGACCTAAATTATGACTAATTTCTAACTTCCACTTACGTACCATTGCGACAGCAAGGTGTAATGGTCTAATCAGCTGGTCTGAACGTAATTCACGAGTTTATGACTCAACTACTACCGTTTATTTCAATTTCGCAGCTGAATGACCGTTACGTGACGTGTAAATTGTCTAGAAGACAATTACCCCTGGCGTCATCGGGTCCTTTATCTCTAGTCTCTACTATGTGATAATTTGCTATTCACGATTCCTTCGACTTAGATAAACACGCAGGTAAACATAACTGATAGTTCACGCTTAAATTAGGTCGGCTATATTTACAAATTGTTTGTTATTGTAAATATTTTTGAGACAAACTACGAAGTCTTAGGTTGCTCGCGGTGTTTTACGATTTTTTTTAAATTTAATATCATGACATTTATTGTGTACCATCTGATGTACAATAGTATTTCCAATAAAAAGACATACCTAAATGTTTAACAGTTAATATCTCTTTTAAAAAATAGACGCTGTCCGTCCAAGACTAATACATCACGAATTAAAAATATCTTATGAAAAACAATAGTTTAATTATACTCGTGGGCTATTTTGATCTAAAATTAAAGTTAGCGAGCCAAATAGTCAATTTTTATCGATTATTTAATAAACTTTTCCGCTTACTCTTCTATTCTCTGTGCGCTTGGTACTTTTTCAAATAGGTACACAGAAAAACGTTCATCCTAACATCATCGAAACCTAAGAAAAGATGAATACGTAAACACGTAATAAAAGTTACCGCTAATTCACCGAATCATACTGACCTAGACAGATAAATTTGAGCTTTTTTCAAATATGGTGACGTAAAATACAAAATAATCAGTGGCCAGTTATCTACGTCCCGAATCATTCGTTAGGGGTCAACACTCTCACACTCCATGCCTTATGGGGAGGGCTAACTGAATTATGCCTTATGAATCGTTGCCACATGGGAACAGTTGAACGTTTACCGAACGGACATATCAAGTTACCGAGAATGGACAGTATACTGTTCTTTTTCATGCCATATTCTAAATTCAAACGAAAGCATTTTGGATAGACTGTTTTCGTCAGATATGAGCACGTCGCTTTAGTTAATACGATTTTTGAAAAATAGTTTTGATCCGTTTTTCACAATGTTGCTGTTAATGTATTCACGCGACAATAATAATCATCACAGTAACCATACATTTGTGTATGGACAGGACTCTTCCTTTAGATATCGACGTTTAGTTACGACCTTTAGTTCGCATTAATAATAATAAGAATTATTATCAGTATCAGAATTAAATATCAGTGTATTTGTATGAATTGTAAATAAATATATATTTCAAAAAAATGCAAATGAAGAATATAAAATATGTTTTGCGGAATTAAAGCTAAGTATAAGTAGCTACATGTTTAAAAATCGATTTCATTTTAGATATGAATCAAATAAATGTAGTTATTTTTATCCTTGATGTCTCATCCTGTGTTTAAAAAAAGAAAATCATATTATTATTATGTTGGTACATGGCAAAACTAGCCGTAAATAGAGTTAGTACGCGGAAAACAGTAGCTGTTGTTTCCAAAATACGGGCCAGTGGAGCGCGCTTAATATATGGGCATAATTAACGCATTTGTCTGAGAGTTACGCTTTATATAACTTTTAACTCCTACTCACTATGTTTTTGGTACGTGATAATTAGTAAGTACACCAAACGAACCCAACATATACTAGTAACACTATTTGCCTATACATTAGCATGTACAGTTTTTGGCAATAATGTCTGTTTGACGATACAATTACAACTAGACAGATATTGTCAAGGCAACTGTTAAATAAAGGATAATAAATCTTTGTTTCCTCATTAACATTTCCGCAAAAAAAATCCGCTAATGTACTCAATTGTGTTTGTTTTTGGCTTAAATATACTTCCGCGTCTCCTCTTATACTAGTAACCTAAGTTGATTTATTGTAACATCATCAAATTAACTTGCCCTAATTTATTCATTATCTTTATCGGCACAGAAGCATCATTAAACGATTTATTATCATAAAGAATATTTCCAAGATTTATTATAAAACTAAAACAGTTGTAGATACTTGTCAGATATTTTGAATACTTGTAAAATTTTCTGAAAAACAATTTAAAATATGGCTTTTCAATTTATTTAAAGAAAGTTTTGATTATCCACACACACACACACAGTGAATAGATGACCTGATAGACGTTGTCGAAAGCCGTTTGATCTAATTAGACCGTATCCATCAGGTCTCTATGAAAATATTAATTGAGCAACGTACAACAGTGGACTGTACCTGACTGAAGATGGCGATTATTGTGATTCGAAAAGTCTACCCATAAAGTAGACAGACGACCTGATAAAATTTAAAAGAATTCGCTAGCTTTTGGCCAGGCATCTTCCTTTGGCTGAATAAATCGGAATTTATGACGCTTGATAAGTTTTAAATGGAGAAGTAGGATACAGACGTCATGTTGTTATTAAAATTGTAAGTAATTTTTTTAATCATTAGTATTTTTACTTACTATATTTTTAAGAGTAACTATAGAAATTCTAGCTGATTGTAGTTTAAATAAGTTGTAGATCCATTACATACTCAGTACCTACATAAGTAAGAAATCTCCGATCCTTCAAGAGACTCGGGATTTTTTATAAAAAAAAAATAACACAAAATAACAAAACACAATTTTATTCACAATGATAAAAAATACAACAAAGAAAATAAACAGACGGACGCAAGCATTATTCGTAATATAACTTTACCGATTTAAAAATGCTATTTGCCTGTCTGCGTACCTTCAAACAGTCCGACTAGATATAAGTTATTGCTTACTCTTAAATTCACGCTCGCTTGAATAAAAATTAGTCTAACTTGAGCAAAATACATTAAGGCACTTTACTTACGACTTAATTAGCATACACTTAAAAAAAGGCAGAAATCACTCGTTCAGCATTTAAAAATAATTAACTCATATGAATACTGGCATACATTAAATAAAAATAAAAAAATACAACGTTCCGTAAATCCTAAAATTACATTGGAAATTTTATTCAGTAGGTATTCGAAAAAATAATCGCATTTGTCTTGTGTTTTGTACATTGTTTTTTAGTTGTCTTAAGTTTTTTTGTTTCGAGCATATTAAATCTAAAATGTTAACTATTTTTGGATCCAATGCACACTTTAGGCTATTTTGTGTCCAATCACAAAAAATGTTAATGCTATTATCACTTAAAGCTGTCCTTAAATACATAAATAATTTCTCCACCTTATGCTTTTGGCAAATCACGATAAATTCTCACGTCATATTTAAGAACACAAGGCAACTTAAAAAAATATATTGGCATTATATCCTAGCTTGTTCGAACAGTTATAAATTCGTAAATTCTTCTCACGAAGACTTCTTCTCATCTCTCAAGGGCAGTGTTTCATCATCGTAGTCTACCCGGCCGACCAGCACTGGGTCTGCTCCTCTATTGTTCGGCTCGTCGTTGCCAGCCACTGCTCTCTTCATTAATTCTTCACTAAGACGCTCGAACAGAGCTCTGTAAAAATAACATACATTATTGTAACAACATACAAGGACTACGTAAAATAAAATTTCCAATACAATGTTCAATTTTTTAATCTTTTTAATTTCACGGGTAAGGAAAAGTTACGCTTTACCTAATGTCCTGTACCACCGAAGAAGGCTAATAACTTGCGAGAAATTACCATCTTTTACTAGTCAAATCTACTGTATACTGAGCCATCTCTACATTGCAATTACGCTGAATAATTTAGCAAATGAAAATACGATTATCTGTAATCAATGCGCAGATCACATCTCCTCAGGAATCTTGGATGATTTTATGGAAGAATATATTTGTTGAAAAGAAAACCGTAAAACGGTATACTCACTGGAAGACGAATCCTTGCATATTCTTGGCTAAGTAGTAGAGGAACAACCAGTCAGCAAACTCGCAGCCGTTGGCGACGGCGATCACGTTGTGGGGATCGAACTTCGCCTTGCTGACGTGACGGAACATCATGTCGTTGAACTTCCACGAGCGCCGGTACATAAAGTACGAGATGATGCGCCAGATTACGGCTGTTAGAGAAAGGATAAAGGTTTTAATACAAGGGATAAGACTACCGGTGATAGCAAGTTTATAGGATCAAACAGAACTAGTTAAGCTGTAACGAAATTATCGTCTGCAAATGAACATTTGCGAACCTTACTAGTATATAATTTTTTCCTTCACTGTAAAACATCGGACTCTTTCATGAGAATTTATTAAGGCAACAGAAGAGTTAAGATAACCAGCTATGGTATCTAGATCAACCAAGACGCAAAAATAATATAATTTTTTGAAACACCTAACAGTCACACGCATAGTTCTCACCCCATACTAAGATCGCATCTTGTGTCGTGGGTCTCAGACACTACGAGAGACTTTTCGGTCTCACACATTAGTACATTACTGCTTGGAAATGTCCCGCCACGTTGTAGCTATGTCTTAAAGAAGCCGCTATGAATGTGCGATAGAAATAATTGTTTGGTTTACCAAGTACGGAGACAATGAAGAGGAACAGCAGCCAGAACCACAGCACGGTGTAGATCTTCTCGTGGATGATGTTTAGCGCCATGACACACAGCGCGTCGTGCTGTTGTATCGAACCACTCGGACCGTACTTGTGGAAGATGCACTTCGTCACCTGTCACCAAAGATAACAGTGGGATATTTAATAGGTCACATAAATAGCAAAACATCTTCTAACTGAATACTAATAAACTAAACTAAAAGGACAAAGTTTTCAAAGAGCGCGACTAATGGAAGCCATGCTTTATGCATAATCAATTGCCTCAATCCATGTGAAAGGACAAGGACATGAAAACACTATCATAAGCTGGATATGGCTAACTTACCTTTGGAAACACCAGTTCCAGCGGATCAGCGATATAGTTCCACTCGCTGCTGTTCAGAACCTTCGGGCCCAGAGATATAAACGCTCCATTTAAGAACTTGTTGATTATCCAGATCTGGAACATGACGTGCAGCAAGTTGGTCACCTCCATGGCGACCAGCCACGTCGACCACGTTCGGGATATCCTTAACCTACACAAATTAGAGGTTTGTTAAACGAGTACGCTATGGTTTCAATATTATTGAATTTAGGTAGTAAGCCTTGTCGTCAGGCCCTGTTCTGGTAATATTTTAGCAGGCTTATAATCATAGGATTGGTGGAGTATAGACACGTCTATTTTGGTTTTCGTTATAGTTTTCCCACCATTTAGATCTTTCCTAAGTATTGGTGGATCGTTTATTTTTGTTCGCGAACTTGTAATGCTGGACGAAAGTGTAGCTAATTTTCGAATGGACTTGCAAATCATATAATTTATTAAAATCTCGTCATGTGGCAGAAGTATCTCCAAAGTACTTAGAAATAAAGCCGTAACCGTCGCATATCAACAATTTAAAATATCATTGACCTAAAACATAGTACAAAGTAATGTCCTGGGCCCTTTACAACGCAGGAAACTAATCCCACATAATACCGATTGTGATCAAATACTCGAAACCGTTGATAGCGCGAGGAAACAGCCAATTGCATTGAAAGAGGCATCATTATCGTCTGATCAGTCGCCGCCGCGGCCGCACTCAATCTATAGTACCCCAGATAAGATACCGTTCGGTTTCAATACATTTTAAAACTGGTGCTTGCATCATTGCGGAATATGGGTACCTGGGTCGGAGTAAAGCTAGAAACAGATATTGTAGGGACTATAGATGTAGTATGGAGACTATACTATGCAGATGGTTTGAGTGCCATTTCAAACCAATGTTTCCATAAATGGTTTTTTTATTGCAATGAATGGCGAGAAGTGCATGCCATTCGCCTGATGGATATGACCGCTCATGGACAGTAGCGAAACCAAACAACACCATGAATTACAAAGCTATCCTTGGCATTCCACTGCGCTCGCCATCCTAGGACATAGGATGTTGTCTGATTATATCCACCAGCTACTCTGGCTACAATGTTTTCAAACTGGAACACAACAGTGCAATTACACAGCTGTTGGGCGGGAGAAAAATTGGATTACATTTATTGGAGTTTATTTGGCATCAGTTTAGTCATGTGAATGACAATAATTGTAGCTAACTTTATTAAATTTATATTTCAAATAGCAATACAGCCCTTGAAAGATGTGTGATGTAATTAAAACTTGATTTTGTTTGACTTGGAAACATCGTTAACAATAGTAAATGATAACAATGAAGTGGAGGTGATTATACTTGCGAAGTGCTAGTACAATATTGAAGCAAATAACAATATCAAACATAGTTTACAATTTCTTTACATTAGATAGACGAAAGATTTTATTGAAGCTTCTGTTCAAATATGTTTTTGATTTTAATTACACTACAATTGTGGCGTAATACTACTTGTCACTACTGGCGTGAGCTTGCGTGACAGAGTGCAGAATAGCGTGGTGATGAAAACTTGTGGAGTGAAAGAGGATGTAGTGACGAGAATTGACAAAGGAAGTTACGATGGTTTGGTCATGTAGAGAGGATGGATGAAAGGAGACTTACCAAGCAAATATACAAGGCTAAGGTGAATGAAAGAGTCGGTAGGGGCCGACCTTATCGAACCTACACCATCCGAATCGGTGATACCCTCAAGAAAGGTCAGGTCAAAAGTGTCCTGAACCAACGAGCATGCATGAAGAGATTGATGGAAGTGGGTGAAGCGAAAGTAGTATCTCAGGATCGAGCCAAGTGGCGATCCATAGTCTCTGCCTGCCCCTATGGGATACAGGCGTGACGATTATGAATTATAAGAGAGGATTTAAATTTTGACTCAAATGTGCTTGCTGAAACTTTGGCTTAGAGGCTTTGGACACTTTTCTGACTATAACATAACTCATATTTCTCAGTGTTCAGGAAAATATGTTCAGCAACATTTTGACTGATTTAATCAATTTTCTACCCGGAAAAGTCACAACGAGATGAATAGATTTATAATGATGAAACTGCGTAAAATAATTCGAGCTTTATCATCATATTTGGAGGACAACAAGATATAATATTAAGATAATATATCTGTTGTCAATTGTCATCAGATGTCCGTACGCTAGAATCACACGTATAGTGGCAGTGATCTGTGCACGTATATGATATTGAATGAGAGGAAAGTAAAAATAGATATGATGGCTTTATCTGATGACTACTACTGGGTTAGTCAGCTGACAAAATGCGTCTGGACATTATTAACCATGGATAACGAAAATTGGCGTAAATTACATTTTTAATATGAAAAACGAAGTTGAAATCTTTAAACTCGGCTGTATTTTAGAATCGCGTTTGCAGCAATTTTCATTATTATATTCGGGATTAGGAAGTCAAAATAAGTTCGTATACCAAATTTCATATCGATCAGAGGTATGCGCTTTTCGGAAGTGTAACCCGTTTAGTAAAATACCTAAACCTATCGAGTATATGTTACATAGAATTTGTACTTACCTAAGTATGATGTCTTTCCTGATCAAGTCTAGTTTCTTGTCCAGGGTTTTCTTGGAAGGCACCTCTATGCCGTTTACACTCATGTCTTCTTCTTGCAGAGCTAGACTAGCGTACTGCAAGCCGTCTACTAGAGCTTTTATTCTTCCTCCTGCAAGAAAAATACTTATATATTTACTTATTTGATATGGTAACCCATCAGCATAATACATTAGATCGCTTATTTTTTATTAGATTAGTTTAGATTAGTTACATTATACTATAGTTTATAAGTGCGTGGTGGCCTGTTGGTAAACGGACCAAACGCGGCTGCCTACATGTTCACGGTGGTCGCGGGTTCAAATCCCAGGGCACATCTCTGACTTTTCGGAGTCATGTGTGTATTGATAGTCAATCACCACGCACTATAACGGTGAAGGAAAACATCGTGAGGAAACCTGCACACCCTAGCGATTTGTATAAATTTCTATAGTATGTAAAAGTCCGCCAACCCGCATTAGGCCAGCGTGGTGGACTATTTGGCCTAACCAAATAGTCCTCCAAATAACCTACTCTCGATTGTAGAGGAGGCCCGTGCCCTATATGTGAAAGGCCGCTTGGTTAGGTACCACCGCGATGTCTATTTCTCCCGCCAAACATATTTTTTCTCACGATGGCAAGCGCAGTGGGATGCCAAGCATTGCTTTGTAATTCATGGTGTTTGCTTTTGCTACTGTCCATGCGCGATAGTGTCGCTTACCATCAGGTGAATGGCATGCTCGTCTCGCCATTCATCGCAATAAAGAAAATAATTGTTTTGTAATACATTTTTGTCGAACATGACATAACAAACACTTTTAGAAAGAACTAATGTTTCATAGATGCGGCCTTACAAACAATTACTTTCGTCATCGACTGTCTAATAACACCCGCCAAACACGAACCTCGAAGCCTGGGATTTGATTTCTAAATTAAATTTAAATAAGCTTTAGTTAAATAAATTTTTCAATCAAATATAGGACATTATCAAAACTTTTGATGCCAATATATCTTTAGCACCTATTTGAAGAATCTAATATCCTACTCTTCAGAGAAAGACAGATGACCATCATAAGAATATTCAAATAACAAAACGCTTAATAACATGGAATTCGACCGCCTACGTCTGTCTAGGGTCTCGATGATGTTAAAACAATTTCTATTATTAACAAAGATAAAAATAACAATCAATCATTCTTCATCAATTTCCGCAAACAAGTTTCAATGTTAAAAAAACAGACAGGTTATGTTTTTGCCACATTGTCTATAGGTCAACGACATCCTTTTTGTGATCTCAGACGAACAGCGAACACGTTCTCAGATTAGGACGGCAAAGTTAAGTTTATCTTATCAGTATTATTCAGGTTAAAACGTAGACATAGTCATCACAAGTCGTATATAACTGACGCAACATTTCAAAGATTTTGTGAAGTTCAAAGAAATAGCTTTTTCGCGTTTTAAATATCATGTTTATCGGAAACACCTAAGCCTGTCAGAGAATGATTCAAATTATAATATTCTTTATGTGTTAAGATTTTGTATTTGTTAATGTTGGTTAGATTTTAGAGATACCTAACTAGTTCATATTTGTACATTTGGAAAACTTTATACATACATACATACATAACCACACGCCTTTTTCCCAGAAGGGGTAGGCAGAGGTGCTACTAGAACACCCACGTTTCGCCTTGTATATTCCGTCCCACGATGTGATAGGGGGCGAGCCCATCGCCATATCGGGCACAAATTCCTGACTCCGGGCTAATAATGAATAGAAAAATCCAATATCACTTTGCCCGACCCGGGATTCGAACCCGAGACCTCAGCTTTGCAATCATACCGTAGTACCACTACGCCACCGAGGCAGTCATAGGAAAACTTTATATTGCTGATAAAGTCAACTTCGTCGAAAATGAATAAGCCAGATGTTGGCACATGTTGTCCGACAGATAGCGCTACTTTTCTCCATTAATTTATAGTAAAAATAATAAAGAAATCACACCAGAACAGCGTTAATCTAGTCAATTAATATTAGTGTAATGTCTGAATATCTCACCTTCCTTCTTCTTCCAGATGTAATGAGGTAGATAGAAGCAGATGGACTGTATGAAGAGTACGAACGGAACCCACTGGTAGTAGGTGTGGTGGAGGGTCTCGTCGTTCTCAGAGATCGGCCCCACGCCGGGATGTGGCAGGAAACCGCCTTGAAGAAGACTCTCATTGTAGTGCCGCACCTTTTACAAAAGGGTAAGTAAAATAATTGGTATTAAATATTTAAAGTTGAATAAGCGACTGTAGATAGGTATATTTCAATTTATTATTTTGTACATTAATTGAAAATTCACGGCCGCTGCCTGTTTATTACAATGGAACGATCAAGTGAGTCGAATACGTTTGGTGGTAAGTGCTTCCACTCTGTTACACTGCCGACATACAGTCTTTACTGCTAAATGTCGGTTAATAACTACAAAGTATTTTTTATTCTTAACATTTATCATCACACTGCTGGGCAAAGGTATCCCTCCCCTTTCGCCACAAATCGCGGTTCAAAGCAATTTTAGGCCACATGGGCTTGAGAGCATCCAAGTCGACTTGCTACCATTTTTTTGGCGTGCCGCGACGTTGTCAGCCTTCAGGTACCCATTGTCACTGATTTAGCCTACCGATCCTGGCGCATTCCAGTCACTTGGTCTGCCGAATTCCACTTAAGATGTGCTGTCTTGCATTTCACTAAGAATGCTTTCAAGCGAATTTTTATCCCAAACTATACTAGTCTCTTAAAAACTGGTCAATACAGGGTCACTATGAACGGTTTTCTATTCTCAACGGCAGTTGGTATCCGGACTGCTACGACTTTTCTACCACCAGTTAACCTATACTAACCACTTCATTGCACTTGGTTATGATATCGATATTAAACGCAACGCACTTGAATACATATATGTATAGCTAGCTCGTTAACATTCTTCGATTATATAGCTTTGTGATAATTAACCAACAGAACCATGACAAAACACCATCCATGGTTATCTGATTTATACCATAAAATCAACTTACAATAGTAAAAGTAGCCATGAAGAAGCAGTACGTCTGTATGACATGATCAGGCACGCCCTGGTCCGATAGACACCTGATGTGGTCTCCGAAGTACTCCCTGGCGCACACCAGGATCACGAAGGCCAGGAGCAAGGTCACTGTGAGCTGGTAGTGGAGTTTGAAGGCTATGTTCTCGATCTTCGGCTTGGACCCTTGAAACCGCATGCGCGGGGTCAGGGTTGAAAGAGTTGCTGCTAGCATTGTGGCGGTTTCTTAATCTCGCTGGGTTAGGTCATCTGATGGTGGAGGTGGGCTATGGACAAAATACAATTTATGAGTGATTTATAAGCTTTTAACTGTATGAAAGTTTAAAGATACATTGAGGTGTCTGTCCAAATTGTTCGCTGAGGTAAGTTTAGCAGTAGATATCACATAAACACCTAGTTGAAGATGGTGATGATGACGTAAAATTGACGATCTTAGGTTTAAAGAAGAAATTAAATAAATTATTTATAGGTACATAGGCCTGCGAAGCCATATTTTATGGCTTATGAATTACTTGAAGATTGCATTGCAAGATCTTCAATCGAATGCCATGAGAACTTAATATTAGTTTAAGTTTGGCACATAGATAACCTAGATTCTATTTTGTGCTGATCCTTAGAATTTATCATTATTACTATGTACCTGATGTCTTATTATTAAAATATGAATTGTATGGCGACAAAAAATATCATTAACAGTAATTAATTTGCCACCAATAGTCCGTAGTAACAAAACAGTGGTGTAAGAAATCATTTAAATAAATTCTCCCCATTTTTTACATTATTTCGTGAAGAAAACTAAAGTATTCAGAGATAAAGCAACCCTGACCTACATTAAACAAGACGGTGTTTTATAGTTAAATAAACAACGCAATATTATATTTATTTATTGATATACGCGTAATAAAATATTACTCCTAGTTATAATGTAGGTGATTAGTTATATCTTCCAAGAAGTCTCGCATCAGGCGAGTCACTGAACTCAAAACTGTCATCAAAAAACTCAAAAATATTAACCTATTATTTCATTTTAGAAAACTTCTGCTATGGACTCATAAGTATAGGCGTATGAAACGAATTTATTTCATTATCTCGGTAATTAATTATCCAAATCCTTAACAAATTACAAAATTATATATTACGACAGCCTCCGTGGAGCAGTTAGTTGAACGCCAGCTGTGAAACGAGAGGCCGCGGGTTCGATCCCCGCACCAAGAGAAATGTTTGTGTGAACCACAAGTATTCGTTTCGGGTCTGGGTTTTTGTGACACCGAAAAGTCTCTTGTATTTCCTGATATCCACGACACAAGTCTCGATCTCAGTGTGGGATCATGACTCAGGACTATGTATATGACTGTTGGGTGTATTTATTTATTTATTTAATGATTCCGGGCAGGTTAAATGTGGATATACACAAAGTGAACCCAAAAACGTAACATACTTGCATATCAAACAATGCGAGGATTACCACCATTTTAGACAAAGGTCTATATAGGGGAAGAAACGCATATCTTACCACCAGCTCTGATGTGTTCTCACTTAATAAACAAAACAGATTCAAAACTTCACGTTGCTTTTATGCAAGGCAGTGGCAGACTTATTTGTACTGCAACATTAACGACTTACAGCAAGGTTCTAACAAAAAAACTACTACTTTAATATGTTTATAATTAATTGTAATTAATTGCGATTAATATTCATTAAAAGAGTTTATGACTTCAGTCAAATACTAAGATAATACCGAAACTTTTACGACTCACAGCAAGGTTCCTACAAAAAAACTACTATGTTAAATCATCCATCAGCCAAAGGAAGTCCACTGCTGAACATAGGCCTCTCCCAATGATTTCCACAGTGACCTGTTGGAGGCAGCCTGCATCCAGCGACGTCCCGCGACCTTTACCAGGTCGTCTGACCACCTAGTGGGTGGACGTCCCACGCTGCGCTTCCCGCTTCGTTAAATACCTGTAATTAATTTTAATTAATAAAAGTAAGTATTATGATTCATAATTATCAATGTACAGTGTTTTAAACTTCACTCGATACATTCAGATAGGATAAAAGAGGCTATCTACTATCTGGAAACCGGAGCTGTAGGCATGCGAGTATGACAGAGCTACGAGTATATCAATGTTATCAATTCGTATGGATTTAGAGCTTTAGAGCGTCTTGTAACCTTCTATTACTTAATGTCATGTGACGTTTAAGATGTTAAGAAGTATCCACAATACAATTTTTTTTATATATATATTTTCAAATTCGCATTCCTTGGATCCGACTTTATATAAGGTCGGGATATGTCCGTATGAACTTGACTTTTTTTATACTACCAATGGCAATTGTATTCCAATACAAATAGTATATCCACCTGTGACACAGCTTTTCCTTTTGACACAAAAAATATCTAAAATGCATACGATGTAAGACAAACAACAACCTCAAGCAAAAGTATTGAATAATTGCGTATTGGACCCAGTTTTAAATGGACATGTTATCATATGTATGTGTCTCATCCATTCACTATTCTAACCTAAACTATCAGATAATCAAGAAATATTTTAACATCTGTAAACCGATATAACTTTGTTGATTGCACTCGTATATCCGCAACCATATCCGATATTTCATATCCGATAGCGATCAAAGGAAACCCAAAATCAACGCTGACGTGGGAGTCTTTTGCGAATACTGTTGTCATAGTTTCCCGATTGTTATCATCACTTCCCGTTCACTGGTAATATAATGAGAATAACATGCGTCATTAGAATAACCCACCATTCTGACCGCCACACCCTTTATCCCTTATCTAGCTTTTAATTATCAAAATTGATATCAAATTCTTTTAAGTTTCAACTAACAACTGCTCCTTTCAATTCAATTGTATGCAGTTTTACAATAACATACTCGTGTTAGTCATAATTCATTTTAATTGCTTACGTGGGCAGAGAAGCTAACGGTTGTATTGGTCGTAGTCGTCACCACCGCTTTGAGACTGCTAAAACCACATGCAAGCTGTCACTTCTACATTAATGTAAGTATAATAATAATAAATACTAGACTAAACTAAAATACTAGACGTTGGCGAGAAATCAGCTCGCTTGAAGTGGAACTGGGCTGGTCACGTATGCCGCATTCACGATGAACTGGCGAAAAGAACAAGCCAATGGAAACCATCTAAGACTCTGATACGTCGCGGTAGGCCCATAAAAAAATGACGAGATGCGTTGGACAGGTGGGAGAGAGAGCCTTGACCCGAGACGAATGGAAGAAGGGTAGGGAGGCCTTTGCCTTGTAGTGGGACAGTGGAGGCGGATGTATGTATGTATGCAATAATAGATACACCCAACAGTCACATACATAGTTCTGACCTCACACTTAGATCGAGTCTTGTGTCATAGGTGTCAGAAACTACGAGAGACTTTTCGGTTTAACAAACTCCCAGACTCGAAACAAATACATGTGAAGCACACAAACATTTATATAGGTGCGGGGTCGAACCTGCGGCTTCTCGTTCCACAGCCGGTGTCTAACGAACCACGCCAAGGAGGCTGTCAAGGAGGCAACCTATACTACATTGTAAAACTGAAGATTTTGTTTATTTCAACGCACTTATCTCAGGAACTACTTCCAATTCAAAATTCTGATAGTGTTGGATAGTTCATTTATCGACGAAAGGTGTATGGGGGGGCGGATATGGGATACTTTTTAGCCCGGTGTAATATATAGCGGGAATCAAACCCTGGAAAAACTCTTTCACGAGGACGAAACCGAGAGTATTATCTACTATGTTTTATATTACACCTCTTATTCAGTTAATAAACGTAGTTAATGATGACTCCTACAGTCCTACACTATAATTAACATTGATTACGCAACGAACACTGTCTTATAAGCATCAACTGAGAGACACTAAGGATTATCGTAAAGCTTTTTTTTATAGCATAGGTCCGGCTAACGAGCAAGCAGGTCACTTGATGGTAGGTGATCACTGCATCTACCTATGAACTTCCTCAACGCTTGGATCATGAATGTGTTGCCAGCCAATCAGATTGGGCGGGGAACGGGAAGGAAAAAGGATGGGAACAGCAAGGGGGCATGGGGCATTATGTCCTAAATTTAATCAGGAAATTAACCACAACACAACCTTTTCAATACCAGTTGTATAGAACATATCACTTGTACCGAGTCATTTAAATCATAAATGCTACCCAGCCATCATTATCATCATGAACCTATAGTATGCAATTGTTGAAGACGCTTATGATTTCGTCTGCTGTCGGGAACTTATATAAGATTTTATGCCTAAGCCTAACTGTTCAATACTCGCCTAGACTCCAGACTTTAGCAACTTAAAACTTAAACTAAATTATGAAACACGGCTTATAAATATAGATGTCGATAATTTAGGTATTGAGAAATATGCTTACTATCTACGCACTTATAAAAATATATAAAAAAAATTGTACTCGTATAGTACGTAAAATAACCCTAAGCAAGAATTGTGTTTGCCTTACTAATCCCTAACTGCTAATACACGGTAGATTATCCACTATCGAAAATTGTTAATCCCGCCGGCTTATTTAACTTGGATTAACTATTACTATGTTAGTGCCGACGCGAAGAGGCTATCAAATCGTCGACGGTTTAAAAACAAATATGCCGATACATATTTGAAAAAGCACTGGATAATTTTGGGTATTTTCTATTCAATATAATATGCGTAGGCGTGGTGAAAATGTTATACCAATATTCTGTTGATTTTCAGACACAATCTTCTTTTACAACCGACGATGGCCATATTAGATCTTTAAGAAGATCTTTGGGTGGTTTCGAAATCAAAAGAAACCAGGAATGAGTACTATTAAGCATGCTGTTGCTGTTTGCTTTTTAACAAGCTAATCAAATAAATAAATCAAACTATTTCAGAAGAATTAATATTTGAAAATGTCGGTATAACGATACCGACCGGCGAAATAAAGATTTATGTATATCTCTTTTCAATAGATACTCTACTTTGATTTGCAATGCCCTTGCCATCAGGCAAAGTGCAGTTACTTTATCGAGCTAGTATAGAAAATACTGACAATACAATCGGGGTTTATAAACAACAATCAGCGAGCGCCACGGTCAGACTCAATCGTCATTTCCGACAACCTAAAAGCACTGAAGCACCAACTAACAACAGACGGTAAAGAAACTGCCGAACTACAGGATGAGGTAGACTTCATAAAACATGATGTAATTGAGGAGCCTAAAGTAAGGTGTACTAAACACGAGCATTACGTCGCCTAGCATTGAAACGCCATTTAGACTAGATATTACGAGTAGTACTAACAATATAATTAACTCTTAAGCAAAATCTATGATGTACGATTAAACGTTAAAACAACACAAAATCATTTAGGATAATCCGCACCACATCAAGGTCCTGAACTAATTAAAACTTTGGATGTTACAAAGACGATTTACGAAAACAGAGGAAACTCTATTGCGGGCCTTAACGAATAATCTTAAGTAGCTAAATTGGTTTTCGCTTGTGTTGTCCAAAATATTTAGCTCACAAATTTTATAGTAGCTATATACCTTGTCTTCAACTATTTAGCACAACAAAGAGATCCAAAAACAACAATAAATCACCAATTTCACCCACCTTATATTCGGGTATCACTACACTGTCACAATATTGCGAATTACAATTAAACACGACCTGACGTCCGAGCCGAGCTCTCGACAACCTGCGAGTATGCCGTATCTCGATGATACCAGATAAGATACGCTCACGATAAACACCTCCACACATTCGTAATGTTAATAGGAAATTTATAATTGAATCTATGTTAAAACAATGGATTGGTTTATCTGATCGAGGTTAAATTAGGCTAGAAATTCTAGGTGGAATTGGAAATCATTTCCCTAAAGGATCTGTGGTTTCAAACAATAAAATTGATATTACGTGAACGTGCCGATGGGCAAGGTGCTTCGTAGTCATTGTTTTATGAAAGTATCTGAGTTTAAGAACCGTACGTGTTTCTAAGCTTTTTTAAAGAGACTAAAGCTGCTAAATGTTTTCCTCCATTTCCGTTGCACCGGACAGGCTAAAAGGCTTATGTCGGTAATACTAGCCTTCTAACTAAACATTCTCAAGGATACTAAGTCACACTGAGTCCTTTACAATGCCCTATGCCCACAAATCGGCTGAAATCTATCGGTGTCCACTACACGAACCCAGGGCGACAAGCAACCTTACTACTTTTGCACGTTTCAGTACCATTATTGGCCTTTATAATTGGGAAGCACAGACATTCGTCACTTACATTGTTTAGACACTCCTCTAAAGTGTTTAATACAATCTCACAATCCCAGATACAGCTAATATCTAAGGCGCTATCCCTATAAACGTGCTAATTTTTAAAGGAAATATTGCAACAAATATTTAAATCAATTATTATAAATTCAAACACACCAATCCGAAACGGTGCCACAGTCTAGTTAACTTAATTCTCCCTCTAGTGAAAATTAACTTACTCGTATTATTTTATCAAACTGAATGATTAAGTCACCGCATCCGCGATGATGCTGCTAATGTGTCATCTTATGTATAAACATTATGTGTGCTTAACTATACTTGGTTATTCTAATATTACTTAACCTTCAGTCGCCGGTCAGCTGAGTTAATTTGGTTAAATGGAATCGCAGAAAACTGGCAAAACAAACAATGACGACTTAATATAAGTTTATTTATTGTTTACTTTACAAATATTACGTAATAAGTATACCAGTGCCTTATTAACTGCGAACTATAGAAAATATTTAGTTGGTGGTAGGACGTTCGTATCCACCCGGATAACGACAACCGCACATGATTGTAGAAAACCCGTATGGGCGGATTTTCTACCAGTTACACGGCCAAGTGTGTCGCGTTTTTTTTATACCATAGGTCCAGCAAACGAGCAAGTATGTTAGCTGATGGTAAGTGATCACTGGCGCCCATGAACATCCACAACGCAGGTTCAGGGATGTGTTGCCGGACCAGATCAGGAAGGGAGAGGGAAGGAGAAAAGATGAGTAGAGGAAAAGGGTATTGTGTGAGACTAGATGTCTCACTCACAAATAAGCTGTCGCATCACGTCGATCTCCTGTGAGACCACTGTCTCATCAATGGATCGACGGCTCGTCCGGGGTGGTACCACAGTACCACCCCGGACGAGCCTGCCCATTCATGCTGACTCATGGTCGCCAAAACTTGGCCTTACCATTTAACCTGGGTACCAAAATCCGGTTTCATAATTGCCTGTTCGATTACGTGGACCCGCAATAGATATCAGACACTGGTGTTACAATATTTGAATTACGTTAGATCAAGCAGGCTTTTCATTTTTTATTCTTTATACACTGTGGGTGGTCACAGGCGCTATCGAACACTTTTTACTAACCATTTGCTTGTTAACCTTCATCTCTCTCTCCCTCCCTCTCTCTCTCTCTCTCTCTCTCTCTCTCTCTCTCTCTCTTCAGCCACAGGAACTCCATTGCTGAATATAGGCCTCCCCCAAGAATCCCCAACCTCCTTATGCGATAATATAAACACATGTAATTTGTAATGAATTTCTACGGTATGTAAGTCCGCCAACCCGCACTAGGCCAGCGTGGTGGACCATATGGCCTAACCACTCTCAATCGATTCTCTCGATTGTAGAGTAGGCCCGTGCCCAGCAGTGGGACATATATGGGATGATAAAAAAAATTGTAACTATACGAGTATGACAACGATTTAAGTGTAACGGTACGGTGCTAACATGTTCGCGGTGGTTGCGGGTTCATATCCCAGGGCACACCTCTGACTTTTCGAAGTCATGTGAGTAGTGATAGTCAATCACTACGCACTATAACGGTGAAGGAAAACATTGAGAGGAAACCTGCGCACTATAGAGATCTTACCAAATTTTTTTATGGTATGTGCCACCAATCCAGCACCAGGCCAGCGTGGATTATAGCCCAAGCCCTCTAAATGGAATTCTAGAGGAACCCTTGGTCAGCCGTATACATCACAGAAACACATTTCAAATTCCACAAACTTTTAACACTCCGCTAATTGAAATTAATTTTACACTGCACAAAACATTTAGGTTAATTACATATATGTATTATGTACAACAATACATGGAATCTTGGGTGCCTCCACTGTACCACTGATAAAAACTGTAATTAAACATAGATTTTTACAAGGGTATTAAAGTATTAACTGATAAGCGGATAATTACCACTAATAGTGTACGAATCAAACACGAACATGTATCGAAAAATGATTTATTTACGACCTGGATTAAATGTACGTTTTGAGTGGTACTGATTTAATTTAGATTGTAATATTATATTTGTTCGATTTGAAGCGAATATGGAGGTTCTTGCGTAACACGCACGTGATACAAAAATACGCATACAACGCGAGTAATCAAATGATATAATATCTATAATTAACAATAACACTCGAGCTCACAACTGTATCGACAAAGGGGTAGGCAGAAGTGCCACTAGCACAACAAAATATAGAGGGGATAGTTAGGGACATGCAAAGCACAATTCCAAGTAATGCACATGAGTTTTTTAACCAAGAAATCTGACACAACGTACATTTCTGTACCCGGGAATCGAAGCTAAGAATTTACCGTCCCCGGCCCTTACGTTCATGGTGCCTGTTATGCAAAAGCGCTGCTTCATAAAGTCGCTTCCTAACTTTGTAATAAAAGTTTTTCAGGAGCTGTCGTCACTTTCTGAAACTATGAGAGCGTATGTTTATCATGAATATTTTATATTAATTTAGATCATGTTATAAAAAAAATATTTGACATAATTTAAATTAAGTTGTTTTGAATTAGTGTATTTAGACCAACCTTGAAAAGTATGTGGATAAATAAGGAAAATAAAATAGAAGACAACTCGCAGCCTGCCGTTCCATTTCCGGTATTTGTCTCATTAAATAACCAAGGATGCCAAGGAATATACCGGCACGTATCCATCCATCCATCCATCCATCCATCAGTCAAAGGAAGTCCACTGCTGAACATAGGTCTCCCCCAATGATTTCCACAGTGACCTGTTCGAGGCAGCCTGCATCCGGCACGTATCCAATGCAATCCAATCCATCAGCCAAAGGAAGTCCACTGCTGAACATAGGCCTCTCCTAATGATTTCCACAGTGACCTGTTGTTGACCATCCGGCACGTATAGGCTCAACATATTATTGAAAATCTTCCTAAAAGTATTAGTTAAGTCTACGTGATCGGGTAACTTCTGTAGTATTTTACTCCAACATTATAGTTTATGGTTTAAGAAAGTTTATTTCTCAAAAGAATTACCAATCCACTTAAATGAGAAATTTCATGTGAGTTTATAAAAGTAAAAGATTAAGATTGTCTTTACTTCCATTTACCTTGACTGATGATCACAGAAATAGTGTCCTCTAATGGTCCTTTTTGCCCTTTTCAAGGTATAAAATGATACACAAATCCCTCTAAGTTTTTACTCACTCGATATTACTGTTTGATGTATATTTTTTTAACTTAATATTATCATAGTATACCTCTCCTAGTAGGACAATGGCATACTTACCATGGAAAAGTAATTAGGTTTAAGTGCATCATGCTGGTCTAAACAAGTTGATCAGGTTCAAAATTCACGTAAAAAAAGGTTAAGTACTACGAGTAGGTAAGCAAGTTTCCTCGTGATTTTTTTCCTTTACCGATACTATGTGTTTACTCGAAATTGCTTCTTAGAAGAAAAAACCTTTCTTTTTATTAATTTATAGTATTTAAACTTCCTTGTTAGTTTTGCCTGGTACCGTTTCTTACAATATTTAGGTTATCATTCAGCTATCGGAGAATATGAGTGTGTTATCGCGTGAAACATTTCTGATAA